>OX453040.1:846649-1471649 GCA_949699805.1 Tromatobia lineatoria | reverse complement strand
TATTCTTAAATTAAAACGAAAACGTGATTTATTTTCGTTTTAGCGAGTGAAAATAATATAAAAATTGGCTCACAATGAATTTTTGAAAAGCAATTTCTGGAGCGTTAACGATTTTTTAAAAATTCAGTCAACCGATTGTCTTGATCAGAATAACAAATAAATCAATCCTGGTCAGGACTAAATGTTCAATTTGCATTGGCATAGGTTTTTAATGTCTCTATACAAATAATCACATTAAGTACAAAAAAAACAGTTATTACATCGACATTTCCGTGTATGCAAGTCAATTTGGGAATACTGAGTTTTCGATTCTTTGATATAATTTTGTATTTGCGTTACACTGCGTTTTACGATTTTTCATATTCAGTCCAGAGCTGTTTAAATATGTTCAGATCATCAATTTGAGAAATCCACTATAGTATAGGCTTGAATATACAATTTGTATTGCTATAATTACTCATTATAACTATACAAATAGTCACGTTGAATAAACAATAATAATAACCACGACTACATTGATATTTTTGTGTATGCGAATCAATTTGGGAATTACAAATATTCGCAATAATCCACCAGCATAGCCGTAATTATCAGTTAGTCCGTACCTTCATTAGCAAATTTAACAAAACGAATCATCGCATAATTACGAAATCTCGGGAAGAGGCATTGCGACATTTTCCAACATTATCTGATTTAACGTTATAGCTGGAGCAAAAGCAGGTCACACCGCCATATAAGCCGCGCTTGGATTCCGATCGGGATTTGGCAAACTTCCCACCCGAGTTCACGGATGAGCCTGTCCATCTGACTCCCGACGATCCGTAAGTCCAAGAACATTATGTTTCCTTGTTTCACAAGTCTCGTCTCATCTACACCTCATAATAATCGATTCCAGTGGATTCAGACCGATGTTTTACCTATGAACCTATTATTTTAAGGCAGTATTATCATATGAACGACCATTTTCGAGCTGTTCTTTTGGGAATTAAATTCAGAGAAACGGTCAACTCCACATTGTTGATATTTTACAATTATATTTATACATTTTTGAAGTAACAGCTCTAATTTTTTCGAAGTTTTTGTTAAAAAATTGTACATGATATTTAATGTTGCGTAAATCGTGTCGCAAATTATTTACCGTCGAGCGACTGTTCTTATCATTTGAAACAAATTACTTTAAAAAAATGGTCTTTATGAATGTGGTGATCGTTGGATGCTTCATTGAACATTTTTTGGCAAATATTCACAAAATGATGGTGTTTAAAAAAAGAGTATCCTGATTTTTTAAGATAACATTTTCTCTTTCCGTGTCCCGGAAAAATAATTGTTAAGCAATTAAAGAAATAGAGAACCGAACGATGGACTTACATGTGTGCGAAATAGCAAGGCTATCGGCCCAGTATAAATGAAAAAACAATTTCTTTTCACTAGTCACATGAGAATACCGCCTTAAGAAATAACGTATAGTACAATTAGCTTTGCAATTATTCGTAATAATGACATACTCATTATACAATTGTGTCTGATCTTTTGATCAAGTACAAGCTCATTTTCAGTTAAATGTTACAATATTAAATTTTTTCTAAATGGAAGAAAAGTATCCGAAAATAATCATAAAGTCAATTTCGACTTATCAATTTCGCACCATCGACTTTATTTATTAAATAATTCGGCATGTCCAATTTCAATTGAAATAAACGGCATTAATGACACTGTTTTATTGGCTTATATATTTATAGGAGAATAATCGACAAAATCGACCAAAGTGAATTCGAGGGTTTCGAGTACGTAAATCCTCTGCTAATGTCCCTGGAGGACTGCGTGTGACAAGAGCCGGTGTTTCTTGTGCAACAGCAACAACAAGAAGAATATCAGCAGAGGCAGCAACGTTACATATACGAGCTACGGGACAAACTGGCGATGCTGCATTTCGGTCAGTTTTCCAACTTCAGCTCAAACGGCCATAACCAACAGAATAATATCCTCGCGATGCGAAGATATTCGGAGGAAAACGAGAACGACAATAACTACAACGAGTATCGAATATCACCGCCATTTCCATTTCGTTATGGAAGTGATATAGACTCGCGTTCTCTCAGCATCACAGACGTCACTTACGATACCGGAAACAACAACACGACCGTTGATAACTCCGAAGAAAATGACTACGACGATGTAGAGGATGAGAATCCACGAAAGAAACTTCTCAAACAGATGTTCTGCCTTCCGTTACACTAAGCATAGCCATTTCGCCCGGCGCTGCTTAAACCGATTCCAATTATGTATTTACTTTTATTTTTCTCTTTTTCTCTTTTTTTTATTTTATTTTTCTCTTCGCAAAAGTGCAGGTGATTTGAGACCTATGTTATTGAATTTTTTTCAATCACACTTATCGTTATTGTAAGTGTTCTTACCAAGTAATAGAAACAAGTATTTAATTTATTTAGCATACGATTATATATAACGTACCCCTCGATTTCATTCCTGCTAGTTAGTTGATTAGTGCGGCGGTCGACCGAACTGTATGTGTCATTGACTCAAATATTTTGAGCACCGATAATACAAGGTGAATATAGGTACCTGACTGCTTCACTTTATCTCTCGTATAGTAACTTGTCATTCCATCATTATACTTTTAACCCCAATCCAACCTTTCGCGGCATAAACAGGCTTAGAAGGTTATTAACGATTTTTGAAATAACAACAAAAAAAAGGGTTTGAATTGCATGCGGAACTTTATACTTGAAGGGCGACGAGACGTTAATAGTACTACGTGAAACATGATAGTATATTACTCAGAGAAATATTCCATATTAAAATAAATGAACTTAACAAAAAAAAAAAATGGAAAAAATGAAAAAAATGAAAAACTAAACGTTTATGAACGAATGCGTCGAGCTCGAATTTCTGAGAAATTTCTCAGCGTGATTTGTTATACATACGGATAAGTTTTTTTTACCCGGCATTGACATACCAGTATTTAGACTCGAGTTGAATTATTCCCCTTTTACATTACGAACCCGATCGAATGTAGAGAATTACGTATTAATAATATATGTTTTTATTGTTTATTGTTAAAGATAAATATACACAGATGGCTCACAATTTTTAATGGAAACACAAGTTTCGAAATATACTTTTCCGTTCGGTGGTTATATTGCTAACACTGTAGGAATGGAAAGTTGTGAGTACGAGTATATGTGCGCGAATGACGAATGAATTTCAGGACTGTAGTTATATTGTAATATAATGAAAAAAAAAAAAAAATATGAAAAACAAAAAATACAAAATATAGTTGATATTATTACGAACTAAATTTACAGTTAATAATAAAGTGTGACCCGCATTACTGCGAAAATTCCATTAAATTAAAATGATGGCGTGAATATTCATGCTCGCGGCTTATTGGCGGTCGTTGATAGAGCGTATTTCGATCTTGAGCTTTGTACACCCGTATTAAATAGTAATAACAAACGTCTTGAAACTTGCCATGTGTCTGGCGATCCTACCAAAGGTTCCGACGTTTAAATTATTAATTATCGAAGCATAAATTACGATTCGTTGCTATTAAGACGAACGCTAGGACGGAATGAAAAATTACACTTTGAGATCGTCGAGATAAGCGAGATCTCGAAATTTCCAAAATTTCGGTAACTAAACGAGAGCGAAATCTCTTTGTGTTACTGAATCTATATCATATACAAGGTTAGGCAGCTCATACGATTAATAAAATGTTTTATTATACGAATTAAAATCGATTGAATTTGGTGCGATATCGATAAAGAATTTTAACTCGAGAAAAGTAAGATCTAGAACTGATTACATGCGTTCAAAAGTTATACATTATGAGATATCAAAACACAAAAAAAAAAAGAAAATGAAGAACGCTTACTAGGATTTGTGGCGCAGTTAAACTATGAATTAGATTATTAATATATTCCGAAAAGGCCTCGTTATTATCGATTTTACGATTATGTACTTGGAATTGTATCAAAGCGTTACTACATACGTGGCCGTTAATAGTATTTTTATAAAGTCTAACTTGTGTTTCAATCAGGATTATTAATTATTATAGATAACCTTTACCGATAGAATGAATTGACTATGATCGCATTCTATGTTGAAAAACGTTATACTATTGAAAAATCAGAGACACAGAATACATGAATTTGTTCCTTGAAGCAGTTGAAAAGGAGTGGTAACATTAAAAACAAAACTGCGATCAAATAAATAAAAAGAAAACAATTAGTTACATACAATCTGTAAATAACGATATAGTAAAGTTTAAGGAGTCATAGAAAAGTTATAAATATTATGATCGCCACGAATCGCAAATCACGTTAAAAACAAATATTTGTCGTAGGATATATTTTAAAACAAAAAAGTATTAAAGATATCGGAATACTAAATGACGCAAAATGCTATGAAAAAACGAATAGGCTCAAGCATTTATTATAAACAAAAAATAAACTATACCTTATATGTAAATAGGGAGTGACAAAAAGTGAGGCCAAGATTCCGTGGATTAAACAAGCAAGATTCTAAAGAAAAAAAAAGAAAAAAAAAACGTTGCCACTCGCGAGTGGCAAAATTTTACTCGCAATGGCCTGATATTTCGTAAAGGAATTTTAATATCTATCTACCGCCCTGAATATCTACTTTAATAAATATACCGATGAAAGCTGAGTGATCCGATCAAGTTTGACCGAATTTCGGTCGAGAGTTAAAATACATTTAGGAGCAATCTATAATATTGCGATTGCGATGGATCGACGCTCTCTCAAATAAACGAAACAAACAATTTTTAATCCAATCCGTAACATCAAAGAATTTGTTTGCTACGAGATCCAAAGTAAATGATAAATTTTCATCGTGGGTCGAGCGTATGACGAACATGCGAATAATGTTCATAAGTAGCGCGTATAAAATGCTTATTAATAAAATACGTTATTATTTTATAACGAAACTCATCGATGAACGTAAATATATATTTCGCGTATACGTTTTCGAGTGAAGCAATTAATAACATAAACACAAAAGTTTAGCATGTTTGTATGATTTATTATTTCATTTATCGAACATTGTATTGTTTTATATAACGCCTCAGAAGTAAATATTTACTTTACAGAGAAATAAATAATTTAGCATAAAGGAACTATATGGAATAAGTATTTATAAATTTCAATCTACATGCCTTAAATTTGTGGCGGCAGTCAATTAACATGTAATTGTATATCAATTGACATTGGCGAAGGATATACTTCAATAGAAATGAAGATCAAACGCACTGCACACTGTTGTCTTTTTCACGAGCATTACTTAATAGCCTCGAGTAAATATTGAACTTGTCCAATGGTCCGCACGTGCTACTGCCTCGACTACCAATATATTCTGAGTGGAACTCCTTTCCAGTCCCGAGCTATTGTCTTCAATGGTACAATTGCGTACCCTCAGGTCAAGGCCACAGTAGAACAATGTTCGTTGCACGTTCTCAAACTACCTGATTACTCCAATGCGATAGCAAATCCGTTGCGAAGACGTCAACGTATGAAAAAATAAACCTTGCGATCCTCTGATATCGTCAGCTAAATAAGTGATGGTTACTTGCATGATCACTGCTCAATTTAGTATTTTATTGCTTATGAACGTTCTGAAAGAGATGCTTCATATTATTACCGATCAGTGGCATCATTCTATAAATATTCACAACTATTCCGGCAAATTCTTACTCGAACCTTGTTCGATAGTTTCGCATAAGTAAGCGAAATTTGACCAGAATCTGTATAAAAAATTTTTTTTTCAATTTTTTAATGGAATTTTTTTTTTTTTTTTTTTTATCAAGCAAAACATCATTTCCCAACATAGCGATTATTCCTCCGACTAAATCCATCATCGATAATTAATAATTGTGATATTACATAGAAAATTGCACACAGACATCTCAAAGTTACTGGAGTTTAAATGGAGTATAGATATTTTGAAAAAATTCAAACTGCAATTGAATCCAAATCACTTTACCGATTCTTGTCAAATTTGTCATCGATCGCCGTTCACTCTAAGGTCATTTATGTCCAGAATTTCAATCTGATATATCGTACTTGACGTACGTTGTAGCGTAAAAACTGTTTTTTCACAATTCCCAAAGTGCTGTAAAATTTGAACATTCCATTCGATTCGCGCCAAGTACAATTTTAAACGGTGACAGTTACCGTGCTAACAAGGAAATCTGCACACCCACAAACATAGTTATTTTCTGTAAACCATTTTTCTCCACATTAAGGTGCGTTTTGAGTATCCGACAACAAAATTTTGATTAAAAAATATTTTCCGAACACGGAATTTTCTATATGAAGAAGGAAAACCAATCAAAATGCTGGGCCCTTCATTTATCCGATTTAAGTTAATTGAAGGTAAGCTATGCGAGGCTCTACTGTACTCGTTCTACTAGTGGGCTATCCCCACTACACAGCAGTTGGACATGAGAAATAATAGCCTTCAAGTGCGAAAAAGGATAACTGCCTTAGTAGTATAGAACCCTGAGGATATAGAAGAAGCGCTCAAATAGTATTCTCAGGACGTACTTAAACTCGGTAGATTTTATTAGCCACGGTTAATCATCCGGTCACCAATCCGCGAATTTGCAAATTTATTAAATAACATAATCATTATATTTATTCGTTTTTTTTAAATTAGTGCTGTTAACGCAAGAAAAGTGACGTTACAAAAATTTTATCATTTTTTAATATGCATTTGCATACATAAAAAAAAAATCGGCAGCAAGTTGAAAAAAAAAATGGATAACGTCGTCGACGATATACGAGTGAAAATAGTATATAATAGGTAAAAATTGCTATAATTAACAAAAACTTCGCGTATATTATTTTTTTATGAATCAAGCTAATTTAATAGTTTTTTCAACAAAATTTCTTTTACAAAAAGTCGCATGTTTTCACATAGTCATTTTCCATTGTGCGTTAATTACAATAATGCTATGAAGATAGTAATTATGAGTACGAATTAGGGAGATACAGATCACTTATATCACAAATGGAATTTCTTTGGAGACACTCCGTAAAGAGGTGCGAACGATATGCGATTTAAATGTTTCGGATCAAGACTCCAAATCGGATCAATTTACGATGAAGTGGATCGATGATGAAGGCGATCCGTGCAGAATATGCTCACAACAGGAACTCGACGAGGCACTGCGACTTTATGAACTCGAAAAGGATACAGAAATAACGATACACGGTCAGGATTTTTTATTTATTCAAAAAAATAATAATAAAAAATTTAATTGTGTGCTATCGACGCTCTGCGATCGCGTCATTTAATCAGCAAATTTTTATTTACCTGAAATTATTCGACGCTGTACATATAATGTATATTTATGCATTTAATATAATGTATATGTATGCATTTAATGTTTCCAGTATTTGCGAATGTTCCACAAGCTCCAGGAATGCCATGTCAGGGCGAAGACAGTGAGTATCAATTATTATTTTCCACTTTAATAACTGCCAATAATTTTTAATTAAGACCAGGAATACAATTATAAATTATAAATAATCTGTAATCATTTTTGATAAATTTTCTTGAGGAAAAAAAAATAATTCCAGTCTGACATATAGAATTAGGAATATAATCTGCATATAGTCTGCATTTGCTTATTATTATTATTGGATTTAGCTTATCTCTAGTAATTGGTAAGACAGGGTTTCCCTTATGTTTACACTCGTTTTTATAATGCTCATATACCTACGAGTAAGTCTACGAGAGACTCAAATGTAATAACGTTACTTTCGCAACAGTAGTAATATGAATACGACTGCTACAGCATGGAACATATTGGGACTGTTAACAACTTTCTGAAATTATTGACATGTGGTATTGCAAATTCTGAAGGTGCAAATATACTTAAATGTAGGTATTTTTTTTAATTGCTGTTTAAACTTGTTCAATTGCTTTGCAACAACAAGAATGTGAAAATCGTGAAATGCGATTTCAGACATTTTTCTAAAATATTAATAGAAATATATATCAGTCGTTTTTTGAAGATTTGTGATACATCGATTTTTTTTAAGGGAGCATTTATCGACGAGGAGCTCGACGATGGAGAAAACAATATCGGGTAAATGGCCACACATACCAAGCAAAGCGCTTCAACAGGGTAAGTACATATTGAAACGAAGTCACGTGTGTTGACACTAATAATGAAAGAATACATTGCATTTTTTTAATAAAATGTAATAATACGTCTATTATTATAAGAGTTATTCTATGATAATAATTTACACTCTAAGTACGAAAAACAAACCGAATTTAAAAAATCAGCAGAGAAAATTAATTTTGAACCATTTTTCGCTAAAGTTTGCGAGCAAAAATAATCAAGACCGTAATAGTTTTTTTTCAACGCAAGAATATTCATTGCATCTTCATCTAAAAATAGTTTTGTGGTATTTAAAATGTCTTCGAGTTTTTTAAATTGATTGAACTAGTTAAGCTTATTATACAATAAATATAAATAATGTAAATTGAGTGAAAGTGAGAGGTTTAAAATTCTGGTATACATTTAGAGAAATTTTTTTACTCTCAGTAACTATGAATGAAAATTGTTAATCGACAGTTTACGAGTTTATTTCCATTCGCAATTCATTTCAATTATGGAGTATGCACTTATAAAATAAAGGCATTAGGATTTT
This sequence comes from Tromatobia lineatoria, assembly GCA_949699805.1. Taxonomy (NCBI): domain Eukaryota; kingdom Metazoa; phylum Arthropoda; class Insecta; order Hymenoptera; family Ichneumonidae; genus Tromatobia; species Tromatobia lineatoria. The sequence goes on along the minus strand of OX453040.1, from coordinate 1,462,947 downwards.
TATTACTGAGTTAGGATTTTTTGCCTGCGTCGTGCTTTGTGTTGGGGTACATTTGCACCCCACGATACCATATTAGTATTAATAAGAATATATTGTTAATGCTAGTGTTGTATTAATATGAATATATTATTATTATGAATATAGTATTGATATTGAGTCAATGGGCTTTTTTTAATTTCTTGTTTAGCGAGCTTTCTGCGCTTTTTGCGAAGACAGAATCTGGGGCTTGGGACGCCAGGGATTAAAGTGCGTTCAATGTAAAATTCTGGTACATAAAAAATGTCACAAAATGTTGACACAGCCGTGTTCGATCTCGCGGCAAGGAAGTTGCCAAAAAACTGAGCCACAAGCAGCAAACCAAGATGGAGGTCAATCACTTACTTGTACGCCTCAGTCCAAACCCAAAACAAATTCAAAAATCGGAGTTCAGCAACAATCCAACAATCGTACGAAATTTTTTATCACGATGAAGATTAATACTACATTTTTTGTCATACGAGAAAGCATTTTGATCAATCTGTGGAAATTTTAAATTATATTTTAATTGAAACAAACTTTGAAAAAAAAATTCAAATTAATGACATCATTTCGAATACTGACGATTATTTCCATATTGAAAAAGATTATATTTCTATACTTGCGAATACGGTAAATACATGCACGGGAATTTTTTTTTTGAAAATGGATATTCCACTTATAAAACTCAGATGCATACAACGTATATTAATTTTGAGATGCATTTATCATGACGAATGCATCTAAAAATTTATATTATTAATATCTGTAAATGCTTTCGTGATTACAATCTGGATTTATTAAAATGAAGATTAGAACAGCGTAATTTTCGAATATCAGGGTCGAAATTTTTTTATAGGATTCTTAAATTTACAATAAAATTATATTAATATGGAATTAATATATCGCGTTGATTATTCTTATATAGTTTTGTATATTAAATTAACTTGCATTTTAAGCTGTGTATATTTTTGTTAACAAGGGAAATTGATTGAGGGCGAGGAGTTGGTGGTAGATGTTGTGGTTGGGCCTAATAACCCAAGCGAAGGGCAGAGACCATATTCTCTGAATGACTTTGAGCTCATGAAGGTCATCGGCCGCGGTTCGTACGCAAAGGTACTGATGGTCGAGCTCAAGCGAACCAAGAGAATTTACGCGATGAAAGTCATAAAGAAATCTATGTTCAACGACGACGACGACATCGATTGGGTGCAGACGGAAAAACACGTATTTGAAACAGTTTCCAATTATCCTTTTCTCGTCGGTCTTCATTCGTGCTTCCAGACGCCGTCGCGACTCTTCTTTGTCATTGAGTTCATACGAGGTGGCGATCTTTTGTATCATATGCAAAGGATGGGTCGTCTCGTCGAATCACATGCTCGTTTTTACGCTGCTGAAATCAGCCTTGCTTTAAACTTTTTGCACCGGAAAGGTAAAAATACAAGACTCACCTAAGATTTCGTGACGAATTCTATAAAAGGCTGTTTTTTTTTCAATTTCCTTGTGTACGCTTTTGTGCTACTGTAATAACCATTTTTTAACTCACCGTCAGGTTACTATTCTTTTACTGTTAATATTTTTTTAATCCAAATTTTTTAATTCCTTGTTTATACTTTTTTGTTACCATTTTTGTTTACTTTCCGTTAGGAATCCTATTATTTTATTTTTATCATTTTTTAATTCGAATCCAAATTATTTTAACGTCGAAGCTACTTATGCTTATTTCATCAAGGAAATACAACTCTATTAATTCAAGTGAAATTTTATAGGGGGCAGTTTGAAAAAACATTTCTTTTGTACTTTTTGACTATTACAATCGCAATTTTTTTTTAAATCACTAAGATGAATTCTATTGTTGGATTTTCATCATTCTTCATTCGATAAGGCAGAATATTTAATGTTCTTCAGGAATTATATATCGGGATTTGAAGCTGGACAATGTTCTCCTTGATCACGAAGGTCATATCAAACTGACGGACTACGGAATGTGCAAAGAAGGAATACTACACGAAAGCGATACAACGGGAACTTTCTGCGGTACGCCAAACTACATAGCACCGGAGATACTGCAAGGCGCGGAATATCGGTTCTCCGTTGATTGGTGGGCGCTCGGTGTTCTGCTGTACGAGATGCTGGCGGGTCGTAGTCCTTTCGACGTTGCTGGCGCCTCGGAGAATCCTGATCAGAATACCGAGGACTATCTCTTCCAAGTTATTCTGCAAAAGACGATTCGTATACCGCGAACACTTTCCGTCAAAGCCGTTTCCGTTCTCAAGGGTTTACTCTGCAAAGATCCCAATGAAAGACTCGGATGTAGACCCGGATTGGTTCCCTTTTTGGATATAGCCAATCATCGATTTTTCCAAGCCATCGACTGGGAAATGGTGATTGCGATTTTTTATTATGATTGCATTATTTTGGGAGGGTCTAAAGAATTATTGTAAAGGTTTTGGCAAGCCCAAAATCTTATAAAGGCAGTTTTTAAAAAGTTGAAAAAAATTATGTACTTGGATTAAATTTAAAAAATTTTAAAGTCAATTAAACCAGAAGATATTGTACGTCCAATGACGCAAATTTGTAGAAATCCGAAAAAATGGCGGGGTTTTGAAAAGTAACATTATTTACCTTCTATTTTATTTTCAGAACTCCGCCATTTTGTCGGATTTTTTTTTACAACCCTGCGTCATTTTACGGGCAATATCCGCAATATTGCAGCAGTGGGAAACATTTTTTTTTAAATTAACAGATGGCGCATAAGTGGCTTAAATTTAATATTTTCAGGCAAAAAAAAACTGTCTTGTACACATAATTCATACACAAGTATATCCTCAAAATTCCAGAACATTTAATGCAATACATTCTTTTCAATTCAATTTCAATCAAAAACACAAGCTGATTTTTTTAGAAGATTTTTGTCTCACTTCTAAGTGGTCGAAATTTTATCTCAATCTCACGTTTAATCAGACTGTGCCGCGGAAACTATACATTAAGTCGTATGAAAACTGATATATGTGGAAATTATAGGGTGACTTGTTTGATATTCTTTTGACTATTCAATCTAAGAGATAAAAAAACGTAGAAAACGATGTCAATGGCATGTTTTTATTGCCTCACCGATAAAACTGCGAATTTACGTAACATTATAACTTTTCACCGTGAACTTTAACGTGAAAAAAAATCCAGTTTCATGAACAATGTGACAATCTAATTATTGTACATAATTGTATAACCTGTACAAAAAACTCTACGATACATTTTAGCATTATCTGCATTTATTTTTCAGCTGGAACAAAGGCAGGTCACACCACCATATAAACCGCTATTGAATTCCGATCGAGATTTAGAATATTTCCCAACAGAGTTCACTGAATTGCCAGTTTGCCTGACCCCCGACGATCCGTAAGTTGACATTATGTTTGTTTCTTATTTTGTCGATCTAACCTACGTATTCATCTATTTTATATTGCTGATGTATTGATCTGACGTCACTTTCTACGTTTACAGAAACGAGATCGAAAAATTCGATCAAACGGAATTCGAGGGTTTCGAGTACGTGAATCCTCTTTTGATGTCCTTGGAAGATTGCGTCTGATAAAATCTTCCATTTTCCATAAATTACCATCTTCCACAGCTGCAGACTTTTCGTCTGCAGCCGCGATGAGAATCATGACAACGGAAGCTCGAAAAGATCGATGAATAATCCCAAGACTACTAAAGTATGTCTATGTGATCTTTGCCACCTTAAACGTACTTAAAAATGTATTTATATGTACGAGATAAATGATAAAATCTATACAAATATATACAGAGACTGACTTCTAAGTGTATATGACAGTGAAAAATTATTGAAAAATAAAAGAACATTATTTTCAATCTTTTTTGCTCCCGAAATGAGAATTTTTTCTTATTATGTTCGTAGTGATGCAATTGTTTATGAATAATTTGCGATAAAGCAGATAATGTGAAAGATTTGATTATTTTTTAGTTCATCATACGAATTCTAATGTAACGACTTCCAATAAAGTAGCATTCTGTTGGTGAGCTTAGATGATAAAACATTTTTGCCTGGCATAGAAGAATTTGTAGGCTATCGACCGACGTTTGAGCTCATAAGTGTTAAAAGTAGAAAGCAGAGGCGCCGTTGTTCTGTACTGAACGAGAACTATCCGTACAACTCCGAATTTTCATGTATTTACCATCGGTAGAAACAGTAGTTTACGCCATATCGTCCAATTGCTGATTTTATTTCTTTACAACGCGAACCGCAAAAATAAAAAAAAATACTATACAGTAAATGTATGGGATTTCTTTAACGACATCTCGTGTTGGATTAATGTGATGTATATAGATGTATTGTAAACTCAATGTACAATGGAACATAATTTTTATCATTTTCTTAGTATACTGGTGTAGTAATAATTCGTTCAATATACTAGTTTTGTATACTAAACAAAAATGCAATGTACGGAAATTTAACGTCGTACTTGTTTATTCAATTTAATGTTCACGGTGACTGCAAAAAAAATTATACAGTTGATTAATTTTTTTAGAAGACATTAATATTATTGATATTAATGGATGGAATTAAAGTTCCTTAAGGTGTTAAAATAGTTTTTCGAAATTATTCAACTATTTTTTGTGCATGAACTGAACGAAACCAGTCGATATTTTTTCTTTTATTTTTTCTTCCGTTTGTTAAGTTGACAACGATTTCTCAGCCAAACAAACCGATGGTAAAATTAATTCTTCTCAAGATATGATTTTTTACAAAAATATAAAATTGAAAAAAATTTATATATTGAGACGAATTGAGTCTACTATCGTTTCGTTTGGCCGCAAAACCGTTCGTAACTTTACAAACGATAGAAAAAAACAAAATATTACGATAAAAAAAATATCGACCAGTTCTCATTGTGTTCATGGACAAAAAACCGTTACATAATTTTGAGAAAAGTATTTCAGCGGCTCCAAGAAATTTGTGTCGTTTTTTTTTTAAACCGAATAAAAAGACATAAAACACTGTTTCATTTTCAATTTAGTACTACGATTGTTCCCTGCAGAAATATCACCGAAAGAAAAAAAAATAAAAATGTCTTGCACCATTTTGAATGTCCTGACATGGCAATCTCGAAAATAATATTTATAACGGAAACAAAGCTTCCTCTATGCGGAAGCAAGATGTTGTAAATTTCATAACTTTATAAAAATGTCTTGCACCATTTTGAATGTCCTGACATGGCAATCTCGAAAATAATATTTTTACCGGAAACAATGCTTCCTCTATGCGGAAGCAAGATGTTGTAAATTTAATAACTTTATTAACGGTTGTCTCCGACATCATTTATCCCTCGCCGCACTCGCGATCCCAGAGCAGAGCTTTCCGCCAAATCTTAGCGGCAATTGATCGAAAGCCAAAGTGGCGTGGCATCGACACTCGGTTTCCTTCTCCTTCTCACGGAGAATTTTTAACGGAAACAAAGCTTCCTCTATGCGGAAGCAAGATGCTGTAAATTTAATAACTTTATTAACGGTTGTCTCCGACATCATTTATCCCTCGCCGCACTCGCGATCCCAGAGCAGAGCTTTCCGCCAAATCTTAGCGGCAATTGATCGAAAGCCAAAGTGGCGTGGCATCGACACTCGGCTTCCTTCTCCTTCTCACGGAGAAGGAGAAGGAAGCCGAGCGTCGATAGCCCGGCGCTCAACTTCGAAACGGTGGTGGGTGGGAGTCGTGAGATCCGAGTGAGACTCGAGTTCTCCACTCAGTCTGTCCGCGGCAGTCCGTCAAGTCGACTTCGTCAGGTCGTCCGCAGTGATTACCATCCCCGGCTCAACACATGTTGTGTCGATCGTTTAAAATATAAATCGACCCCCGCCGATTATTAAACGATATTACCGATCTATTGCACTATCCTTCTACCGTAAAATTAGTATTTTGTCTATAAACAAGAAATTTTTTTTGTTTTTTATGTTCGCTAATTTTAAAGAGTGGCGCATGGATAGTTAGCATTGTGGTGCTTTTTTTTTTATCGGTGACGGAGAGTGTGAAAGTGCCGGTTAATATTATATCGTGTTAACATGTGGAGTTTTCACGTTTTCCTGGGACTTTTCGTCCTGGGAGGTATCTATTCACCCCCATGGAATACCGAGGCGTACAACATCGAGTCCAAACATTACACCAGCTATCGTCGAGAGCGCAACAGCATGTTTGGCTTCTCGGTGGCGGAATATCGCGACAGGAACCAGCAGGGCTGGTGAGCATGCGATTAAAATTTTATTTCACGAATGACCGATTGTACCAGCGATAGCTCATTGTTTTCTACCGGCTATTTATTTTTTTGTGTTCTTTTATTGAGATAGAAAAATATATAGGGTGAGCTTTGGACATGCGTGATAACAACTAAGCCCAAATGTTTTTCTCTTACTCCCGCCTATTTACGTGAACTTGAAGCGCATGCGCTGCAACGAAGTATACACTGTTAGATGTTTTTGTATGGAAAATGATATAAAGTATTGGATGTTTTTTTGCGGAGACGCTTATATTAAATTTAATATACAAATATTAATGGGAATTTTGAAAAAATGTTGTGAAATTAATATGAAATACAGTAGGGATTTCATGAAAGTTCATAATGTAATGATTGGTTTTAAACTTTGGCGGTTACAGCCTGTGATATTTTTTGTGGAAGTTTAACAAATCGTAATTCCGGGTCAACTTTGTCGAAGCTCAAAAACAATCGTTAAAAATTATTCAGCCAAAGTCAAATAAAAAGGAATTTGTAATATTATTATTAAAGTTTTACAATATATCTCTGTATTAGACGAAATTTAATATATCATTTATATTTATTATATAATTATTACTGCCGTATCTGCAAAAGAACTATTAATACATATATTAATTTTCAAAACATTTTTAGCAGTATTGTACGTTTTAAAAATCCAGCTGGACGCGAAATAACAAAGAAAAGTTATTATCGATTATGTTTCTGAGAAACGAAGTCACGCATGTGGCAAGGATTCTTAGTCACTGTCGGATTAATAGCGGTTTCTTATTTATGAGTCCTTCATTTTACATGTCATTGTAATCATCTTTTTATCAAAATACGAAGGAGATAAATTGTTTGCTGAATGAAGCAAAGTGTTTACGGGAGAAAAGAAAATTGTAACGAACTTGAACAAGTTTATCCGTTTCGACGTATGAATTTGAAGGAAACGTTGATACGTTTTACACGCGATTTCTTATTTATAGATCCTTCAGTTCGCATGTCATTGTAATCATCTTTTTATCAAAATGCAAATAAGATAAATTGCTTGCAAAATGAAGCAAAGACGTTATGAAAGAAAGTAAAGTTGTAACGAGCATGGAAAATTTTATACATTTTTTTATGTTTGCATATGACTCCGTCAAAAAATGAAATAAAAAGCATTTCCATCGAGGTATTCGACTTTTAAAAAAATTTTTATCTATGGAAGACATTTTTTTTACAGTGTATGAGAAACATAAAATTTATACTTATTTATTTTTATATATTATTTATGAAACTTTATAACTAATCATTTGATGAATTATTTTTTATTTTTTTATTACATTGGATGGTACAAGCCTTTGAAAACAATTATAATTTTATGATAAAAGAGTGGGGAAATTTTTTAAATATACAAAAAATTCAAACAAGTTCCATAAGTGATACATAATTATCCACGGAAACAGTGAATAATGCATGTAGCTTCGAGGAATGGTGATAATCGCGAATTCGCAATCGGAAGTGGTCGCTCTCATGTGTGGAGAGGACACGTCAGAATTTGGGAAAGTTGAATGAGCGGATTCAGTGATGACGATTTTAATGAATCCGGTGAGCGAAGATTCGATGAATAGACATTCACCGAGTCATTGGTATTAAATTCTCGCTGACCGCGATATGATTTCCCGAAGCGGTCATTGATTTCTTCGAAATAAAACTGCTATCGTCGCGCTTTTTAGTAAACCTACACTGAGACTTCTATACTAAATTGGATCAACGCGATGACGTCGAACTCGCGCGTTCCCATTGGTACATGAGTCACGTCGAATCTCTCGATCCCCGAATAGACGTTTGTGCATAAACTCATTTGTCACACGTATAAATAAGATAGCGGAACAAAACATTGAACATCTAGAAGATATTTTGTAACCTACGAAGAGTTCGCTTTATTTGAGATATATTGAACCAAAATATTTTCACTGTTGATTTTTTTATTTTTTGCAAAACAAAACAAAGATTGTTCATTGAACATAAGAAGAAGTATTAGTTTACAGTTTTTTTTTTAGGAATGGGCAAAAGTCTGAGAAATGATAAACGAAGTAAAATATATAAATAAATAACATTAAGATTTATAATGAATAAAGTGATAACAAGAATAATACTGAAATATTACTAATGACGGTTATTGATAATACTAATTATAAGAATGATGTTAATATGTTTTAAATATATTGATGAAAGAAAATTATATCTTTGAAACATTAAGTGATCTTGAACTGATTTTGGGTTTTCTCTAAAAATACCGATTGTTCTAAAAATCGTTTCCGAGTTTCCTCTCAATCATTGGACAATTTTCAATTATGTGCTTTTCAATTTTCAACAAATATGTAGGTTTATACTCGAAAAAATTGTTTCTATAAATTTTTATTTAAATATTACTTTAGAAAATTAAATTTTGATTTCTGTCATTCGGAGGGAAAATAATGTCGTAAAAAAAGAATTACTGACTTTTTCCCAGTGGCATGAACTAAACATATTAATTTTTTTTTGGTTAATGTGCTAATTACCGAGACATGAGATCGAGTACTTTGCGCAAGACAAAAACAATGCTTTCAACTGTGTTCTGCATCTGCGGCTCAAACAACGGGTTAAAATCAATTATCCTGGTGTTGCAAATGCGTTTCGTTCGAACGAACAATATAATGCCACCATAAAGAAAAGTAGTAACGATTTCCGGTCAAAGGAGGATCGAACCGGAAGCAAAGTTGTCATCGTCGCTGGCGAAATGAGCTTCGCTCAGGCGCTTCTATCCAGGCCTTGTTATATTTGGGCCACCTTGTAGAAACTTTACGAGCTTCGCTCCCATTAATCTCACGTGCGAGGAGCGCACGTCCCGGCAGAGCGTTCTACAAACGCGATGTATACACACTTCTCTCGGTTCGCGCTCTACGCTCCGCATTAATTCCAAAAATAGAATTGAAACGAACGGGTTATTTATAATCGAAGATCGTGTTTCGCGGAATATCGGGGCTACAATGCTATATTCTTGCGGGGAGTTCCCTAATCACAAGTAATTGTATGCTCGACGCATCTTCATTCTTTCACATGTAAAGAGGAGGAATTGAATTACACTGCCAAAAAAAAATTATTCGAAATTACTACACAGTATAGAAAGCTCGTTTACAAAAATAAATATAGAAAATTTACTCGGCATGTAATTGACATGGACATTCGTAAAATTGCAAATTATTTAACGAGAGTCTTCTGCCTAAACGATTTCGACAAATTAATTTAATTGCGTGATGTTAAAATAGAGAAAATGTATTTTTATCAGAAAAATTTATAGGGGATAAGTGGATTTTTAAATTGTTTTTTAAAAAAATTTACTTCTCTCTCAATATGTTTATTTGACGAAAATTATTTTTTCGTCTGTGTAATTTTACAAAAAATTGAAAAAACGTATTTAAGCTTAATAGGAGAATTTCGAGAAAAAGGATTTTAAGAATTGGCAAGAATAGTTCCATGACAATCACATTGACAATCAATGACATTTTCAATGATTTAGAAACTACTATTTATCACAAAATTGAATTTAAAAATTCATTGACATAATTGACTATTTTCCATTATGTTTTCATTGTGTGAGAAAAATCTGTAGTCATTGAATCCCTGGTACATGCATTTGATCCAAGTTGCCCCGGTCTTTTTTATATAGTTTAAGCTGTATCATAAAGATTGTGAAGAAATGGTAATCGGAGCGACGCAAAGTGATGTGCCGCCCACGCCTCGCGTGTGAATGATCATCGTGAAGCTGCGCGGTTGTGCTCCTGCCGTTGGCCGTCTCTCAGTGCACGAGATGACCTAACATCCTGTATACACCAGCTCACGTCAACGTCTCGTACTCCGGATATGCAACATTTTAGTCGAAACCCTAGAGATACAAGCATAAATAATGACTTAATGAAAAATGTCGACTTTTTTCATATGAACAAAATCGATATTTTTAAAATAATTCATTCGTTTTATTTTTTGCTCGTCTGATAACTCGCAAATTGATCATTGTGCCGGAATATAGTTTTTTTTTAATTATTAATATTGGAGACATAAATAAATTCCTACTGACAATATGCAAATTATAGCTGTTCTGACGATTTTCATACAATAAATGTTTATTTTCGGGACATGCGGTTATTTTTTATACATCAAGAAAAGTGTGAGGTCGAAAGTATCATTTTTCACCAATAGTAGATTTCAGACAAAACCGGTGATCAAATTTTAGTATTCAATGTCTTATTTTATTCGTCGAAGTGTGCATTCTGGATTGAATATTGAATTCTGGGTGCAGTGAAGACTAGATTTAACTAATCGGATATAACTAATTGCTTAGTGATTTTTTAATAGAGAAAGATGGTTTTACACAATTAAAATCATAGCATCGTCTTTAAGACTTGAAATAAAAATTTCTGTATCCAATCGAAAATGCATTCTTCAACAAATAAAAAAATATATATCAAACACTAAAAATTTTTCTACGATTTAATCTAAGAATTACAAGTGAATAATTTTACTTTTTACTTCACACCATTTTGCTGCTCTGTATATGTCTTTACAAAATTCCAAAATTATGGTTTAATCTAAAAAATTTTAAAAGTCTTATTAACAGAAATTTCTTCCTTATGACTTTTTTCAGGTGACTAATTTTCCCTTAAGCAAATAAATAGACAAGATCGAAAAATCGCTGGTTCGAAATCGTTCCATTTAGCCCCGGTCACCGTTATATGCTTTTGCTTGTGACCCAATGAATGGTACATCGATATAATCACGATACACGCGTAATCCAATAGACGTTATACGCTATAACAATTTCTTTCATCTTCCTGTATTCGAACTATGCACTGCGTATAATAAATAGTCATGTGTGTCCCAAGCGTTTGGTACAACTTTTCGGAGAAGACCAAATTAAGATCTGACCTCCTGTTGGGCTTTCGTTTGCGCTACGAACCACGGGTAACACGCACGTGGGTGTCGAAAAGTTGCGTGGGCGCAACGAAACGCAAACGCCGCGCGAAAGAACCATTGAAAACTACGAGTCGAGCCGAGATCGCGTTTCACGTTCGCAAACGACTAGGAAAAAAAATGTCCATGCTAAGGCTCATAGAATTGAGCGGACTGTGAATGTCGTAAATATGCAATTTATTCAACTGCTTCAAGTCATCATATATCTGTTATAATATAGGTTGTAGTGATTGGCCATTTTAATCAGGACCAATCAATTTATATCTAGAAATCTCGGGCATTTATGCCAGTCGTTTACATCGTGTAAACAATATGTGCACGACAGAAATAAAAATGCATAATTGGTAGAAACAGATTTATTTATAGAATCGAATTATTCTTTCGGTAATTTCAATTTGTCGTAATGAATTCATCACTGATTATATTTATTACAACATCTTGTTAAATTCGAATTTAGTAATAATTAATATAGCCATATGTAGTTTTTATTTTCATCCATTCAAGAGTAATAAGAATTTAATTTAAGCATCGGTTTGTATACAAGTTTAAAAAATAACTAAACATATTTTGTTCACGAAATTGCTGCACGGTAAATAAGTTAATTAGTTGATTATTTGACGATAAAAAATAAAATATAAAATTGACATCATTAAACAAACCGAGATCAGAAGGTAACAGATTTATTTATTTATATTAATATGTGTCGTTTTCAATACACACTAGAGAAATATTAGACAAGAATTATATGACAGATAAAAAAAATTAATAGCCAGAAGAATCACTCATACATACTAGAATATATTTTTACCGATGTCTAATGTTTGAAAGTATATAAGGATTACTTAATACCTAAAAAATATACATTTATCCTTGCTGTATATTTTTTTCCCTCACTCTTATTGCTAATTGTTCTCAGAAAATCTTATTTCTAATCTTAAACGGCCAATAACTGAAACTTTCAGTACTGAGCCATTGGCAATTGCGTGTGGCATGAGATACTTTGCGTCTTGGCGTCTACCGCTGAGTTGCAGACTGGCTGAGTCGTACAATACGTAATCGTAGGTCTCGCCTCGAGTTTCTCGTGCGTGGCTGAGCCCATATAGTCCCGACACTATCTCGTTTAAAGGACATATTAATACATATCCGCCGAGAAGCGTAACGAATACCATGTACCGCTTGTATTGCATAGCTATATTAAAGCTAAAGGTGACGCGTCGACTTTTCGCGGATTACTGCGATGACAACACGCACTTCCTGAAATTTACCAAGGTTAAAGACCGACACGGGCGCTGCAGCGCTGACATTGGTCCCTTCATAAGAGTTTTGACATTTAACGTGAATAGAAATTTTTTATGCATGACCGCCGGTCAATCACGGCACGAATAAAACAATCACTGCGAGCTTTCGAGACTTTTGAGATATTTTGGCCACAGACATTTTGGTAAACGTCCCGGATTCTCTTGCCCGCAGTGGTTGCGGTAATTTTTGTTTGTTTGCCCAATATAGAAATTATCAAACTCAGGCAGAAGGAAAAAAACAACTTTGATCCACTGAATTAGTAGCTTGCAGTGGTAAATGAATATATGAGAGGAAGAGAAACTTAGAATTAGTTCAATACTTTTATTAAATATATTGTTTTTCTTGAAAATGTTTTTTTTTAGATTTGCATGTCAGAGTATTAAAAAACAACCAAAACGTTGAGTAGTGAAACAAAGTGGCTTAGAAAAAATGTATGGATTTTTGGATATCCAAATTTTAAAATTTTGAAATTTTTGTGCTAATTTACGTAAAATATGACGTCGGTAAAGCGGTTTGGATTTTATGGCACTTTCAATACGTTCATAATGTTCACATATGTCATTAAACAACGATGTCTTTTTACAAAGCTTCTTCTATGCGTAAGTAATGTGCCAGTTTTTGCATCGTTTTTTTTATCGTCGTTGCAATTGCTTAAAAACATCAGAATTATTTTTAAAAAAACTACTTCCCGAAAAAATAATTGATTTTCGAGAATCTAAAAAGGTATTTCTGGCCAAACCATTAAAAATTTGACCCTGACCCTAAAATCATAATTCTCTATATTATTGATTAACCTGTTCTTTTAATTCGGAAATATGTCTCTAATTACAAAATAAAAATATCAACACATGTTAATGCCGTTGAAAGCATTTTAACAATTTGTCATTAGAATTCTTTAATTTGAATTGAAAAGTTTTAATAAATATGATAAAACGTTAGCGTACAATTATGTGCTTGTTAAGAGATATTCATTTCTTATCATTTATAAGGATCCCCTCTTAGTAAAACGTGACACAATCTCCATATATGGTATCTATCGGATACCGCGAAGTAAATCTGCAGCATTTTAAACAGAGTGATGTTTCACCTTTCCGCAAGTTGTCACAGTGACGCGTACTTTCCCAGATTCTCGTATTCGCAAACACGTCGCGCCAATTTCCGCGAGTACTAAATATAGGAATTATTGAATTCAAACGTAACCGTTGAAAGCCAACGAGCAGCACGGAAAACGGTAATAGTTGTCTGCGCACAGTCTATGCATATTCATTTTGTGCGACAAAGCAAAAGACTACGTGTATACATCAGCAGGAAGATGCTAATCTCGTAATTCAACGTGATTCGCACGACGCGAAAATACAATAATCACACGTATTATTCGCGCCAAGTTATAGAGAGGAAGCAATAAAGGTGCGCGGATGTGCAATTGCGTATTTACTGGTGCTTCGACAATTTGCAGTCTGTTATCTTTCGAATACCAGACTTTCTTATACGATAAGCGTTACTATAGCTTAAGCTATACTTGTACGTACTCGATTCAGACTATTTCTATATATTGTATGTCTGTACATTTACACTGTATCTATGTATGGAAAATTCCACACCAATTCGACCTTGGTCTGACCCTTGACCTCTCGGATCTCGCCGGTGATTTATCATGTTGTTGTTTCGACTCTGAAAGGAAAGCAGAATGTTTTTAGTTTTTTTTAGTCTAGGTTTTTTCTTCGTATTCACTAAAAAAAAAAAGGGTTGACTGTGGTGTATTATTTTTTTGTAATTTCGTATAGTCCTTTGCCACATCTCAAAATTTTCAAGCCTCATCTCAAAATGGGTTGTGTTTACTTCCATTAAAAAAAAAACTTCTATCGAAAAAAAATTCAAAGCTGTAGACAGTCGATCGTGATCTGATGTTCAACCATCCTTATATTAAACACAGGATTTTTAAAAATCATCTACGATTTTCCCATTCATTTCCTTACTTCCAAATCAATTCACAACGGTCGAAAACCATAAACTTCGAACCGTGGCAAAGTATTTTAAGGAATCTTTTCAAATTTTTACATTGCCAACACTGTTTTTAATAAAGATTCATAAATACAGAAAATCTTTACTAAAAACCTATAAAAAAAACTGCTTTCATTTAAGAATTGGATCAACATAAAAAAATCAGCATCGAGATCCTAGAGGTCGAGGGTCAGACCCCGGTCGAATTGGCGTGGAGCGTCCCATGTACACATGTGTGCTGAATATAAAGTAAACGGCGTTGCATCCCGCAAGTGCGTTATTTTCTCGGTATCGAATGTCATATAATCAGAAATGATGACTTCAAAGCGTGCGGAAGAAAAGATTCTCCTCGTCGGTTGAAATATATTGAAAGGATATTTCTTAGGTGGTTATCAAACGGTCCAGTGAGCTCGAAGCGTGATGCGAACGTGTAGCGTCAGATCTTTCTCAGCCAGTCATCCGAAAATCGTGATCAGCGAGCGTAACGCCTCCATGAGAGTCCGGGGATGTTCAACTTCCTCGACGTTTCCGGTGGCCGCTTGAATTCTAAACGTTGGTGTACTACAGTCGCGCCGAAACGGTTCTGGGAGCTCGATCGCCGACACTAGACAGTTGCATGGAAGTCACGATCATTCCGCCGCTGCATATAGTCACACGTCTGTCCTTCCTTCGTATTTGCTATATCGCGTTATACGAGTGATACCCCTTCTCACGATTTTCTTCACCTTCTACCCACTTGAGCCTGGCGCCTAGTCGGATTACACGTTACAGAGTCGAGCTCAGTCGACTTGTATAGCGTAAACGGTAAACGGTACTGCGTTGGGCCACTCACTGCTTCAGCAGACCAAAAACATACAGTTATTGATAGACTAAAAAAAAAAAATGGTATCGGTAAATAGATAACAGGTCTGTAATAAGGTTGAACATTTTTCGCTTTTTGCAGAGGGAGATTATTTATAATTGTAATAACAAGTCTGTAATAAGGTTAAATGTTGCAGAGTTATTTTTCAGAATTTTTTGCTGTCTACGAAGCAAGATTATTTGTAATTATAATTTTTTATGCAAATAGATAACAAGTCTGTGATAAGGTTGAATATTGCAAAATGATTTTTTATAAATTTTTGGTTTTTGCGATGCAAGATTCTTTATAATTATAATTTTTTATGTAAATAATTTTTTTTTTTACTAGAATATTTCTTTTGAAAGCGTAGCGAAAGAAATCTTTGATTGATTGGAACGAATATTTCTTCCAATCAATCGAATATTTATTCCGCTACTCGTAACGGCAGATTCGGTTGGTATTCTTTTTATCGGTGTAAATTAACCTAAAGAAAATTATAAAGAAAAAAACCTCAATAACGTAGACAGAATCATTTAAAAAACTGAACCTCACCTGATTGTTTTAGCTCAAAAGACTTTTTTTATTCAGAGTGTCATAAAATTATAATCGCTCGACCGATTCGTGTTAAATTCGTACCTAAACTTTGTTTCGAGTTAACTAACAAATTTTCTATTGCTGATTCTTTTCCTAATTTTCTGTTGATAACCCAGAATGTCCATGAAAAAACGTGGAAAACCAGATTTTTTAATTTAGTTTTTAAGATTTTAGAGATAACAGACTCAACAGAATCAATGTACACTCAACTTTGCATTTATTATTATCAAAATCAGGCTTTAATTTTACACCAATGCCAGCCACTAACATATATTACCTTATGTTTGTTAAATATGCAAAAATAAAAGAAAAAAGGAAATACATTTCAATTTCTTCTGGTAACAAAAAAAATTACACCTCAAAAAAAAAAGTATGATGTGAGGTACGATTAAACGGTGATTATGAATGAGACAGCCGCAATCGCCATTAACTGTAGGTATCAATTGACCCGCGCACCACTGAAGCGTGTTATAAGCACGAGATAATGATTAGCCAGAGGCGCGAATGTAACTCACCTACATAGATATCAATACAGTATGAAATAAAGTTTACGATTAACGTTGGAAAATTAGTTATGAAAGTTATGAGATATTCAGACGATAGTAAAAACCCGTTGGAATCAATAGATCAAGGCTGTCCATGAGAATTTTTTTTTTTTTTCAATTCTGCCAATTCCCGGCTGCGTTTCGTGAGAACCCCGTCGATATTCCAATGAATTCGGCGAACTGACTTCCCGTCTGCTATTATATTTTATTCAAATCACGTAGCATATACGAATCTTCGCATAATGCGCGAGTAGCAAAATAAAATTCGAAATAATTGTGTGCGGTTTCTCATCGAAATCCTCACGTGCATTGAGACGAAAGGAGAATCGAGCTATGTCGCTTTCTGCGTCAGGTCGACCACGACAACTTGGTTTTTTAAATGTAAATTATATTTTATAAATTGCCAATTGGCGTGAATTTAATTTTTTAATCTATTATTCATTCATTGACTTGAAAATATTGAGTATATCAATTAGGAACAATCATAAGAAAAAAAATGTATTGACGATAAATTTTTTCTGAAAAATCTTCCATTTAATCCTACAATACTTGGTATCCACTCAATGAAATAAGAATGTAATTTTTTTTAAGTACATGATCCACAGAATTTTTTTTTACGACTTCTTTCGGTGACTAACGCTTCCTAATTATGTTATAAAATTACACTAGCATCTACCAAATCCTACAAGTATTACAGCATTTAATATAAAATCTCATAATTTTCTTACGCACCTTTGTCAAAATTTAGACATTTTGATTAATACAAATTCGCGAATATTTTTGACAGTGTGAAAGAGAATGCCTATATGTGCATCTGGATCTGTATGATCCAACGGTGCAGCTGGTAGTCGAGATAAAAGCCCGCTGATCGGGAGGCGAGAATGTGCGAGAGCTCTGAGCTCGAACGAAAGAGAAAGAGGAGCAAAAAAAATGAAAAGGAATACGCGCGAAGGAGGAAAGGTAATGAGGATGAGGATCGCGTGAGGCACGTGCCCGAAGCTCCAGCCTCTGTCATTATCCGGAAGAGAAGCGGCTACCCTCAGGCCCCATCCTCTCTTACTCTCTCTTTCTCTTTCTCTTACTCTTACTCTACCTCACTTCTCGACAGCGCGTATGCATACAGAGTATAATATACTGGAAGACGGATGGCAGCACGAGCGAAGGAGTAGCAGCCATGGGCTACGCAAACGTGCGCGTTTACGCTGCTAAAGCTGCAGTCGTATACGTCTCGCGGGCTCGACTCTCTCCGTCCTCTCATCATCAACGCTCGACGAGTGCCTCGTTAAAACTTGGACGGATATCCCGTCGTCTATCTGCAAAGAGGAAGACATTTATGTTTTCTCAAAAATTAGGTTGGCGATCAAAATAGCGAACAACCAAAATAGCAAATAGCTAACACGGTGAATTTTTAAATAATGAGCGTTTGAATTTGCAATGGCCATTATTGTGAAATTCGCTATTTCAGCCATACGCTATTTTCATCAATCACTATTTTGAGCTCGAATAAAAAATGGAGGAGATTAAGAATACACAGGTATATAAAATTTAGGTAACCTAAGTAAAAATTATTTCCTCAAGTTGAAATCACAAATTTTATATGCCAAAAAGCTTTATTTTGCAAATGGATTAAGACGAAATATCTTGGAATTAAGAAGCAATTTTGGAATCGATTTGTTATTACATTTGTGGACTTATTTGAGCGCATTTACGGGTAATTTATAATTTGTTACTCAATTATTACAATATTGGTATGATTTTTTATTTTGATAAGTATTATAATTTGTGAGATGGGCTGATTAAATTGAATTTAATAAATTCTGAAAAAAATATTGTGCTCGAACTGGCGACAAATATTTAAAAATTGTTTGTTATGAGAGAGAAAAAGAGACACGCAGACAGTTTTTTGACTTCTTTGCAGTATATATATATATATATACACTTATATTTTATAATGTTTTACACGTCGTGTGTTTGTACGGGTCAATTGGCCTTTGACTGAAATCTTTTAGCCTGGATATTTCGGTTTTATGGTTTTTTTTATTTTTATAATTTTTTATAATGTACTTTATGTAATATTTAATATACTAGGCTTGATCATTTTTTTCTTATTACTGTATAGTAAAAATTTATCATTTTTACTATACAATGGCAGTGGAAAAATGAAGAAAGAAAATTGCAAAGTGGTTTTATGACGACTTCCGTTGCTATACGCTCTGTGGATTTCACGGGGAATCAATATTCGTGGCACGAAGACCACACACTGTGCTTTTTTTTCACGTCAATTTTATATAGGAATGCAAATGAACTATGAATTTAATGAACTATTGAATTCATGGAGACTTTTATGGACGCAAGCTAATTATTATTCATACGCACTATATCTTTCATCTATGAGACAAGCTTCAATTTCATAGCCAAAATGGCACAACAAAGGATATGTGGAAGCCATGCATCCGCGCACATAGTGATCGTGAACGATGTAACGAAACGGGTCATTAGGCGATTTAGTTTCGACGTTCCCAAAGGATTTGGGGTCTTCTGTGTATTGTGAAGGAGCGCCGAAAATTGTTTCTACGAAGCCTAGCCCTAGTAGACCATGATTATGATGGGTGGTCGATAAAGCCATAATATATTTTGTCTAGCTTTAGGATAAAGCGAGGAAATTCATAACTAAATCCAATCAATATAACCAAAATATTATTTCGGTTATATTAAAACGATAGAAATTTATTGACGTTAGTTATTGACTTAAACATTTATATTCTACACTAACTAGAATTTTTTTTAATTTAATATTATTAAGAATTCTTACATTTTTCTCATCCAAAAAACGCAAGAAATTCTCATGACGAATAACTTTATTAATCTTCGCGGACAACGCATAAAAAATATTGTAATGCGGAATTTGGTTGACGATTAAAATCAATGAAATTATAGTAGATAATATAATTATAGAGAAATGGAAAAATGGATAAATAATTCTAACAAGTTTTATAGACCGAAAAACACAAAATATGCTTATCACGAATAATTTTCTTTATGTCCGCGTATAAAGTATTGAAAATATTGTAATGCGGAATTTGGTTGACACTTAAAATCAATAAAATTATGATAAATAATATAATAAATATCGAAAAATGGGAAAATTTTAATAATGCATTGTAAAAAAAATTAGGTTCTTAAAAATATTTTTAAGAACCTATTATTAGGTTCTTAATAATTTTTTTTGTGTGAATTTTGGTCGATTATCAAGTCGACTAGTTTAATGTATTGAATGACTTTGTTCAATCACCAAGCTGGTCATTCGGTCTTCCACTCGGGTAAACCTCGCCGTGCCTTCTTAGATTCGGCGAGCCAGAGTTCCGCCCACCATATGCTATGAAAGTGGACTCCGTCCCGCGTGTCCTTCTGGCTTCTGTCGAAAGTGCATCTATTGTGCGTCCGTCGCCAGCGCCTCGACATATGTTGGCCGGGTGACTTACCCTCGCCAACTTCGGGAAAATCCCCCGCGAGTCCAAGCGAAAATCTGTACATGAAAACAAGAAAAAATGTGTTGGAAAAACAAGACTTCTTGCCCATTCTCGCTTTTCTTCTTCTTTTTCACTTCCCAAATCCTTAGAAATTTCCGGTAACATGTGAAAAGACCTCTGACATTTTTTGCATACTCGTAATGGTGGTCGTTTCCATGAAAAAATTAAAAAAAATGTTTTTGTCCATTTCTTCTGAAATGAAAAATTTTGAAAATTAAAAAACTTCTTATTACCTTGCAGGTTTTTTTTCGTCTGTCAAGGTAGATAAATTTGGTGTGTGGAGTTGATTCTATATATTGACGATATTCTCGGCTCGCGACGACTAAGTGATTGTGCCGCTCGCTCGCCGCGAACTATAATAAATAACGGCACACGTGGTATATATGGGGCATTCCATACCAACTCGACCTGGATCAGTTTTATTAGATTCTTTTCTGAACATCTTATATACTTATAATCATTTATGATCAACATATTAAGGGCCGTAATAAAAAAATATGACAGAATTCTCATAAATCCTCTGTCAGACATCAATATTTTTGAGCTTCGACCCAAAATGTCCCGAATCTCGCTTCTATTTTTTCACCAATTTTTTCAAAACCTAATTTGGAAAAAGGTAGAAAAGCAACCCTTTTACTACAGACTATTGCTTGAACATTTCTATACATGTCAGAAATTCGGACAATTATTTCAGATTTTTTATAACGATTTTTTTTTTCGATCTATTTATTTATTTATTTTTTAATTTCAAATGAGAAAAATCGCTATAAAAAAATCTGGAATAATTTTCCGGATTTCTGACATGTATAGAAACGTTCAAGAAATAGTCTGCAGTAAAGGGGTTGTTACACATCTAACTCTGTTCAAATTTCGTTTTAAGAAAAAATTTGTCAAAAAAAATAGAAACGAGGTTCGGAGCACTTCAAGTCCTCGAGTAATTTTCTTAGATTTTTAAATTGCGGCCCTGAATGTGTTAGTCATAAATAATTATAAGTATATGAATTGTTTAAAAAAAAAATCTATTAAAAATTGTGGTTGCTAATAAGATAAAAAATGGGGGGTGAAATCACAGCGAGCGAAACCCAGGTCGAGTTGGTATGGAATGCCCCATATAGTAAAACACTCTCGAGCCATCATCCGGCTGGTGTATCGTATTACGCAATCGATCTTGGTAATAATGGTATAGGTCGCGATAAAACTGGGTCATTGTATCTCTGCGCAGTCACACACGCATAAACCAACAGACAGACAGTTAGATCGACGGAAGGAGGTGAAGAAGAAGAAGCGACGGCGCGCGCCACATCAGCATCATAGAGCAAAACATATTAGCTATGGTATCAACGTCGACTGTATATTAATTAATGCGATTACGTCCGGTAAATTAATCCATTTAATGTGCTCCACTTCTCGCTTTGCGGATGCAATCGATGCAACTGATTTCTGACTGGAGACGTCATTAAGACAACAAATTAATCCTTCTTTGTTTCTACCGTCATTCGCTGGATTAAAAAAGAAATTCAATTCGGATTAAATTCCAGCTTGAATAAAATATAATCTCTATAAGAGGTCAATCATCAGGGCCAATGACTGCGTTATCTCTTCACGTGACTTTTCTATTATATTCGTTGAGTCTCCAGATAACTTAAGAGCAAAGTTCGGAATGTCTTGCTATTTAGTAGTCATTCTTTACGGATCACTTGATTTATGTAATCTTCAATATTTGTAAACGCTTTCATTTAAGGAAACAATGACATTTCCGTAATGCACATCTTCCGGAATACGATTAGTGAAAAAAAAAATTGCAAAGTTACTCTTTCCATTTTTACGGACAAATAAGCTTTTGTGTTATGATGAGAGATTTCACATCTGATGAATTTCCAAGTTTGGAAACAGTTATTATAACCATACTTCTAACTTTCCTGTCTCTACCAAAAAAAACAAAAATAATCCAGCTCCGCAAAAAATATATAAGTTTATACGTCGTATGTTTATGAAATTGAATGAGCCGATCTCTTATTATATTTTAGAAACACGTATTTCAAGGTCACCGATATTTGTCTATCCGCTCTGAAGTGCAGAGTCCATTGAGCAACGCATCCGAGTCCATTTATGTATTCCGATATGACGTACCGCTGACTACCGTCTCATTACAATATGTCAAGGGAATTTATTCATTGCCTGGTGAGCTGTAAGTACACAGTACACACAGCCGGTGCGGTTGTCGGACGGGTGCAATACCGATAAGCCACCAGCGCGACAGGGAAACAGGTTTCGTGTCTCGTCGAATCCGAGACTTTTCGAAGCAGGCAAGAAAGCGACGAGAGTCAGCAAAAGAGTCGCAACCGAAGAAGGTGACCTGCCTTCAGGGCTTTCGCAACGCATGGCGCCCACATTGCCAAGCAATAATAGTACCAGCAGGACAAACAGCGGCAAATACTTCTGACCCTGCAAAAGGTGTTGTCCTCATGTCGCTTTCCCGTGCGTGTCTACGCAACCGGAAAGTACTTAGCTTAAGTAGAGACCATGAAAACATTTCACTCCTGGAAAATTTCGCTTCCTCATAAATGGGCTTTGTTTTAGTTGAGAGAAAAAATCGCGTTTTTCATATCAGAACACTCAAAATGGTCTAAAATGGCGAAAGAAGTGGTTGAGAAAAAATCTTTGGATCTATGTGTGTTTATGTGTGTGGCAGATTTGCAAAACTTAAGAGACAACGCTTCTTCCTATGCATATTTTTTCAAAAAAAAAAATTTATTTGATGAGACTTGAAATTTTTTGTGAAATGGTTGTGTTTTGTAGATTACGCAATTTTGTAGGTAATGAGCTGAATAGTACTTGTGAAATGAATGAATAATGGAGGTCGATATTGAATTTAGGCTAAATTCAGAAAGCGGCTTTGGATTTATCGAATTTTGAATTTATGAATTTTTTTTTGTTTTTGTTCTAATTCAAGTTACCTTCGTCCTGCTTAAATCTTCTGCAAGATAATATTAAGATCGATAAAGTGTTTCGGATTTTATGAGATTTTAAAATTTCGGAAAAATGTTCGTCTAGCTCAAATTCAGGTAAAATTTTAACATATTAATAGAATTTTATGCACGAACGGAAAATAACGTTGTGTTAATTATTAATTAATTAATGATATAAATTACAAATTAATTAATTAATGATATAAATTCAACCATATTTCCTGTCACAAAATATTAATGAACCTCCGTATTTTCTCATAATTCAATAATAATTAAAACAAAAAGAAATTCTCATCGGGAGGCCGCAAAAAAAAAGTCGTTTAAATTTCAGTACTTCATTTAACCCGGTTAGGGTGAAACCTCGAATGATACTTATTCCCCTTCGACTAATTTCATACTTTAACGATTCGTCGTTAACCGAAGAGTGCAATCACGCGTTTGTTCGATCGTCATTCCTTCGGCAATGATGTACGAAAATAAACCGAGTGCATCATGCACCAGTGAGTGGAAAAGTTGAAAAAATCAAACGAATAAAAAAGGAAGATGTGTAAAAAAAACACTCAGCAAGTGCACATCAGGATCGAGAAATACTTGGTTTTTGCCCGAGAGACGGTGAAAGCCGCGGAGACGTTGAGTATATTATACGCCGACGTCTTTTACGAGGTTCGAGGTTCGGTGGAGGGTGTTGGTGAGGAGGTGCTCCTTATAAAGTAGCAGAGAGTCTCAGCGAGCTCGACCGCCGCGTTATAGTACACGCCTTCGTTTGCGGCTTGCGTCATCGACTCGTGTGTCCCTCGATCGTGTCACACACGGATACCTACATTTTATAGTGTACATTTCGCTGTGTGGACACGAGACTGTTACGCATCGGCGATGTATGCAACGATTATTCGATGCTTAGTCGCTGACTCGCGTCAACGCACGCATCGGATCCTCGCGGTCGCATTTCAATAATTATTGACGCTCGTACGGTAGATAAATATGGGAATAGATAGTGTGTTTATGGGCACGACACGTGGGTGGCCACATCCTGTCAGTAGCGTGTTTACATCTCGCGAGTAAAGGGAAAAGAAAGCGACTGGATAAAGTATTAAGCTTCTTTTGCCCTTTTCCGCGTACGTGGCGCGGTTTGTTGTTGTTTTGACTGTTGTTGTGTATGTTATTGAAGTATTAGCTACAACGTGCTTACTTCGCTCGCTCTCTTTTTCTTTCATATGTCTCTTCTTATGGCTAAACATCATGTTTGTTTATGGGCTCGGAAACCTTTGATTTTCGTGTAACTCAACCGCGAAATATCATAGTTACTTACACAGAATGTATTCCGTGAGTATCATACTTTTTTTTGGATGTATGGGACACAGTCTATCTGAAAAAAAAATTTCAATTTTTTAATTCACGAATCAGCTGTTTTATTTTGGTTCAAATTCAGATATTATCAAAATTTCCGCGTGCAACTCTGACCTTCGCGTCACTTTGTACGGGTTTAGCGTTGATATAGATCCTCAGAAAAAAAAAAATTGTTAACTCCTGATGAAATATAATAAACTTAATGTATCTAACTGAAATCGCCAAATATGTTTGAAAATTAAGCGGGTATAGTAAAAATGGACTACCTAAAGAGTAAAAAATCAGAGGTTTTTTGTGATACTCTCATATGTTTGAATTATCCCGGATAACACTTTTAAAAACCGATGAAAAAATATTACACTTTTATGAATGAAATCATTTTTAGGAGAATTACTGTCTCTTTCTAGTTTCCAGTTTCCTTATAGTATGCAAAGCACGTCATCGTTTAGAACTTAACGAAATCCTTCGACGGAGTTTACTGAGAAAAATCGCGTCATTTAGCGTGATGCTATCTCGAGTCACCAATCGTCGAGATGTCGACTCATATGTCCTAAGCTGTATACATATGCATATCTTAATAGTCGGTTGTAATATCAAGCAACAAGCAAACACAGCAAAACTGACTGAACGTCACTCGTCAACTCTGTCGCGCTCGCGCGAATCCTCGACGACTTGTCGCACGTGACGATCACTGGCTACTTCGTGTTGTAGAAGCCGAGAGCTTAGCTCGACGATTTGACTTTCTCGGCACGCTTCTCCGCATTACCATATACGTTCTGTCCCCTCCAGGAGTTCGCTGAACCTCTTGTTCCGTTCAATGGAGTTCTTTCTATAAAGAATATATATTTCGTACATATGTCCTTCGTCACGGGATAACCTTTTTTCCAGATGCGTATGGAGACAAGCAATAAAAGAAAAAAAACAGGCAAAATCTTTCACGCTCTCGAACCTGACATAAAAAGTAGAAACTTGCACATTGCCTCAGTGATTTTCGCTTTTTACAATGGGGAAGTGTGATTATAAATTTTGACTTTTTCTATTTCGTTATTTCGTTATTTTTTTATTATCAGAGCGTTTCCGAAAGTGAATGTGATAACGTATATTTTTTAAAATAATTCAACATTCGATAACATAAAAAATTTCTTACCGTTTGTCACGAAATTCTACATATACAATGGATGAATATTGTTCCATTTACATATAAAATTTGCTCGCTATCTCTAGTTTTGCGAAAGTTATAATAGAGCGATAATGTCAATTTTTTTTTAAATTAAAAATTTGATAGAATGCGAACCGCTTTACCGATTTCGTCGTGATTAAATACCAAACAAGATTGAAAGTGTCTCAAGTTATAAAAGAATCTTTAAAAAAAATACATAAAATCAGAATGGATGCATACATTTCTTAAAAAATCCCAACATTCAAAGAGGGCGCAAGTGTTTTTTTCTAAACCACTTTTCTCGACATTTTAGTCCATTCTGAGTAAACTAACATGAGAATCTGGAAAAAAAAAATTCCACCAAAACAAAGCGCTTCTTACGAAAGAGCGAAAAAGACATGGCACATCGAAAGTCTCTTATATCGAAACGCTGAAGCCGAAATCGAGTCA
This sequence comes from Tromatobia lineatoria, assembly GCA_949699805.1. Taxonomy (NCBI): domain Eukaryota; kingdom Metazoa; phylum Arthropoda; class Insecta; order Hymenoptera; family Ichneumonidae; genus Tromatobia; species Tromatobia lineatoria. The sequence goes on along the minus strand of OX453040.1, from coordinate 1,436,936 downwards.
CGTAAGATGACGAGTGGTATAAACATGCAAATCTCCATCCGTAGACATAAGAAGAGGCAAATGAAAGGAAAAGAGTGCGATCAAAGCGAGCACGTTGTTGTTAGTCTACTTAAAAAACAGCGGAGAGAAGAAAGGAAGAGACAGAAAAAGAGCTTAGACGTTGGTGAAGCATATTTAACGACTAGCGAGGAGCAGAAGCAGCAAGCAGCATCAGGTATGGGAGATAATCGTAGCTTGCCGCATAGTCCCTGCGATCCAGGAGCTCTGACAGGGTCGAGGGTCTCGAGCAGTCAAGCACGTGGCGTGCGCGCGGTTTTATTACACCCCGTATTGCTGCGGGAAAAGACACTATACGGTGTATGCTGAGCTGTTGCTTCTGCTGACTCTTGAAACGGCAGACCAGCAGCATTCGTTCGAGCGTAGCGCACTTGAATAGCCGATCTTTCTTCTCCGTAGCCACCAGCATATATACATTCGTCTATTTAATAATATAGGTAGACACGAATAAAATGAAATAAATCTTTCGCGGAGATAAGCCGTCATAGTAAATGGCTATTGAGTAAGGCAAACTGCAAGAATAACGAGGTATTAGCTCTATAGAAAGGGGACGAAACATAAAAAGAAGAAAATTTCAGTTAACGGAAGAGATTCCTGAGAGTCTCAAAGCTACGAGATTATACGATGAGATTTAGAGAAGGTCGAGCAAATGAAGGCCACCACTAAGCAAGAATTAGTGTATTTCCGTCACAAGAAAAAATACATGAAACAAGGCGATGAGGAAATTTTGTATAATATGCGAGTGAAATTTTAATTTATTTTGTAGTTTATACAGAGGAATTAATAACTGTGAGCTGCACCGGCTGGTGAAGTGAATATACTCGTGCACGACGGAATAAACTATTTAATGAACAATTTTTTTTGTCTGTCAGAATTTAAAAAATTAATGAAAATATTAAATACAACATAAATCTCGGCATCGCTCGTCAAAGCAACAAAAGTGCCTAACACGAAGAATGGATCGAAGACGATGAATATTAAATAAAAACCAAAAAAAAATCAGCTGAGTGACTGTCCTTGATAACAGTGCCTCTTTTTCCATATCAAATATACGACATAATCCGGAACAGTTTGATCGGATTTTGTAAGATCTTACAAGTTATTTTTATTTAATTATTACTGTTTTCCAAATTGATATGTCGCTAATTATTTAGTTACAAAACGAAAGTATTGTAATATCGGTAGATGAGGTTTATAAATTATCACCATTTTTGACAGTATTGCTCAGTGTTTCACGTGACCCCGGTCTTCAGAATCTGCAATTCCGTCTCTGTAAGCTCGACACGATGGTCCCATTCAATTTGAATCGAGAGAGCACTCGACGGTCCCACTATACATAGTGGCATAATACCACAGCGTTTATCACTTAAGGTGAGGCTCAATACCTATATAAATGGCAGGAGTGCGAGAGAGAGAGAGAATCGACACCATAGAGAACGCGGAAGAGTGGCGGGGGTGACGAGTATCCCTTTAATACGCGGCACCGCGTACACGATGCGTGCGACTGTGTCGCAACGTCGAGTGTCCGACAATCCGGGGGTCCCTTAGTGCGTTGCAGCGCGGGCGACGCACTACGTCGATTAGAATCCGAGTATGGACCTATATACGAGTCATTCTCCCTCAGTTCTTCTGTATTTTGTAATTTTTTTTTATACTCGTCTCGACACTTTTTATATCAATTGTAATTATATGATCTGCTGCAATGTTTATAATAGCTAGAGGTTTCTAAAGAACTTGAAGAATCTAATTTTGTATTCTGCCGTGATATTTACAGAATGTATGGAAAAATTGGCAGATGGAATATTTAGATCGGTAATGAAAGTTTTTCAGGCTGATGAATCGTCTTTTTTTTGTGTAAATTCCAAGATGTATCATGACTCTAACTTTTTCCTGAGATTTATCAATATAATTAGAATAGGGATTTGGGAGATAGACGGACTTTTCCTTTTTGGTCACCTTTTTAGCAGTCTAAGTTTTCAAGTTGAATCAAAATGCATTTCTTTGCTTCCTCTTAGAGGAAGCTTCGTTTTTATGAATTAAAAAAATGTGCGTTTTTGGGACTCAGAATTGTCTGAAACGTCGAGAAAAGTAGTTTAGAAAAATTGTGTGTGGATGTAATGAAAGGTCAAAAATTCATGTAACTGTAACTTGTAGACTATAAATCTAAATCAGCTGATTGAACTGAAAAACTTTGAAATTTTGAACAAATTACGTAAAACCTCTAGCTCGAACGGATTTTTAGCTATCGGACTGTAACTTCGTATTAAAATTGAACAAAGTGATGCGACCTTCGGTACTGAATTTGGGCCGAATCGATAAAGCGGTTCGGTTTTTATAAAATTTTAAATGTCCGGAAATTTTTCGTTCAGGTAAAATTTAACCAATCGACAAAAAAAATTACACATAAAAAATGCCATTTAACCTTCCAACGCACAAAATTTTGTGACGATCGGTAAAGCAGTTCGGATTTTACGTGATATTGAATTTGTCGAAAAACGTCCGTATCCAACAATTTCTTACCAAGTTTTATTTCTTGATGACTCGAATATCTATAAATAAAAATTAAAGTGTATTTAAAATAAGGATGCAAAGTGGAACTTTTTACATTTCCCCAACAGTTTATTCTTTCGAAAAGTTTCCTCTATAGGAGAATTTTTCGAAATTAGCGTTTCCTCTAAGTGACAACAATTCTCTAGACAAATGATAAATTCCACGGAAACATTTGGCCGAACAGATCAACTGACGTAGAAAAGCTCATGCATAGAACACTTGCACTGAGCCATGGCAAGATGAAATCTCGTGATTGCAGCGTCAGGGAAAACGAGCGCGACGGACATACGAACCTACGGACAGAAGGTATACATATACCCTACGTAAGCGTTGTCACTGATGCTGTTGGTGGCTTTAGCCTCAAAGTAGGTATATATACATAGAGCGAGCATTGAGCAATTCGCCAAGTACGGTGTCTGCTCGGCGGTGACTGTGCACGCACTCAGCATCGTCCACACACGATGGAGCCGTCCGATTTTGCCAAATAAGGGATTATAAATGCCCGACTGTCCCCGTATCGCGTTGTAATAAGTCAATATACCGCGCGCGAGCGAACTTTCTGCAGACGCATCGGGCGCGAATAGAATAAAAGCCGAAGAAGCCGAAAGAACGCGCGCGCTCAGAGTCTTCCGATCGAGAATTGTGAATTGTTCTCGCCGAGGCTGTGGCGCTGCAAGCCAAGAAGCCTTTGTACTTAAATTTACGAGGCGCTGTCGACGCGACTCTCCCGATCGCTATCGTATTAGGTACAGACGATACTATATGGCTCTTCTCTTCCACAAGAGCAGACACATTCGCATGTGTAACACTTGTTTCCAGACGACACATTATATTGGCGGTTTAACTCGTTTCAACTTTGTTTCGACATTGTAAAACGTCGAGGTAGAATATGATGGAAAGAGGAAGTAAGTTACAACAACTACCAAGTCACCATTTTTGCATTGTTGCGGAAACGTTATTCCAATGTGTTATATACATGGACGTATTTCCGAAACCTTTGACTATCGTGTAACTCGACGACGGAATAGTAATTTACACAGCATGAATTTCGTGAGTGTCGTTCCTTTTTTTGAAGATGTACAAGACAATCTAACTGGAAAAAAAATCAATTTTATAATGCACGAAATGGCCGTTTTATTCTGGTTCAAATGCGGTTATCATCAACATTTCAACGTGTAACTCTGATTTTAACGTAGAACGAGTCACTTTGTACGGGTTTAGTATTGATATGGACCTCCATAAAAATAAGGAAAAATCGACAACTTCTGGTAAAGTGTAATGAACAGAATATACTTGATTTTAATCGCCAAATAAGTCTGAATATTAAGCGGGTATCGTGTGAACGTCTATAACTCGATTTTGATGGTAAACCTCACATCCACCGTTATATGGTTCAAGGAAATCAGCACAAGCTAATTGAGCCAAAAGAATTAGATGAACATGAAAGACATTTTTTACAAAGCTTCCTCTATGATTAGCATACTTTCTCATAGAGGTTTGTAAAAAAAAACCAAGAATAATGAGGACGCAATTTGCTAAGTTCCACGTTGCAGCTTTTTTCTCTATTTAAGTATATTAAAAAAAAATTAAATATCTGTTTTAGTATCTTAAAATTAATGCATCTTAGTGGGATTAATATTTCAACGATTTCGTGGTTAAAAATGAGAATTTCGACTATTCAGTACGTTGACATGAAAATGATGTTTGCATTCTTAGAAACATTCACTAAAAACACTTATTTCCAGATGGCACACAATATTAGTTGTTAAACTTGTTTTGACGGATATTGTAAGAAGCTGAGGAAGAGTATGATCAAGTTTATATCTGTATACATAGGAAGTGACAACTGTTACGATGAAACTGGAACTGCTGGAGGGCGTTAAGATTGTGCAGAAAAAAAAACTGTTATTCTCTCTAGATCGTTGGATCTTTATCGAGAGACTTCCGTTCGAGAGAGATGAGTTTGCTTATTTATCCTTGAAAATCCACCTGGCTAAGCCGGTTTCCTCTCGTGACGCGTGGCAAGCAGAATCAACGTTTTTATTTATAATTCTTACGAGAGCCAATGAGCAACATGTGAGGTAGTTCACATGTGTCTCTTTTGCGCTCTCTTTCTCTCTGCGCTCGTGTGCTGCGTGTAACTGAGTATAACGTGTTAGGAGTCGATGACGTATCGCCATGTAAGGAACTGGAAGTCGCGTTCGGACAGTCACATCGAATTAGCCTGATCAATCAGGTGTATACCCAAGAAAAAGTGGGATCAATATGTACATTAAAAATACATTTTTTAATTTGGGGCAATCCAGCTCGTTTCAAACAGGATTTGAACTCGACCTCTCGGATTTGGCATAATTTTTGTAAGCTTGGTTGGATCCTCGAATGTACCATTTTTTTGTCTATAGCAATTAAAAAAAATCAGAAATTAAAAATCAGAAAAAATTCTGATAAATACTCTGTTCGTTAGTAAAGTTTTTGGGCTTTATTTTATTGAAACACTTATCGAAAAAAAAAAAATTATCTGCTTCGGGTAATTGATCAAATATTTATTTATGTAAAACCGGATTTTTTTCAAATTTTTTTCAGATTTCCAGGAATTTCTGCACATTTTTATTCAAATCATTATTTTCTTATTAAATAAATCTTAAGAACTTTGCATATAAGCTAGAAAATTTTTATATTCGACAGAGTATTTTTCAGAATTTTTGCAGTAGGAAAAAATTGCCGTAGGAAAAATAAAATCTGGTGCATTTGAGGTTCCAACTAAGACGACAAAAAATGACGAGCCAAATCGTAGAGGTCGAGGTCAAAGCGGAGTGGATTGTCCCATATATATTCTTAAATATCGATTTTTTAGTAAAAATTACAGTCTTAACATATTTCATATTATGGCTGTAAAAAAAACTTCATTGTCTTATTAATCTGGTTCTAGAATATTTTTTACCCAACAGAACAAATAGATTTTCTCAAAAGAGTGTTGAATATCGTCTTACCTACCGAAATCCGATTATTAAAAAATATTAAATTATCATTTTGTCATTTGCGTTTTTAATAATGGGAATTTTCGTATGAACATATTATTCATAAAGTTAAACAATATTTATAATACAATTAATAAATTTAAAAAATCACGAATATTAATTCGAGGAGTATAATATTTTACAAATAAATTCGTTTAATTTTAGAAAATGGATGTTCAAAGTGAGTAAAATTGTTGTTATCACTGAGAATTTATTTGACAGCCGATATTCATCGAATTTAGTTGCACCAATAAATCGGTGTATGTTAAAATTGTATTATACGAAGGCGTCGGGAGAAATGATGATTTAAGTACTATAGGTACGTGAAGAGAGATAACGGTAATGAAAATGTCACCGATTATTCTCTTTCACTTGCTGTCAGGATATAAAGTGGATTTGAGCGTGGGAATTACGCTTGGTACACTTATATTCGATGTCTCATGCTAATATCGGTATATATGAGACCGGTTCGCCCCCTGATCACACTTATGTCGTCCAATACACTCGATCGAACTCGCTGTATGCGTCACAGGTGATTGTGTATTTCTAGTGAAGAATTCTGAATGAAGAAATCCAAGAAAAAACATATGGAGTGGGCGAACCCTCGTCACTTTCGACCCACGTTGGGATCTGATCTTCTAACGAGGATAGCGAATGAGTTCACAAATCGAACATGAAATCTCCTTATCATCGGCAAAGCTGTAGTCGCTAGTCGAGTTAGTGCCGAATTGGAAAAATTGCTTACGCAGACATTCAAGAGATCAATCGATATGAATGATAAATAGCTAAAGTTTCTGTACTCGTTTTGTTTAATGTATACATTTTCATTAACGCCTTCTGAAAAATATTTTTTTTTTTTTTATTATTTCCTCTGCTATTTTAGCGATACAATAATTTTTTAGATTGGTAGCCAACGAACAGTTTTTTGTTGGAAGAAAAATCAAGTGTAAATTGAAGTTGCTGATCAACAAATAAAATAAGTATTCAAGATTTGATAATCGAAGTTTAAAAAAATTAGTAAATCATTTGTTTCAGATTTTCATCTTGATAAATAAATTACAAACCATAAAATAATTTCTGTTTATGTTGCTGAACATTCGAAATACTTAAAAATGATAATTAGAAAACCGAATATAAATTCTCGCACGTGTGAAAAAAGAACAAAACGGTTGTGAAGTGACCTTCAGCTGTCATTGCTTGAATAACAACAAATAAATCCTACAGCCTATTATAACCATGAAACCATGTTTTTGTTTTGTTTCCGGCTCAAAGTCTTTCGCAGTTGATTATGAAAAGCCATTGATGTTGTGAGTGCGAATCGATAACACGAGAGTGAATCAGACGATTTTGCTACATCGATATAATCAATGCATTCTAACGAGTTTCCTGTGATTGAATGATCGCGGAAACTGATACCGATCGATTTTTTTTTCACGGATGTTGAGACATTTGAATTTCAAGGCAAGAGCTAAAATTATTGTAAGATTGTAAACATTCTTCTCTTCGACGAGAATGAATAGAGAGGCTGCAGCAAAAGAAACACGTTTTATGAATCGTCGATTGCATAATATGCATATGCAACGTAACTGGCGCTCCCTCTCGATAACACGTGCTTCATCTTTCTCACTCTCGCTATACGTCGACCACTCCGTGCTGTTTATAAACTCGTGGTTAAACACTCTTATGTGTAGGTTACGTTTGCCTACGTGAGAGCACCGTATACGTCGCGCGAGTCGCGACACTCTGAGCGTGTACGATCGCCCGTGCAACCTAGAATTCTCGAGTATGTCAAGGTTGCTGACATCAATGGGATATTTATGCGAGAGCTGCAGCGAATACTAGGAAGCGACTTTGAGAATTGTTACTAATTCTTACATTTTTACTTTCTCATCACATATGGAGTGGGGTTAACTGTGAATGGACAGTTAAGCATACGAAAAAACCCAGTTAATAGACATTTTTTATGCACGCGCTCTCATGGACAAGGTCCATTCACTGGTCCCCGTCCTTTCACTGGATCGTTCACCCTATGTAAAAATAGAAAGTATTGCAATCCGAAAAAAATCGACTCTTGGATGTAAGGGAAATCCATGTTTTGAGTGTCCCAGATTTAAAAAAACACATTAACTCATTTTTGTCTGTTTGTCCGTCCGTCTGTGCCGGCCGGAAATACAATAACTTTTGAAAAAATGTATCGACCGGAATTTAATTTGGTATGTGCCTTCTGCATGCAAGTACCAGTTTTGGTATTGAAATCCAATCCAAAATGGAGACTCGTTCTGATACTTTACCTTAAATGTGGAACTTTTTTTTTTTTTTTTTTTTTTTTTTTTTTTTTTTTTTTTTTTTTTTTTTTTTTTCTTCAAAATTCTATCACTGGTATTTAACTGTTTTTGAAAAAAAATCTACTAACAATATTTGTATTAAATATTAAATTCTCAAATTGTTAGTCATTCACGCAAGATTTCTCAAACCTGCATTTCACATTTTATTCGTTAGATATATTTTCAAGAATTCTACCATTTTTTCAAAATATGAGCAAAAATGGTAGAATTCTTGAAAACATTAATTGATAATCGGGAAAAAAAATATTTTTTATTTTTTTGCAATCTGCTTCACGAAGTTGTTTTTTTCCACTAAACAAAACCCTTTTCCTTTTCGAATGAATTAGACTTTAAATTCTGTCTCAATTTTTGAAAGCTGCAAAAATTGTGGAAGTCGTTTGAAAAAGGGCTATTTTAAATTATACACACGTCTGTCTGGTAGCATAGCATAATCCGCGTGTGAGGGTTTCCTCATTATATTCTACTCGTCGTGCGCAGCGCTCGCGGAGAGATCGTGCGAGAATATCTATGTCGTCACTTCCGGTGGAAGGGTCTTCACCCTTTGGGACTTTCGTGTATCCAACGATGCCGCTGTCGACGAGGTGATGAATCGAGTTGACGTTATCGGCATCGAAAAAGCTTTACACAACGGGATTAATTTTATCGATAATAAAACGAGATAGATACAGGCTATCGATGAATTGCCAAACGGAAGTGGAATGATGATCAAGGGTGCAGCCATCTAATTGGCGCACCCTTTTTTATTGCTATCTTCAGTATGTCGATAATCTTATCTTTTCTCTTCCTTTGCAATCCAAAGTACTTTTTCCTCGACTCATGTATATGCGTCTATAGGACATTCTCTGTTAGTTTATGTAACTTTTGAAAAACATCCCTTGCTCTTATCGAGATTTTTTGTCACTCTGTATATTTTTTTTATTGCTTCTGCATATATACACTACAGGTTATGTGACATCGAGCATAAAATTAAATATTTCGCAATGAGGGATATAAATAAAATATGTTTCAATAGCGAGTCACACCAATCTTTGAAGTTAGAGCGAAATTTTGTAAATTTTTTAAATAATTTCGCTATAATATCATCGAAATTTGCACGTGTTCTACAATTTTACATTTACGTCAATTTATGATAAATTTCTGATGAAAAAATAAATACAACCACAACTACAGATTTACAACAAAATATGATGACAATTCCACATTGTCTAAAAATGAGACCACTACTAAAAATTTTCCAAAAACATGATCATAAGTTTAGAAACTGAAGATGAATGTTGAAGTACGATTAGATAACTCGGGACTCATGATTTAAAATCATGACCAGAATTAAAAATTTTCTGAAAATATGACTCCATTTTTAAATTTTTTAAAAATCCGACTACAATGTCATATTTTTTAAAAATTTCGCCTACACTCTCAAATTCTCTAAAAAAATGACCACATTTTTAACTGTTTTTCTATAAATATGACAGCTACAAATTTTCTAGACAATGACTTACTTTCCAATTTTAATCAATCGGACCGACCATTATTTTCCCGATGCTCGACCATGAAACTTTCCTGACGAATCCCATACAAGTATTACTTGAAAAAGTGGCAGCGCTGACGAGGAATGCCTTCTATCAACGCATTTATAGGGGCCCGCGGATATTTGCATGGATACAGTGTGCGAAGCGTGCACGTAATAAATTACACTTAGCCGCGAGCTCGCGCTTCCCGTCAATCCAATCCCCGTAATAGCCGCGGACTTCCAAATCCAAAAAGATGAGAGAGGCTTTCCCCATTAAAGTGTGATGGTTACCTGTCGCGGTGGCTTCTGGTATGGAAGTACCAAGAGTCAATAATGATAATAGGCCATTTGGCAAGCCGAGGGTTATGCTTGAAAGGTTGTTAACTAAATTGGAGGTGTCGGGTCACTCATTATTCGCCACCTTACGGGTGCATGTCAATTACATCCTCGCACGAGAACAGATAAAAAATAAAAAAAGTGTTGCAACTGCAGTTAACAAGGAACTTGAGTACGTGACTCCGCTCGTTCCGTTCGCAATAAATTCGATAGAAAAGCTTAATCCCGTCATTCATCGAGTCATCCTTTTTTTCTGTTACGCAAAGGACGTTGATGCAAAAAATAACGCTGAAATAATATAACTCGCAATAAAGAATGAATAATGCACGCACAGGAAATGCGACAGGAATGACTAACATTAAGTCATGACTATTGATTGTTGGCCTGTGACTACATTTTTATTTCAAGTTGTTTCCTTGCACATTGAAATTTTTATTCGTCTTGTCAATATTTTTCGATCACATGTGTAAAGCGATATTTTTTGTTATCGTTTGAAAAATGTTTGGGGTGTTAGTATTTATTTGGAATATGTAAATTAAGTTGTAAAAGGGTAAGAATGTTGAAATAGAAAATCACGAATTAATTTTGTTGCTTAAATTTAAACGGAATGAAAAATGGTTGTTAAAAGTCGTTTTCAATTATGAGTTAGCCCAAAAAATATATTAGTTTTGAAAAAGCGTAGAATTGTTCCAAGTGTGAAGTTCGAAAAAAATAAATTAACGATATATTAGAAAATTAAAATTTCAATATTATGATAATTTTACATGAGAATTGTGGAGAATCCGATTAAAATACTATCGTACTTGCCGAAATATAATTTGAGTTATGTGAGTTCACTTTTCATGTAAAGTTGAATTCTTTTGATGTCATCTGCGCAAACAAATTGGTATTAATATGACATGATGTTGTTTCTGTTTGATTTCACTTGGAATTCTTCACATATTCGTGCAACTATCTGTGAACTAATTTGCCAGTAACGTCTGAGTTTATTTGGATCACGTCATCTGCAGCAATAGCTTGTCTCGCATTTACGTTGATACTTTAAGATAACCTTTTGATTTCAGCAAAAAAGTCTCTGTATATCTATGTATTATTATTCCGTTAAATGCTTCTCTGTTCATTGAAATAAATCGGTCATTCGCGGAATACACAATAATTTTATCAAATTTACCCGTAGGCAATTTTTGTTGAACGACAAATTTTTTTTTTAATTGCAGGGTTGTCGTTGGTGCGCCTCAGGCTCAAACAAACGTGAAAAACGTTTATCGCGGCGGTGCAGTCTATAAATGTCACGTCGCAATCGATGACGATTGCAAGCAAATAGTGTTCGACACACAAGGTAATAAATGTTTCCTCACTTACTATTATGCAGTAAAAATGTACAATTATCTAATACCAGCAAAATTTTCTGGATATTCGCAGCAAATATTTTTCAAATTTAATTTTTTATATAAAAATATATTCAATAAATATGCACTATAATTTCCAATATTATAAAATCTACTTAAAAATATATACCTTTGTAATTGATTTAAATATTTGAAAAAATTGAACACATAATTTCCGAAAAAATATTAATTTCCACTAAAACAGTATATTTAATATCTAATAATTTGTGCTTCTGCGGTATTTATTCAGCATACATTATAAAAATTATGCAACGCTATATATTTATTCATTATTTCAAAGACCAGAAAAAATTAATTCAATTTTTCCTGTACAAAAATGTCTAGTATACGTAGAAATAAATTGTCAAACAGTGGCCGAATATTGATAAAATTATATTATTCTATACACATAATATTATTCTTAAAGTTAGAAAGTTCATGAGTGACGAGTAATTTTTTTCATAGTCAATTACTGAAGCAAGATTAGACAAGGTAGAATAATTGAAAATCATCGTGGTGCTTCGAAGAAATTTATGTTAACCACGAAAGTAAATGTGAAAGAATGTATTCAATAGACATATTAGTCGTGACTCTCCTGCGCTTTGAGCATGCTAATTTATATTTCTTGCTTCTGTTCTCTTCGTGTCCTCTGCTCTCCCTCGATTTACCATTTGTTCTTCCATTCTTTCACGAACTGGCGAATACATTGACTGCGAAATCTGACAAGAGCTTCTCTCGCATGATGTCGTGTATTGTTCACAACCGTCTGTAAACTCTCTGACCCATATTGTTGGTCTTTATACATATTCTCGTTCGTACGAGGCCCTAGAAAAGCATTCATAATCCTGAGTACTCTGCTGGATATGTAGAGCAAACTATTCTTAGATATACTTTGCACCCTGCGTCTCGTTGAACCCTCGACGAGAGTTTCGTCGAGAAAATCGTCGGCTTCTTCATCAGCACTCGCTTAACTAGTCACTTGATCACGATGACTGATAAAATGACCTAATCAGTGCAACCAGTCGACAGATTTATTTTTTACGATCTCTTGACTGAGAAAATATAGAATTAATTGAATTTATAATGTTACCAATAGACGATGAATTTCAGCAAATCAATTTCTTGACCACATAAAAATAATATTCAATTAAATTTTCCGTCAGAATAAAGGTTTTTGGTTTACGGAAGTTAATTTTAATGAACCAAATTTGAATAAAGGGCTAATAAATACATCACATTTATACTTTTGTCTATTTATATTTATTTGAACAGAAATTTGAGGGCGTGTCTTGATTTTTCTATACGGAAGCTGCGAGATAGTTTTATAATATACACTGATATCATGGCATGAATCATTGGAGGAAAATTCGATGTGATAACAGTGTGTGAATCGTGACTCACAATGCAAATATTGATGTCACGTGAAAGACTTTGATGCGTGAGTATCATAACAGACGTTATATTATATCTTTGCATTTAACTTATCAATTATTTTAACGTAGTCCTAGTTTATAGTCTATCGAATGTGAGTTTCAGAAAGAATTTCAAACACTTATCAATGAAATAAAAATCAGGAAACCAACGAGCATATCCAAGGTGCTAAAGAGATTGATTATGCACAATAATAACTCTAAAATGTTATTAATAAATTGATTAAGAAAAAAAATTGTCCAACAAATCTACAAATCCGATGAATATTTTTTTCTGATTTTGTCAGCGCGCGTTTTCCAAATAATTTGAACTTTTTTTTTGCGAATTTACTTGTTCAGACATTTTGTGACTGTAATGAGTAATTTTATATCAGACGCAAAATAAAAATTCGTGAATGCACAATTTTTGGATAAATAGATTAAAATTCAACAGTTTTTAAAAATGAAGTAAAATTCGTATGTATTCAAAACATTTTTTAAAAAGTTTTATTGACCAGTGATTGGTTAATTTTTTTTTCTCATTAATGTGTTGATAAGAAATGACTATTATTATTCTTTTAAGTCAATAATTTCAACATCTCGATTTACAAATTAATATCCCATTGAGTGTTGGAAATATTCTCCAAATGTCACGTTTTGTTGGACTATCTTAAGGATAAAATATATCCTTAAGCCAAACGTGCAGGGGTTTTGTGTAGCCTTTTGCAACCCATTTTCTCCTTTTACCCTTTTACACATCGCAAGAACGCAAGTTTCTGTGGTACTTAAGACGAGTACATCTCTCTTAAAAGACCAATTAGCGAGGGAGGCTATCTATCAAGTGACTTCGTGTGTTAGTGCAGTGTTCGACGAGTTCGGACACCTTGTTTTGATCGGTAATTAGCTCTGGCAGTATGCTCGCCGATCTTGTGCGCGGTCTTGTCCAATTAGGATCGAAGCTGGCGAACGTTGTGGTGACTCGAGAGGAGAAGAACACGAGGATGGCTCGCAACAGCGCAGCTCGCGAACCTTCACTGACCACGAAACACGCGAACCCTACACAGAATTACGACTTGACCATCCAGAGAATAATTCCTTTGTCCAATTATCGATTGAATTCCTTCCGGCTTGATGATGCAATGCAATTAAAAGCAGTCAAGCTACCTTAATATAAATCGTCAAAAATAATGGACTACCATTTGAAAAAAAAAAAAATTATTACCATGTAATAAATTTTTGAATACAGGAAAATTTTTTTTTTCTTTCGATGTAAACATATTTATATAAGTTTTAGTGAATTTGTTCATGTGTTGACTTCGCGCTTGAGTGCAAAAGCGTTGGTCGTACATGTATATGGGGCAATCTACGCCGTTTTGACTAGGATTTGACCTCGACCTCTTCGATTTGGCTCGTAATTTTTTAGAGGCTTAGTTGGACCCTTAAATACATTTTTTTAATGGCCATTTTTCATAAACATATTTTTAAAGTGACATATCGAATGGTATGATTAATAAATCTGAAAATATTTTAAAAAATACTTTGTTCAATATCAAAATTCTCTAACTTATTGCCAAAGTGGGGAAGATTTTTCTGTTCATAGTTTTCGAGCTTCTTATATTTGTAAAATTATTTCCTCAATCGTTAATATATCAACAAAGTGCTGAAAAATGGTTTTTAATTTTTTTCCAAATTTGAACGTAAATTATTTTTTTTAGACGTTTTCATATTTACGAATAATTTAATAATTGCTGCAGATTATTATTATGAAATCATAATAATAAAGTTAAATGTGACGTGGATTATATTTCTTGAACTAGTGGCAATTTATAATAATGATTGTACGGCCATCTATATTTCTGTGTACAAAAAAAATAAGCCGATATAAATGTAGCTTTGTCTGGGAGCAGGTTTTTTTTTTAAGCAGCCCAAATCGAAACAGTGTTGCCCTAGTTGCTCTGTGGGAATACCCGGTGGGGTGCTTTACGAAGCTGAGATCGCAAACAGTCGACACACAGTCATTCTCGAAAATAACCCGTCGATCTTTTGCGCCACTGGGCATTCGTTTCTTCGTTTCGAATGTGTAACACGTACAGCCCGAAGCTTTCTCGCTTGCTCACCATAGAGATCTCTTATATTATTTTTGGAATCCACCGACTCTCACAGTTTCTGTTCTCTGCTTTTGCTTTCGTTTCCCTCGAGGTGAAGAAAACAATTCATGCTGCGCGTAGCAGCTGTTCTCTCAAGCTAAAGTTCAGCATGGTAGAAAAGTTTCCAGTTATCATCCTACTATACACAAATCTGCCATTTCTTGGACTACTATTAAGCAATCAAGAAAAATATACATTTTCCAATAAAAATTGCACGGTTATGAAAATTTACAAAATCTTTGCATTGAATAAAAAATTATCGGTGGGTAAAATTTAAAATCTATGTAAATAGATTTTTCAGAATTCTATCGATTAACCTGTTGCAGATCTAATATTAATGATAGTGATATTAATAACGATAACTGTATTATTAATATTACCCCAATGATAACTGCGTATTATTATTAATATCACTTTCCGTTCGTTCACTAATATTTTTCAAGACAGCGTAGAAAAAAAAATTTTTTTTTGCAAAATAGCATATCACCGAAAAAATAGGTGATATCATCGATCCATTTCCGCTCGGTAATCAAAAATTAAAAATAAAGGAGTTTTAGAATTTTTTAAAATAAAAAAAACGTCATTCGTTTTTATGTTGAAAAAAAATGTTTGATAATTTAGAATGTAAAAAATTTCAAAAAACCTTAGTAATTTTTCAAGTCACGTTAGTCATGTGAAAAATTGGGAACCCAATGAGAAGGGTCAAGGGTCAAACCCGGCTTGAAACCCAATGGAATGCCCCATACATACTTCCCCATACGCAGCAAAAATCCTCAGCTTTGTCCGTTTCACCCCTTCGATGATTCGCTCGCTTAACACGAACCAAAGATCGATTACGTTCCTCGCGAAGGGAGAAATCTCATGATACCCGGGCTAAAATGTGCTGTTATTAAATGCGCGCAGGTGAATCGCGGATGTTGATCGATACGTGCTGCCGACGCCGAGTTAATCAGATCTCAGGATCTGTAATCGGAACGTAGAGAAATTATGAAGGAGATGAGTATATATGCAGTTGCTGGGATGACTGCATCAGTGAATCACTCTTCAAGATCAGTGATTCACCAATTGTATTTTTTATTTCGAGGGAAATGCGTCATAGGTCGTAAAAATCATGTACGAAATTTCGGCAGAATAATTTACGCTTTAATAACATCTCTTATATGAGGCAAAGATCTAAAAATCACATAAAGTGCCTTCGATATGACCAATTATAGAGTAGATCTGCACTCAGAAAAAAGATTTATTAGATTTTAATAAAATTTATTTGGAATACATAAATTTTTTCATTTATGTGGGAACCCATTCGTTTTTTATTCCGTATATAATAACGGTATATGTGATTTAAGTATCATAAATATTTAATTTGAAGCGATATTAAAGTCGAATATTTCCTGTAAACACTTTTTACTATGGCAATATAACATTTAAGTTGCATGTAAGGTAACAATGTTATACTTGTGGTAAGTTGCAATGATTAAACATGGTAGGTTAAGCAGACGAAAAAAACCCAGTGAATAGACGTTTTCTATGCACGTGCTCTTATGGACAGTGTCCATTTACTGGTCCCCGTCCATCCACTGCCTCGTTCATCCTAGTAACATGTAATTTCACAAATGTCACATACGTGTAATATAACATATGTTAAAATCCTCATCGTAATATTAATAAAAAGTACCGTTTATATAACAATGTTATATTGTTGAGTCGAAAATAGCAATTTATATGTAACGTCCAGAAAATATTACATGATATATTTGTTACATTGCCGCCCCATAAATGTGTTTATTGGGTCAAATTCAAATATCGTTTATTTGGTATCTGAATGAATCGACTCGATTTATTACAATCTCAATTTATTACAAAATCATTTCTTAGTAATAAACAAAACTCATGCCTAAAATCTAATGAACACCTTTAAAATAAAAATGATTTTCATTCAAATGAGCAAAATCCTAATATGCTGTTTAAAACCAACAAATTATTTCTCCAAGTGTGAGATGGTCGCAAAAAAAGTTTCTGTATTGGCAGAGAACGCTTCATCTATATCTTCAGCATTTGCCATGCGTTTGCACTGGATCTTTGGTCCCGCGTGGCCTTAGAGGTCACTCACTTCTCAGGTAGCTGAAGAGGTCCGAACGAGTCTTCCCCGAGTTGCGACCGGCATCGCATCGCTGCGAACCAGGAGAAGGAATCACGTGTGTGAATGCCAGGGTATACAGCTCATCGGAGCTTCTTCGAGAAGGTCGATTACGAGGAATCGCGAGCGTTGCAAGAAACTCGAACTGCCTAATACAGAAAACCGTAAGTCCGTAGGACAAGCGAGAAGCTGTACCGTCGTCAGGTCTGAACGAGATGACTCCACGTCGACGAATCATCATCGGCGAGTCCACACAGTGTTGCTATATGTTGTAACATAGGGAAAAGGAGACCCTGAAGAGGTACCAACAGGAGGAATCAGTGACGAGAGTCACAATTGCGCTACCGGTACCGCTCGGATACTCTCAAAGCGCAGATATATACTGCTATATGTAATACGTACTCCGCAAGGCGACCGAGAAATGCGCCACTGTACTTATACGATCTGGTGGATGAGGGACTACTTCCCTGTTAGGAAGTACCCCTCGCACCGATACGGCTAACGGGTTCAGTAAGCGTTCAAACTCCCCGGGTCTGTCTGTATAGTTGGAAAAAAAGAGAGAGAATGAGAGAGAAAAAAAAGGGAAGAAAAGGCGTAAGGCCACCAGCCGGGTGGTAGGACGATCTTGCCACCTGTTGAGGTGACAGAGTCAATGATCTGCTGATGCACACGTGTCAGGCACTTGGACATCTTGTCAGACAGGAAGAATTTTGTTTGGAGGCTTATTTCTATACTTGGTTGTTATGCTGACCTGTTATGTCGCTATGTTGAGCCGTTAAAGACACGGGATGGAGGAGATATGGACCTGGGACGGTTTTGCAGGTTTAGAGGAGATTCCAGCGAAGTTGAAAAGGTGTAGAAGGAAGAGCAGCTTCCTTAATTTAGGAATCAATTTGGCAATGACAGAAATTTTTTTATTAGCTTTAATTGTTTGTAGGAGAATGGACTGAAGGGTGTTAAGCCACTTTTTAGGTGGTAGGACGATCTTGCCACCTGTTGAGGTGACAGAGTCAATGATCTGCTGATGCACACGCGTCAGGCACTTGGACATCTTGTCAGACAGGAAGAATTTTGTTTGGAGGCTTATTTCTATACTTGGTTGTTATGCTGACCTGTTATGTCGATATGTTGAGCTGTTAAAGATACGGGATGGAGGAGATATGGACCTGGGACGGTTTTGCAGGTTTAGAGGAGATTCCAATGAAGTTGAAGAGGTGTAGAAGGAAGAGCAGCTTCCTTGATTTGGGAATCAATTTGGCAATGACAGAAAATTTCTTATTAGCTTCAATTGTTTGTAGGAGAATGGACTGAATGGTGTAAAGTCACTATTTGGGTGGTAGGACGATCTTGCCACCTGTTGAGGTGACAGAGTCAATGATCTGCTGATGCACACGCGTGAGGCACTTGGACATCTTGTCAGACAGGAAGAATTTTGTTTGGAGGCTTATTTCTATACTTGGTTGTTGTGCTGACCTGTTATGTCGCTATGTTGAGCCGTTAAAGATACGGGATGAAGGAGATATGGACCTGGGACGGTTTTGCAGGTTTAGAGGAGATTCCAGTGAAGATGAAGAGGTGTAGAAGAAAGAGCGCGGCTTCTTTAATTTGGGGACCAATTTGGCAATGAAAGTAGATTTTTTATTCGCGTCAATTGATTATAGAAAAATATACTGAAGGGTGTAAAGTCACTATTTGGGTGGTAGGACGATCTTGCCACCTGTTGAGGTGACAGAGTCAATGATCTGCTGATGCACACGCGTCAGGCACTTGGACATCTTGTCAGAAAGGAAGAATTTTGTTTGGAGGATTATTTCTATACTTGGTTGTTGTGCTGACCTGTTATGTCGCTATGTTGAGCCGTTGAAGATACGGGATGGAGGAGATATGGACCTGGAATGGTTTTGCAAGTTTAGAGGAGATTCCAGCGAAGTTGAAAAGGTGTAGAAGGAAGAGCAGCTTCCTTAATTTAGGAATCAATTTGGCAATGACAGAAATTTTTTTATTAGCTTTAATTGTTTGTAGGAGAATGGACTGAAGGGTGTAAAGCCACTTTTTAGGTGGTAAGACACTCTTGCCACCTGTTGAGGTGACAGAGTCAATGATCTGCTGATGCACACGCGTCAGGCACTTGGACATCTTGTCAGACAGGAAGAATTTTGTTTGGAGGCTTATTTCTATACTTGGTTGTTATGCTGACCTGTTATGTCGCTATGTTGAGCCGTCAAAGAAGTGAGACAGTTTTGCTTTTGAAGTTACGTAGGCTTAAGATAACAGTTTCTTTAATTTGCCATCGCTTTGGTAATGATGGGAGATTTTTCGTCAGTTTCCATTACATATAAGGTCGTTTTAAATTCACAAAGAAGAATAGGTCGAAGACTAAATCCCTAATTTTGATTTGATGATGTTTCAGAACACAACGTGGTTAAGCATAAAGACCCACCGTACAACATGATTCAGATCGACAACAAGACGATGCAGTGGTTCGGCGCAACAGTGTCGACTTCATATCAGGACGGAGGACCGATTCTCGTAAGTCCATATGAGTACATTGCATATTTGCTGTCTTGCGCGGAATGCTAACAACCGCATGAGCCATAGGAACTGTAGAAAGTAACGAAAGTGAGACGAGATAAAGACACGTCATGTAGATGCTGAGGAGTAATCCGACACCATAGGGAGCCATTCATTGTCGAAAAGGCAATTAGATTCGCGAAGCCTTCAGACTTTAGCTCTGATTCTGCTGACAAGCGTGACGACGGTAGCAGATGTTCGCGTGTCTACACGTCACTCATACACAGAAAGAAATATATAATTGGAGACCCTGAATTTTTGAATGAGCCATTTATTTTAAAATATTAAAATAAACCCTTCTTTTAAATATTAAAATAAACCCTTTTTTTTAATATTTGAATAAACCCTTTTTTTAATATTTGAATAAGCCCGCTTTATAAATATTCAAATAAACCTTTTATTTGAACAAATTATATAATTAATCGCTTATTCTGTTAAATAAGATAAAACATTTATAGACCCATAAAAATATTACGTTGTTTTGAATAAATGTACGGTTTCTTCAAAAACCAAGCTACTTGATAAAATCATAAATATTTCAAACTAATTATGGGGCTTATTAAATTTTTTGGCTCTGAGTGTATAATATATACATAAACCCATATATGCACGCGACTCATTATCTACAGCGTATCAAGTGTACATATGGTCTCCCTTATCGAAATAAACATTTCGTGTTGCGTTCTCGATCCTCAAGGCAACAAAATGCAGCGCGTCAGTCGTCATACGATCTTCGCTATCTCCAAATCTACTTGACGCGCTGCCAAGTAATTCAAGCGCAGAGTCGTAATGTAAAGTCATCGTCGAGATGGCCAAAACCCCCGAAAACTTGGCACTTTTTGGTAAACCTGGTCAACATGGTCATGGTTAACATATGAGAGAATCTGTGCACGATCATTATACTCGATGGTAGCTCCAGTCGGTGGACACCATAGGAACACGTGCCTATCCCACAGCAGCGTGAACAGCAGAAGCAGCAGAGCTGAGTCTTCTATTCTGGGATTGGAAAACAAGCGGAATCCCACTTTGTCGAAGCTGCCGGTGTAGACGCGTGCTGCTACAGTCCTGACTTTGCGCGCGGTCAAATAATATTTCACTTTCTTCGTAAATTTCGTAATTTCGTAATTCCCAATTTCTTATATTTTTTCTACAACTTTTTGAAAAACTAAATCGTATGTTATGATTGCGGTGAAAGAATTAATCAACAATCGAAATTAAACTGGCCAACTGGTTAGTCGGTTCATCTATCAATAAATAAGTATGCTCAACTAAGCAGTTGTTGAACCTACCAACTGATAAATTGGACCAACTAATCGATGAATTGAACTTACCAATTAATGAATTAAACTAACCAATTGATAAATTGGACCAAACAATTGATAAATTGGACTAACCAATTGATAAATTGGACTAACCAATCAATAAATTGGACTAAACAATTGATAAATTGGACTAAACAATTGATAAATTGGATTAACCGATTAATAAATTGGACCGACAAATAAATAAATTAGACTAACTACCTAATAAATTGGACCAATCAAGTGGTGAATTCGACGAACCAATTGATAAATTGGATGAACCCACTGCAACATTTTAAATCTTTTTCTCATAAACGATGCTGTTCATCTTCTCAACATTTACCAGACTATTTGCGAAGGAATAATGTATATTCGTGAACATTTTCATGCTAAGTCTTTTGACTCAGCACCACAAAAAACTCAATATAAACTCATTTATGTGATTTTCTCTGGGGTGTAGCTTTCTAGCGAAAAAGTATTAGCACTTCCAGGAGCTCGCACAGTGGCCTATCCAGAAACAAACGTATACAGCATCCAACTGCACGTATCTATGAGGCAACGCGGCGCTGCGCCTTTATCTGTCTTGATAGTTGCATTTCCTCGTCTCTCTTTCATCTATCCTTTCGCTCTCTGTGCACATTCGTCGAGCGTTCGGATTTAACGCGAACACGCACTTCAAAAGACGAAGTACACAGTGCAGCGAGTAGCGTATGTGCGTGGGGTACGTGTATACGTTACGTACTATGCTCATCACGCACTTGGGCGGGATTCGCGTTGCGGAATATACACAGGAGTCTTGAACGGATACATCGTATTTCACGCCGCTTGATTTTTTCCACAATTTCTCAAGTATCGCTCGTGCACTCGTAGGAATTTCTCGAGGGATGCATTCAGCGATCTTTGCCTGCGAAGAATACAAAAGATTTGCCTGAATTACACCCACAATAGTGTGTGTGTATATATATATATATATATATATATATATATATATAATGACGTTAATGTTATACGTGCTGGAGATAAGGGAATATGAGCTTTATTTCAATTACAATCTTCCTCTCTTACTCGTTCATCCAATTCGAGAAATCGCTTCCACTGATTCGAATAGTAGCGCAAAAGTAGTGGGATCATTTTCTGGAAATATGATAGCGGCTTCCGAGTAGAACTCGCGCGACTCGATGAATGCAGGCGAGAGTGCATAGTAAATCGACCAAGTGCAAGTTCAATATACCGAGAGCTGATAACATCGCAGTTTTATCTCTTAATTTGCGTGAAGTTGAACAGTGTTCTTTATTTTGTTGAATAAAATGTTGGGATACAATTGATATAATCATTATTTCATATTTAAAATGTTGAGTCTGAATTTTTTTTAATTACCTTCTTTGTGACGACCCTTGAATATTTATATTTTACAACAAAGTTCGCCAACTTATGGAAAGTCAATTTACGAACTTTGAGTAAATATCTAAAATGGGTATATATTAATGAAAGATGTAATTATTTATTCACGATAAAAACACTTTTTTTTTTACAAATTTTGACTACTAGGCATTGCAACTGGATTGACAATGGATGGAGTAATGCAAGTTCAATAAATTGTGAGCAGATAAATTCGCAGATGTATCTCTTAATTTTCGTGAAGTTGACCAGTGTTGTTCATTTTGTTGTTAAAAATCTAAAGTTATTGAAAACTGTTAAAATTTATTTATTCTAATTTCTTTATAGTGATCCCCAAAACGTTAATACATTTTTGCAAGAACACTGATCACAAAAAAAATTTCGCGAATGTATAAAAAATTAATTTCCAGCCTTTAAATAAATATAAAAAAGTGTGGATATTGATTTTAAGATTGAATTATTCATTCACGATAAAAGCACGTTTGAAAAAAAAATTAGACGTAATCTCAAATGTTCATATGGATGAATATAGTAGCATAGACACGAGAAATGGGTTAGTGAATTCGCAATAAATGTAGTAACCAAGTCGGATCCCAATGAACACAAAGGATGTAGTCAGAGTTGGCCTATAAATAAGGTCCCACTCCGGTTTGTACAAACGCGACGTATTAGCAACGATTATCGTTCTCGGTCTCTCGCAAACGGTGCAATTTCACAGCAACGCGAACTTCCAACTGGTTCGTACATAGTATAGTTATACCGCGCGCGACACATTCCCAACTCGGACCGTCGCCGCGACGGTAAATAATACTGGAATTATCTACTTACTCCAGAATGCGAGAGACTCCGACTGCTCTCTGCGTTCTCGGCTAAGCGTTCGATTTTTGTACTTCTCCAGACGGCGCTCCAACTCGACTCCCGTGCTTGCGTGTGAAACGTATTAAATGCAGAGAAAGCGCTGCACATTCGAGCAGTAAAAGAGATACGCGAGTTAAGTACGAGACAAATTGCAAGGTTTTAAGAATGTAGAGATGGTGCGATAAAAATTCTTCCCGATGGTTCAAGGAAAAAAAAAGGCAATGAAGCCACTCTGAGAGAAATTTCAGCATGCAGAGAAATGTTATGATGTAGTTTAGTAAAACGTACTGGAAAATTATCAGCCGTTTTACTGTCAATGTAGCAAAGTTTTTTAACTGTCGAAATGGCAGTTTTTTTAAAGGTTTAACAAAATTTTTAATGAAATAGTATTAGAAAAAAATTAATTTAAAAAATGAATAAATGAAAACACATTTTAAAAATGAATTTTTAAAATGTGGCAAGACGCATTTTTGATAAGTACCTTTTTACAAATTTACAAGGTGAATTTTTTTAAAGAAGTCTTTTTGAAAATTGGCAGGGTGAATTTTTTTAAAAGAAGTCTTTTGAAAATTGGCAAGGTGAATTTTTTTTAAAGAAGCCTTTTTGAAAATTAGCGAGGTGAATTTTTTTAAAGAAGCCTTTTTGAAAATTGACAAGGTGAAGTTTTTTAAACAAGCCTTTTTGAAAATTGGCGAGGTGGATTTTTTTAAAGAAACCTTTTTTAAAAATCGTCAAGATACATTTTTCAAATACTTTCTTCCAAAAATTGACAAGGTCTATCTTTCAAAAGTGCCTTTCAAAAAAAATTTATTATCATCCTTCACCTTTTTTTTCTGATTTCAAGAAAATAAAAACAGCGTAATTCAGAGTTGAAAAAGTCGTCTCTGCGGCTCGTGAATACCGACAATTTATTTGCTTTCTATAGAAAGACAGGTTGCTGAACGCCCACGTTGGTGACCATCAAGGTTTACGCCCTAAGGTTTACGCTCGACAGAATGCACACGCAGAATGTCCTTGCAGTGGCAATATGGAGTTTCGATGTAGGCATACGATGAGCGCTCACGTCGGCTTTACTTATTCCACGATGAACAACGTGTACCAAATACAAGGTATACTTCCAGTATTTTCACGATATCGGCACGCGTCCGCTCGTAAATGTCTTGCCGCGTCATTGAACGTCCGTGTATACACACGACTGAAGTGCGCTCTTTGTGATGTACACAAAAGCAAACGTCCATTTTATTATCGAGTTCGATGCAATGGATTCAAGCGTGCCGAGTGCTTCCTCTCGCCTCTCAAATGTTATTACATTCACGTCGGAACTCCCTGCAATGTGCTATGAACTTTTCGACGAGGAAATTCCATAATAGACGTGCGAATGTTGTGTAGTGAGGCCTTTGTAGTGATGCCGCCGATCGCTTCCGATTGGCCTCTTAACACCACAACAGTTTTTGCTTCAATTCTTTGATAGTTTGTCAGCGAGGGGAGTTATTTATTTATTAATAATCCCATTAATCGACGGTGTGCTTAGATAAGTAGAATTGAGATTCGAAACAGATTCATAGGGATGAAAATCCCCCTTAAATATTATTTGTTTGCGGACATTTTATTATTTTGTAGATTTATAACAAGTAAATAAAATGACAGTGATATATAAAATTGGATATTATTGCTTGGTATTTTCACGATATCGGCACGCGCCCGCTCGTAAATGTCTTGCCGCGTCATTGAACGTCCGTGTATACACACGACTAAAGTGCGCTCTTTGTGATGTACACAAAAGCAAACGTCCATTTTATTATCGAGTTCGATGCAATGGATTCAAGCGTGCCGAGTGCTTCCTCTCGCCTCTCAAATGTTATTACATTCACGTCGGAACTCCCTGCAATGTGCTATGGACTTTTCGACGAGGAAATTCCATAATAGACGTGCGAATGTTGTGTAGTGAGGCCTTTGTAGTGATGCCGCCGATCGCTTCCGATTGGCCTCTTAACACCACAACAGTTTTTGCTTCAATTCTTTGATAGTTTGTGAGCGAGGGGAGTTATTTATTCATTATTAATCTCATTAATCGACGGTGTGTGCTTAGATAAGTAGAATTGAGCTTCGAAACAGATTCATAGGGATGAAAATCCGCCTTAAATATTATTTGTTTGCGGACATTTTATTATTTTGTAGATGTATAATAAGTAAATAAAATGACAGTGATATATAAAATTGCATATTATTGCTTGGTACATACAATGTCAATTTAATTTATTTTTTGCAATGACAAACATGATTTTGTAATAAATTAAAAAATCGGGAGATAGATTGTATAGCATGGAGAAAATTTCCAGACTATTGTGAACTGGAAATATACAATTCGACACCCAATTCAATTTATTCAGTTTATACACTGGTATAAAAAATATGGACGAAAGATTGATGGATATAAATTATACGTAGACACGGCGTAATTCATAACTTAAACATATAAATTCCATTTAAATTTATGAAATTCTCATAAAGAATTTCATTAAAAAATGAAAGAAAATATCGTTTTTTCAAAGATAAGTGTTAAGTTGTCAGAATCAAAAGTCTATATCTACCGTTACATACAATAACAGTAGATTACGTCTATTTCCTACGTTGGAATTTAAATTGTTAAATTATCGATTGCTTCGTGTCCGCGTATATTTCTTATCCATCAATCTTTCGTCCGCTTTCCTTGCCAAATTGGCTGTGGAAGACAAAAAATAGTTTCGAAGCACGAGTTGAAGCAAATAAGCGTAGCGAACTAGACTCACAGAGACACAACTTCTTCTTCCGAGTCTGCAATACGAAGCGATCTTCATCTTCTCCAGACTATTTTGCAGTGTTTCAGCATTTTACTCTACACGGTGAGTCCTAAGCTCGCAGGATCACTTTGGGTTGTTGTATACATACATATATATATAAATATATAGTATAACATGCTGTTCTAGCGGTGCATCGAAAAGACTCGTCTCGGCACCGGGCTTAATTCACAGTGGCTTCTTTTCTTCGTCTCGTTTCTTTCTCTTTCCCTTTCTCCTCCTTTTGCGAAGGGGCGAGCGGCCTTCATCTTTCTATCTTCCAGCGGACGTCCGCCCTGCGCGTTATATTCGCATTTCTTTTTTACCGCTGCACAATCCATTCGCTTCCTTCTCCTTCGCCTCTACATTCTCGTATTCTCCTCAACGTATCTTTCTCTCGTTCCTCAACTGCGCGGAGTCACTCGCTCGCACTCTCGTCGTCCTGATCCTCGTCTCGTCGTCGTCTCGCCGCGCGGGCTACTCTCACGATCGCCGCGGCATCTCTCGTATTTTGGAGATGCGCTCCGTAGATTTGCCGACAGATGTTTTGCGTTCCGAGCTCCGTGTCTTCTTCCCTTTCCTCAGCATCATCTCCTCTTCGACTCCCTTTTTTCCTTTATTTTTTTTCATTTATTTACTCTTATTTTCATTCCCTTTTCGAGTTCTAGCTCGAGCCTTTTACTCTTTTCGGTCAAGGGAAAGATCGGTAATCGAAAGAAAGGCAATGAATTCGCATTACTGATACACCGCCCGCTGTATATACGTTATAATTTACGATACTTGACAAATTCGCGTGATATCAAACGCATCTCCGCGCTTCTGAGACAAATTTGATTGAAATTTTAGGACCACAAAAACCGACGGACTTTCGGAGGCTGAATACATTTCGTGCGTCATGATCACCAGTAAAATTCCTTGGAGGTCGTGATGATAGTCGGAATGTCACTCGATTTTTGTACGGGAAAATTCAGTTACAATAATAATCTCGATACGAACATTTTTTTTTATGGGAAAAGAGATACTTTTGTAAAAAATTATTTATCCTGTGATTAATCGTAGTCAGGATTCGGACCAGGACAAAATTTGTGTTTGAATAGTCAGTAAAAAAAAAAAAAAATTTGTAACGCTTATTCTCTGTAATTAAACATCAGTAAATAAACAAGCCTACACTAATCTACATTTTTAGTAAAAAAATAGGAGAAAATGAACGCAGAAATAATAAAATTAACTAAGAAATAGTCGAATTCAAAATCGAATGGTAAGTTAAGTCGCCTCAACTTCCCATAAAGTCTAATAAAGCTCTTTTTCCATTCACCGATGACTATCCAATTAATATAAAATTCATATCTCCGATTCGTAAATTTTATATTTTTGTTGCATATCAAATAACTTTCTTTTTTGACAGTCTATATTCCGCGACTCTGTTAGCGATTTACGGTCACATGTGAGAATACCGAACGGAGATGGTGAAAGTCCAAAAAAAGTTGGAACAATCGAGGGTAAAATATGTTCGAGTCCCGCCGATAAAACTGGTGGCGACTTCCTCGCGGTCGGCCGTCGTACCTGGCAAAAACGAATCGATTAAAAGGGGGTTGGTGAGGAGAAGGGAAGAGTAGAGAAAAAAAAAGGTAAATAAAGGGTTTGCGATGGTGAAGCTCGTAGCGAAGCACGACAGAAGACAATCGCGACCTCGTCGACCCGCGTTGAAAGCAGAGCCTTGTTTGAGACTCTCCTTTCTTCCCCTTCTCCTCTTCCCCCTTTCCACTTGCGCCGTGAAACCTCTTGGCGCTCTTTCCACTCGTGCCGTGAAACTTCATCGCGTTCTTTCTCTCGTGGCGCAACATCACACGCGGTGTGGTAGCCTCCACCTATTCAATCGATCGAAACTCGCGCGACGAATCGCACCTTTTTGGGAATTCCCCAGTTACGATCGAAGACAAGCGGAGGCGGACCACGAGGAAAGGAACGAGACTCCCTTAGATATATAGATACAAGTTTCTGCGAACAGACTATGTGGGCATTGTTCGTTGAGCTTGACCTTATAGATACATCTAATATACAGGTCTACCTGTTGCTCATCTGCATCGAGATTTCACGAATCTTCAAGGAAATAGAATTATTCCTATCGGGTTGTCGGGATTAATCGTAGTATCATACTATTAAATTTTTATTACACTGTTGAAAATTTTTATATCATTATAACAATATAGTGTATTGAAAGTTTTTGCTTCTCTCTATGAGGAATTCAAAATTGATTAACATACTTCCTCAAAGAGGTAGTTTTTTAAAAAGCAAAAATGATGAGGAAGCAATGTACAAGTGTCTACTTGTCTCAATATAGTGTATTGAAAGTTTTTGCTTCTCTCTATGAGGAATTCAAAATTGATTGACATACTTCCTCAAAGAGGTAGTTTTTTAAAAAGCGAAAAATGATGAGCAAGCAATGTACAAGTGTCTACTTGTACATTACTAATTAAATTTATTAAAATTTAATCAGAGATTGTATATAGATAGAAGTTTGTGCGAACAGACTATGTGGGCATTGTTCGTTGAGCTTGACCTTATAGATACATCTAATATACAGATCTACCTGTTGCTCATCTGCATCGAGATTTCACGAATCTTCAAGGAAATAGAGTTATTCCTATCGGGTTTCCGGGATTAATCGTAGTATAATACTATTGAATTTTTATTTTATTTTATTTTATTTTTGCTTGAAATTTAGTGTACTTTTATTGGAAGTTTTTATTCGTAAACTAGCATATGAAATTTAGTATACAAGCATAATATAAAATTTATGTACGGTACATCATATTTAAAAATTTACTTCAATTTCACTGGTAAAGTACATGAATTTTATATCACAATTGTTTATTAAATTTCGATTACTAGTTTATGAATAAAAACTTCCAATCTTTCCTAACAGTGCAGTCTCAATAGAAGCATAATACTACTAAATTTTATACCCCTGTAAAAATTTCTTAGATTATTAATATAGCCTATTGAAAATTTTTGCTTCTCTCTATGAGGAAGTCAAAATTATTCAACACACTTATAGCTTTGTAAAAATCGAAAAATTATCAGAAGACAATGTACAAGTGTCTACTTTTTTAATCAAAATTTAATTAGAGTAATTAATTAATGTCCCGCATCTCCTGTTGATAATTTTTCACCTGCAGAGCCGTGATCCGAAAGGGCGTAGGAAACAACAAGAAAGCCCCGCATATATATGTATATATATATATGTATCACACTCGCAGGACAATACGCATTCCTCTCGTATGTTTTGTCAACGGGACAAATTGCGACGCCCGCTAAACGGTTGCTTTTTGTCGCTCGGCGCGGTCTCCCGTCGTCCGCAAAGCCAATCGTGACTCGGTCGAGCCTTTGTATATATATATAACGCATGTGAAGCTGGAGAATCTTTCTCCAGCGCTGTTTAGATTGGCCACATAACCGTGGAAGAAGAGGCACTCGCCTCGTTACGCAGGCAGTCCCACGGGGACCGTAGTTTGCTCTCTGTGCCGATCTTGGAGCGATAAATCATTCGCACTAAACGACGAGGAGTTGCGCGGCGAATTTACCAACTGTCGTAGCGCTCAAGAATGCCAAGAACTTTCAGCACTTCCCGGTCTATTAACCGTTGACATCCAGAGCGATCCGTTAAAAAAATATGTCTCCCAAATAGAAGTAATAGTAGGACACGACAAAAACCAATTGGTCACCAACTGGGACAGCTGAATGACCAGTTGACACATTATATAACGGTAACGTGATGCAAAAGTTGCGTGTTATGCAAAAATGTATTTTTTTTAACAGCTGATCCAAAAGTGAGCGTTTTTGGAGCGGCGTTTGCGGGGCTATAATGCTTTGTTTTTGAACGCCGTGCGTAAAATGAATGACTTTACGCACGGCTTTCGGAAACCGGGCATTTTAGCCACGCAAAACCCCATCGAAAAAAATCCGTGCGTAAGATTATTTTCGACTCGTGTGATCGCTCTTGCAGCTCGTGCGAAAATAACCTTCCTTACACACTATATACTCAATGTACTTTTTTTTAATTTTCGCTTTCTCACAGAGAAAGCTTTTTTTTCATGAACATTTTTTTTTTGAGATGTTTATGTCAGAACATGCAGAAATTTTTTTTTGGGATTTTTATGTAAGAACACTAAAAAAAGAACTGTTTAAATGATTCAGCTTTTGAGTTAAAGATGGACTGCTGCTCAACCTGTCTACCAAATTTTACTTCAATCGGTTCAATGGTTCTCGAGTTACAGATTATTCAAATTTCGAACCCATACACACAAATATACATACGAAAATTTTTTCGTAACCACTTTTCTCGATGATTTGGTGCTTGGAAAACAAAGTTTCCTCTATCGGGAAGCAAAATGATCAATTTTGTTGATCACTTTCAAGATTCAATGCGTCGATTACGTAGATACCTACGAGCATCCAAATCTGAACAGACCGATACATGCATATATCTATAAATAATGCAGTGAGTCAGTACCGAGCTGTCGCGGGGTGAGTCAACCTCGAAAGTCAAGTCCCTCGTTCCGTATACACCTTCTTAACCTCCCCTTTCCTTCTATCTGTGCCGACACACTAGCTGACATAAATATCTCTCACACATTTGTCTACGACTATTTTCACTCGTACTCACGAATATAAGGAACTTTCAAAGGCTCTCAATAATTTTTTGCTGGTTTTAAAAATAAAGCTTAGCACAAACAATCGATCAACTAATTCGATAGACAAATATTTTTTTAAATAGGCCATTTTTGTCTAAGAAAGTTTCTAATAAATAATGAGTCTACTCAATTTGTAATTGCTATCATCACTTTTTTAACATCGCTTATATTTTGGAAACAAATTTCATTAAATAAAATTTGAAAAAAAAATTTAATATATAATTTCTCGCAACAATTATTTGCAGCTTCCATTTTTATAAAATCTTAATATGTTTTAGGTATTTCTGAAAACAAAATGTCATACATTTTTTCGTGTTTCTATTTTTATAATTTTTGGTTGACTTTTATTTTGAGTGGATCTTTTTTTTCGTTAAAAATAATGATTAATATATTTTCACAATAAATACAGGTTTTAATTACTCACGAATTCAACAATGTATTTTTATTTTAAAATGCAATGCGGGATCTTGCAACTCATATTGCAAGTAAATCAATATTTTTACATTTATCTAAATCTCTCAATATCATTAACATTGATTGCTTAGAAATATTTTTCCAAATGCTTTCGAAAAAATACTGTGAAAAACAGTACTTTTTTGTTGAGTGCTGTCATTACAACAATTTGACATAAATAGAGAAGTCTCGGTACCGTTTTACTTCATTACTTTTGATAATTTTGTACGCGTTTTTACGACGGGGCCATTATCAGGCTCTTTCGTTTTGGTAACAGTACATATTTAGGCCGCTTTAATTTTTTTTTATGCGCCGCGTTACACGTTAAGTCAGAGTGGAGTGAGACGAATGAGAATGTATAAGACTTATGTGTATGCGAGTGGAGTGCTCTTACGGTTCTTCGCTTACGAACCTCCTCCGATCCTTCTCACGACTCTCCAACACAAGAACTCCCCACTTGCCTACTCAACAACACAACACGTCTTCTCGACTCGATTCTCAGCTCAGACTCGGTGCATCTTTCTACTTGCGCACGAAGTTCGTGCACCCTCAAATGCTACTCTCTTCTATTCCCACAGATTGGGTGCATCCAATGCTCGACATTACGTATATTATTCGTCTACGAATGACGCCCATGGGAATTCACAATTGCTCTCGTAAATTTCATAGCCAACACATTGAATAACGTTTTAAAAAAATTGAAACATCATTTCACAACGATGGTTAACTGAAGCCTACTTTTTTGAAATGTGTTCCACACAAAGATTTTTCTCAAGCTTGAATTTATAAGTGGTTTCACGATTGAATAAAAATCAATGCAAATTACTATAAAATAAATTCAAAAAAGTAGACGAAGTTCGTGCACACTCGAATACTACTTTCTTTTATTCCAACAGATTGAGTGCATCCAATGTGTGCATTGGTTGCACTGACATTTCGTATATTATTCGTCTACGAATGACGCCCATGAGAATTCACAATTGCTCTCGTAAATTTCATAGTCAACACATTGAATAACGTTTTAAAAAAATTGAAACATCATTTTACAACGATGGTTAACTGAAGCCCACTTTTTTCAAATGTGTTCCACACGAAGATTTTTCTCAAGCTTGAACTTATAAGTGGTTTCACGATTGAATGAAAAAGAATTCAAATTACTATAAAATAAATTCAAAAAAGTAGACGAAGTTCGTGCACACTCGAATACTACTTTCTTTTATTCCCACAGATTGAGTGCATCCAATGTGTGCACTGGATGCACTGACATTACGTATATTATTCGTCTACGAATGACGCCCATGGGAATTCACAATTGCTCTCGTAAATTTCATAGTCAACACATTGAATAACGTTTTAAAAAAATTGAAACATCATTTCACAACGATGGTTAACTGCAGCCCACTTTTTTAAATGTGTTCCACACAAGGATTTTTCTCAAGCTTGAACTTATAAGTGGTTCCACGATTAAA
The DNA here is from genome assembly GCA_949699805.1 of Tromatobia lineatoria. Taxonomy (NCBI): domain Eukaryota; kingdom Metazoa; phylum Arthropoda; class Insecta; order Hymenoptera; family Ichneumonidae; genus Tromatobia; species Tromatobia lineatoria. The sequence goes on along the minus strand of OX453040.1, from coordinate 1,404,480 downwards.
TGAAAAATCAATTCAAATTACTATAAAATAAATTTTAAAAAGTAGACGAAGTTCGTGCACACTCGAATACTACTTTCTTTTATTCCCACAGATTGAGTGCATCCAATGTGTGCATTACGTATATTATTGGCCTATGAATGACGCCCATGGGAATTTACAATTCTTCTCGTGAATGTCATAGTCACACATTAAATAACTTTTTTAAAAAATCAAAACATAATTTTACAGCTATGGTTAATTGAAGTCCAATTTTTTGCAAGCTGTTTCACATTTTTCTCAAGCTTCAACTTATATATTGTTTCACAATTGAATGAAAATTAATTTGAATGACAACGAGAAAACCTGCTACGCTTACGTAACAAACTTTTATTTACAGTACTAAAGCACTATTGAGTACGAAGTAAAAAGTACATATGAAAATTCGGCCCTTAGACAACCTTGTTGGAAACTCGCTGAAAATCACCCGAGCTTTCACGAAGGAAGAGGTACGGAATATAGTGGTCGGTTGCAGTCCGACCCGAGATGACCTCATTCACGCCTCAAAATAACTTTCGCTTCCTTCGGAAGCTGTCTGAGCGATGGCTAACACCACATCAGACCCTGCCGCAAGTTTTCATGCTTAGCGATCGATTAGTCGTGATCAAATATACTGACACTAAAAAAAAAATTTGCACGAATTAGAACAATGTAAATATTCATGGTTAATAATTTATGATAATATATTTATTCTTTATAATTTATGGCCGTCTCATTAGCTAATTTGACGTCTTCAGAAAGTGACGTTTGACTGACGCAAGTTTTCATGTTTAACGATCGATTACTCTTGATCAAATATGCTGACACTAAAAAAAAAAAAATTTGCACGAATTAGAACAATGTAAATATTCATCGTTAATAATTTATGATAATATATTTATCCTTTATAATTTATGGCCGTCTTATTAGCTAATTTGACGTATTCAGAAAGTGACGTTTGGCCTCTCTTTACGAGCATTCATGAGTACGTGCTTAAAAAGATCGTGAAAATGCTTGAAATGAGCGATGGCTAACACCACATCAGACCCTGCCGCAAGTTTTCATGTTTAGCGATCGATTAGTCTTGATCAAATATACTGACACTAAAAAAAAAAATTTGCACGAATTAGAACAATGTAAATATTCATCGTTAATAATTTATGATAATATATTTATCCTTCATAATTTATGGCCGTCTTATTAGCTAATTTGACGTATTCAGAAAGTGACCTTTGGCCTCTCTTTACGAGCATTCATGAGTAAGTGCTTAAAAAGAGCGTGAAAATGCTTAAAATGAGCGATGGCTAACACCACATCAGACCCTGCCGCAAGTTTTCATGCTTAGCGATCGATTAGTCTTGATCAAATATACAGACACTAAAAAAAAAAAAATTTGCACGAATTAGAACAATGTAAATATTCATGGTTAATAATTTATGATAATATATTTATCCTTTATAATTTATGGCCGTCTTATTAGCTAATTTGACTTATTCAGAAAGTGACCTTTGGCCTCTCTTTACGAGCATTCATGAGTACGTGCTTAAAAAGAGCGTGAAAATGCTTAAAATGAGCGATGGCTAACACCACATCAGACCCTGCCGCAAGTTTTCATGTTTAGCGATCGATTAGTCTTGATCAAATATACCGAAATAAAAAAAAAAAATTTGCACGAATTAGAACAATGTGAATATTTACCGTTAATAATTTATGATAATATATTTATCCTTTATAATTTATGGCCGTCTTATTTGCTAATTTGACGTATTCAGAAAGTGACCTTTGGCCTCTCTTTACGAGCATTCATGAGTACGTGCTTAAAAAGAGCGTGAAAATCGAGTGTCTGCCGAAACTTAACTCCAGAGCGAAAGGAAGTTGCAAGAGCCACGCGAAAAAGCCTCTGATAAGCAGTTTACTGGCAGAGCTCGCAACTTGAGACATTAAAGAAGAGCCCTGCAATTAGAGCATGAACGCGGAGCTTTGAATTTGACTGGAAAAAAACCTAAGGACCATAACGAATGCCTTTTCGTGTCTGAAGACAAGAGAGCAGTAAAAATGGAAGAACCTACAGTTCGTCGGCGTTTATAGTTACTTAAAACAAATTTGCACAATTTTTGTACGACAATTTGCTAGAGAAATCATGACAGAAGCATAACAGTTGATTTTTTTCCTCAAGTTTAAACTTTGAAAGATCCATGTCTCGGATACTTACATTTTTATGACATTTCATAATTTATCTATAACCGTTTAAAGACCCTAAATAAAATATCTCAAATCAAAAGATGCCCAGTGTAACTGCGGAGATAATGAGACTTAGAAAATAAGACAATTCTTCAATATCAATAGCTGTACGGCCATTCGAATAAAAAAAACAATTAAAATGCCCTCAAAAAAAGTTACGGCCATTTAGGGAAAAAAAATTGGGCAAAATGTCCTCAAAAAGCGTTACGCCCATTTGGCAAAAAAAAGTAATTCGTGAAAAGTGTCTTTGAAAATGTCACGACTATTCGAATCGAAAAATGAATTTAGACAAAATGTCCTTAAAAGGGTTTCGACAATTCGAATCAAAACCTGAATTTGGAAAAAATTTCCTCAAAAAGCGATTGTACTGCTAAAAATGAATTTGGACAAAATGTCCTTAAAAAGGTTTTGACAATTCGAATCAAAACCTGATTTTGGAAAAAATGTCCTCAAAAAGCGATTGTACTGCTAAAAATATTTTCACACAATATCATTATAACTCCATACAAATGCACTGTTGTTTTGTCTAACTCGTCCCCAAAATTTTGCTAACCCTCATCGTTCAGAAATTCAGCCTCGTCACGTTGAAAGGATCGTGAGAAATTGCAACCCTCATAAAGCTGTTATGATGCCTGCACATTCAAGATATAATAGCATCAAGTGACTATCCATATCTATATCTACATCTAAATTCATATACATTCTCACATATCCATAAACACCCTCACATTAGGATTAATGTTTATGCACAACCGCTTATATTGATGACGTTTATCCGCATCACGAGCGAATAATTGTGCGAGTGCGTGACATCTGCACGTGTGTCACGCAGTCTTTTCGAGACACGCATGCGCAGTAGATCGCAGCTGGCAAGTTGCGTGCTCGATGTCAGTGGCGACGTCCCAATCGATTTACCTCGGAAACTCAATAGACAGAAAGTCTCTCTCTTTCTCTCTTTCTGGCAATTGCTCTTTCGCTGCTCCGTTGATCGATTCCCCTCACAAAAGCAGCTGTTACTATCACCAGCACTTCCTCTCAATCTTCCAGATCCAACAAACGGCACTCGAACATCGGAAATGAGGTGTCTCTCCTGGATTTCGATTACAGAACTTCCACGGACTTTCCATGTCACAATTCTCACGAGAGAAGACCTTCAAACCCACAGCTCTCACTTTTATGCAGCTCCGGAGAATTCCCCGTGGATAGTAAACGACAAATAAGGATTTTTACTTGCCGGTGTCGCTGGAGTGACTAATAATGTCCAATTCGGGCGTGAGGATGTAAACTCGGACTTTTAAGCCTGTGGCTGTCACGTTTATTGAAATTGGCATAGATATTTTTTATACACTAGCTTGATTTCAATTTAAAATCTCGAATTTTTTTTTTTTTTATTTTCGACAAAATTCTGGAAACATTTTACACACAGTGGAATTTTTTTAGGGATCCTACATTTTTTTTAATACAAAAAAGCATTGACACATAAAAATAAAAATCATTGATAAGATGTCACCATTATATTAACTATGTCGTTACAATTATTGAAATAGTTGCTTGGATCAATGAGAAACTATTCTCATTGAAAATTAGGTGCGCATATTTTTGTGCGCAGTGAAGTTCGGAAAAAATTGGAATTCACCTTAGACGTAGAATAAAATATTTTTCAAACTTTATTTTATTAAGGCGATTGAATGACCTAAAAAAAGTCATAATTAATTTTTTAAACATAATCTTCTACTTTAAAAGAAATGTTGCACTTATACCTCATTATTTACATAACATTAATTTTTCTGAGATTTTTCAATAGAGAAATATTTATTTACCCATTTATGATCATAGCTTTATCATAAACAGTAAAAATAAAATTTCTATCTTCAACCCAAAATGCACGTTGCGACAGATAAAAGACATCAAACATAAAAAATTGTTCACCGATTTGATCTGAAAGTTCCAAGTAAAAAAAATTTTCTTTCTCCCACGCATCATTTTGCTGCACTGTATGTTTTTACAAAATTTAAAAATCACAATATCCAATATGTATTAAATGAGGTCTTCATTTAAGATTTTCAAAAATAAGTGTATCTCTTACAGAATTTTTGTTATGATTCTTTTTAGGGTTCTCTTAACGAAGTTGTAAAAAAATCGACCTAACAACTCAACAAGTTACATTTACGGCTCCACAATTTTTTAATTCCCAGAAGTGAACTTTTTTTTTGGCCAGTTCATTATGCCCCATTTTACTCTTCTGATCTTCAGGGTCAGCAAAGCTTTGCTCCGTCCATATAAACGCATGTGTCGTCACTCCGAGTCGTGGTTTATCCTTGCGCGATTGAGCTCAACTAGCGCAATGGATAAATTGCAGCACTTCGGCTTCTCCTCTTCCTTTTTTTTTTTTCATTTGATAATTTATTTCTCGTGTCGCTGTCTGACGACTCTCTTCTCCAAGTCGCCGACCACGAAGAGGGAGCCGAGTACGACGACTGAAGAGACTCCCGGATAAACGCCCTGTCGTTACGTCCAATTTACTCGCTGAGTCTTCTTTCGCAGCATTGAGAGATCAGAATCGAGACTGGACGATCGTTGCCAGGTTTACTTCGCGATCGTATCGCCATTGATTATGCAAACCGTTCCATTTTGTGTGCATGGTCACCAATGCATTGCAGGAATTCTTATGCCACTGAAAAGGTTGCTTTCGGTTGACTAAATGACGTCTTACGTATTTATCAACTTTCTGCTGCACACAAAATTGCTGTTTTGTGGCAGTAGCCATTTTTTATCCCTTGGAGGGTTTTTTTTGACTCGTTCAAAGAGAAAAGGAAATAGAAATCGTGCATTATCAAGTCAAGGCGATAACATCCAATCTCATCTGTGGAAACGTCGTTTTTCAGCTCCACAATCTCGCTACTCGATATATGGTCTTGTAGATAATCGAGTACGGGGAAAACTTTTTTTTTCAGACTTTGAATTAACAAAAGTCATCCTGTTAATTTTACAGAATTTTGTGTTACGGATTTTTCTGACAAATTTGAAAAGTGACATAATAAATTATGCAGGATTTATAAATTTTCATGGGGTGTATAAAAATCGATTTCAAATATAATGTATAGAAACTGGAAGTTTTTATGCATGAAATGGTACAGTAAATTTTTTATACACAATTTGATCTAGAATTCGTGTAGCGTACAGTTTTTTAAATTATTTACTGTGACTCATTTTATGATATAAGAAATAGCTAATTTAAGGTCAGTGAGCCAAAATACTCGATCGTCGTTGGCCTTAATTGTTTCAGAGGGAATTCTACTGCAATTGCTCCATCGATTATAAATCTCGTGATAAACATTACCAATTGCAATTGAACTGTAATTGGTTCACAATGAACAGTTCGTTGCTCGACTCATCGATGGACCATAAGTCTCATTTCCAAGATGAATAACAGTCGCCTACGACAATTAATTAGATTTTCGAATCGGTTTTTCAATTAGTTGTGTAAAAAATTCCGATCTTTTTCATAGTGACCACGGAGTAAAAAAAAACATTACAGCAATTGAATTTAATTGCTCTAATGTCTCATGAAAATTTTGAGAAAACGTATTTGGAGTATTTCATCGCCAAAATAGATATTGCATATATTTTCAATGTATTCAAATTTTTTATTGCTCCTATATGTACATTACACAATTAAATAAAATAATTAATAAGTGACAATAATACACATATATTAAACGTAACTTTGCGACAAAATTTTTTATACGTTACATAGTTTTCGAAATAAAAATTGAGGAACGGATTTTTTTTTTTTCATTATTTTTCAAGATAAGTAACAGCTCGATAAAGAGATAAAAATGTTCATTGGCTCGTTTCCGTTGCTCGACGAGGTGCAACTTTAGTACAATTTAATCCCAGGAAATAATAAACATATCAAGATGTGGAGACAGCATTAATTTACTTTTTAACCAGGCGTCGAGTCTCTTACGCGACTCTTTCTATATAATATAATCTTAAGACAAAATCTTTAATATGTTGTATAGGATAAAGTCACAAGTGAATGAACACCTTGTTCATCACGAGTTTAAAAAAATCAAAAATATCCAAACAGTCGTTAAAAAATTTGACAGATGAGCGAATGTTGAATTATCGTACGCAACTTCAAATAATAGCGTAATTTTATCGCAAAGTATATAAAAATAAATACTACAGACAAAAAAATTCGAAAACACCAGTGAATAAACAGACCAATCTAACCTAGATTCTTACTTTTAAAAAATCTCCTGGGATAAAATAATCACAGTAGATAGTTTAAAAATATAAAAATTAAGAGTCGTCAAAATTTTTCATGAACTTTCAAGAAGCTGTTGTTTATTTATTAGTGACAATTTAATTACTGGTGCTTTCACTCTACTGAAAAAAAACATGCACACAAATTATCCTAGGTAATTTCCCTTTCAAGAATTATTTTTAAACACAAGTAAAAGCTCGATAGAGAGATTAAAATGTTCATTGGCTCGTTTCCGTTGCACGCACGACTCGGTGCACCCTCGGTACAAGTTAATCCCAGGATACAAAGTAGGGTATCGTCTTTCGCTTTCCGTTCCCTTGATCGAGACGACAAGCCTCGTAGCATAAATTATAATACATGGGCGTATGGTATACTATAATCATAACTCGTCAGTCAGAGTCACGGTCATCATCGTCATTACGTTTAAAAATATTGTAGAGGTCGTGTTGGCGTCTGACTGTACGTTCATCGTCAAGAGCACCAAGATCTCCACTCGGTATTACGCAATACCGCAGAATCATTGTTCACGAGTCGAAATAGACCATGAGACACAATTACGTTAATTCTCGTATTTTATCTCACAATCTCTCTCTCTCTCTCTTACCGTTTATTTAATCTCGCAGTTGGTAATTTCGCCTTTGTACTTCTGACTTAATAAAAAAATTAATACTTGATTAATAAAAGAAATACGTAATAAAAAAAATACTTAATAAAAAAAAATTAGGAATGTATGAATCCAGAATAGCCATCATCATGATATTCGTGATTTCAACAATTCGCTATTTTGACCTCTATTTTATTAAAATGCAATCAAAATAGCGAATGGCTAAAATAGCGAATTTCATAATGATGGCGATTCTATATTAAGACGTTTCTCCATTATAAATTCGATATTTTAGCAATTCGCGATTTTGGTCATGCGCAATTTTGACCCCCACTCAAATTACCTTTAGACGCACCCTTAAAGTATAAATCAATTTTATTTACAGGCTTGTGCACCGAGATACGTTTTCTTTGGTGTTGCATCCGGCAAGAGCACGATGTCACATAGAGGAGAACCTGCCTTCGGTACTCAAAGAGATCCTGTGGGTACTTGCTTCATGTCGGACCTTAAATCACCACCTCGAGAATTTTCACCATGTCGAACGAGTAAGTTTTTATTAATTGTTTTTTTTAATCTGCAACCAGAAAAAAATCTAGTTAACGGGAGATGAATCTATGCATAGAAAATAAATTTTTTCATTTGAATGCCGACCTAATAAACTTCTATTCCCATAGAATACATTTTTTTCATTTGTCGGTAATATAATAATACAATAAGTGCAACACTTAGTGTATCCTATCATATTTTTATCTCTTAGTGTTTTACTTAACATATTTGGAACATATTTTTTCAATTCCTTATATATTGTTCAGGAAATTAATAACACTGCCTAAGTTAATTACTCTTTAACTCCAAAGACAGTTGTGAAAAAGTTACTAAAAAAAAAACAACTCAACAAGTATAAGTTTGCAAAATAACAACGATTCTGATTGCAAATATTTTTACAAAATAAATAATAATTTCTCAAATGTAGCAGAGAAACAGATTATTGAAAATTACTTCAAAAATTAATTTTTTACAAATACTGAAATTGGGCTTTGATAATGATTTTTTCTTAAAGAAACATTGAGCTCGTTTACCAAATAATACAATTTTTTAAAATCATGGCTTAATAGGATTTTACTTTGACGACATAGAATTTATACAGAGACAAAATAGTATCCCTTTTGAATAAATCGTGTTTTGGAATAAAATTTATTACTGATATTATCATACAAAATTCTCTCTATTTAGAGTCTGGAAATATCTCGTTGGCTTTTGTCGTATCTGGTTAGTGTCGTTTTTACCAAATTGTAAATGTTTCGAGCACTCGCAAGCCGACCAAAATAACCGAAGTGACGTAAACAATTGCAGTGGTAGTTGAAAGAGTGGCGAGGGTCTTGCTGATGTAAACCGACGAGGATCCCCTCGATGCACTTCAGAAAACGAAATTTCTTTCTGTTTCGAGGATCTCTTGGGAGTTAAGCAATGTTGCTGAAGAGAAATGGAGGATGTGCGTACGACATGTGCCAGGTTCTTAGCACTGGCCTTTTTTTCGAAAGTAGCAACCGTAAATATATTTAGTAACGGGATATTTCCTGTCGTCGGAGTGTAAGTCTGTTACACCGTTGAAAATTTTAATAACAAACGAAATATCAACTCAACTTTACATGAAAAAAAACATCCGGATTTTAAAAAAACATTATTTCGCTCGGGCATAATAATCACAAGTCTTAATTTTACTCAAATCTTCATTCAATAATTTCTCATCTTTATTAATCTTTTTATTCCTACTTTTAAAAAATTCTTCCTAATTGTCGTTCTTCATTTTCCCATGAAAATTTATAGTAATATTCCTAGAACAGTAATTATGACCCTTGAAAAATTCCTATGTGGACACCCATATTTTTTTAAAATTTTAATCTGAGCTCAAGAATAATTGATTCATTTACAATGAACTGCTTATGTTTTTCTGTAAAATTTTATCGAGGATAATTTTTTCGCAGTTACCCAAAATTTTTTATATTTGTGGCTTATAATTGTAAACAATAATTACCAAGTTGATTAGACAAATAGATTTTGTTTCATAACTTGCAAAGCTGTCGGAAAATTGTTGAACGTCACATACCAAGCATCACAGTCGGCTGACTGTTATCAATAGAGTTGCATCCCTGTCATTTAACGTCCGGTGGTCAATTTATCATTTTAGAGAGCACTTTCACCCTCTCTCGTGATAATCGTCTAGACCTCGTTAGATAATTCCGCCTTGTTTCTCTTCGTCGGGACTCGGACACTTATTACAATCGTTATCACGCTCGTACTTATCGGGACTCGCGTTGCACTGCGTTGTCAACGGAACGTTGTGGAGAGTCAGTTATGTCTGTGGCATTTTGGATAAGGGCTGCTGGATGTTCGAGCCAACAAAAAAAATGACTCATGGATTTTGGAATGCGTGACAAGCTTTCTGGAATTCAAATGACCTAAAGCAGTACGTTAACTGTGATCAAACATTTTATCACTAAATATTAGTGACTCCTAATTTATATTCAAAAGTTGTATTAATAATTCACCGAAAAAAAAATTTATTATAGTCATAAATAAAGTCTGCAGATAAAAAAAGCAACACAACATGTAGTTAAATCAGAAAAAATCTATTTTGCTCAACGAAATATTTAATTTATGTAATATTAAAATTTTTCAATCTATAGACATCGATTTAATACAATCATAAAAGTTTCTGAACGTCCGTCATCCGATCTCATAAATTTTTAAGATAAAATGTTATGTATAATCATAATTTTATAAGAGTTTTACATTTTTTAAATAATCACTCGTTTTTGTACGAAAAATATTCTTAAGAAATTTCCTTTTGAAATTCTGACCTGAGTTAAGTAAAAATGGCCAATTTATATCATTTTTATTACTTTATTTATTACACATAAGTTGCCATTGATCAGTATGTTGTTTTGTGCACAGTGGCTAATTAATATCATTTTCATAATTCATTCGCAAATTGCGGTATAAAATATTCAATGTTACGACTACTTCAATGCACTCGAGACAATCGAACTATTTCTTTCAATACTCTCTCTTTATCGACTTTGAGATATCAGCAAGTCAAGAGTGTTTGCAATCGAGTATCTCGCACTTTGCGAGACTTCCGACGATGCCCGGCACTTTTTTCACGATGTTATATGCAGAGTGCACACTCGAAGCTGCTTCCACTGATTTTCGACCACGTAGTGTATTTACACTCGGTACCACTCACTTCTTTCAAGTGGTCCAATCTATAGCAGCTTCTTAACTATTCAACAATAATGATTCTTAAATTTTTTCAACATATTAGCCAGTTGAATATTATAAAAATCATCAATTAAAAATAATGGTCGATCTTATCCATAATTTACTATGTTTTGTCTATAGAATTTTTTAAAGAAAGACCCTAAACTTTGCTGCTATTAAAACACGAATTTTAATTTCGAATGTATATTCAATAATTGTGTATATTTTTTTCATGTTGTACTTGATAATCATGCAATGATAACTATAAAATTAATACAAAGCGCAAGTCAGTAACAAGCCTTGTACATTTTGCTGCAATTCTATTTTTCCGGACGGAAAGTAACGTCCGCTAGCTCTTTGTTTTTGTTTGACCCAACACTTTCCTGCTATTAAAACGTTGCCGTTTCTGTGCGAGAAGCACGCGACGAACATTCGGGCCCCATTGAAGAGGACTCGACGTGTGTGCACGTGCTGCAACGGTCTTAAAAGTGACGTGTTTCCGGCCCGCAGCAGCAGGGCACTCGGCCGGTCGTTAAAACTACCGTGGCTCTTGTCTCAACACTTGCCGCCAGTCGTTTTTTCGTACCCCTCTATGTATTTCTTTCGGAACATCCAGGATTCCGAAAATCGAGAAGTTTACGCGTAGGACTGAGAAGAAAAATAATTATCAAAGCTTTCTATCGCTTAAAAAATCGGTATGATAATTCGAACGCTGTATGCTTCGATCGCTATCGTTTTGTTGGTGTTTTAATCGCCAATTAAAATTCTTATTTACACTGTATTCTGAGCCCCCCAACGTGCTTAATGGTAATTAAATAATTGCTCTAATTGCCGACTATTTATTTAACCCGGATAACGTCATCTGTAATGAGCACAAAGTGACTTCCAACCTTAGAGTTTCTTGACAAGTTTTCTCCGAGCATTCTCCGAGTCAGTGACCATCGTAATTACGAGAACATGTGTTCCTCATGCTACTCCCCGAAACAGAATGCGGTGTGTGCACAGTGAACGACACGAGAGACCCAGAGACTCGCTCTAATTGACTGCATCTATAAATATGAGATTTACAGATCCATTAGACTTATACTAAGCTATTGCATGCATGGAACGTTTGAGCCCAAGTTGACCTGACCGTGATTTTCACGTTTAAACGACTTTCCATTCGTATGTTCGGATGTTCAATTCAAATTAATTGTACACAATACCAAGTCGATTTGATGTGAAACTCCCTTTACTATACATAATTTTATTAGTTATGTGCCTGCACAGAGAAAAAATTCCAGCTATAACTTACCACAAATTACTGCAACAAATTTTCCACGTTAACGTAGAGTAAATTGTTGCTAGTCCTCTCATAAATAAGAGAGAGCCTTTCCAGCATCCTGATTGGTCGTCGATGACTTTGACATAAAGCCAACTTCAGACTGTTATAACTCCCGCAAGATCACGCGTGGCGCGCTTTTTGAATCGCTGTTTTTTCGCAGTTGTGTAATAAAATACATTTCCCTTTACAAAATACATTTTCTTGTCTTTCTTCCATTTTTCTTCTTAAAAAAAAGACACGGCACATCGAAAGTCGATTATATCGAAGCACTGTAGCAAAACTAGAGCCACGAAAAATGACGAAGGGTATAAACATGCGAATTCTATGTTTATCCATAATAAGACACAAACGAAAGGATAAAAGTGCGACCGAAGTGAACACCTTGTTACTATAGTCTCAGTAAAATCGGAGGTTGGATGTATTATAAATTTTCATAAAGTCCGAGGCCGTATGAGTGAAAATTGCGGAAGTGCAGATTCCCGAGGGGCCAGTGAGCTCATAGAGTGCCGAGCAATCACCCCGCCATACGCCACAAGCTAACCGAGCGACCTCTAAGAGACATAAACAGCGCAGTGGCAGCAGACGCCGCAATTAAACAATTTGTAGGAATAGAGCGCGCTCCGCGCGGGAGCGGAGAAATATTTCTCGAGAATCGTAGTATAGTGAGGCTTTTTAGAAGCGTCTCGGCTCGTCAAGTCCGCAACGACGAACGTTTATTCCGCGTATTATCGCGTGCTCTACGAGCTGCTGTTTCATTTTCTACGCCGGCCGTTTGTTGCCCGAACGCGCTGCGTTCGCGCACACGGCGCTGTCGTCATTGTCGCCCTTTTTTGGAAAGAAACGAACACCGTCGTTCGTCTGCGAACATCGTGACGGGTGCGGGCCCTTCTTCACTCGGCCGCTTTGTCCCACATAAACTCCAGTATACTTGAGACTACAACCCTGACAACGAGACGAGTCATCTATCCTCGCGACGAGAGACGCCAGCAAAAATGGGAAAATTAAGCGCCGCAATTATACTTCGAAAGCGGTACATAAGAGCCTCGTGTTACTTCTGCGAAAGAGCGAACCGCGAGGAAGAGACAACAACCGAACTTTCAAATCGGACACTTTTTCAATGGAGGTAAAAAATCATCGCGGAAGAGAGAACTGTTGGCACACTTTATTAGAATCTGTCTTATTATTTTTCGATCATTGCAAAACCAACTCTATGAGGAAGTATGTTAAGGGGAAACGCGCCCTTCCAGATCAGAGGTCATTTGTTTACCATAATAGCATCACAATTTTTTTTTACCTTTTTATTAAAAAAACAAAAAGAATTTTTTTTACAAAATCTTAGTTTTCGAAGTTCAGAATTCTTAATTTTATTTAAATTTGTCAATGGATCGAGGAACCGAAACGTAATTGATTTTTAAATATTATTGTTACCCCGCGGAAAAACTTCTCAAACGTCTCAAAACTTACCGGAAACCAGATTATTTTTTCCCCTTCCAAAAGTCTCGCCGCGGAATGCAATATAATCTAAAATTAGAAATTAGGTCTCCCATTTAGTTCAGCGGGAATCGCAAGAGCAAGAAAATATAAAGTGAATATCACGGTACAAAAAATATTCCGAGTTCGATTTTCCCAATCCGAAATCTCAGCTGCATTGATGGCATCAATTTTACCGACATTAAATGCATTCCATAAATCTGCATATCGTAACATCAACATGAAAGAAAATTTATTTATCAATTTTATGTTATGCCCTTTTAGCAAAATTATTTGTACATGTGTGCTGCTTACATGCACGTTGTATGATAACAGCGGTACGATAATAAATAACAGAATAAATAAATAATACTAACAAAAGCGCAATACAAAAACACTCAGCAAATAGCATTAAAAAAAAATGAACGAGGGGGAGGAACCGAAATAAACATATTTCGTCGGTTTCCCGCTGCCAACGCGAGGCCAATTAACACTTGATCCTACTTGAATTACGATCGCGGTGCCGATCGGTACGTCAAACGGCGAAGTGCGCATTCCATTTCGCGCCTCTTCGCCGATTCTCCGTCACATCGCGTCTTGAATTATTGAACTTTTAACGACAACAGCGCATTGTCCCTTCCATCCTCAAATTCTTCAGCTAATTCGGCTCTTGTTAAGTCCTCCGTGAGTACTTAAATTACGACCGAAAGTATTAACTCCCATCGAATGCGCGTTAATTCATTTTATGTTCTCGTTATTGGGTACATTACGGGTTGACGCGCAGTGTAGCATCGCCTCGTATTCTCTGGCTTGGTAAAATACTTTTTCTCGGGCATTGGAAGCTCTCGCACGAGCGCAACACCGCTCGCGACTACAGCGCCACTGGCATAATACAGTAACTTCATTCATTCGTCGACGCGTAACGCGGTTAACGGCAATGGATCTATTACGATTCTTAGCTCTTCAACTGTTTCTTTTACGCAGATCATTTCTTCAGTCGCGACGATTCGTCTATTACGCAGATTTCACTATGATTATATACTCAGTTCCGCGTTATTATATCTATCAATTAGGGAAATTGGATAATAACAGACAGTCAAATTGTAGGTTTCTAACTTTTAGTCCATTGGAGAGTACAATTTAATTATTTAATGTTCCATCATTAAGACCGTCGACAGAATGATAATTTCGAGAATTAATATCTGTCTAATACATCCTAGGGAAGCTAGTTTATGAATGAAAACTTCCAGTAAAAGTACACTTAAATTCAAGTAGATTTTTTTTTACAGTGTACTTAATTACAGGACTATATTTTTTATAAACGCTATTTCCATTCAGAAGGGTGTTTAATATTTTTTTAACGATAAAACATAGTGAGCCCTTAATAAGATGAAGGGAGCAATTATTTTATGTTCAAATATTTTTCGAGCATTTTTCGTAAACTATTGATTCCGCGTCTCGTATCAATTTTCCCCAATTTTTTAATGTTTCCATGAACATATACACAAGTTAACTGTCAAAACGTCAGTACTCGGTAATTCAGTCAATGATAATTTAAATCCCATCTACCGTCTCAAAGTTCACTCACGTAGAATAAATAAATCATGAAATAATATAATTAATTTCCGAGAAGCCGATTATGATGCCCCGCCGACAATTAGCCACGAGAAGCCGAGATTCACATGCCAACTCGTTGCTGTTGATGGCGACCCTTCGTTCGCCAACTCAACTCGAGTAATATACAAGTGGCTTACAATTCATATTTTTCCTTTTATTGATTCGTGCGCTTACCCCTTTTGCTTCTGTCTACCGTCTTGATTGATATAATTGCGTGACTGGCAGGTCAGTCGAGAGTGCAGGCTGATCGCGTCGAGCGCATCCATAGATAAAGCCGACAGTGAGTCCGTCAGCAGGTTCGGGCCGACGCTCGAAACGTGACCGAACGTATGTAGAAGAAGCGGCACCACCAACAGCGCTAAACGAACATGAGGCACCGGATATTCGACTCCCCATCCATGTACCGTTTTCTTGTCGAGACGAGAAGCGCATGCTACCGAGCATTTATTCACGTATATGAGCATATATAGGGTGATTAAGAATTACTTATACACCAGCGACAACGTGCTCACTTTGCTCGCACTCTTTTCCTATCATTTGTCTCTTCTTGACTCTAATCATGAAATTTGCATGTTTATACCATTGGTAATTTTACGTGACTATATTTCTGCTTCGATATAATTCACTCTCGATGTGCCATATCTTTTTTATTCGAAGAATAATAAGTTAACAAAAGAAAATTTATTTTCGGCAGAAAAATGTATTTTATTTCACAGTTAAAAAAAAGAGGGATTTGAAAAGCGCGCCATGCATGATTCTGGGGCGATTATAACTGTCTGGAGTTGAGTTTATGTCAAGGCCATCGACGACTAATCGTCGATATACTCGAGTCGAATAAAAATAACTGTCAAGTTTGTCACTGTTAATTTGGGATGTGTCATGGCCGTCATTTTTTGCTCACGGTTAAAAATGTGGTCATAATTCCTATATAGTTAGGCTGTGAACGTCATTTTATTTTTGGTCACGAATTTGGTTAACTTTTTAGCAACTTAACTGGATTTGTAATGATTTTTTTTTCTTGAACGGCCGTAATTATTCGTATTTACATTTTATTATCAAAGAAACAATAAATTAATCATTTTCTACAATACAATTTTTTAGCTATGGATCTAAATAATTTTATAAATAAAGCTATGTTGAAAAAAATTCGGTATTGAATTCGGATCGGATCTTCAAAAAAATGTCGACCTTTCTAGGTCTTTGAATTTTTTAAATCAAATCTGTTTTTTCCTCACGTTAAATCTCACCACATAACTAAAAATTTCCATTCACGAAAAATAAAAGTCAGCTGCTACATACCAAATTTAACGATGATCTAATCGACACTCGATTGTAACAGAATTATAGCAAAAATTAATACAGAATATCGCCTAATATTTTATATCAGTATATCTCCAAATTCCTCGAACATTTATTAGTGTTGTCAAGTTGAGTAACTAATACAAATGGACAAGAAATTTATGGCACGGATTATAAATAAAAAATTCCAGCCCACGATTGAATTTTTCTGAGGGAATTTTTTTATCAGTGTAAATAATAAACAGATAATTGTGAAATACCCTGTATACTGCTGTAGTTCGCATCGCGTGCATGCGTAGGGTGTTCCATGTAGGACTCTGTATGCTTGCGCGTCTGCTGTAAAAGCAGCGGCATTATACAAACGTATTAACTTCAGTAATTAATCTCGTGCCGAGGCGAGCGGCTAATTACCCATACGCGTGCATCTCAGTCGCTTGGGGCAGCAGATTTTGTCATGAAAATTGTATAATGTTATGTGATAAGCTGATACGTTCCATCAGACGCCGTTTATATTACATTATGTAACGAGTATCAAATAGTCCTGCGGACATTGATGCATAACACTTTTTTTTTTTGCCGCTCTCCGGTTCTCGATGTGGATACTATATCTTAACGACGTCAGTTATTCGCATTCATCGCAATAAATTTGGCTTATCGTGTGGGTAATGCGATGCTTTATAATATTAGTGTCAATTCTTGAGTCCACTATGCGGATTTATTACGGAACCAATCAAGTTCATTATAGAGACGTGAACATGATTGATTAATATGAATTGACGAACCTCGTTATCAATTTTCAATTTGAAATAATTTTCATTTTAAATAATTTTCTTAATAAAGCAATATATGAATATTGCATCAAGTAATAAATAAATAAACATTCAATTCCATTTTCACTACAAAATCGAATAGAAATTTTATTAAAAATGCTCTATTTTTGTGTTCACTAAAATTTTCGAAATTTTTCTTGGAAACATTACGGGTTTATGGAATTTATCAAATAAATTGTGGTGGTAAATAAATGACACAGGTCATTATGAAATTTATTAAATGAATTGTGGTGGTAAATAAATGACACAGGTCATTATGGAATTTATTAAATAAATTGTACTGCACATTTTTATTACATAAAGTAATAAAATGTACGACTTTAAAGCTAACCGACCATTTAACTCCGTATAATCCCAGCATTTTCGACCTTCTTTGTGCACCAATTTATTTTCTGTGAGACGTATTGCATTACCTAACTCCTACTGAAATATCATCGCGCTTACGTTAGCAAAACGCACTTCTGGTTAGCGAACATGAAATCGTTACTGTAATACCGCAACGTGGTAAAGGCCAACGAACCCCTCGGGAAACAAAGAGCAATGGGAAGCGGAGACAATTTTCCAACGCTACATATATATATATAATGTGCGCACATAAATCACGACTTTATGGGAAATGTCAAAAGCTTCACGAAGAGACGAAGAAAGCGCAGTACAAAGGGATATACGATTGCAAGTAGGTTATTATTGTGCATGATTATACCGTCACGCGGACAGAATCGATCTCGGATTAATGACGCGTGGACGACGATCGCGTGGCTCGTGACGAACCGATGCGTGCCCGATTTGACTTTCCAGTCGATAACTCGATACTCCATCGACAACAAGCGATAATTTTGCTCTTCGTCGCTCCGACACGCAAATATCCTGAACAAAGTTTTGATCCCCTCTGTACACATTTTTCTGCGAGTATCATTCTTTATTAAATTTATTTAAATTAATTATTTTTAATTAATTTATTAAATTTATTTAGGCTTTGTATATTAAATATGAGCAATCAGGTCAATTTTCGTTTAGGCTATATTTTATGCACCTTCGTCAATCTAACTATAAAATTTAAATCAAGAGTTTTATGGTTCAATTTAAAAAAAAAAATGTTGATTTATTACAATTGTTTTATTTTAAAAAATCAAGGAAAGAAATAGTGGAGAAAATTCAACGAAATTTTTGTTTTCACATGAAAGTCTAAAGAATTTACCAGAAAGATTATCTCATGGAAGGAATGTGAGAGAGGTTCACGAAAAAAGTGGCTAAACCGACAGAAAATGGCTCGTAAATGACACAAATAATGGAATTGCTTTTTTTCATTAATCATGTTACTCATGAATCGAAGATTTTTCATACTAAAACGTTCTCACAGCGTCACCCGATTCGATCGACCTAGTTAATCGAGAGGGTGAGCTGACGATGAGTCAGTCTATCGAAACCTTTGTACTTGTATTCGTCGAATCATCCCAAGGGAAACGACCAACGGACAATTTGCAATAATAGTCTATTTCCGTTTCAGAGAGATACGGATTCCACAAACAAGGTTCTTGTCAGGCTGGATTCGCCGCAGCACTTTCGAAGGTAAGTCATAGAAATTCGGAAAACTTGTCATGCTGTTTGACACAATTTTAATGGCTAACTCTACAAATGGGGAAGTAAAAAGAGTCTTTTTGTATGAAATGGACAACTTAAAACCTGTCCGAAGTTTTCAGTCAGCGGACAGTTCCCACATTCTTCTGAATTATTTTCTAACAAATCCTTCACAAAGTATACTTTAATCGAACTAGCCATACCAATAGACACAATTTTAGTGGGTAACTCTATAGATGGGAAAAAAGGAAAAGTTTTTTTTTTTGTGTAAAATGGACAACTTGAAACGTGTCCGAAGTTGTTAGTCATCGAACACTTCTCACATTCTCCTGGATTATTTTATAACAAATCTTTCACAAAGTATACTTGAATCGAACAATAACTTTTCGTACTAATAGACACAATTTTAGTGGGTAACTTCATAAATGGGAAAGTGAAAAAAAAAGTTTTTTCAAGACAACTCAAAATGCGTCCGAAGTTGTTAGTCATCAGACATTTCCCACATTCTCCTGGATTCTTTTTTAACAAATCCTTCCCAAAAGTACACTTGAATCAACAATGATTTGTCATACCAATAGACACAATTTCAGTGGGTAACTCCATAGATGGAAAAATAGAAAAGCTTTTTTGTGTGAAATGGACAACTCGAAACGTGTCCGAAGTTGTTAGTCATCGAACACTTCTCACATTCTCCTGGATTCTTTTCTAACAAATCGTTCCCAAAAGTACACTTGAATTGACAATGACTTGTCATATCAATAGACACAATTTTAGTGGGTAACTTTACAGATGTGAAAATAAGAAAAAGCCTCTCTGTGTGAAATGGACAGCTTGAAACGGGTCCGAAGTTGTTAGTCATCGACTACTTTCCACATTCTCCGAGATTAATGCTTCCATCGAAGCGTCCATTTGTGCTAAAGTCCCTCATGTCCGCGAAACTCTCAGGATTATAAACTTACAATGGTCTTCCCCAACAAATCCTTTACAAAACAACACTCAAGTCGGAGTGTTCCTCGTGTCTCGAAAAGAGTTAAGAGTTGTACGTACAACGAGTGAGAAGGAGCTATCGGTGTATCGAGGCTCCGAATAAGGCGAGAAATGCGAATTCCAAGTTTACACTCGACCAGCTTGAGTGTTTGCGAATACACGGACAAACACCAAAGAACTTCGTTGAGGCTAATGCACGAGACTAGTGAGATATATATCTTTTAGAGAGTCGTGCTGAGCTTCGATTGTGCAGTCTATAGTATAAATACTATTTTCTTTTAGAAAGCGAATTTGGCTTTGGAATAATTCAATGATATAAGAATAGGGATGGAAAGCTCCAAAAGGAGAATTTAATTTTTTTTTCACGTCTATTCAACGGAAACACTTTCTGATAACGCAAAGAAAAATCATTTTTCACCGACAGCCTTTTTTTACCAGCGTAGCAAATTATTTATGAGTCCAGACAACATATTTGCTGACTTTGCAAAAAAAAATTCGTAACTTAGCATAAATGCGAATTGCTGTCAATGTATTATTTGGCTCAGCAAATAAATTTCCTCCGTGTGGCGACCTCAAAAATCTACGAGCAATTAAACTCTTTTTATATTTATACCCGCTAACTCGAAATAGCCATTTTCAATTTTGTTATTTAAATTACCGTTCTCAGATTTACAGTATGGTAAAAAAAAATCTCGTCAAATTATGACTTTATCAAACCTCTAAGCACGCTATGAGTGGAATGTAGTTTTTCTTCACTCCTGATCACAGCAACTATTTATTTCTCACGTTGATTCAACTGTTGCAATTAAATTCTCATTTAGATTCTTAATTCTGAATTCATATTGGCGATCTCAATAATTTACGAGTAATAAAACTCTTTCTGTATTTCCATCCTTGAAACAGCCATGACAATTTTTGTATTTCCATCTACCATCTTCAAACAGCTATGTTAATTATTTAATGTTAATGACCAATTACAAAAAATCAAAAGTTCTAAGTAGATCAATTTTTTTCCTGATGTCCCTATAGCTCAATGAATACAGAATTAATCCAAATGTAGAAAAACAGTTCTCGTAAAATAGCGACTTTATTGGACCTCCAAGCACTGTGTCAGTGGAATTTAGTTTTTCTCCACTCCTGATCACAGCAACTATTTATTTCCCGCGTTGATTCAACTGTTGCGATTGAATGCTGGTGATGCTGCTGTTAGGTCGGGTCGGATTCTTCAACCGCGGACGGGACAGAGTTCTCTTGCTGCTTGTATTACTATGTACAAGACATATGTGTGGCTGTGTGTGTGTGTAAGGAGCACTCGGTCAGTTCCGATCACCGCCAAAGAAATAGTGGGACAATCCGCGAGCACTCAGCCACAGAGCTATCTCCGACCGATGTATAATTCAGAATTGTCTCTACCGCTATAGCACTATACTACGTTGAATGTTTAATGCATGTCTTTCACCGTCCTACCGACGAAAGAAGGAGAAAGAAAGCGAGCGAATCTTAGACTTCTCGCGACGAAACTTCTCTCACGAGCATTCAATGTTAATATACTGGATCGACTCACCCTCGGTGACTTCCAAACCTCCCCCGCATCTTCCATTTGCAATATCTACACTCAGGCTTCTGATGGATATGGTAGATTTATTGTTGATCTGTAAGAATTATAATTTTCCAAAAAAATCGATTGCGTGGAGGTCAAAATAGCGAATGAACCGAACAGTGAATGGTTAAGATAGCGAATTTTGAAATAAAGAACGTCTTAATCTAGAATGGTGATCATTATAGAATTGGCTATTTCAGCCATTCGCCATTTTGACCTCCATCTTATTAAATTCAATCAAAATAGCGAATGATAAAAATGGCGAATGGCTGGAAAAGCGAATTAAATGATCCTAGCCATTCTACATTTAGAAGTTCCTTTTTTTTGAATTCGCTGTTTTAACCGTTCGCTGTTTTGGTCACTCGATATTTTGACCACCACCCCAAACGAAATTGTGCTGTAATATAATCGAAGGCCACATTTTTTCAAAATCATTTATATGAGAATTCTACATGAATGTTTATAGAATTTAATACACAATTCACGCAAACGGTACTTCGAATACAAGTATTTTAATATTTACAACGACTTTTTTTTACTGCGTAGCCAATATGTGACCTTATTTTAGGTAAATTTAATTTTACTCATGCCAAAAACGATAAAGATAAATGCTATTATCCTATACTCATGTATAAATACTGCTTATGTACATGTTCAGGCATAGTTTGCATTCTCTTGAGTCTCTTCTACTAAATCTCAATAGTGATTTAGAGTGGCGATCGACCTCTCCGACGGGAAACACGATCGACGAACGATCTACAGCGATCGATCTGCTGCTTTACGTCTCTCTTTGAGTTATCTAGCGAAGATCAAGCATAAAACGATCGGAACGTGGTGGTATTACGTTCGTCTTGTGGCTCATCCCTTCGATTCTTTCTGGCGTCTCTTTTTCCCCCGATTCCTCGTCTCCTTCCACGTCTTTTGCCTCTTTATCCGCGCGACATATCTCCTACCAACCGAGAAGAAACTCATGCATCCAAGAAAACTTCTCTTTGTTGTTTGCCTAATGCAATTCGCGATTCTAATCCGAGCGCACTCGTGATGCCATTCGCCTCTCTGAATAATAATGAATTTTGTGTGTAACGTGCATACGCGCTTTTATCTCTATTTCTCGACGCACGCAGTTCACAATACGTCCGAGAGATCGCGTTTCGCGATCCAACGGTACTCGAACGATCGTTGAGCGTTCTTAGCCGTCGTTGCAATTTCTATGCCCGTCCCTTGCGCTTTAAGGGAGACGATGCACTTTGATACCAGACAATGACGTTATGCTGAATTGGATTGTTAAAAATATTGATTACAAATATTGTAACGTTGAAAATATTTTATCACATCAACCACCCAGTAAAAACACGTAAGTTACAGGAGCTTTTAAGGACATCCAGAAAATAAAGTTATGCTGAACTCGAACGGTACTCGAACGATCGTTGAGCGTTCTTAGCCGTCGTTGCAATTTCTATGCCCGTCTCTTGCGCTTTAAGGGAGACGATGCACTTTGATATTAGACAATGACGTTATGCTGAATTGGATTGTTTAAAATATTGATTACAAATATTGTAACGTTGAAAATATTTTATCACATCAACCACCCAGTAAAAACACGTAAGTTACAGGAGCTTCTAAGGCCATCCAGAAAATAAAGCTGAATTGCTCATATTCGGAACCATGCAAAATTTTAAAATCGCACTTGCCCAACCTGAAGAACAAAATATTTCAAGTCACACATTTGCCATAAAGAGGGATTCAAGGTTAATTTGAATTTAAGAATTTTAGGACAAAATAAATATTTCACAAAAAATCTGTCACTGATTTCAGTCGAAAAATAAGAATAAAAATAAATCACACTTCTTCAAAAGTTGCAAAAATTCCCTTACACTTTTTGAGAAAAATTGGCTCCATTCCACAAATTTTCGCAGTGAAAAGTACAGTGAAAGCAATGACAATTCAGTAAAAGTTAAGTCCCAAGGACTACCTTAAAAAGTCATCTTCGTCGCTTATTTTCTCGTCGATTCGCATCGTCCGCGTTTATATACAATATAACATTGACCGCGCAGTGAATACATGCAAGTAACAGAAGCTACCGAGAACGTCGAGGACTCTCGTCATAAATTTCGCTGGCCTCTTGAGGCAAAACACAGGGCCCTCCGCGCTTATACATATTTGGCCCGCGTTATATTTCAATCTCGGTCGCTACCCTCTTTCTTCGACGAGGATCGGCGCCAGAGAACACAATTCGTGTGGGTCGTGCACGTTTCCCTTGTAGACGAGCGTAGCACCAGCGAGACCAACTCCATCTGTGTACATGTAGTCACAGCGGCAGCAAAAGCTCACATACTGCACTTGGATAGCCCAACGGTGAACGGTCACCGCATGCATTGTTCCAGTTGCAAATTTTTCTCGTGTAAAGCATGCACATAGCAACGAGGGGAGGAGAAGATGACTTCTCGGTAGGGGGTATCATGTTGTGGCCTCTCCCTATACTCACTCCTCTTGTCTCTCGTGTATTACTAACATGCGGACGACAACAAGCACGTGCACACTCATTTATTTATTTTTATCGTTTTGTGTTTCTTATTTATTGTTTCTAGCCCAACAATAACATTTTTCACAGCTTTGCTTTCTCATAAAGGAAATGTAGTTGGACATTGAATTTGATATACATTGTATCTGAAATAAAACTGCCTATACGGTATCTTGATTTTCATAAAGAAATTTTTGACAGTTCACATACGCGGTTTTTTTATGTGTAAGTGACATGATTTCCATTTTTTGTATGAGTAACATGCGAACGGCATTAAGCACGTACACACTCATTTATTTATTTTTATCGTTTTATGTTTCTTATTTATTGTTTCTAGCCCAACAATAACATTTTTCACAGCTTTGCTTTCTCATAAAGGAAATGTTGTTGGACATTGAATTTAATATACATTGTATCTGAAATAAAACTGCCTATACGGTATCTTGATTTTCATAAAGAAATTTTTGACAGTTCACATACGTTGTTTTTTTACGTGTAAATAACATGATTTCCATTTTTTGTATGAGTAACATGCGCACGACATTAAGCACGTGCACACTCATTTATTTATTTTTATCGTTTTGTGTTTCTTATTTATTGTTTCTAGCCCAACAATAACATTTTTCACAGCTTTGCTTTCTCATAAAGGAAATGTTGTTGGACATTGAATTTAATATACATTGTATCTGAAATAAAACTGCCTATACGGTATCTTGATTTTCATGAAGAAATTTTTGACAGTTCACATACGCGGTTTTTTTATGTGTAAGTGACATGATTTCCATTTTTTGTATGAGTAACATGCGGACGGCATTAAGCACGTGCACACTCATTTATTTATTTTTATCGTTTTGTGTTTCTTATTTATTGTTTCTAGCCCAACAATAACATTTTTCACAGCTTTGCTTTCTCATAAAGAAAATGTAGTTGGACATTGAATTTGATATACATTGTATCTGAAATAAAACTGCCTATACGGTATCTTGATTTTCATAAAGAAATTTTTGACAATTTGCACATGCTATTTTTTACATTAAAATAACATCATTTCTATTTTTTTTTTACAAGAATAATTCTCTATCTTAGTGATGAAAATTTTTCAAATAATTTCCTTCCTTCAGAATGAACGCAAAAATTTTTTTTCCAAATCGACTAACTGATTAGTTGCTTCGGAACCAGATTGATCATTTTTCCACTCTGCATTTAATCCAGAGAACACTGCTCCAAGAATAGGCCTTTACTAGGTCTCGTTCTCTTCGCAGTTACATTTCACACCATTTGTATGTGTAATGTATGAGATGACAGACATACTAGATAGACAAAACGATGGATGATTTTAAGGTTGTAATTCAATTTAAATTTATCTTTAATACTTAACATCAAGCATCTCTTGATAAAACTTTATAATAATTCTGAGACATAAATCTCTTACAGTATGCAAACACACTCACAAACTCACATACCTACATTTCCTCTGGACCACTTTTTTAAATACTTTGGACCATTCTGAGTGTCTTACCTCATGAGAATTGACGACATTTTTTTTTTTCAGAAAACGAAGCAACCTGTACAAGCAAAATGAACAAAGAATGCAAAATCTCATTGCTTCCGCAGCTCAAGCTCGAGGTCTACAAAGACTATCGAGCACAGCATGGTTTACGTGTATTATAAACGATTTGGGCTGCAGTCGTTGTTGGCGCCGGCCCAGAAGTCACGCTCGATGGGCCCGCCAATGTTGGTACCATGTAACGTTGGGCCCAGCAGGAGCGAGTCGATGCAAACGGCACACATGTTGATATTGTTGTCTCTCGAACGCTCGACGTTAGTCCCATTGTTCGGGGAACCGTGCGAAGCCTCGTGCACCAGCGAGACGGTTCATCCGCTTCAGGACAACCGTCGCACAAATAATATTTGTGTTTGACGATAAATAACGTGTGTGTTGTGAGCGCGGGCGGCAAACATTCACAAGAGCAAAGGTAGTTTTGCGGTTGTACATGGAGCATTCTCTGTCAATTCAGCCACTTTTTTTTTACCATCTAAGATCTCCACACTGAGAAAAAAAAGTAGTTGGAAAAAACAATAAATGGGTTCTGACAACCACTTGAAGAAGTTGATATAGTGTCAACTATTCAGTGGGTTATGACAACTACTCGTTGGGCAGGATTTTTATTCTCATAGTTTTTATCAAAAAAATTATTCCTTCAATAAAAAAATCTTTCTAAATTCTAATTAGAAATTTTAAATAAATTAATTAAATCAGTCATCTCAAACAAATTAATTGAATTAGAAATTTTAAAGAAATTAATTAAATCAGTAATTTTAAACATATTAATTAAATCAGTAATTTCAAACAAATTAAATAAATTAGCAATTTCAAACAAATTAATTAAATTATAAATTTCAAACAAATTAATTAAATCAGTAATTTCAAACAAATTAATTAAATTAGAAATTTCAAACAAATTAATTAAATCAGTAATTTCAAACAAATTAATTGAATTAGAAATTCCAAACAAACTAATTTAATCAGTAATTTCAAACAAATTAATTGAAATAGAAATTTCAAACAAACTAATTAAATCAGTAATTTCAAACAAATTAATTAAAATAGAAATTTTAAACAAACTAATTAAATCAGTAATTTCAAACAAATTAATTAAATCAGTAATTTCAAACAAATTAATTAAATCAGTAATTTCAAACAAATTAATTAAATTTGAAATTTCAAACAAATTAATTAAATTTGAAATTTCGAACAAACACTTATTGACTTGACAAAATCTCCAACCAACAAAACGCATTTCGTTGGATCAACTGAATTTCTTCCGAGTGCAGCTGGTATTGAACGCCCCATATGTATGGATTTTGCGCAACGTGGGCAAGAACCAAGTCGCGGCGATACATTGCATCGTCTGGACGCTCTCCGCCTTCGCTTGCAGCTACAGCGAAAGCGTCTGGCCTGGCGCCGTCCTAATCTACTGGCAGCGGACCATCCGCAGGTGCCCAAAGTACCGCGCGATCGTTTCGTAACATCGTTGAACACGCGATCAACATTAGCGTAGCGTCGCCGAGCGTCGTACACTGAACTATGAGTTTATTGACTCGCTTCTGGTTCTATACGCTCGATACATAATATCTACAGTTGCACGAGACTTATCGGCGAGCACTCGACGCACTCGAGAATGACGAATGGCCCAGAGCCAGGAACGAAGAAACTGCTGAAATGGTACCTTGTGAAACCGCGTTTTATGAATGTCTTATCGTCGACACTTGAATACTGCAATCGACAGTTAATTTTAGGGAATTTAACTGGGCTCCTTTCGAGTGTTCCGCATATTACAGTTTCATTCGTATTTTTATTACGACTCGTATGAGACGGTTATTTGTCAGAAAAAATGGGGACCGCGATCGTTAATTTACACCCACGGAAAAATCTGGTATTGGTGACTGTGAAATCGTTGCTGTAACTATATAAAAGTATACGATAATTGTTTTTTTTATTATAGCTGTTATTTTGTGCCTATAAAAGTTAGAACACGTTGGCCATTTACGGTAATAAAAATCATTTTTTCAAATGTTAAAGAGAAATTGATTGAACATTCACTATTAAACACAAGCTATTTACACAAGTATCTATGGCCGATTTTTTTGTACATCTCGCGACATCCGATTCTCCTTAATTATTAGTCTCCGTGACTATTTTAATATTCCCATTCACTCTTTCTATCTTTTTCATAGCTATTGACTAGAGGTTCATATAATGGCACAATTTTATTACATTGATACAATTGAATTAATGTATGTAACAATCTAACCGAAATAACGTCCCTTAATAATTTTACAAAAATTTCTCCAAATTATCATAATCTTCGATTCTAAGAATCTCATTTATCAACATCAAAAATACAAAAAAAAAACCTAACAAAATTCTTCATTCCCAAGGAAAATCATTCTGACCATGCGCTCAATGAACAGTCGTTCTCAGCTCTTCAGCATTGCAAGCTCGAAGCTCGCGCACCACGCGATGAAGTTACTGTAAGTGTTGGACAATACGAAACGTCTCCTGCTTTGTCTATTGCCATTCTATGAAAATAAACGTGAGCCTACGATAATATATATCACCAATGCTACCAGCAACGCTGGCTTCGGTAGATACGTTTACGCGAGGAAAAAAAAAAGGAAAAGAGAAAACAAGGCAGATAGAATAAAGAGAGATAACGTGCGGAGCGAGAAGCGCGCGAGTTGGAGAGCGGAGACTTTCCGAGAGACGTCCATTTAAGGCGAGGACATTTCGTTCTGTCACCGTTCCGTGTTCTCTCCTGGCGAAGACCACCTACGCGTCGTTGGTGCTCTGGTCACTGGCGTTCCTTCTCCACCTCTTTGCCCTTTTCTTCTTCTTCTTCTTTCTCTTCTTTGCAACATCGTTTTATATAAACTACTCGCTTTGCCCTCTTTCTCCCTCTCTCACTTGACCATGATAACCCAGAGGCAAAAAAAACGAGGCAAACCTGCAGCTAGATGCACTGGCGTGCATCTTTTCGAGCGCATTATTCCCGAGCGAGAAGCTAACACACTGCAACTTTGCGGACCGCCCAGCATTCTTCACCTCTGCGACTATTGTACGCGCTATGCGTTCATCGCAGTCTCATCTTTCTTCTGGAGTGCTTCTTGGATTCTCGTACATGGTTGGAATTAATCGTAACCTCTGACAGCTTTTAGTTGTCGAGCTAAAAGTGGCCAATTATTTCACGAGGCTTGAAGCAGGCGAAAAAAAATTAAAGGTCCATGGTTCTAGGCATTTTTTTCATCTTATCATTGCCTTTTTTATTTTTGTTCATTTTTCGCAGTGGATGAAATTTTTCGTTTTTGTCCATAAAAAATAGTGTGTGCCATTTTTTTTTAACCCGCGTACGGTTCAAAATTAAAGTTATTGAACTTATTCTCAACTACACTTAAACTCATTTCGCAATTTCTATATTTGTTTTATCAAATCTTGTTTTTTTTTTTCAATTTTTGTAAATGTAATTGAAAAAACATAATTTATCGAACTGAAATTGGACAACAATTTTTTACTATTTTACTTATAGAATTGTTACATTAATTTACTTTACCGATAAATTATTGAAGATCAAATTCAACTGCAAACAGTTGAATAAATTATCAATTTCTATTTAGCACTAGAGAGTTGATGATAAAAATCAAAGTCTATAGATTTTACGTATTCGAAAACAGTTAATTTGCCAGTATAATAAATTGGCCCGTCTGATTTTTTTTTTCTATTACTTCTATAAACCGATTTGCAAATTTATATATTAAATTACACGATTTTCTTAAGCCACTCTTTCAATTTACATAAATATTACCACAAATAATTTTCATTGTATACAATCTTTATTTAGCGTGGGTAGTTTACTCGTGCTAAGCTCTGTTAGCGTAGGCGAATGCCTCGGGAAAATATCTCGCGGCAATCCTCGTTACGCGTCTGTGCAAACGATCAAACGGGCGGGAGAATTAAATACCAACGCGAGTTACGAGGTGTTAGGGTCGAAGGCCCACTCACTGATGCAGTTCATTTCTCAACGAAACGTATCGAGGTGTATTAGCATATTCGTTGAGATACCGGTTAAAATTTGATGAATTTCTCTCTCCTCGTCCATAGTTGTTTGGCCTTTATATCATATTTTCTCTCAATTAACTAACTAAAAATTTCGAAACATTCATTTTACTTCCTAAAAATATTTTTTCCTACTTCTATCAATGTTTCTGCAGATTCTGTACTCATCACACTGAGAGAAAAGCATATTGTTGATTTAACGATTTCACATAATAACACGAATATATTTAATTTGCAATTTTTTATGGTTCAACCCATGATAATATGGTGCAATAAACGATATTTGTTTAATGCACCATAAACGATTGATTGTCGTCGGTCTAACTATATTTTTTTTCAATCCTAATTTTTCTTTGAATGCACTGCAGGATATTAAATTAAAAGATATCTCGAGTGTTTGAATGAATGAAAAAAATATGACTTGGAAACTTGTAACGATATGTTTATTAGACTTATTATTATCATTTCATGAACTCAAAATATTTGCTATATAATTGACCTGTGAAATATTTACCAACGATTACAAATACTTTTCGTGCTTGCTGTCAATTTTTACACAGATTTTGTACACGTCACTGCATATAAAATTAAGAGAAATCTCATATGCTTGAAAATGTGTGAAAAATATCATTTTCTCACACGAAATATTGTTTTCCAGCTCTGTCAGTTCATTTTTACAGATTCCGTGTATAATATCAGAGATTATATGGAATTAAGAGCACAATACAAAATGTTTTAATGGGTGAAAAAAAAAATGTTAAGCGGCTGAGCGGACGGAGAATGCTTTGTGTATATTTAGGTTGGCTTATCACCCTGACGACCATGAGAATGTCCTGTTCTCCAGCAGCGAGTACTTAAACGTCATCTTTATAGCGCAACCAAGACAAAGCGCAATGTGATGTTTTCAATGCGCAAGAGCAAACGGGAGCACTTTGAGTGGCTGCATTGCATTGCGTATCTTTACTACCTTGAATGAAAGTCGTACCGTTACGACGCGTGAAGCGTAAACGGTAACGCGCGTTCTCTCAAAGGTCGCGGCCTTATATATGCTTAAGGTACGTGAACGCGGACTGTACATTCTATTCGTATCCCGATGAAAATCACTTTTTAAGACGGGTTAATCAACTTTGTGTGCTCACGATGATTACAAGTTAGCGCGATTAGTTGACTTCATGTATATACTTAAGATTTTTTTCTGTCTGGATATTTTCTTGGAAACAGTTACACAGAGAAAAATATATGCGAAGTGACAGGAAATTTTTTCGTTGTAGCAACTGAGGTTTTTCTGCGGTAACATTTTTTTTATTGTAGCAATTGAAGATTTTATGTGGTGGCAAATTTTTTGTCGCAGTAACTGAGGATTTACTGTGTCACCAATTTTTATTGCAGCGACTAAGGCTTTTTTGTGGGAGCAATTTTTTGCTGCGTTAACTCAAGATTTTCTGGGGCAATGATATTTTTGTTGTTATAACAAAGAAATTTCTTAGACATCAATAAATATATTTCTCTAAGCAGATGTCTCAAATGACCTTTGTCTTCTAAAAAAAAAGGGTCAGAAAAAAAATTCTGAAAATGATACTCTTATTTTTAAAAATTACACGTTTAAACCTCATTATTTTATTGTGAATCCTAGAATGCATTTTTCGACAGAGATTGAATACGACATCGAACCCAAAAAATCGTTTACGGATTTCTGAAAGTTACGACAGGTCGAAAAATTTACTTTTATCCTTACACAATTTTGGTGCTCTGTATTTTTTTACAAATTCCAGAATTACAATGCTTGACATGTACTGAATGAGGTTTGAATGTAAAACTTTAGAAGAAGGGTATCATTTATAAAATTTATTTTCCTAGGACTTTTTTTTTTGATGACTGAAGTCCCTTAAGAACTGACATGATTGATCACTTGACAAAACATGACACGTTTGTTTTCGTTGCCTCGAGGATTTCGAGTGGTACTCAGTAATTTCTCGGCAGTAGATTGAGTCGTAGAGTCTCATAGCATTGGTATAATTATTAGAATGATACGTTTGTTTAATTTACTCCGACGATTTCGAGTGGTATATCCTCGATGTTTTCCCGGTCGCAAATTAAGTGGATTCTCGCTCGTGTTGCTTGACTGACACGCCATTGCTCTCGGCTAAAGTGTAAGAACTGTAAAATTATACCGTTATAACATTCGCTATCTCTCTATCTCATTTTCTGTCCCCCTTTTTTTAAGCTTAATGATGAGTGTGGATCATATTTATGAGTTGTATGACTCGATATGGGCCTTATGTCTTCTATTACGTGTATGCAATTGCAATCACATCACTGGAGGCCGATATAGACTCTTAAGGGTCTCTAGACGCCGAGAGTGACTTACTGGCGCCTTTTCTTCATGGACTGTAATTATACTTAACTAGACGATATGTAGGCGAGGTTTATGCAGATTCCATGTTGCGTGTAACTTTTAACTAGCTTACCTCAATAATCTTGTGCACAAATAAGAATTCTACGTTTATGTAAATAGTAAATATGCAGAATATCTTAACATTGGTTTTTTTTTTCATGGGAAAGTTATTAAATTGACTCTTAAAGATACCCATCAATCCATAAAGTAGAGAGTAAACATCCAAGTATTTTCAGTTAATTAAAAAAAAAAAATCATAAATGTAATTTTACCGTTATCTGCAATTTTTTTTAGTAGTTACAATTTAAGCGTTTGAACAATTTTTCAAAATACTCGTAATCAAAAAAATTTACTGATTTTTATTTTTGAGATTTTTCAAGATAATCTCTATACACGACAACGAATAAAATTGTCAGATAAACTTGGCACTGAAATTTCACAACATTTTTTCTTGCTCTGTAATTTGTGGGAAAAATTAATGCGCTCGAGAAATAAATAGTACATGTAAGAAATATATCTTTTTTTGGAGAATGTAATAAATTTCGGATAAAATTTATTTCCTTGGGGCTTTTGGTGTCATTAGCCCTTTGATAATTGAGAATGAGTTCACGCACTATCGCTCGCGTTGTTTCACGTCATTTCCTGCGTCGAGTGTATCTTATTTTCATGAAAGTTTAGGGAGCGAAGGGGGAGAGGGGTGTGCTTATGTTATGCATGTCACTGCAGCGACTTGTTGCAGCGGACCTCCGCTATAGCACGATAATCGTCCACTTATTAGTCTAATCTCCAAGACTCGACCCATCGAGTCATAATTTGTCGAGCTCTTTCATAATAAGTAGCAGCGAAGCGATACGTTGCTATGAGAAACTTTTCAGATGAGCTCGGTGAGCTCTAAGCTGAAAAAAAAATTAACGCATTTTATAAAAAAAATTGTTTCCAACAATATTTATTAAAGACACTTTAGGTTCAGGCTTGAAAGTTTTTAAATTTACAAAGATTGTTCACAATTTTATTTAAATTTTGGATACGCTCAACAATGTTTTTTTTTTTGAGAGTGATGATTAAAAATCCAACATTAAAAAATTATCCACCAAATTCGAGACGTTTGGACCCAAATCGAATCGGTGTGAATTGACCATTCACAGATTTATACAATTAAAACCAATTTCCATGATTGTTAAAAATACAAATCTCTTTCAAAATCCGCAACTTAATGATTTAATTGAATCATTCAGGATATTTAACAAATTCAATTTTATTTTAAGCTAAAATAACAAAAAATGCTTCAAAATCGCTATTCCTCAGAAAACTTCAGTTTTCATTAATTACTTCAACTATATGACGGCGATTTTTTTTCTCATTGCAGAACGGTGAAAGGCTTTTTGTTGGTGCTCCAGGAAGTTGGTACTGGCAAGGTGAGTCATTATTTTTTATTGGCTATTCACAGACGACATTTTTTTAATAAAGACACGTGTATAAATGCCTTGGACAAGTGGAAATTCTGTTTGGTTATTATTTATTTGAACGTGTATATCGCAGGATGTCTGACAAGACCTATGACGGATTCGGGAGTGTTGACACCAAAAATAAAAACTTGAACCACATTATAGATATTGTTTTTTTTATTGTAACGATTACAGGGCAGATGTACTCGATTCCGAGACCATCGAGAGATTCAAAAGATTACCCGTTTGTACCGCCCTGGGATCAGCCTTACGGTGTTATTGCAGGTATCACGAATATCCAGGCAACCCCTCTATACAATGCCAGAGCGCCCAATACCTCGCCCGCCCCTGATCTTATACCGCCACATTAACAGTTTGTGTTGCCTCAATAGACCAGCGATGCCGCATATATATACATATAGCTTTAGGGTACGGTGATGCGGTGTGAGTTATGATAATACATGATTGTCTCGTAGTTGAGATCCTCATATTCCGACTCACACCAAACTCCACCCCGACACGTACTATTTATTCACCCCCTTTGACACCTGCCTGGCAGTGCTGCTAATTACAGCTATTAACATAAACAGTACGATTTAGTTATGACTTTCTGCTTTCTCATCACATAAGAATTATGAAAATACAAAATTACAATTGTAATCTAAAAAAACAACAAAATTCAGGTTTTTTATATAAATAAATGTTTTTAGTTTTCTAGGCTCCAGTAACGCTTCTGTTAGTCTGTCAATCTATCAATCTGTCAATCTGTCAGTCTGTCTGTCAGAAAATATTTATTCTGTCTGATATGCAGGTCTTTTGACATTAAGTCTGTCTGATATTCACTCTGACTGATATTCACTCTGACTGATATTCACTCTGATTAGTATCCACTCGAACAGTTAATAACTCTGTTTACCGTACAATTATTCTCCGAAATTCTAAAATTCCTTTCTATATAGTTTGTAATGCCACCCTTGTGATTTCATGATAACAAATGTGATGAGAAAGTCACTAGTTGCGATTATGCCGTACACACCTTTTTTCACCAATATTAACTGGTTACACCCGCTAATCAATAATAGTAAAATTAATTTGCTGTTGAGAGCAATTTACCGATAAGCAACTGTGTCGAGTTTATTTTCGCGTAACTGCCAGCTGGTGATTCGGGGGTGGTCATGTCTAACAGGTGTCGGCCAGCTTTTTACAGCTTTTCGTTACAGCTAGTGACGCCGTATAATCAGCAGTTGCGACTGGTCAACGATAATATTATCAATAATAATAATAATAATTATAATCAATTAATAAATATCTTGAACAGCCTATGATTAGCCAAATAATACTTAATTTTTCGAAAGCCTAGCTTTTTGACAGATTTATCCGTTTGAAGAGAATCACTTTTTTCTACCGGAAGCTGTCAAAAATAATTTGAATAATACATATGCTTAATACAGTCGGTACTCGATTCTGGCACCGGCTCAGGACCCGGCTTAACATAATACGAGCGCCTTGCGCAAGTGGACACCAGAACGGAGGCGATCATAATCGAGTTTCGACTGTAGAACAATCATCACACCAACGATAATAAATAATAATGAATAAAAATAATATTAATACGTACAGCTCCGCTTATACGCTATATTAAAATAGACGCTCATAGCGTAATACACTAGCAAAGCGAGAAATTAATTTTTTTTTATATTTCAACACTTGTGTCTTACCTTTTCGTAGGACAAACCTTCACTCAGCGGACAAACAATCGTGATAAGGTAACCTTCACGAAGGAAGGAAACGAAGACGAGGATGACAGATATTTAGGATATTCGGTTACATCCGGAGATTTTGTCGGTGACGGAGAACCCGGAACTGCTGTTGGAGCGCCTCGAGGAGACAATCTTCACGGATTGGTAATATTTTCTCACAATTCATATTTAACGTAATTTAATTTAATTAATTTAATTTTAACATTGATGTATTGAATGAAAAATTGAGATTAACGAAAACCTTAAAATTTGACATTTGGAATAAAAAATCCATAGGTAACTAATAATGGGAGATTGAAAATTTGTGTATACGGGAAAAAACAAAAATTTTGCATCCATATAATGAAAAGTGTGTGAGTTTTACAAATGGTTAATCGCTGTTATGCATTTGTGATCATCAGGTTATGCTCATGACCTGGAACATGACGATATTAAAGAATATAACTGGAGAACAAATGGGCAGTTACTTTGGCTACGCCTTGGCTGCTGGAGATATCGACAACGATGGCTTGGATGACCTCATAATAGGTGCACCCATGTACACGGTCGTTGACAATCCTCAGATGCATTTTGAGACCGGAAGGGTTTATATATACTACGGCAAAGGACCTCAAAAATACGAAATGTTAGACGAAAGGTTTGTAGATTTTGATTATAAAAATTGTTCAGTGTTTCAAAAGTTTCACTAGAAAAATATGAACACCCCCTTTTCAAACTACTTTCTTAAAAATCATAAATAAAAATTCGCATGTCTATTTTTTTTACTACAGTACTTTCTTTTTTTGTATACTGCGATTTTGATCCGAAATATTGAAAAATTATCAGAACAACATAACAGGATTAGAAATCACGTATATTGGTACTTTAACGGCACCAATTTATTTTTTAACGGTAAAAAAATAACAGCAATCGTTACGTTCGGTAATTTTATTTCCAGATCTGGTGAGACCAATCGTGGTCGTTTCGGTATGTCAGTGGCTTATTTGGGTGACATAGATCACGATGGATATGGTGATTTTGCGGTTGGTGCACCTTACGCTGGAGCTGAGGGTCGAGGAGCCGTTTATATCTATCAAGGATCTTCCGAGGGCCTTCTTGAAAAATATTCCCAAGTCATTTACGGCGAGGAGCTCACTCCGCGCGTCGAAACGTTCGGTTTCTCGATAGCCGGAGGTCTCGACCTCGACAAAAACCTTTATCCCGACATGGTTGTAGGTTCATACGAATCCGACAGCGCTATGTTCTTCAGATCTCGACCGGTTATCAAGATGGTACCGTTGGACACTTACGTGCAGTTCGGATCATCCGACAAGCTCGTATCACTCGATGATAGGCACTGTGTTCTCTCCGATGGCACGAGCGTCACTTGTCTGCAGATGAAGATGTGCTTCAAATACACCGGCGACGGAGTACTTCCGAAATACGATTTTAACGTTCAATATGCACTCGATACTAAGAACACGAAGAGCCCACGAATGTGTTTCCTCGAATACGAAGGAAAACACTTGATGAATAAGACTATCAGCGCTAATAGGAACGAGCAATACTGTCGCACCACGAAGGTCAGTTGAATTTCATATATTAAGCATTATCTGTCCATTCAGCCACGTTTTTTTCGACCACGTCTGTCATAATGAGTTATTTTATGGTATTATCTAAAATTTTTAGAAATTTGAGTCATCGAGAACTAAAATTTGGTGACACGTTGTCGAAAACGAAAATGTTTCGAAAAATTCAAAATCACGTAATAAACTAATCACTTTACCGATCACCATCAAATGTGGTACAAAGCAGGGATGAATGTTATTTTTATTGTGAAAAAAAATTAATTCGAATTGCTAAAATTTTACTTGAATTAGAGCAAAACTAAATTTATTCGAAAATATCCCGATCCCATAAAAACCGAACCAACCGCTTTACCAATTTGGCGCAAATTGAATACCACATTTCGCATCACGTTGTGCAATTTTAATACAAAGTTTCGGGCCGATAGCTAAACATTCTTTTGATCTGGAGCGTTTACGTACTTTTTTCGAAATATTTAAACTCTCATTAAACTGAAATGTGTCGAGCGATTCTTATAAAATCCATACCAATCAAAGATTAGCCAGGACTGTATATGTTATTTAAATTTGAAGCTGGTTCGATCGGATAATTTTTCAAACCATTTTTCTCAAATTCGAAATCATTCTCTGCGTTCTGACATAAATATCTCAATAATTTTTTTTCATAAGAACAAAACTTCCTCATGAGCAACCAAAATGTTAAAACCCTTTATGGAATTTAAAACAAGCTGGGAGATTCAACATATCATCTCTGCGGACTTTTTTTTCCAACGTAGTGTCTCAATTAATTCCTAACCGTCTTACATCACAAAAGACAAAAAATCAACGGGCTTTTTGTATTCGCTTGATTTTCCAAAATTCAATTTGTATTTCCAGGTATACATTGTGCCAAACGTTCGTGACAAGTTGACATCATTGGACGCAGAGATGCGAATGAGTTTGGTAGACGAATCACGCATCGACACCGGTCCACGTAATCCACTCTTGTTACTTCGTCCAATTCTGGCGAGGACATCATCCAGAAAGGATTCCGTCTCAATCAGAAAGAACTGCGGAAGCGACAACATTTGCACACCCGATCTCCAGCTCAATTGCACGTCGAGAATAACGGAGTATCTCATGGGTTCCAACGACAAAATCGTGCTCGAAGTGAATGTCGTAAATGCGTATGAAGATGCTTTCGAGGCGATGTTCAATTTAAAAATACCTCCAGGCATCGATTACATAAAAATAGACCGAATAGACCAGGCCGAAATTCCAGTTCAGTGTTCACCTGTCAAGCAAGGCTCCAACTTAACGTTAAAATGCGACATCGGAAATCCACTGCCAAAGGATAACATAGTAAAATTCAACGTAATTCTCCAGCCAATGACCGTTCACCAGGAAATGTCCTCGTACAACTTCGAAGTCGAGGCAAATTCCTCCAATCCCGAAGACTTTTCCACTACTCACGACAATAGGAAAAAACTTTCCATCAAAATATGGGTTAAAACGGATTTGGTTATCGAGGGCGAAAGCAGACTCAAGGAAGTATTCTACGATCCCGCTAACTATACATTAACCAACGTGACAACGCAATTGGAATACGGACCCGGATTTACGCACAATTATACCATTCACAACGGCGGTCCTTTCACCGTCGAAGAGGCGGAAGTATTTCTCGTTTGGCCGGCTGCTACTTTGGCCGGAGATGATCTTCTCTATCTGCTGGAACAGCCGGAAACTTCCGGGCCGATTGTTTGCGCAAGTGCCAATTCGAATCCTCTGAGTCTTAAGCTCGAACAGATTCGGACTTCACAAAATCGGCATCATACGGAATCGAACACGCACGTGGAAAAAGGCGGTCGAGGATATTCTCAAATTCCGAATCATAACGAAAATCATTCTGGAGTTACAATTAACGGAGGCCGTGGAGGCTCTCACGGCACAAGTACAGGCGAAGGACGCGGTACCATCGAAGAAAGGGTTACGATCTCCAATTCAAGCCACAAAATCACTCACGGAAAGGATGGCGAATTAATTGTCGTCGAAGACGATTGGAAACAAACCGGTGGCGTTATTACGACCTCCAATGTTACGACAAGCGTCACCGAGACCAAGTACAAAGAGACTGGACATGCTCAGCACACTTACGACGAAACGAGACGACAGGACGGTCAGAATTACGAAGAAACGAGGCGACAGAACAAACTGGCCAACGAAAGGCGACGACAGGAAGAAGAAGACTACGCGAGAAGACAGGAAATCGCGAGACGTCGACAGGAACAAGAGGATATCGAGAGGAGACGACAGGAAGACTTTGAGAGAAGACGTCAGGAAGACTTTGAGAGAAGACGACAGGAGGACTTTGAGAGAAGACGACAGGAGGACTTCGAACGAAGACGACAGGAAGAGCACAGATCAAAGGACATTATCTACGAAACTCACGAAAATCATGGTTCAGGCGGAAGCGGTCTTCATCACGGAGTTATTGGCGGACAATCCGGAATACGCACCGATGTCATTAGCGGCGATCGCGAGGAAACCGTCAGAGTTTCCGATATTGGTTTACATTCGAAGAATTTTACATCTTCCAAAGCGTTGAACGTTTTTCTTACAACATTGACGAGGGATTCTGTCGGATACGAAGTCTTCACCGAAGACGGAAAACAGTATCTTCGATTTTTGGGAAGATTCAGGGTTTCGAGTGACGGAAGGGAATACGTAGAGTTTAAGGATGGCGCTAAATTTCCGCTGGAGAACAGATACGGGACACACAGCATTTCTGCGGACGGCGCGCGAAGCGATATCGATCGTCAGTTCATCTCACTTAAGGGGCAAGTTATCACGGACAGTAATAACAAATGTTACATACTGTTGAACGACGGCCGAAGATTTCCACTCGAAGGATCTTTTACTTACACAGAAGAACGTACGTACACCGGAGGCGGAAATGCGAGGGAAGGAACCACTTCATTCACTTCCTCTTCAGGACAACAAGTCGCCGAAGAAGATGATGAAGATGACGACTACGATTATGAATACGAGAATGAGAGACAGACGGAGTCGTCGGTCAATCAGGGAAGAGAATTCGAAACGCACAGCACGCGGACTCACGAGGAAAGCAAAACTTACGAGAGAACTCAAGGTTCTCGTGTTTACGGTCGCAATGAAGGTCTTCGCACGAGTCTCGGTGATGATCCTTCGAATTATCGAGAGGATTCTGGTTTTCATAATCGAGGCTCGAGACATCGAAGAGAAGGAGATGTTATCAGTGTCGAAGAGTTTAAAAAGTTCGAGAAGAAGTATAGGCTTCACAAGAGACAAGCTGATAACATGTACGATGATTTTGGAAATCGGGATATTTTGTCGAATTTGAACGATGGCCGAACCGACGAGAAATCCGTTGTTCCAATGTGCAAAGCTGCGAAATGCGTCAGCTTGAGATGCACCTTAGGACCTCTTGACAAAGATCAGGAAGTTTCGATCAGTGCGCGATACATCGTCAGAGGCACGACCCTCAAAAAAATCGCTGCTCAGGAGGAACTCAAAGTATCGACGCAACTTATAGCTCAAGTGACGAAATTGCCGACTGTCGGAAAACCGGAGAAGGATGTTGTCAAGAGCCACGAGATCTACACGAATCTTCGGCCTAAAGCACCTGAACATGATGTTGATTCGGTGCCTCTGTGGGTCGTCGTACTTTCCGCGTGTGCTGGAGTCATTATTCTGCTTCTCCTCATTTATTTGCTGCATAAGGTACGTTTTCGTCGCATATTTATGTATATTTTTGTAATAAGAGAAAAATATTATTTGATACAGTCAATTTTCGAGTAAACTATTTATTTAAAAGTAAGCTTTATTCAAAGCAATTGAATAATATAATATAATAATTGAATATAATATAATAATAACAATAAGGAATAATCCAACTTAACGAATATAACGAAAATGACTATTTAAAATGATTTAGTGACTTTTCACTTTGAATTTTCAAAAAATGCTTATTAGAATTGTTAATATTCATATGTTGATGAATTCTGAAATAATTTTTAATCATGATTTACTTTTTTTGTACGTTTATAATGATTTCCTTTTTTTTATTGCAGTGCGGCTTCTTCAAGAGAAATAGACCAACGGACGCGCCAGAGCGACAACCTTTGAACAGGAACGGTCATTTCCACGGAGATGATCATCTCTAAGCGATAATTCGGTCTTGTAATTTCCTAGGGTCTCAGGACTCGATATTACAATCGCTGAAAACGAACAGTCACAACGTGCCTTGAGTTTCGTTTGTGAAGCCAATAACGAGAAGAAAAAAATACGACGCTGATAGCAGTTTATTAAAATGTCATTGAGCCGAAAAGTGTCTGTCAGCGAGATACGAAATGTGAATCTTAAGATACACATCGCCGAAAAATCCCGATGGAGGAATATTCTCATAATTCATACGCTAGTAAAATTAACACTTGCGACGAGCATATTTCGTCGAAGATCAATGATTTAAAAAAAGAAATCTAACGTTTTTACACGAGCAAATTCCTTTCGCGGGCGACACGAACACTTTCTGTGTCAGTTTATATACACTTACTGCCAATGAATACTCCTTCCAGCTCCTGCAGCTCGATCTTACAAGTTTCTAGTCAGAAACGTTTTTATGTCTACTTAAGCTGCGCACCATATGAAATTCGTATTCACGTTGTTGTGTGTATATATTAAATAATATTATATTCTTTTTTACTTGTTAGCTGTGGGAGCATTCGACGAATACGATACGATCCGACTATGAAAGCTCCTGGCGAGAGCAGCAATTATTAAGCATTAATACGATTTCTTTTTTTATCATCTTCTTTTGGAGATCTCACACGATTACGCTGCATACGAACAATTATTTTTTTTTTTTTTG
Organism: Tromatobia lineatoria; assembly: GCA_949699805.1. NCBI lineage: Eukaryota > Metazoa > Arthropoda > Insecta > Hymenoptera > Ichneumonidae > Tromatobia > Tromatobia lineatoria. The sequence goes on along the minus strand of OX453040.1, from coordinate 1,363,196 downwards.
CATTCGCAGATGAATATCATAAGTAATATGCCGCGAAAAATTGTAGAGAATCATATTCTTGCTACATCGACAAGATTTTCTGTGAACTCAGCTCGAATGGCAATTGAACGCTTTCGGAGCTTTTGGAAAAGATTATTTATTTAAGAACTAAAGTTTATCGTTTAGCGTACACCCGAAACTCGCAACGGGAGCAAAGGGCCTCCAATTTGGCCCGGTTATGTGTGTACAATCTGTAAATTATTAATTCCTTACTAAACTTACGAAGTAGATTAATTATTGCAATAATAACCGTGTAGCGAGTGTCGGTTGATTTTTCGTTCGCAAATGAACGCAGGACTGACGTGTATATACAGAGTTAAGGTTTAATATAAAAATAAATTACTTATATTAATTCAAAAATGGTCTCAGTTGTTTATTTTTTATCGGGCATGGACAATATTCGAATAACAACGTATTCTGAATACTTTTCCATTTGAATAGCTGTTAATAATTCGCAACTAAGAAAAATTATACGTGTTGTTATCATGAATTAAGGTAACTTACTTTTCATTCGAATATTGCCCATCGATGTATCTTAATCTCGGTTTACGGGTTACAATTGGTAAGTAAAAAAATTGAAGAGTTATTGTAAAAACATTTATTGAAAATCACAATGACGTAACAGCAACAGATGTAAAAAAATGCACAATTACTATTGACCTTACGTGTTACCACTCTCACTCATTCAACTTAGCAGCCAGTATACTCATCGGAATCAGCGCGCGTGTGTGTTTGTATGTAGAGATTTAAAAAATCAATCAGAAATTCATCCAAATATCCAAAAATATACTTTACAATAGACTCGTTTTATGTTTACTAGATTTCGACGTTTTATCTTCTTTTGTTCCTTTCTTAAAACGTATATAAAAATAGTCTAGGAGTGTACAATCGTCCGTTTTTTGTTTTAATATGCCTAATATTTATTACTCGTGAGTTCTTCTGATTATTATTTATTTTGCGTACGTCCCGGGGTTGTGACGACGGTCACTCGGAGATTCTTAGCCGTTTGCGTGAATTAAATATAATCTTGGAAAAAAATTCTAAGTGTTTTCGCAATTATTAGAAAAAAAAAAGTATAAAAAATTGATAACATCGTGAATGGGAAAATTCAAAATATTTTTCTCAAATTCAGCGTCTAATTATTGCTACATCAATTTGATTCGGTGATTGATTATCCAAGACCCGATAGAATTCTTTGGCTAATTTACGAATAATCGATGGAATCTATTGTGTCTCGGGCAGTGTTAAAATTTAACAGCTCCCAAATTTCGATGGAGACTATCGGACATTATATACAAATACATCTGGATAGAATCGTTAATCCCAACATGATTAAGAGGCACGTAACTCTTGAATCTGGAGAAAACCGCAAAATACTGTTTTTTTTTTCACGGAAAAGAATACAATAGATAACCACTAAATGTCCAAAGTCAACGAACTATGATTGAAAAAGGACGATTATGCAATATTTTTGGACCACATATATTCTAAATATAGACAATATATTTAATAAATAGACCTTGTTGTTGTATTTACGTATTTACAAAAAGTCGTTACTTTCGTCGTTAATTATTTTCCGTAACAATGTCGGTTTCCTGAGATTCAAGGCTTACGCAACCTCTTGATTGATCGATTAAACATATTGACAATTTGTTTTTTCTATACACATAGGATTCGCTACTTGATCTACGGGTGTGAAAACGGATCACGATTAAAAGGTTGCTCTCTACATTAGTCGGTAATCTCAATGAGTAATTTCTACATATCACAACGGAATTATAGTTGATGTATATTGTCAAATGGAAATCCGCACGTGTGCCGGCCGCGTTATTAAGCGCAAGCGTCACAGAGGTGTGCGTTGCAAATAAACATCGATAGAATTGTCATACCCGTAAAATTGTATCGTGGGAAAAGGAAGTCATTTCGTGAATTTGATAATCCTCCATCTAAGGAATATGTTCGTCAGTTCATTGGATCATTCCGAAGTGGACCGATTGCATCGACGATAATGATTCAATGGATGTTCCGCTCTTTGCTATCTTTCATATGTTGAATATCAATTGCTTACTTGCTGCATTGAAATAAGATTCGAGTTGCCTTGCTTTCGTAAATGTTACATCACAGATTCGGGATCTTGTGACGTTGACGTTTCCTCCTCGGATCAGCTTTCCGGTACCTGTAAAAATTACGTTCTGCTTATATGAGATATTCTATACGATTTTAAATGTTCAAAAGCCCGAAAATTCTCGATATTTTGCAAAATTCGCTATGATTTAATGTTGAATAAATAGCGAATATGCGTCTTTTAATAAAATTTTTATATAAATCTGTAACAAATTTTTTTTTTTAAATCGCATGTTTGCCTTTCATCTAACATTAAATAGTAGCAAAGCTTAAAAAATACTGGGGATGCTCAGGTTTTCGAGCTTTTGAAATCGTATGAGACGGCTGATATGCTTTGAAGCTTTTACTTCTATATTTGTAGATAAATAGGTTCCAGTCGTAATTTTGGTCGTAAAAGAAGAAAGAATGATTAATTTTTCTCTCATGTTTCCATCAGTTTTCTCTACAAATTTTTATTCCGACTTATTTAAACACTGCACTAATTTACAACAAAAACAATGAATTATTTTGCAAATCATGTGATTTTTTAAAGTTCATCGAAATAAGCGGCTTAAATATGTTACTTTGTTACTCAAAATAAATATTGTTAGTATTTATAATACTTTTTTTCATGTAATAAATTACCTTCCACTGTAAGTCATTTCCAATAGTGTACAACTCCTTAAGAGCCTCAAACAATTTGCCACTGTTGCGCAGCTCTTCATACTTGTGGTAAAGCTCGAGTGCAGCTCGAGCGTCTTCGGTAGAATCGTGCGTCTCAGACTGTATTTTTTTTCCCAAAAAGTGCCACGTTAAAAAACGTAGCGACACCATTCGTCGATGAGGCAAGTGGAACAAAAGAACAGTATCTACAATCTGTTCCGGTGGGACTACTAAATTGATCACTCTGTGAAATAAAGGCAGAGCCATCAAAATTGCTACGAACAGAACACAGTGAAAGAGATGGAGAAATTTGCAAGAAATTGCTACCTAAAATCATTCTTCAGTCCGTGACCAACGAATATAATCCCATTGTCTACTAGGAACCTCAATTTTTGGTAAGTAGATTTGAGCGTAGTGAGATGTTTACTACTGAAATTGGCGTCCAAATCGCCGGGTTGTATACCGCTGAATTTGGTCAAATAGTCAACCACCTGTTCTTGGGTGCTTATGTAATCGTCTATGAACGGCGTACCCTCTAGCGGTCCGTGTCTATTTGGGCAAAGATAATGTATTTATCGCCTTTTTCGGGATCAAAAATTTGCAAACGCAAATTCTCAAAAGTTAAAAAAAAAACACACGCAAAAATAGGGTCTCATCCTTAATTTTTGGTGGTGGTAGTTTGCTCCGCAATCAGTTGCGAGAGCGTATGTAAACAATGTTTAGGGTTTTTTTAACTGCTTGTGGAAATTACATACCCGCGAATGCATGTTATTCTGGCGACTGACATGTGACTTGGTTTAATTGTCGACATTTTACCGTCACTGCGAAGCTCGGATTCTTTTTGATTAAGTGTAACAAACTCTGCATCGATTCCGACCAATTCACCTGCAAATATACAATTGTAGAAACGAAGCGCACTTAGAATTTCAAATTCTGCAACCAGTAAAATTTCAACTGAATTTCACCTTTCTTCGGAGTTTCGTCCGTGGTTAAAGGGGTAAATGTTATCCCCCGAGTTCCACCACTTCGAGCTATGCATTTGTCCTCGCCGAATACGTCGTACGTCAGTGGACTCACGAATGGTATAGTATCGGGCGCAGGACATGCGGTGTAATGAAGAATACATGGTACTTTCCAGTCCAAGTTGAACCAAACTGCCTCTTGTGGTGTTACGGCCGATATACTACACGAAAGGTAAACATATTTCTTACATTATGTCGAAAAATTATCAATCTTGGTTACATATGAATTAACATGTAACGAAGTTCCATGTTAAGAACAAATTCAACATGCGTCGGTCGAGCGATTCAAACTTTGTGAAATTTTTAATAAAAAATGAAAAATTTCGTGCTAAAAGAAGCATGGAAAATAGAACTTTAAAAATTGCTTTTCTTTTCTTTTCTTTTCTTTTCTTTTCACAAACTGCCCTCCAAAAGGAAGCTAAAAATGATCAGCATAATTTTTATGGAAGTAACTTTTTAAAATCAAAATAAAAATGAAGAAGTAATTTTCAATGTTCTAATTAACAAGCTTCATTAAATCTATTTAAATAAAGAAAATGTTTGTTTATGATATCTAAATAAAATGTTTTTGTATTATATCTAAGAAAATAAAGAAAGTTTTTGTTTATTACCTAAAATCATTGAAGATGTACCACTGAGCTACCGCACTGCCAGTTGATCGTTCGTGATAATTTGGACCAACTCGGATGAGCGCCACAACGTGTCGACGATCGTCACTGGACTTGTCTTCGACGTAGCAAACTACAGCGCTTAAAATGTACTGAACTTTCGTGGCCTTCCGTGAATATTCATCATTTACCGTCAATTTATCAGTATCACTCAATGCAGTATCATCCTTCGTTAGCGTAGATTCAGCATCATCCACATTCGTTTTGTCGCTTTCCAAGTCGCTTTTACAATTCATTTCACCCTGACCATTTTCAACCGTGTCTTTAGGATTGCTCGCGTTACCATTCGTAGCATCGATCGGGCTCAGTTTTTCTAGCTTCTCCACCGATAAATCGCCGTTTTCATCGAGCGTTACTTCGATAACGTGTGGAATCCAGGAATGCGAGTAGTAAAGATGACTTGGAGGTGTTGGAGTTTGCATGGTGACTGGCGGCGGTGCCGGAGACGCTTGAGCGGGTTCTAAATACGAGAAGATTGTAAAGTAGCGCCTCCACCTTTCTTTAAAGCTCTACAACTTTGATGGAAATATTTCACTGACAATTCGTCTGATAAACTCTAACCGGAAGGTTTCAGTAATTTTTCAAAAACTTTGTGAGTTTCTTGGCTAATCGCTAAATATCTCTGTCGTTTTCTCCGATTTTTCTAAGCGGAGTAAATGGCAGAGATATATTTGAGACTAAAGAGCAATAAGCTTAGAATATCATCGATTATTAGAATTTTTCAGAGAAGTTGGTGAGGAAAATTAGAAATTTTTAGAACAACCGAGAATATTTAGATTCGAAAAAATCATTTTCTGGAACGTACGGTTTGCAGTTTAAATTTGTGAAATTTAAATTGCTATAAGAACAGAACATTTCTTTACGAAAACAGATCTTCCTTTACAAAGAAGAAAAATTGGGTACAGTCCAATATTTTATGCTTCCAAATATTGGTTGTTAAAGCGTAAAATAAATTATTCGCACTTAAAAAAAAAATGTCTCTGCTGATAAATTCTACTCGTCGAGTTATTTCGGCTGATATCTCAACTCCTATTAAAACTGAATAAAAGAATTCGCTACGTTTGTATTGTTAAATCTTCGAATAAACTTCTCGTAATTTCAATAAAATGCCAAGAATATTGTTGAAACATTGAATAATACCTGAATCTTTGCCGATATGTCGGAAACGGCAACCAGCCCTTATACAGTTAGTCCCATAGCGGCATAATTTGACAGTACTTGGAATAGGACTCAATGAAGGGCTGCTGTCCTTTCCATTCATTATTTTTTGTACAACAATGTCCATTTGCGTTTGCCAAAATTTCTTCTCCTATAAACATTTTTTATTGTTTAGCAACTTGTAAGCAACTATTTTTCTGTTCTTTGTAAAAACGATTTTGCGTTTTACCTGTTGACTATCCAAGCCACAATTCAATGCCAATATTTGAGGTAATTTGGTCAATCTTCGCGATTGGAGAGTCGGTGCAAATTTCTGGCAAATATCGCACCAAGCAGGTGTAATTTTTTCAGGTCCCAAACTACGAGTGAGAATTTTTGAAAATGGAATTTCCTCATCTGTAAAAACGACCTTTTTTTAAGAGTTCAAAGACGCGACAAACAGCCCTAAAAATTGAAGTCAGTCTTACTGGGACTCGTTGTGTCTGGATAAAGTAAGTTGCAGAGTAGCATGATAGAATTCTTCGAAGCTTCTTGACCGCATTTCAGACAACGATGTATATGCACTTGCTCAGCTCCGAAAGTCCGACTTATATCCGTTTCTTCATCGCGAACTTCAGGTTCTTCGGGAGACTTCTTGCTTGTATTGTCTGTGCATACAACGAAATGATACGTCAAATCGACGAAGCGTGTCGAATGTTACGGCGACAATAAAGAAATTTTCATATATTGGGGGGGAAAACTTGAGCACCGCAGATGTGACAAAGGTAGGAAAGCAGCTAGCAATATGTGAGCAGGAAATGGCAAAATTTGAATCGAAAAGTATTTTTAATCTTGAAAATCTATTCTGAAAAAGTCTATATAGTTGTAGAGAAACCGTCGAGGTATATTAACATTACGTAATATTATCTTTTATTGTAAAATGAGAATTTGTCATATCCTGGCTATTTTTTAGTATAAAAAAATGCTTTTCGATTTAAATGGACCTCACCGTTTTTCATGAGCGTATCAATAAAATTTCCGGTACATACGTCTTCCGCTTCTCTCGCAATGCCTGGTTTAGATGTGGTTCCTACGCTAACGCATTACTTTACCTACCACGAAAGATGTAAGCTCTCGGATTCGATTGACCTCCAAGAGCGATCTCGTGCAGGCGCCGAAAGCGAATTTTGTATAGCTAGATTTCATTTGATGAAATGTAAATACAAGCGTACTACGGAACGGATGCGAGTAAAAGTAACGAGGGGTAGAGATGATAAACGCTCTGGAATGGAAGCGTATAGGCCGCGAATCGTGCACACTTGAGAAAGAACAAAAAAATGCCTATGTTCTCAAATTCTCTTTGCGATCGGAGGAGATCGCAGTGAGTGTTTGTAACTAATTTTCCTGGTGAGTCAAAAATTATTTAGGACAAGTCATATATTGTATTTCCGGTGTAAATTCGAAAAATCATTTTGAAAGATCGAACTCACTGTAATCTTCTCTTCATGATAATTCAACAGACGCTCCAGTTGCAATATCCTAAGAATACAAGAAGTCGTGAAAGAACTCTACGCAAGTCGCGCAAACTACACGCATCGCGACAAAAATCAACTACACGTCGCTGAAATTTGGATGCTTACATTAAATTAAAAATGTGCTCGACATCCTCTCGGTATCCTTGGGATATATCGCTGCAGCTGGATTCAGTTGAGATTAAAAAAATGATAATAATAATAATAACAATAATCGAGGTAAAAGTACGAAAGGTTTGAAAAATAAACACAAAAAGTGCCCAGTGCAAAGGTTACACGTGAATTGTGTTTACCTTTCGATGTAATCCACATATATTTACCATCCTCCTCTTGCTTTCGACGTTTCTTTTTCTCTATATCGTGGCTCTTGTAACGCGATCCGAGATCTTGAAGTATGCTAGGAAAATCTTGTTCTTTATATACAAACTGCGGGCATTTTGGGCCGAGCTTCAAACGCGCGGCTTCCTCTTCCTCCTGTTGACGCTTTTTTGTCTCCAATATTTCGTAATGCATCTGATGGAGGATGAATCTGTTCCAACTCTGTCATATACAATCAGTAAATATGCTCAGCTTTCAGAAAAAAATCCACACATTCGCTATGAAAATTTTACCTGTATCAGTCTGATTAAACTGATCTTTCGTTTAGCCTCAGGATGAAGATCGCTAAGAATTAATCCTAACGCTGAGGCTTCGGGTACCGTTCTAAACGCCCTTAAGAAATTTGCCGCCTGACATGGAACCCCTCTTGACGTATCCAACATGTGAAATAGGAAGCCCAACTCGCACGAGAGGCAAAATTCTTTTTGGCACGAATGCGTCAATAACGCTACTCGAACGGGTTCACAGTAATACAGCAGCTGTAAATTTCAGTGAATTTTTGGTTTTAATACTGATAAACGCATATAATGAGTGATAAACTCATGAAACTTAAAAGTATGCAAAGTAGAACTTTGCGCATTGCTTTCTGATTTTTTAACATTGTTTCGTTTCCCTTACTTATGAGTGTATTTTTTAAATACCTTTTAACAATTTTTTCTCAGCATTCGATAATGAATTGGAACACTTTGTTGTAGAAACGGTCAAGAATTGTTACAAAATAATAGCTATCAAGTGAATTATACGATAAACGTTTATCGAATTAAATGCCAGAAGTGAACAACTTTCGTATAAATTTGATTGTAAATAAAAAAACAAATACACTTACTTGAAGCATAGCATTGCAATAACTGTTGGGAAGCGTAGCTTCGAGGCCGGAGAAACTCGTGAGATTGTACTGATCAAAGTCAAACTCGTCGTAACCGAGCCGTGAGTACTTGACTTCGATTTTACGGTAACGTTTAGGTATTGCTACAAAGCTACCATCCTCTGTTTTAGACCGTGATTCACCCGCGAAAAGCTTTGTGACCAAGCCACGTCGTTTTTCCAGATTGTAAGGAATCTGTAAAAAGCGCAGAGTTTACTTATAAAGATATCAATTCCCGTATGAATATTAACATCAATTACGTCTTTTGCATTCACAGTGCACTAAGCATTAGATACTGTGACAATAAAAAATTGCGATAAAGTCAACGATAGACAGAGACAGAGATAAAGAGAGTAAAAGAGCACGTGGGAAAGTTAGCAAGCATCAAAATATTAAAGTTAGCCATATGCATATCTCATAGAACCTTTATTGTATTCAAATACAATTCCCAGTATACATTTTCATGAAACGTACTATGCTATGTATTATTAATGCATACAATAATTAACAAAATGAAAAATGCAGCAGATCTTGCAAATAATGACCGGGCAACGATTTTATTCGCATCGACATAATAAAATACATGGCCGATGCGACATTAGGAGGACAAATCGTCATTAAACGTCACGACAGTTGAGGCAACGAACCCTAGTCGACTAGCTTATCAAAGTATATCACATTTTTGTTTTATTTTCTTTCGCTACGTGCTTTATAGACTACGATTATTGTGACAATAGCCGATCAGTCTTCTTTATATCAATTTCTCTTACTTTAGCATTTATTGCTAAGAAATCACATTGGTCGTAGTCGATGTAACTACTTATACTGCTTCTACGTTTGTTTCTAGTGGAAAACTATCACTGGTTTCATTGTACAGCGCATTTCAAGTTTTACAATTATTTCTTTCTTTTCAATATTCATTAAAATACAACGTAACGCAAAAAAATATATGAGCATATTGGCAGTTATATCACAATTAATTGAACTCGAAGATTGCCATTACGAATTGAATCATCGTGTGCAAAAACGGATTATCAACAATTTTTTTTAGATCTGTTAAGGGGACAACTTTCGTTCCTCGTGTGAGAAACATTACAGCGGAGATTCCTAACAATACTAACATTCTTGCATGACGAAGAAGCTTCGGAAGGACGGGACTATTTTCGAAGATCATGGAAATTTGAGGAAGGGCTGAGGCGTAAATGGAAGTAGCGTGGGAGAATATTGTTTTCTCACTTGATTTCTGCGGAAGGCCTGCGGATTTGGCGCGTAACCAATCGTCCCTTGCATCTTCATCGTGCGCAATATTTCCGGATCGATAGCTGGTGTTCTCCTGTAGAAAATCGTCATTAGTCGGTAGGTCAAGATACTTCACATATCCCTCAAAAAATTCTGCAAAAAAACATCGATTCTTCTTGCATTTGGACACATACCGATATACTTTTTGCAAGAATTCCTCAGGCCAATCACTGACGAGTGAGAGCCCGGCGTACATCATCGGTATCGTGCTCAGGGGCGTTACGTTATCATCGAAAGCTATTGGCTCGAGAGTTTCAACTGGGTCAGCAAATTCCGTAGGCCTAGATCGGAATTTTTCTTTATAATTTCGGCAAGGAAATAATTACACGAAATTCGCTCTTTAATTCGGAAAATATTGCATTATCGCCCTAATATCCCGTCGCTCACCTAGAGAAGGCATTAAATTGTGGGTCTGGACTATTCGTTGCCATTAGGTGCAGAGAACCAGCGGAATCTCCAAAACTTAGGCACTTGGAGGTTGGCGATACATCGAACGACAAAACCATAGCTCCGCCTGTGGCAACCTGAATTGCACAACAACTAATGTAGTCTCAGCGGTTTTTTTAGGCCATTAAACTCGCAACGCGTGACTATAATTTTAATGTTTTTTTTTTACCTGGTACAGACAAGTTAAGGATGGTTGAACGTCAGCGTAAATAGTGTCGAGTAGTTGCATTTGGCCCATTGGCGATACAACTGCTAGACGACTAGAGTAGCTAGGAAGGAACTTCAGAAGGAGCGGGTATACCAATGTTGTGACGGGAGTCAATGCTCGCATTTGTCTTAGGTCATACACCATCAGAAATCGATCTACTGAAAGCCCCTGTCGACTACATACATAAGTGCTATTACTATCCAATTTTTGTGCGTATATATATTGGTTTTGTATGACAAAATTATGGAAACAAGGTCAGCGAGCGTTGGGCTTCAATTAAAAATTTGGCGGTCAAGAAAAAAAAATTGCCCAACGCCGCAATGATTTAGAAAAAAAATGTATACCTATTACTGAACCCGCAAGTAACAAGATAATTTCCTTGCACATCGAAATCACTCAGAGAGCCTGTATGAGTCTCTAAAGTGTGCTCAATGGAAAGAGTGTTAGGATCTCTCAGATCGATTCTGCCGGCTGGATTTCCAGCGCAGACAAATTTACTGTGCTTTCTCAGTATCGCACAACCGTGCTCGCCAACGTGAATCAATCCAGTCTCTTTGCCTCTGGTGAGATTAAAATCAATTATTTTCTCCTGATGACCTCCCATCAGCAGCTGACTTCCTGAACTTTGCAGCATGCACTGCATGTCGATCATGTTTGGAGATCTGCAACAGCATTCATATTTTTATTACTATTAACGTTTTTGAAAAATACAAACTCCTGCGTTATTAAATATGTGCTTTGTTCGTATCATACTAATCAAAGATGTTCTGCTCAGCATTCGCGAATGGAATTGCCTACTATAGTTTTCAACTGAAAATTTCATCCTGAAATTTTAACATCTTACTGAATTGAAAACTCTGCAGCTTTATTTTTTATCGAGGTAAATTTTCCAAAAAATTTTAATTGACGCAACTGTGTACCTATTATTGCTGAATTCTGCTGGTTTTTCAAATATTTGAGTTCGCTACCTTGATTTGCTAAAGTTAATGCAATGACATAATCTTTTCTAGATCTGTATCAATTTTTAATCAATTTAAATTCCGTTTAAAGTTTTTTGTTAATGATTTGTGATTTTGCAATTTGCGAATTATTAGTTAAGATTCACTGCTTGACTTCCAATTTATACCATGTAACTGCCTATAATGTCTTTATACTTACTGAGTGAAAAATTATTGCATTGAATAAATACAATTCATTTTTCACAGTTCTCAGTTGAGGAACCTAACAAACTGAAGAAACCTAAAGAACTTACAATTTTCCAAACTGAAAATTCCTTTCAAATTCATTTCATGCAACAAATCGTACCAAGGCTGGATTCTTGTTGAACTTTTGTTCCACAATCAATTTTATAAAATTGCTTACTGAATACGATTTTATTTTCATAGTTTGCTAATGATTTTCATACGTGTGCGTAAACATAGGTATTCCTCTTCGTAGCTGACATCGCAAAGCACTCTGAGTCAGTATCAATATACCCTCGTCGACTGGATGAATATGTCGAACCTCTTGAGTCGCATGGACTTGAAAAGAGGTATATTTCTGCAAGCTCGATCCGTAATACGATGTTACATGCCCCTGGAAAATCCACATAATTGATTACGAAAAATGTCCGGTGTATGATAAGCTGCGAAAGGGCTTTTAAAAGAAAAGTACCCCTTGGTTTCCCATCCACATAAGTTCCTCGACTGTATCGAATGAAACAGTGGAAACGCCAAACCTGTGGCCTCCGTCCGCGAGCAGCGTGCGCGTCTCGTGAAATTCAGCTCCCTCATATTCTTCGCCAAAAGATTCATTAGCGCTAACGAATCCTTCTGCGGATAAGTCATAGTTGGCGTCTTCCCCTGAAAAAGGGATGTGAAAAAAAAAAATTTCTTGAATCGTAGATCTTTATTATTAAATAAAATTACAGTCCATCGTCAAAATTTCGAACAAGGAACAAAATTTCACACTACACTAAAGAGGTTATAATGGAAATCATGCAAATGTAATTAAAAAACGAGGCTAAACAATTCGTAAACTATTGTCAGTATAACCAAATTTTCGTTTTATCGAAAATGCGGAATGACTGCGCATTAAAAAAAATCGTGAAAATATTCGTCTGAAAATAATGTATAGTGAAAAAAAAAAAAAAATAACCCATTGGCGACGTATCTGCACACGAGCAAGATGCATCTGACACACAGCTGTGTGTTCTGTGCATACAAGAGTACAGCTGAGCATCAGCTGTGATGACAAATGACGATTTATGAAATAATAAAAAATGCGTTCGAAATTTGAAAGAATAAGTAGATCGCGGATAATAAAGAATAAAGAGATAATAGACGGACGAGCAGAAAATAAAAGATGTTTATTGACGTTGAAACGGAGGTACAAATGCGATGACCTTGTTAGCGACAGATGATCTTGTGGCCTCGTAAACATAACGGCGTCGTTTGGTGACGACTGACATGGGACTTACAAATCAAACTGTCGTCGGCGCTAACTTCAAGCTCGAGTGATGAATCGTAGTGGCCTAAGACCGTAAAGTCCATCTTAATTTCACTACGAATGCATTGAGAGCATCGATCGGCCGGTGAAATAAAACGAGTTCGAATATCGTGAGTTTGGTAATCGGCCTCCTTTCATAGCACACGTCAGTCGCCTTGGCAACTGTGCAACAAGCTAACTGCTTCCCGTTAACAATCCTTGTGCACCTTGTTAACCGAATAGTATTCCTCACTTGTCGCACACCGAATTGCACATTTTACACTCATAAATATCCAGTTGACGATAAAACTTCCAAGTGCGATACGTTTAATTCAAGATTACGTTTTTCTGCGCGTTCCTCGACGGAGGACGAGCTCCAGCCTTGAAACTAGCGACATCTGCACGGGGGCCTTAATGCCCATGCGCGTGTTTTGCGCGGGAAAGAGCGGACGCGTTCAACATTTTTTTCGTCCGGGCTTTTTTTCATTAATGTATTTTTTTTAAGGTAATATTAAAATGGAAGAAGATTTTTTATGTAAATTATAGGTCAACAAATTCATCGATGTTAATTATCTATAGCCATCGGATAAAAATCCAAAATAATAAGCAGTGACTTATAAATCTAATGTTATCGCGCGTTTGTTGCCCATTAAGATGTACATTTTATAGCCATAAATATCCAATTGATAATCAAACGTTGAAGCGTGGTATAGTTAACTTGAGATTATATTATTTATGTACGTTTCTAGACGGAAAACGAACCCTTGAGGCTAGCGACATCTGCACGTGGGCCTTAATATGCTCATGCGCGTGTTTTTACGCGGAAAACGTTTGAAAAATGTTTTTACTCTTTGCTCTTCATTCCTCAATATGATCTTCCATACCCAATAATATCTTATTTTCAAGGATTCATATTAAAATTATTACCTTATTTTGGATAATAAATAACGTGATGGAAAAGCTTGGTTCACTGTATAAAGGTATTGCAGTAGTGCGATAATTTCTTTCTCCGTGTAAATCAGCGGAATCGAAGTTGTTACCGACATTTTTTCATCTGATTAAAGAAATAAAAATACAATCTGTGGATATAAAATAATCTGCATAATATGTTATTGAAATTTTGACGAGGAAATAAATTACAACATTGCTAGTAGTACATTGATATACATATATTTCGAAAACATGATTATCATAGATATATCACATCGAGAATTCAGTAGATCACAGAAGGAAATTTTCGAGGCTTTCCTATTGAAACATTGATGTATCCCGCAACGAAATTTGGCGTCATCTTGTCAAATGTACCAGTTTTTTTCTTTATTTTAACATAACTTTCGTAGATTTCATCATTTTGATTCAGTTGTGTAGCAACGTATTTTGGCATCTAGTTGTTAAAAGAACTACAAATCGCAAATACATAAGCATTCCGATAGTGGAAACACATTTTCATTTTGTAGATTTAAGAAAACACAGAATATTGTTGTAAAGTATGTTGATTAAATTCCTCATTAAGTTTGGACGGTTCAGTGACACCGTTGTCAGATGATTATAGTAATATTGTTGCATAAAATTACCCAGAATTATTAACTATATAGAGAGCGAAGGCACCAATAAATAAATCGTTAACTGAATTTAACTTCAGTGAATTATTATTCATTTAAATAACGTTTATGTATATATAAAAAGGTCTTTGATTGATTGTAGTTTTATTGAATCCTGAGAAACAGAGTATATGTTAAAATTGGAGTAAAATTCACGAAATATATTATTATTAATATATTCTCCCTACATTAATTGTAGGTTGTGCAATTCCAAGACCCAATAGTAATTGGGAAAAACAACATCCTATTGCAGAACGCATATTGCAAATTTCATGATGGTAATATAATTATAAAATTACTGCATTACTTGAGAAACTCTCCTTATGCACAAGAAAAATCGTTTCCATTCACCAAATGTAAATGGCTCATCGGAATCGCATAAAAAATCGTATCAGAATTTGCAGTCAGAATAAATTTGCAAATGTATCGCTCAATGAAATTCGGTTGTAACTCTTACATCGATAGGGTTTAAGATACTCGAAAATTCACTTTCTCAACCTTCTTTTATCCGTGATTTATATTCAATTCGGTTCTGATCTACTTTACCGATCGATACACTTCAACTTGCGAACAGCAATTTTGCTTGTTTCACTTCTTCGCCGCCAGGGTTGGATTCTCTATCTTTATTCCCAACAGAAACTCAGTACAAAAAGAGAAAATAAAGAAATTTCAGGAGAATCATTTCGGGGTCTTATCCGATCGATAACGTAAATATGCAATCAGTAATTATGCTTATTTCTCCTTTCGGCCACTCCCATTTTGTTTTCCCAACGGAAAACCAGTGTAACCAACAAAGACAAAGAAATCTCAGGAGGTTCAATTTGGTGTCTCATCCAAAATGGCTGGACGCTATGAGATTCATCGTTGTTTCATCCTCGGAGATCTGCACAAATGACCATAAATTAGTGAGTTTATCTGCCAAGAAGAAGGCGAAACAAAAAAAACAATCTCGTAAGGACATTCGTCGATGACTGTTGGACAACTTGCCTGTCAGTCGCTTAAAAGAACGCTAATTCATTTGGTGGCAGACACGTCTCTGATTAGTCGTGGTCTGTCGTTCGCAACTGAATGAGCGTGGCGCACAATGTGTAGAATCGGAAAGTATCACCGGACAGATTTATGCTTTGCGGGTTCATTGGAATATTTTCAACGGGTGAGGCCTCGTGTTTTTTGTTTTTTTTGTTTTTGTTGTGGCTTTAGGGCCAACGACGCTACGTGTGTCCGCGCGTACGTTCCAATGCGAAGCGAACCGCAATCGAGCATCAATCAGAGCTTCCACTGGCATCCGCACGGCCTCAATGGCGACGAATCAAACGAGTACGTCGATGAAGAGCGGACGTGAAGAGACCGGCATCAATGGCCTCGGAATTGACTGATGG
Source organism: Tromatobia lineatoria (assembly GCA_949699805.1). Classification (NCBI taxonomy): domain Eukaryota; kingdom Metazoa; phylum Arthropoda; class Insecta; order Hymenoptera; family Ichneumonidae; genus Tromatobia; species Tromatobia lineatoria. The sequence continues at coordinate 1,347,389 of OX453040.1, read as the reverse complement.
ACGTCTCGCCGCTGATCGTGTCGTCGGGGTATCACCCGTTGTCGTGACATCCATTGTCTCGGTGAGATAAGTCGGAAAAGAGGATCGTCGTATCAATGGTGGGGGACGTGCACCTGTAACAAACGTTGCACATTCTCCCGTTCCGCGATACAAATAAATTGGCTCCGGGAGTGTAGTCGTTTCGTGTTGTATGGCTTGTCGATTTCGAGCAATGTGTGATGGCTGTTGTTGTTGTTATTATTATTTATATTATTGTTATTATTTATGGTATGAATGTGTGATCTCGTTGATGGAACTGCCGTACCGAGAAGTCCTAGCGGAGATCGATGCATCCCCTGCAATTCGAATGATCTTTGACTTCTCATTGGCGCACGAGGTAAAAATCTTCCTTGGATCATTAGTTCAATAGTCGACCCCTTCCTCGAACCGGCGGTTTCGACGGTTGAGGTATCCTGAATTTTCAGGAATCACGATTAAGACACGCCTCACGCTTCGAAATGAAAGAGAGAAGCATAGCGTTATGCTGCTAGTCTAATGATAGAGACAGAAATAGAGAAAGAGAAAGACACAGAGAGAAGAAGAAGAAGAAGAAGAAGAGAAAGAGGAAGAAGAAATACGTGTGAAAAAAATATTTACGATAGACTGTTGAGCAGATCTATCAATCGAGCTTGCCTCGTCGATCCCGATAACTCGACGTTGTTTTGGGCCATTCGATTATTTGATCAAGCGACGTTCTTGATTTGTGTGTTAAAACTGTGTCATGACGTTTTCGATAAATCGACAATATACTCATCTTTGAGACAAGGTGACTGTTCTAAGACTTTTTTTATAGGTTTTTTCAGTTTTTTTGTCGTATTAACTGTTTTGCAACTTTTTCTCAATTTTACAGTTATTTTGTGAAGGTGACTGTTTTGTAACTTTTTATTAAACTTGCTATTATTGTGTCGTGGTAACAGTTTTACAATTTTTCTACTATTTTATCGTAGAACGGATTTTTTAGATTGTGATCAAATGTTCGAGATTCTAAAATTTCCGAGATAAGAGAACAAGACAGTCTGCTTTTAATTTCAATGAACTCAATTGTGAGATCTATTTGCAGCTTGATCGTAAGCGTTTTTTACACGATAAGAAAAGAGAAAAAACAGAGTAAGAGAAGAAGAAAGGGAAAAGCGATATGCAAATGACAAAAAGAATTAAGAATGATGATCTCTATCGCGATTTGGTACCTTCGGGTTGATGAACCGTATTCGAAGTACCTCGACGAAAGCGGCGACTGCTGAAACAATCAGCATCATAGCTAAAATATGGCCAGTTACAGGTATAGATTTTGGTCTCGTTGGGCGAACTTCATCGATCGTGCCGTTGTAATTGTACGTAATAATGGTTTCCTTTTTGTCGCTCGAACAGAGAGCCTTTTCACGGAATGAATCAGCGACGGCTTTTTTGTCGATCTTCTTCGCACGTGTTCTCAAGTACGTGCAATTTCTGTCATAATTGCTGTAGAACGTCGACACCATCCAATATTTATAATCAAGACCCGGGCAAAGTTTCCTCTTCCGGAATTCCATCGAATTGAGAAAATTCAATGTGTACGATGAGCTTCTGTTGTAATCGCTGTCGTTCTGCACTTCGTAGGACGTGTCGAGCAGCATTTTTGAAGGAAGAAACAGAAGACCACTGAATATTAATAGAATTATAGCGATGCTTAGATTAATGCCTAGATTAACGTCCATATTGAATTTTATGGGGATGGTAAAACGTTGCGGTGGCTCAGGCTCCACCCCATTTAATGCGTCGACGTATTCACTGTCCATGCGTTCCATTATTGGAGAAATCTCTTTCTCCATGACTGACAATCTACTACAAATGCTAACGATCAAAACAATTATTTAATATTGAAACCCTCGTTTCACTGTCTAGCGTTAACTTCCTTGCAATTGATTCAACGTGACAGCTTTTCGACTCGCACTCCGCGTGGTGATGCAAACTGTTGCGCGTCCTGTCGTCGGAAAGCGAGGCAACCTGCAGTTATTGATTCCCATGAGGATGTCCCCAGTGCGCAAGTTCCGGTCTTGCAACCCTGACATTGCCCTGACACATTTTGCTATAACGCAGGCAAATCGATTACGACGAGCACCCCAAAGTTCAATTGCTAAAAAATTTGTTGGAAACTGAGACGTTGAGATTATACCGCAATCTGCAATCCCTCAGACAAATCACAGTAGTACAATAAACTATAGAGTGACAACTATTGATCTTTATTGTCCATGCAACTATCAAAATAGTTATGGTGTTTCAGTTGATAGTCGTGTCAACCATGGAATGATTTGTCGCATAAACTAAAAATGAAGAGTCGTCAAATCACCAATACAATAATTATCTTTCAGTGAATCGACGATTGTTTTTCTTGTCACTATTTTTCGGTGACTTCGCCCCCTTAATCGAGATCTACCTCGACAAAAGTTGCCTTTATGTGTAAAAAGTGAAAGCGTTTATTTTTTCATTCAATGTTTGTTTCATAGATGTTCCAGATGGTCTACGAAGAAGAGAAGGTCGGCTATCGGGAGCGGATTCAGTGGAGCGAGGAGAGACGTTGCTGACGTCGTGATTCAACTATAGACAATATCAAATTAAAATTCGCATCTTTTCACAAGCAACAATGGGCCATGCTGCGGCAACTTTTGCTGATCCTGATGCACCCACTGGTCCAACAAAGGAAGCGCCTGTGCTCTGGTGGCGGCGGCGGCGTTTATAAAAGTAATAAAACAATCGAACAACAACTCTCCGGAGTGAGTACGGCCGCGAGGAAGAAGAAGAAGAAGAAGAAGAAGCTGAGGAAAGAGCATGGAGGAGTAGGATGGAAAAGGTTGGGATAAAGAGAGCGCGAGAGTGGCCGATAGGACTGGTGGACGTGAAAAGAGGAAGGCACCAGCAGAAGCAGAGGAACAGCAAAAGGGACCAAAAGGAAGAAAGGAAACACACGAGAACAGCGACCCGACCCGACCGACCGGTAGCTCAGCCAGCACACGTATATCTTGCTCTGCTTCACCACACTCCGATTCCTCGAGGTTCTCAAAGACAACCCTTTTTCGATTGCTGCGCCCAATGTCTTCTTCGCAGTCTTAAACAAATAATTGTCTCTAAAATCCGGACATCCGCTTCAATGAACCTTGCACATCCACATGGAAATCAATGGATTCCAAATATGTATGCAAGAAAAATATATGTAGAATATGTTTTATACAATACGGACAAATATTTGATAAGTGGTAAGTATATTGTATGTCATTAATATATTTGATGCTTATAATAGAAATATGTCATAATTATGTTGGGTAAAATCTACAAATATTAACTATGTACGTTATGTATTTTTTGTGTGTGTTCATTCATGGTCAAAATATATTTGGATGTATGGGAATCCGAACTCGTTATTCCGAATTTAGAGCTGGTTGCATTTGATTCCTAAGTTCTATACTGTCTCTGGGTTATCAGGAATATCAGGTTCTCACAGTGAAATGACAATGAACAAAATGTTGGTCAATCCAAATGTATTTCATATATATTTCGGATGTACGAAAGACATATATGCGACTCATATTCCCGATATATTAGGAATTATTGGAAATGATCAAGTTCAACCCAAATTTAACCGGTTTTCGATGTTTCAATTTAGAGTGGCTGACGGGCGTTACCTTCATTATTTGCACTCGGATATGAACATGCTTACACTCACATCACACAGAAACATGGCTCAACTCATTCTGTTATATAAAATTATACATGGTTTGGTCGACTGTCCAGAACTTTTATCGTCGGTGACCATTTCTGCTCCAATGTAGAATGTCCGCAATCATTCCGTCTTTTTTGTACATGGTCACCGTACAAATTATGGTTTTAATGAAGCCCGCTTCAGGATTTATCTTAATGGCAATGCAGCATCCTTCGTTGATTTTTTCTGCCAACCTTTCTGGTTTTTTAATATGCATAATTTCATCTTTTCAAGTGAGCCCGTTCAGCATGTCGTTATTATTAAATATTTATAGTAGTAAAATATATTTAAATACTCTCATTTTTCATTATTTATTAGTATTCAAAGTGTATACATTTATTGTTATTGTTTTTTTATTTCAGGCCGCTACTTTTCCGCCATTGATATTTGAAGGTCTCAAGGGCTTGTCTAGTTTATTGCAAATAAATAATATAAATGAATAATCTGCAAATATTGTGCGGATATTGCAATGTACGAGAGGTTGAGAGCCCAGGTATGTAGAGCAGATGCTGGCCATGCCAGTGCTAGCGGGGTGCGTGATTTTTCACTGCCGACAGCCCCTCCTTCGACGGAGACCCCGCGCATTCCACCTTCAGCTCTACCGGTGCTGCTGCATTTGCCGCCTCGCTCCTTGCTCCTCTTCGACCTCTCATCTTTCACTTTGCCTTCGCATCCATTTGGTCTCCGGAGACTTTAAATGACTTCCAGAGTGACTTCAGGACGATTTCAGTAGCGCTTTTAAATTCGTTTCTCATTCACCTATTTTATTTTTGTAAGTTTCGTGGATCTCATCATTATTATTTGATTACATTACGACGTATCAGGGGATTTAGTTATTAAATAACTCGATATCCAATCAAGGCTTTCCTCAGTCAAACAATTATTTTTTGTTGTAAGGAAAATTCTCCCTCAACGTGAAAAAAATTTAGAATATTCCCTTCTATTTAGAATTAACTCGGGGGTTTGTTTTTGTAAGTAGAATAACAGGTTCAAAGAGGCAAACTTCCGATGGAAAAATCTAAGTTACACCATTTATGCTAATGCAGTCTGCCAAGTCTGTAATAAAGGGGTGATGGGAAATTTAGAGCATATAATCGCGGAATGCCCAGCGTTAAGTCGATAGGAAGCCGATATTTGTAGTTCGTTTTCATTTTCTCTGTCCGGTCTTATGTTCTTGTATATTTTTTGTCTTGGCTTAGGTCTTTAGGAGGCTTAATATCTCAGGATCTTAATGAAGGAAACTAAACTAAATTAACCAATGAACAAATAAATAATTGATTGTTATGTTTTTGTAAATGGACCAACCGATTGGTTCAATCGGTTTCTTTTTTCAAAAGCCTCTACGTATGTGTAGTTCATTTGAGATTTCGAATGATCTGGAAAGTAGTTCTTCCTCAATCTCTGTGGATGTCTCAAGTAGACCATCAATGCGTCATTTAATCGTAAGCAAAATCAACAGAAGTGCATCGTGCAAAGTAATAATGAGAGCACTCAGCAGTGGCACTTTACTTTTCATGCAAATAAGCCTTCAACGCACATCCGATGCTACTGCACTTTACCATTGCCATGGATTTCTGTACAAAAAAGCGTAAAGTTGCTGGTTCAGCCGTTTTACAATATAGTTGAAGTTGCTGCAGATAAGTGAGACTGCTGGAGACGCCATAGTAAATTCTGCTGGTCTTCATGGCCGTGACAGCAAAATACTCAAAGCCGAATCGTTCTGACGATCGATGTCAGAGACTCTACAACGGATTCTTCGTAATTGAGGGCGATTTGTTGAAAGCAAGAAACAGCGAAAAATCTTGACGTTTCGCGTTTTACCTTGCGGCATATCTACGTCTTGTTCCACGAGATCGTAAAGCCTTTCGCATTTACTTGACGGGTGTGGTAACATTACTATTCCGAGGTAAAATATCGTCGAGAACGTAACTTCCTCACAGAGATTATTGACTGTGTCATGCAAAACATGAGAGAGGCTCAAAACACGATCTGTACCTGAAGAACAAATGGCCTTTCGCTAGTATACATATAACTCGAGGGTTGTACAATACATGGAAAAAATATTTGGTTGCCGCAACTCAACAGCCATGAGCTAATCATGGCTTAATGCACCAACAGGTTGGTTGGTTTGATGACGAAGTTGGTTCTATGATAAATAAGATCAATCATTCAATGAGGATACTGATAAGTGATTGAGCCATATTTTTACCATATTTAAAATGGCAATCATTTTTTTTAAACTTTTTTAATCGCATAGTCTCATCCGCTATTTTTATAAATCAAATCATAATTGGCGTGTGGAAGATCATCTTGAATTATGAGAAATTGTGTGATGACTAATACTGGAACATTTGCATGCATTTAGCTTCTTCGTCGGTTTAGCAAAGCTGAAGCGAAGATGTCAATTATCATGATTTAAACTCAATTTTTATTGAAATAACGCCTTCAAAAATATTAAGGTTTTCATTTTTCGAAATCCGAATGACCGGTAATTATGTTTTCATGTCAATAAATTTAGTTGGATAAATTATCACCTCTGTTTTCGCAATTAGGTAGAATCTATTTTTACGGACAATTGTGATAAAAATGTTGTGATAAAAATTTCACAGCTTAAAATTCTGAGAAAAATATTGGCGATCGCTCCTTATTTGAAAGGTGCTTAAAATAATTATCGAGCGATGGAATACTTAAAAAAAATTTACATCTAAATTCAGAGCATAATCAATTTTGGTATGTTGACGCATATTTAGCCTCGTAATCGATATTCACGAGCAGATGATTGCCAGGGTATAAACAGCGACACTCTGAAAACTATGAAGACCGATTAAATCGGTAGACACCGAAGTAAACGCAATAGAGGGCGAGAAGAGAATATCGACGCTTTATTTTCGCGCGTTTTGCATATCTGCAAAATTTCTTTTCATCATAACGCTTATAAAGTCCCCAGAAGGAAGGACATGAAGAAGGACGAGGATGAAGAGGAAAACGGCAAGGAGAGTGAAGAGAGAGAAAAAGGCGAAGAAGAGGCGAAAGGCCGCGAGCCGTATAAGAACAAACGGAGAACCGTGCGGCCGCTGGACGCTCCAGCGGATCGTCCAAGCACCGACATCGCAATTACGTAAATTGCGGCTCTGTTCTCGCCTCTCCTGAGGGCCTCGGCCAAAGAGCGAAGGAACACCAAGGCACGAGGTTGGACCGACTTATAGACGTCCTATATAGTCCACGTTGGTACTACATGCATAGCTAGTGAAGCGCATGGCAACTTTACGGAGTTGCATCTCCAGTTGCGCGGAATACATCTCCAGTTGCGCGCGTTGGTGAACGCGCCTATTTGCGCGTTCACCAACGGACACACCGAGCGCGCCAGCGTTGAAAGCAATTTGAATGAATAGCTTTTGCGGGCAAGGTATGAGAGAGAGAAGTCGACAACTTTGTTGGCAGGAAACAACCACCCGTCCAGTCTGCAACGTGCTTCCAGCTCGGGAGTTTTGCTACCGTTTTAAGAGAGAATCATCATAAAATGTGCTGGACCTGCTAAGGTGTCAAGTCGATAAAGTGCACGCTGCGCTTTAAGAACAGCTTTGAAAATGTGGAAGTCTGAGGCCCTTTTTGCTGTTGTTTTGGAAACATTGTACAATACATGCGATATTTTTTTTGGACTGTTCGGTAACGGCTAAAAGATAAGCGATAAGTGTACGGAATAGTTGCAAGTATGAGGGAGAGAAATCGAATAATTTTGTTGACGGGAAGCAAGCACCCGTTATGACTGCAATGTGCTTGCAGCTCAGGAGTTTTGCTACCGTTTTAAGAGAGAATCATCATAAAATGTGCTGGACCTGCTAAGGTGTCAAGTCGATAAAGTGCACGCTGCGCTTAAAGAACAGCTTTGAAAATGTGGCAGTCTGAGGCCCTTTTTGCTGTTGTTTTGGAAACATTTTACAATACATGCGAAATTTTTATTGATAGTTTACCTGACTTCAGAAAATTATAAACTGTGACATCTTTTTCTCCCAAGTTTTTTTTATCACTGTTGAGTAACGCCCCAAAGTAACTGACAGCCTGTTATTGGTAGGCAACAGAAAATCACCGAGCTTAAAACTGCTGCATCACATCCATTTTTTTCCAAAGCCTATACGACCATTCTCCCTTATGTGAATATTTAAACTGGCTTTGCCTTCGCTCGAGGCTCAAGTTCAATCGCTTAGTAATAATCGCAGCAAAAATATACCTAAAACTAAAGCTTCACAGTTGAATTACCCGTTTAATCCAAATATTCCGTTTCACCTGAGCTCAACTATCGACGATACCGGTAATTCACCATGGCACCCCATGCGGCAGACGATAAAAATAGTTAACCAGGTCTCGGCGGGAAATCGCCAACTAATTGGATGGCTGAGCTTGATAGATCGTCGATATCTATTTTCTCATCGAGTAGAACTTGGTGGGGAGCGCGAAAGGGGACACAATCAGCAGGGGAGACTCATTTAATCAACAACTCATGACGTACATCGTTCGCTCGAGATCACGCAAGGTGCGTGTGCTTGCATTGCACTCCTCGCGCGATGCACTTTCCGTTTATGAGGCGAGAGACCGTCGTGCTTTAATGCATGGGGAATTTCTCTATCAGTGGCAATGTACACACGGTGTAACATCTAAACCAGTTAGCGCGAGCCGATCAAACGAACCAACCAAGGAAAAGAGCCTCGAACTCAACGAGAATGAGAGAGAGAAGAAAAGATATCGGACGATCGGTAATGAAAAGAAATAAAAAGGGCCAAATAAAACGATCCAAGATCGGCGCGCGACGATCGCTCCAGTGCAAAGCGATAGGGCGATCGCAAGAAGAAAAGGGCGGACATTGGAGGCGCAAGAGCGAGACAGATATGAGCTAAGGATGAAAAAGGCAAACGTGGAAATTCACGCAAAGTCGTAATTAGCCGGTGGAATCGGCTTCTTGGGCTACTCGATAATCGCGATTATTTATGCTCCATGCACCGACGGCCACTCGCTGAGATAGGCGTACCTATACATGTATAGCTGCTTTATTCATACATATAAGTACTGATACTTATGTATATATATGTGTATAGAGTATATGTAAAAAGCGCTGCGAAATGTCGCCCAATTAACAGCGAATTGGAGCTTCGAGGTCGTGCATATACGATCGAGCGACGTTAACGACTCGCTTTTCATGCGACCCGCTTGCGCTCTTCACTAAAGCGGTTTGCCATTAACGCCCGAGTTAACAGAGGTTTAAATATACCGGCTGATGCGGCTGTTGGGGTAAGGCGCGAGGGTTTAGGGGGGAAATGTCGACGGACTTCTCCAAACAGGGCTGTTTTGTACTCACGCATATATGTGTGTTTATATGGTACGTGTATATTATATTCGGCCGTATACGAGGACCGAAAAGCCCGATTGGAGAAATTTAACGATTTTATTATTGGGAAGCCCTTATTAACGGGCACGATATTTATGATTCAATGGGGAATGAGAAAATTTGCGATAACAGTTAATGCACGAAGAATCGGTGCTGTATGACTTTGACTTGTTTGACTACCGAAACGATTTATAATTATTGTTACAGAAGATACGAGTAATGAGGAAATAATTTTGGGGTGGAATTATAGAGATTACGGTGCTTTAAAAAAAATGCTTTTGACTGTTCAAACAGAAGTCATAATTATATCGGAATATGACATTGACCTCATGCTGACTGGACTCTCTGGTCCCAAATAAATTTAAAAAATCAAGGAACATAATAATTCAAAAGGGAAAAAAACAATTTTAAAACTTCCAGACAAATTGTAGCACAGGCTCAACCTATAAGACCAGAGAGCCCGGTCATCAACCACAGCAATAGATATAACAAATCAAAATTAATAGAGGTCACATACTCATTTCCGGAATAAGACCAATAAATTATTTCTGATGAGGCCCTGATCAGAGCGAAACGTCATAATGTTTTTGTAAACAAATTTAAAAAATTAAGTGAAGCCGTCATTCATCAAAGCACATTACACACATTAAGATTCTACTCGAAATTTTTTCAAAGACATTTTTTGAGATTTTTTCTCAGATTCTCTACCGATAATATTTTTTTCTGTGTGCGGTAATCAACACGTAAGAAAGCGAAGATTGGTTAAATGGTGGAAATGCATAAAAGAACTTAAGCAAAAATGCATCTGCTCTACAACAACCTACTCAAAGTTGATAATCATTATGATGAGTGTAATACTGATGATAGAGACAATACTTACGCAATTTGTTGATAGACTAATATGCAGAGTGGAACAAGAAGATAATGTTACAGTCAGTGGCTAATTAGTTAGCATTAACATTAATCCAACGCTGCAGAAAGAGTCGACAGCGTGCATACAATGTACGAGTGCAACGTAATACAACACGATACTCTTGTTCGTCTAACTCTCCGACGGGAGATTTCTTTCGAGCCAGGAAATGACACGGCAAGATTTACTGTTACACAGTGATACAATCTGTTCTGCATATCGGATCGGCTATCAGTCGCTCCTTTGCAACAAACTCTCGGGCTATATATAGGGCATTCAATACCAACTCGACGTGGGTCTGACTCTCGAGCTTTCAAATTTCATTCCCGATTTTTTATCCTATTGTTTCATCTCTAAGTAGCAACTATAATTTTTTTTAGATTTAAATAAAGTGTATGTATTTATGATTATTCATAGTGGATCGTATTGAAGGCGGGAAATTAAAAAACAAAATTCTTTTGCATCTTGTATCACATAAAAATATTTTTAAGGTCCATCCTTCACTCATTCTATTTACTTAATGAATTTGTAAATGAAAATTAAATAGTTAGATGCGTGAAAATCCTTTTTTTTTGCAGACTCCCGCTTGAACCTTTCTGTATATGTCAGGACCTCGAAGAATTTTTTCTCATTCTTCAAGAAGAATTTCTTTAAAATTGAATTTTGTTTCGAATTTTCTATTTTTGATTTAAAGAAATCGCTTTGAATTAAATCTGAGAAAATTTACCGTAGTCCTGACATGTATAGAAATGTTCAAGCATGAGCCCGCGGTGAAATTATTGGAGAAAGAAGAAAAATGATATAAAAGCACTTAGCTTCTATTAAATTTCTTTATGAAAAAAAATCGTTAAAAAATTGAAGCAGTCTGGAGCATTTTGGGTTTAAACTTAAACTTATTGATATCTGATATAGGATTTATGAGTATTTTCTAATATTTTTAAATAACGGCTCTCAATATGTTCCTTATAAATAATTGTTATTAAATTGTTTTTGAGATTTATATCTGAAGAAAATTGTGGTTCCATTGAATGGAACAATAAAATAAAAAATGGCGAATAAAATCCGAGAAGTCGGGGGTCAAATGTATGTTGAGTTGGTATGGAATGCCCCATATACTTAGGGTGGCTATCGACTAGAAAGTAATGGTCAAGCATGCAATGGTCAAGACACAACTCCTCCACAAGACTCACCAGCTGTACTGCTGTCGCAGTTTGTTTTTTAGATCCGAGATAATTACTTAATATTGTGCGGCACTTACGAGAACTATACAACGCGGCTGATAAGGCGCGTTAATAGAGTCGTTACTCGAAAGAAAGGGGAGAGGTTGAAGGCCTTTCAAGTTGGACGGTTGTTCTGGCAATAGTTTAATCGATCGTGACACACGCATAGACGTCTTTATAGAATCTTTATATCATTGTTAAGAATAGTTTGAGATTTAATATATGGGGCAATCCACCTCGTTTCGATCAGGATTTTATCTCGACTTCTCCGATTTGTCTCGGAATTTCTCGTAGACCTCTCTAACGCACTAGATTTTTATTTTTTTTTCTACGGCTATTTTTTCTTTAATATATTCTTGATGTGCCATATTGTATGCTGTAATTAAAAATAACTCAAAAAATCTGAAAAATACTTTAATACCAAATTTTACTAGACTTTAGTCGAAGGGGGCAAGACTTTTGTTTTTAAAGTTTTTGAGCTGTTTAAGAAATTTTCTTCAATAAAGAAATCTAAAATTTTTGCAGATTTTCAAATTGCGGGATTCGATATGTCACTATCAAAATTTTTTAGAAAAAAAAAAAAAATTCATAAGAAAAAATAATTTGCTCCATTTGAGGGTCCAACTAAGTGTACAAATAATTACGAGTTCGAGGTCAAAGCCTTTTTTTTTCAGTAAACGAATCTCAGAAACATGAAGTTACTGAAAAAAAATATCTGCATGTATAGTAAAAAATTACTAAACGATAATTCTACTCTATAGATTTTTTCCCTAAAGCGACGATGTCTATTAAGAATGATAAAGACGCAGCAATGTAAATGTATTTTCACAAAAAAAATTGGACAAAAATGCAATTAACACTACAGAAACTCACTAGGTTATTCAATAAAGAAAATGTAGCCATCGAGTAATAGCACTTTAATCACAAAAACATAAAGTTCTGTGCGGTTATATGATAAAAGTAAATACTATAGTTGTACCAACAGCAATAAAATCTCTCATACCACTTTGTAAGATGAGACACTTTTTTCGACCAAATGTAAAACTGGATACTAAAGAAAATTTGTATTTTAAAGTTTCTTTATCAATCTGCTCTCCCAGCGATAACGTCAGAATAATTGCAGAGTTCGCTTACCGCCCTGCAAATTAAAAAAATATTTTTTCTTTCCATAATTATAAATAAACGCGAGCGAAGTACTTTTATGCGGAGGAGAGCATTGACATTGAGATAAGCGGAGAGCGATATCAGCTTCCATCTCGGGGATCACATGTGCTACACATAAACCTACACATATGCATGTATGTGCTTCTCAGTTATTACTTATTTATGCGCCGAGGCACAAAACCCGTTTGACGGCAGCGACGAGGACGAAGCTCGGCTCGGTACCTTCGTGACACGTCCTTCGCGTCTGCCGGAAAAAAGGTCCAAATAAAAACATCGATATGAAAAGCTGAAGTCGCGGGATCAATGTTCGCAAACGTACACTTGAAAACAAAATACTAAATACGCCAAATCATTTATTTTGAATATACATAATCGACTCGTGTAGCTTGGTATTTGAAGCAACTATTACTATCAATAGAATTTAGTTAATAAAAATAAATCGAGTACACGTTTGATTAAAAAATCCATTCAATTAAAGCAATTAAATATTGACTGGATTCAAATGAATATTTTTCACATTAAAACAAAGATTGTTTCAATTTTTTTTAAATTTAGTTGATAAGTTAATCTTACCAATTTACTTTTCCTATATAATATCTATATTAATATGTACATTGTCTGACTTTTTCATAGAATAGTTTGATCAAATCAAAACTGTATTTACACAAAAATATTAAATATTTTGTTGTCAATAGGATTTTTATTTAATTCAACAAAACAAGCGATTAAATTGGGTCAAATGAAAGGTTCTTCAGATAGATTTAAATAAATGATTTATTTGAAAATTCAGTGTATCTAATAGTGTATTTATTTTAGTGCAGGCTTAGATTCAATGTTGACGTGCTGCGAAGCTTTGCGTGCACTAGGATAACCTCAACAGGAATCACGCACGCATCGATCCTTCTCCCAATATATCGCTTGGCGAGATCGTCTCTCTTGCTTTATAAAAATACTAGAGAAACGAGCTTCAATGATTTTTCGATAAAACTCTGGAACACGATTTCTATCTTAGCGATTCATGTGTTAAGATCAATGAGGCGAGACGACTATCGATATATCCTCAGTCTTCAATCAGCTCGATTGCCGATTGAAGTGCATCTCTACGTTATACAGTCCAAGTTCCTACAAATTAATTTCATACATTGTACGGAAAATGTGTCCGACTTACAATTGTCACCACTTGTACAATTACACATTATTCCGCTATAAAATCGCAACTGACTGTATAGTCAATTTTGTCGATTTCTTCTAACGCTCTTTCTCTCTATTTACACTCGCTGTTAATAACGTCGCGCTTAGAGAATTCATTTAGTTGGCTTTTCTGTTATTTTGTATTATCGTATCTCCAAACTGTTATTTTTATTTTCATTATTTTATTTTATTTATTTAAGTTATTTTTATATTTATGTCATTCGCTTTTTTGCCTGCTATTTGTATGGCTATTAAGGGCTTTCTCATCAATTGTAAATAAATGAATAATTAATTAAATAAATAAATAAATAAATGAATGAATAAATACCTTATTAACCGGGCTGTGACTGAATTTTTACCAGACATCAAGGCGACCCAATCACCTAAAAAAATCATAAGAAAAATAATTATGTAAATAAGACACTTTTTTTCAAATATCTTACATTAATAACTCCCTGAGCGACTGAAGGCGCACAGGAAAAGTAAGAACGACGTAAATTGTGGGAGCTTGGACTGTATATACTACTGCACCTTACTCTTTCATGGAGTCGCCAATAACTATGTATTTTATTCACTGTACCGCTGCTATATTTTCAAGAGACAACAGGAGGAATAAGTGCACAGAAGGAGAAAAAAAAAGGAATGACCGCGCACGCGATATATAAACTAGCTTTAGTCTTACATAGCGTCCAACTGCGCTATCCACTGTGTTTCAACTCGCTTCTGTGCGCGGGTGCGCGCACGTGCGGTCGATTTCCTCGCGGCCATCGGTCGATCGATCTCCGATAGGAGCGCGCACACGGTACACGGTGTGTATGCACCGTTATAACAAAGCGCGATAACGATATTGGAGGCTGGCACAAGCTTCGGGCGCGTTCAGCAGCGTTTGCATTATTTCGCGGTGCATAGATATAGGGAAAGGTGGGGCAAAGTGGAACACTCATTTGTCGCAATTTTACGCGGGAAGTGAAACATCCCGATAGTTAAAAAAAAAACGCGTTTCCACAATACAATTTAACCGAATGATTTAATATAATGTTTACGAAACGATTTTCAGTGATTAAGCAAAAGAAATTTTGAAAAACGGGTAAAGTTAGACATTTTTGAAAAATTACGTTTCTACAACGTGGAAAATTCATGCCTACGTATGATTAGATGAGACTTGTATAATGACACATTTATATAATTGAAAGCAATTAAAATACACTTTGGATGTCGTATTGAAGCCAATTTTTCCCCATGCGACGATATTATTTTTACCGCAATGTCAATATTAATTAGAAACACAATTGCCATTTGAAGATAATCAACGTTGATGACGTTCAGTAGCGCGCTAAAAAAATCACAGTTTTTCAATCTTGCAGTGTTTCACTTTGGACCCAGAATTTTTTTTTCCACACCTGAAAATGAATTATTAAAATCGACTTTTTGAGTGCTAAGTATTAAAAATACACCGTTTCATGATAAAGTCATTTTTACTTTCTCATAGAGGAAGCTTTGCGCTTTCGCAAAAAAAACGAATAAGCAAGCAATGTAAAAATCACTCTGCATCTTTTTTCACATAGGTCTTCAACTTCACCCCAGACACTTTTTCTTGTCGCCCCTCGAAATCATTTATTGGAATGGACTTTTCCAGTGAAGAGACAAAATACCCAATTTCGTGAAGCCATTTTTTGCTCGTGAGTTCCACTTTGCCCCATCTTATTTTGTACATATATACATACACAAAGGCGGATAAAAAAAAAGGAGCATACGGAGAGCAGACTAAAGAAGTAACTACTGTTGCGGCACGTGAACGTGAACGGCGCACGCCTGCTTTTGCCTGATACTCTTGTTCAGTACATACTATTACTATTTTCGTTTTTTTTTCTCCCTTATAGTAGTACAGAGTCTCGGCGGTAATACGCAAGTGCAACTACCGGGAGTATGTACACCGGTCGCACTGTGCAGATTATTCGATCCGTGACCGCGGACCGACAGGACACGCAGCAGCGGCTCAGCCTCTGGATTGTGTATCGCTCGCAATCTAGGCCTTTTGGAGGCTGTATTATAGGGATTGCCTCACGTCCGACAAATCGTTATCTCGATACTCCGGAACACGAAAGAGTCGCGGCAATATATACACTCCGTATATATACTTGTAGTGAAGTTTCTCAGCGCCCAACAAATCACGTATTACACGCGGTTAGGTGGCTCTCGTCGTTTTCCCAGGTTACGCTGCCTCCTCCGATTCCGCGCGTCTGCACGAGTCCCATCTCTTTTTTTCCCTTATTCCTTATCTACTCTTCAGCTTCTTCGACGATACTCCGAAAGCTACTGCTCTTCGTTGAGACCGCAAATACGTGGAGGATCGATTGCCTTGGATTCATCAACTATCCTTCATCTGTGTACAAACAAGTTTTGCTCAATTATCTTTTTCTATGGTACATGATAGAATTGTTGAAAAATTACTAATATTTTTATTTTTTTGATCATTGAGATTCTTGAAATTCGATGGAAACAAAAGTCTTCGTCGAAGGCGATGCTTGAACCGATTTACCGATCATCACCACATTTCGTCAGATAGCTAAACATTTGGTCGAGCGTTTACGTAGTTAAAATTTTTTTTTTTAATTTTTACAAAAATGAAATTTGTTAGGCGATTTTTATAAAATGTATGGTAATTAAAGATCAGTTTATTCGATCGAACTAACGATGAAAAAACGTAATGGGAAAATTGCGGGATGTGCGACAATATTTAGGTAGTGACGCCTTTTTTTTTGCATGATTTTAAAAATGAAAATGTATCATATCATGGTTAGTTAAAACGAGGATGCAAAGTAGAACTTTACGCATTATTTCCTCTTTATTTTTAGCTTTTTGCAAACCTAACTCTTTGAGGAAGTATGTCAATGAATTTTGGCTTTCTCATGTAGAAAACTTTGGAAAAAGCGAAAAATAACGTTGAAGCCATGTGCAAGGTTCTACCTCGTATCTTTGTGTAATGAGATTTTACGTAAGTTATAGCACAATGTAAATTTATGGAAATATTCAAAATCCCATAAAATTCGAACCGTCTTAGCGATCATTCCTCGATATTTTATGTGAGTTAGCGCAAATCGTAAATTTTTCTGAAAATTTAAACTTCAATCAAAAACGATCTTACCTTTGAATTTTTCTACAAAATCAACGCACAGAAATGGTTGCTCCACGTATGTATAAAAAGTCGTTTTACAAAAAGAAAGTAACAATAATAATATTAAATGATATGACAAAAAAAATTCTCTAATTTCCGTTAAGGTTCACGATTCAATAAGTCGCTCGAAAAGAGGTAAATTTCGAAAAGAAAAAAATATTTCAAGAAAATAAAAAAAAGAAGCGTTTGGCGGGCCAATAAAAAAATTCGTTAACCTAAAGAGCTCACAATAAATCGCTTGGAGCGTATTTAACTACATAAATCAGATCAACCAGTTATTTCCCCCCGTGCATATAACATACGTCAACGAAATTTTTTCAAAAACCTCCGAACCAATCGACTTGCTTGTCTACTCGTCAATCAACATCCGCTTAAGGTAAAATCTACAATGTTGATAACGGTATAGGGTTTGCCGTCGATTCGCGCATGGCTGACCATAGCTATGCAACTATCACTGTACCGCCAGCTGTACGATAATGCGTACGTACTTCCCTCGATTATTACAGTATAAAGAAGTACTTGTTGCCGAAGTAGCGTGTATCGCTGCCTACCGCGATACACCAGAAGTCGTTTTTACCCGTAGCGAGTGTCGAGGCTGCGGTGCAGCGTTTAAAGAGTCAGCGCAGTAGCCGTCGAGTCGAGTCGAGAAGCGAGAGTAATCTGTGCAGCGCTGGACCAAACGCTGACTCCCTGTTTATGCTCTGCTTTCCTTGGCTACCTGACGCGACAAGCGGTGTTAACCGGTAATTCAGTTCTTCAGGTCCTAACGGCTGGTAATTTAGACCCTGAGGCTTTGAGACACGCAATATCAGAGAGATCTCAAAGCGATCGTCGAGATATATTCGGCGATTTATTCAACATATCTGCTTCCTGGTCTCAGTTCGATATAACTACGGGTCTCTCGATGCAGAGCCCGAATAATATTCCCCTCCCTTCGTCAAAAATCGCCAACTGCCAATCTCGTTCCGCTACGATCGACTACCATATGTTTCTACGTTTTATTATGCTACCAACACACGGAAAATTATAGACTTTTACTATAATCGGTTGTCAAGACTGACTGCGCGGAATTTTTGCTGTTATCGGAAGCAATGATCGAGGGGATCGAGTCATTGTGCTCGGCTCTCTATCGTGAACTTTGCAAAGAGCGAAATCGCCGCGATCCGTCTATCGTTTTGTTATCTCAAGTTTTATGCTGTGTACAACTGCAGATTACGTTTTTAGCTGTGCTTTCGTAGAGTTAGTGGTGCGACTAACACACAGTTGCCTCTAATCGCTTTAGCCTGAGCGTAAGATTGAATGATTAGAATTATTGTCCGCTAGTGTGAACGAACAATCGACTTATGAGCGTGATAGTACAGTAAGCAATGTGGTATTATCGCTCCAATGTCGTAATCGGTGAAAAAAATGAATCGCGTTGACCCCGTCGTTACTTTCACGCTTGCTTGATTATATGTCAATTTTAATGCATAAATTGATATTTCCCACTTCGTGGAGAGTGAATGCACCAGTAATTTAACAGTCACTAGTGAATGAACGATAGATTTCTGAGAGTTCATGAAAAATTTTGCCCACGTAAATAAACATTCTATTTTTAATTTGAAACTTTTCAACAATTTGAAATCTACGATTATTTTTTTTCTGATACATCTTAGAATTAAAACGTTGATTACATTGGGCTCTTCATTTGTTAGCGTTTTTGGATTTTTCGTATATAGTATTCATTTTTATGTCACTCAGTGTGACGTCTACTTTTCGCACCTTCTTAACCATTTTTTTAATCAACAAAGTTTCAAAACTATGAAAAGAATAATCTTGCCCTTTTTTTCCACAATCTAGAAAATGCTGATAATCAACAAAATATTCCTTAGAATTTTCTCACATTTTTATATTGCGGCATTCGATATATAGCTTTGGAAAAATATTCGAAAAAATTCGCATGGATAAAATAAAGTTAAGGAAATCTGGTGCATTTGAGGGTATAACCAATCCTGCAAAGAATTCCGTGTCGAATCGGGATGGAATGCGCCATATATAAGCGTAATATGCGAGTAAACTAAGTTTATACTAACAAGCGGTAGATACGTTTCGAAAAATTCAGCACTGATTTGTTTCGTGTGGCGCGTTACTGAAAATAAAAGCAGCGAGTGCGAATTTTCTCGGTTGATGAGCTCGCGTCACGTCAGAAGCGACGCCACGGAAATACGTTGCTGGTCGTGCCGCGTCTTTAGTTTCGCGAGCGACGCGACATCGCTGACCCGTCATGGTTGCCCGGTCGCGAGAGTGCACACGCCAACGAATAACAGAGGCGGAAGATATGTGCGAGGATGTCAGCGAGAATAATTTCGGTGGCACGCGAGTTAGATGAACAACATACTGACGACGGTAGTTCGTACTCTCGTGTCTCGACTCTCGCTACTTATTTCTATCGATGATCGAGCACGTTAGCGAGCGCGTCCACCCTGAAGAGGCGCCGGTCCTAACGCCAGCTTTCAGTCACCGTACTGAATGCTCGATCGCATGCACGTTCAGATTCGCGCGCGTTCTTTACATCGTGCTAAACAAAAAGTGACCTTCTCTTGGTTTTGTGAAGTGGTGTGAAATAACAAAGGAATTAGAGGTTATCGCTGGTGCTGCAGTTCTCTTTGCCAATTCTGGAGATAAGAACGGGATCGAAAGGTCAGTTCGAAATATAACCTTTGTAAGAACGTCGAACGTATTAGCTATTCACCTTGTGTTAGCTTGTTGCTGAGCTAAACGCGCGAGAAGAAATAATCTTAAGCTTATTTCCGTGGAAAGAAAGTTACGGCTTTTGTTGTTTTTGTGAAATGTTAAGTAACAAAGGAATTAGAGGTTATCGGTGGTGCCGCATTTCTCTTTGCTAATTTTGGAGATAAGAACGGGATCGAAAGGTCAGTTCGAAATATAACCTTTGTAAGAACGTCGAACGTATTAGCTATTCACCTTGTGTTAGGTTGTTGCTGGGCTAAACACGCGAGAAGAAATAATCTTGAGCTTGTTTCCGTGCAAAGTTACCGCTTTTGTTGTTTTTGTGAAATGTGAAATGACTTAGAGATCAAAGGTCATCTGTTGCTGCAAATCATGTTTTTAGGTTTTTACAAAAGCAGAGAATTCGAGAGGTAAGTTCGAAATGTAACCTTCACTGCGAAGGTATATACATATAATTTACCTTGTGTCAAAATTATGACGGCTTTATACTCGAGGAAAAAAATATTCATTGACGCTAGACTAAAAAAAATAATTTTACGATAATACTTAAGTTCATCGTTATTTTGGACAAATGTTAAGCTATATTACTAGGTTAATTTCTATGCTTTGTTACCCACTGTACTCTGTCCTGCTTATTTATTTAGGGGTGCGTGAAAATTAAATGGAAATATGTAAAATATGCTACTTTTGGAAGTCTATACAAGGGCCTAAAAATCTCATCTCACTCAGTACAACCTAATAATTCCAGCCTACAGCGCCCTTCGTCTACTCTAATTGTATAATATCTGCGTAAAACAAAAGTATTAAATGCGTAAAAAAAATTATCAAGACAGTACTAAAAAAAAAGTTCCGAGAGTACGTTTATTAGATGGTTTAATACTCCCTTGATACTCCTGATTCGTTTATTAAGTATTAAGACTCAATATTCGCAAAATACCATGTAATACTTTTTTATCTAATTTAATTAATTTTAATACTCAATACTCGAACCAAAGTATTAACGGACTGTTAAACCTTCCAATACGCTATACTTTCACGACTTTTTTAAATACTTTTTTTTTTGCGCGGCGAAGTAACCTTCGTATCCCTGCGTGTCTACCACTTTTAGGTTTGGTCGAGAATCTAATAAATTTCTACTCGAGACAATCTTAAGTAGTTTCCCATACAATTTACACTCACGACTCTGCAGCACTTATTTCGCTGAGATTATAAATGAATGCAGTGCATTGAATTTGTCAGGCAACGAATCATAGCGAAGCTAATGTTGTCGTGCGACGTAAACATTTTCGATCTTCCATAATTTTCCGCAGCACTAGTTACGCCTCGATGCCTTATACGTGGCCGTCGAGTGAATCCGTGCGTGAGTGCGTGAACGCCACCCATCGAGTGATGCCTGATGCTTGTTGTGTCGCCCGACACTCGACTGTGCGGCTACGCGCGCTGTTTGCCGCCGCGCTGCACGCTCAACCGCGCACGTGGATCCACTTAGATAAATATAGATCCTATAGGGTGTTTGGTGACACTATCGCGGAATGGTGTGGCCACGGTGTATCCACCCACGTTTAACCAGTAGAACGTCGAGAGTCTCGTAGGTCGCTGTATATTTCTCTCTCTCTCTCTTTCTCTCTTTTTATCGTGACGACGAGCATGTCATCAATGTTTCGCGTATGTGCTCAACTATTTCCACTAGCAAAGTGTGCCGAAGAAATTTCTCACGCGTGACTTAAAGTTTATCAAAAGTTTCTTCAGCAAAAGTTTACCGTTTTTTTTTTTTTTTGTGAATGTGACTCTGTTTTTTGTGATCCCAAGCGTTGCGACGTCGAGGTCAGGAAATTCTCGAATTGTTTCGGCACAGAATCTCGTTCAGTTTCGTGACGAAAGTACAACTCGCGAGTGCAGTGCGTGTGTGACCCTCCCCGTGTGTATTCTCGAAATAAAGTCGAGGAGCAGAATCGCGAGGGCGTTTCGTAGTGTTATGCTGCAGCAGCGCCAGTGGAATAGTGCAAGTGAGTGTGTGTGTACGCGTGTGTGTGTATGATGTGAGTTAGACGTGATACTGGCGAGTGAGAAGAGAGCGGAGAGCGGAAGTAACGCAGCGTGCTGCTCGGTGATAGCGAGAGACTGTCGCTCTTTGGTGAATATTATGGTATACAATAACATAAACATGTATTAGTTATATGCGGAATAGATTTGTGGTTGTATATACGTGTATTGTATATTAGGACGTAGAAGTTGTGCTACTTTTGATACGCCTGCTTACTGACTGTCTGCATATGCGTCTGTAGTACACACACGCACTGATTCGCATTTTGCGCGTTGTGGTAGACTTCTGTCCCACTTTGTACGTGACGCAATCTCGCTATGTGTACTTCTGTAATAGCGCAGTATAATGTTGTATCGATTTAGCGTTTCATTTAACAAGCTGCGTTGCATCGATTATATCGGCAGTTAGTTTACAATCTTTTGAGGACTCGCGGTTAGATAATGTTATGGAGACGTTCAATAGGCGAACTCATGGTAATTGCATGTTTGCCTCAATGGAAGGTCAGGATCGTTTGTGGTTGTAATAAATTATGGCGGAACGTTGAGTTATGGATTGTTCGTTAATAAACTGAGCATCTTGAATATTATGAATAGTAGTTAATTTGAGGTCACTTGACGTTGTCAAGATGTTTCTGGCGATACTTTGTGAGAGGTCAGTTTTGGAGGACGACATTTTGCTGTTTTAGGCTCATATGTAGATAACATCGTAAGAGTGAACTTAAAAAGAGCTTCTGTTGACACTACATCTTAGAACTTTTGCGTTTAAGAAATGTATAGATTATGGCTTAAGCAATTTTGAAGTCAATTTCATAATTTGGGTCACTGACCGAATTGTCGAGAAATTTGACAGTAAATATAGTTTAATACCTAGAGTTTCCTATCCTCCTATTTTACGAATGGATCACAAACCTTATTCCCATTAAACTAAAAATCTGAATCTATAACGGCCATCATTATGAAATTCGCTATTTTAGCCGTTCGCTATTTCGACCATTCGCTATTTCAATTGCATCTCAAAAAGCCGAGCGTAAAAAAATCAATTGTTCAAACTAGCGAATCCCATAATTATGGCTAGATTTAGACGTTCATTATTTTGATATTCGTTACTTTGGTCATCCGCTATTCTGAGCCCCACTCGATCTACACCATTCTCTTCGTCAATAGAGACGTCACTGATGCATATGAATTCCGACACTGCTTCTTCGTGCAATCAGCACAGATTTCCAGGAGATTTAACGCATTAACGAAGTATCTTCTCCGCGAGTCTTGATGGGTGCTTATGGGTGTGTCAACTTAAAGGTATCATTATTGCGAGTTGGGTTGGTCAGAACTAACGAATACACAGCTGTCCGGTTGTCCGCAGTTAACTCGGTAGTGCGCGGAAGTAACGACGGCCGTTAGTTTTACGACTGTTGTATACATGTACATGGACATACAGTGGAGAACTCGGGCGTTAGAATCCGGCTCGATGTTCTCTATCGAATGTGTGTGAGCGTATACTCCCGGCCAGTACAATATCGAGGCTGAACTCGGAGTTGAGATAAGATAGCGAACGGTTATCGACTCTCGCATTACACTTGGTTCACCTGCGCTGCTATATAGCGTCACTGGCTATAACTTTTCGTACCTACCACCCTGAGCCTTATCTCAGGCCTTTTATCTTTGACCTCTGCACCATATGCCGGTTATAGGTAGACTTACACACAAGTGTGAGCCGATATCACGACGGTGACGACGATGCGCCTGAGGTTAAACCACCTCGTATCCGGTATAATACTCTATGTTATAGTGTGTAGCTGTACTGCGTACTACATACTCGCTCAACAATCACCGACCGAGCGGACTAACGTCTACATCGAGAAACTATCTTCGAGTCTTAGTTTGCCTATATCCGAGGCGTCTACCTCGTTCAAACCTGTGAAATCCTGTTCTCGATAGGATCAGCTTATCCGAATAGTGCTAATATAATATTGTATTAATCGGACGAGTTGTTAGAATACATATATTTCGGTTAGCACCAACGATATGCATCAATGTTTGCCAAAAGGTCATAAGGTACATCCATCGATAATACTTATCGCTGACAATGTAATTTGCTTTTATCCAGTATGATATTATTCGAGACTTGTGGTTAGAGTTAAAGTTGTAAATAGGTGTTGATAATTTTACTTGTTAGCACGTTGCAAAGCATTCATTTATAGAATTTAAGACTTTCCAACACTTTTATTTGTCATTTTTTTTTTGATCGAAAAAAGTATTTTTACAACGCATGAAATAATAAATTAACAATTTTTAATGACCAACCGTTTAGTCGTGTTAACGGACCAAGATAGTTAGCTGATCCATTAATAATGCTGACTAAGTAAATAGACAGACAGCCAGCTAATTAATAACAATTAACCAAGAAAATGTGAGGTCGAAAATCAGAGATAGCTGAAAATAAATTTCAATGTATGTCTTAATTTACATCCTCTAAGCATTCACAAAAATGTTTCCCTCAAAAACCCGTTTTTCCTCGTACAAATTTTTTTTAACGTTTTATTACGTTTCTCTTCGGTTGCTGTAAACTTCAGATCAAACCGAATGGCAAATGATAACTTTATTCTGCAGAATCAGAAAAAAATCCCATATTCAATCTGAAATGCCTTCTCTTAGCAACAAAATAATCCTTAAAAACCCATTTTCTGCCATTCGGTTTGATTTGCAGTTCACGACAAATAAAAAAAGTTACACTTTTATCTTATCTCTTATCATTATCTTATGGTGCATCATATCACTCCACAAAATTGCACAAATATAGTGCTTGACGCGTATACAGTATTGTAACTGGTTGAAAATTAATTTTGTTTGTGAACAATATTGTTATTTTTGAATCAATGTTTCATATTGACATTTTTTAACTCAGCCCCTCCCCTTAATATGCAGACCAACCCGAGATCAACCTGTTGCTCTCTGAATCAGAAGGACGAGTGAATTTCGGATCACAAAGTTCATGCGTTAGTAAAATAAGGATTCCACGCGGATAGTGGGAGGAAGTTGGTATGTTCAGATAGTCGAGAGTCCTCTTTGTTCCTATCTTCGTAAGTTTGTCTTGTTGTTCTCGTTGGATCCTCCGGTTCGTCTTCCTTTGCGCTTATAGCCCTCGACTTCGTTCTTGTTTCTCGCTGGCACCTCACGAGCACCTTCACTCTCGACTTCTGAGTGCGTCGTGCCCTCGGGACACGATCCCAATCTGACGGGGATTTGCATAATTCCAGTATATCCCGCCCAGCCGTTCAGCTGCTCAATTATTAGCTGGAATTTAAGATGTGTTTAAGAAAATAGCTCGTCGAACCAGTGAGTCTTGCTTTTTGCTTCTGATGGAGATTAAAATTTCTCGCCATCTTCGGCATTGTCCTCGACGATCTTCAATGTCATATAATCCCCTCTTCAACGTCTTCACGTCAGTCCCGCCGCTATTTTGTCATTTCGCGGATTCTGTCAGACTTTTCTCATGGAATACAAGTTTTGGGATTTTCATTTTTTTTTTTTAAGTATTTGGACGACCGATTGACGATTTAATTCATTTTATTTGTCTATTTAGTCTATAAGGTATAATCTGTACGTCGTATTATACATTATTATCCCATTTTCAATCTTTATGTAGTCCTTGAATCAATACTTTTAGAGAACCATCTTAGTTTTCTTAAACTAGTGTATCGGTTCATAGTTTGGACTCAAAATTATAGATAGATGGATAAATAGACAGATTTCTTTTGTATTTGGATTTCCAATTCACCTTATTTTATTTGTTTACGAAAATAACTATTGGCTTTTAATTATTATTAATTTTTGCTTTTACAAACTAGCATTGCCTTCGTAGGATTGACCGACCAGTGAATGAATACTCTTCATAAGAGCAAGTGCGTAATAAAAGTTCATTCACCGGTCGGTTTAGCCTAAACGCCTTTTTTTTTGTAAAAGATAGTCCACCGAAAAAAAAAAAAAAAAAAAAAAATTGATTTAACTAAGTTAACTTTGGTCGGACCAAAGGAAAGTGCTTTTTTGTTGGATTACATATTTCTCAAATTGCAAGTAAACATTTTTTAAATCGCTTCTTTTTTCGAATACTTCAAAACACAACAAATATTAACTTTGTACCATTGATTGATTTTTGAGAACACTTCTGCGTGGAATTATGATAAATTGATTTTGTTCATTGTCCCGTTACATGTTGGCAATATTTAGTACCATATGAATATAGCCAATCAGACATATTGAATAATAATGATAAAAGATGGCAGTGTGTCAGGTTTTCTAGTTACTGGACAAAGAAACGGAGACGTGGTTTTTTGCGCGCCGGGAGGTATCATGGCGCACAAAGTATACAGTACGGTTTGTGCGCAGTGCGCGGAGTATGCACACAGATTCTGTTAAATTTCCCGTACGGTCCACTCGCTGAGCATATGTCGTTTTGCTCGGCAAAGTCGGTCGCGTCCTCAGCAGCATCCTCGTTACCCTGCTCCTTTTACTTCAATAACACAGTACGCACTAAGTTGCGCGTATAATAAAGTTGTGCCAGAGTTTTATCCTTGTAATCTTCTTTTATTTTCGTCGTCCGTTACCTTCATCGTTATGATTTACTATTCCGCTCATCTCAGAACGTACCCAACAATTTCGTTGATTGTGGTCCAGCACCTTTCCTTCCGTTCCCATTTGCCAATTTCCGGACACCGGCATTTGCAACGCTTGTATCCTTCATTAATTACGCATTGCCGATGAGGCTCTTCAGCATTGATACGTATTTGTGTGTACATCAATGTTCCGAAAGCACCTTTCATTCTTTCATCGTTCATCCGGTATGTTTTACCGCCCCTTTCTTCTGCAGTGGCAGTGCAAAATACTGGCCAATGGGCGGTACGTTTTTTTGCAGTTGATCATGAGCGAGGAAAATGTCAAGGATAAAGTGAGTCTTCAGGATCTATTCGATCTTGAGAGGAGGGATCTTAGAGAAGTTATAGGAAAAAATGCTAGTCTAAAAGTGTGATGCTCTCTTCGACAGATAAAATAAGGCATCGAATACTCAAATTTTCTTACTGGTTTCTTTTGGAAGCTACGACAAGTGGAAAATGGTATTTTTTGCTTAATATTATTGTGGTACATTGATAAGTCTTGACACAATTGCAGAATTGTTATTCTTGCTTTGGACTTAGTGAGACTTGAATGTGAGCTTTTTTAAGAGAAGGGTGTAATTAAAATTTTTTTTTGATTATGAAGTTTCTTCCATGAAGAAAACAAAATTTGATGGTTTTTTTTTCAATCTTCCACACCTCATAAACGATACGATTTGTAAAATTGCAACCAATACAAACTCTACATCATTGAAATAAATGATACGTTTTGTGAAATTACAACAAGCACAAACTCTATATCATTAAAAAATTCGAATTAAAACTCTATATCTTGAGTTCTGTTGATTTGATGTCATCTCAATTTTTTGTGTCTTCTAGAAATAATACAATAATTCGATTATCAGACTTGAACACCCAAAATTATTAGACTTGTTTGTATTTTCGTCAAAATTAGTTTCCGTACGAAAATCTTGGCTAGAAATAATTCTCCCTTATTGGGTGGTCCACATTTACCTTGTTTGTGTATCGGTACAAGAATCGGATGCAACGTGTCATGGCGCATTCCCTCGAAGCAGTCACCCGCGAAGTTTGTCCGTGCGTAGGTAATAAACTGATCGATCGCTCGTCATTATAATTCACTCTTTGCTATCTCCCCTACATATAAAACCCGATGCTTATACCTGTCTCATATAAACTTAACCCGCAGTGCAGTGCAAGCCTGTTTTGATGTCAAGCGCATTTCCTGTATGCCCACTCGATTAATATCCAGTTTTTAATATCCATCCCGGACTAATATCCAGTTCTTCGTAAGAATCAGAGTCCCTTAAACCTGAGTTTTCATAAAAATTCATCTGGAAGTAATATGGAGTGACTATCTGAAAGCACGACGGAATCTTAACGCGATAAGATCTGTACAAAGTGCCCAGTAAATCAAGGATCGAATGCGATTACTATAAATATTTAATAAATTTTGTAAAAACTTCTTAACGTGCGGATAATTTCAAGCAGCTCGTTTGTTTTCTTCTGTCTTGAATAATTTCATTCAGAATGCACGAATACGGGAAAATATTTATTTACTTCGATGAGAGAAGAAATCTTCTCATCCCGATAAATAACCCGAAAATTTATAACCCCGTGGAGATGCACTTACGACAAATCCACACGGAAACTTTATCCATTAATAGTACTTTATCCTTTAGTACGACTTTATCCTTTAGTACGACTTTATCCTTTAGTACGACTTTATCCTTTAGTACGACTTTATCCTTTAGTACGACTTTATCCTTTAGTACGACTTTATCCTTTAGTACGACTTTATCCTTTAGTACGACTTTATCCTTTAGTACGACTTTATCCTTTAGTACGACTTTATCCTTTAGTACGACTTTATCCTTTAGTACGACTTTAGCAGAACTCTGAGTTGGTGCATGCGCATAAGTAGAGCTCAGGGCTCTACTTTGATTGTAGTGCGATGTTTTTCGGTAGAGTCCTGAGCCGCTGTTAAACAGGATACAATTCCTATACCATCTTTAATATATTTAAAGTCCAATTCAGCGTCGTTAATTTCCAGCAGTGTCAGAACCTTCTATCAAATAGTTGTCATCTGGTAGATTTATATCACAATAACGTTTAGTCAGAGTTCCATTATGATAGAGTTGTGAGTAGCTGTTAAATACCGCAGAGTTGCCATACGATTTTTCGCACGTCCAAAGTTCGATTCAGCCTCATTAATTTTCAGAACATTCTGTTGAATAGTTGTCATCCGGTAAATTTACATAATGACATTTGGTCATAGTTCGACTTTTGTTAAATAGTTGTCATCCAGTAGATTTACATAACGACCTTCAATCATAGTCCGACTTTCCGTCAGAGCCGTAAAACTCCCGGAGTCCGGACAAAAACGAAACTTCTCATCCCGATAAATAACCCGACAATTTATAACCCCGTGGAGATGCACTTACGACAAATCCACACGGAAACTTTATCCAGCAGAACTCCGGATTGGTACATAAGAAGAGCTCAGGGCGAGGCGCATCGCGTATCGCATCGGCGTGCTCTCTTTAAACCGTTGGGCGTTCACCCCGACCTCGCGGACTCACCGAGCGGAGCGTGTGTTCTTTCTCTGTGTGGATATTCCACCGGTGTGTAGTACACTAGCGGACTCGGCAACTGGTTCGAATGCACGTTCAACCTACTAGCGCAAAGGTGCACTACTGGTAGCGTTTGCTCAACCTCGCTAGCAACTTTTGCTTACTCGCTTCTTCACTCTTCACAACGTATCTTCCTTTCCCTCTTCTAATACTGCTGTCTTACTCGCTCACTCCCTCTTTCTTTTTTTTCTCTCTCTCTTTCTCTCTACTTCGACCTAATCGAGCCTCAGACCCTACATGTAACAAACATCCTCTTGTGGTGCACCGCAAGCTCCACTTGTGTATATCCTATATCGTTATGCGAATGCTCTCCGGACTTGAGCCCCGGGCGCGGCATCTTGTTTTTGTGCCTTTCCCCTACCATCAACCCTCCCCTCAACATATACCCCAAAGAACTTTGCCGCAATTAACGGCCACGTAAATTTACATACGTCGGCGAATCGAACGTGCCGTGTGCTCGCGATCGCGAAGGGATATTTCGCAAGCAAGAAATAAGGTCCCGATGCCCCGGGGCCATCAGGAGTATGTACGCGACTTCACCATGTGTAACCATGTAACGCCATGCGAGAGAGAGAGAGAGAGAGAGAGGGATACATCTTTAGTTCGAGCGCATCTCTCGCGATAATACGTACCTACTGTTCAAAATGTTGCACATTTATTACTGACATTTGCGCGGATATACCTACGATTAATGATGTCCAATTGGTTGCAGCACAATTGCTACTTTCTTGCGTCTCATCATCCGTAGGAAATGGAGCTGTTGCCGTCTACGCAGTCTCCGGATTTGGATAAGATTGAAGAGAGATAAAAAAAACGGCGAATTGAATCGAACGTGCGTTGAGCAGTAGCTACGGGTTGAGATGGGAAGGACGCCATGGGAAATCGTGCTTCGAATGACAAGAGGAGAGACGCGCGACGCTTTGGAGATGATGACGGTGATGCTGAGCGAAAAAGAGCTTCACGAGCGGGTTCCGGATGAACTACTGGCTAATCAACGACGATAAGACTCAAAATTCAGGAATAAGAATGGCAGATTCAAAATGGAGCACAAATATTTTCATAAAAACGTGTCCATCAGCACTTGTTGAATAATAAAATAGAAAAACCGAGTTTGCGATATTTTCGAAATAGCTTTTCAACCAGCTAAAAAATGGCAATGCGTCTAAACAACCAGTTCCTTTTTGCATAAGATTGAAGAGCTAAAAAAACAGACGTATCGAATCGAACGCACATTAAGCCGTAGCTGGATGTATAGATGAGAAGAACACGATGAGAAATCGTGCTTCGAATGACAAGAGAAGAGACGCGCGTCGGTTTGGAGATGCTGACGGTGATGCTGAGCGGAAGAGCTTCACTAGCGGGTTCCGGATGAACGACTGACTAATCACGACGATAAGACTCTGCCAAAATTCAGGAATAAGAATGGCAGGTTCAAAATGGAGCACAAATGTTTTCAATAAACGTGTCCATCAACACTTGTTGAATAATAAAATACAAAAATCGAGTTTGCGATACTTTTGAAATAGCTTTTCAACCAGCTAAAAAATGGCAATGCGTCTAAACAACCAGTTCCTTTTTGCATAAGATTGAAGAGCTAAAAAAACAGACGTATCGAATTGAACGCACATTAAGCCGTAGCTGGATGTATAGATGAGAAGAACACGATGAGAAATCGTGCTTCGAATGACAAGAGAAGAGACGCGCGTCGGTTTGGAGATGCTGACGGTGATGCTGAGCGAAAGAGCTTGACGAGCGCGTTCCGGATGAACTACTGGCTAATCAACGACGATAAGACTCTGCCAAAATTCAGGAAAAAGAATGGCAGATTCAAAATGGAGCACAAATATTTTCAAAAAAACGTGTCCATCAGCACTTGCTGAATAATAAAATACAAAAACCGAGTTTGCGATATTTTCGAAATAGCTTTTCAACCAGCTAAAAAATGGCAATGCGTCTAAACAACCAGTTCCTTTTTGCATAAGATTGAAGAGCTAAAAAAACTGACGTATCGAATCGAACGCACATTAAGCCGTAGCTGGATGTATAGATGAGAGGAACACGATGAGAAATCGTGCTTCGAATGACAACAGAAGAGACGCGCGACGCTTTGGAGATGCTGACGGTGATGCTGACGGTGATGCTGAGCGAAAGAGCTTGACGAGCGGGTTCCGGATGAACTACTGGCTAATCAACGACGATAAGACTCTGCCAAAATTCAGGAATAAGAATGGCAGGTTCAAAATGAAGCACAAATATTTTCAATAAACCTGTCCATCAACACTTGTTGAATAATAAAATACAAAAACCGAATTTGCGATATTTTCGAAATAGCGTTTCAACCAGCTAAAAAATGGCAATGCGTCTAAACAGCCAGTTCCTTTTTGCGTAAGATTGACGAGCTAAAAAAACAGACGTATCGAATCGAACGCACATTAAGCCGTAGCTGGATGTATAGATGAGAAGAACGCGATGAGAAATCGTGCTTCGAATGACAAGAGAAGAGACGCGCGTCGGTCCAGAGTCGCTGACGGTGATGCTGCGCGAGTGGGTTCCGAGTGAGCGACCACCAGCGTGCCCGAGGGGTGGAGAAACTCGACTACGGAAAGGCACGTCTACCTACCGCGCGGATGAGCTGATTGCGAAAATAAACATTCATTATTGTAATTACTTTCCGCGACGTGGCCCCCGGGAGCCACGATCGAACCTTTGCCAGTCGTATTACGTATATACGATTGTCTCTATATATGTATACCCATTTATACACATATATATAGTGCTACTATCGGGGCCAATACTGTTGCACTACGTTTGTGTGAGTGGTGGTCGGTCCAGGACGATAAAGGAGAAGAAACGATTGGAATAATTCGCAAGTAGAAGAAGAGGGACGACCAAATGGCCATGTGAGTTCGGAAGCCGATGGGCCACACGCCGCAAGAGAGTTTCATTGACGTAGTCGTCTCTTGGGTTAATTACAAAGTCGAGATCCAAGAGAGCAGACGATTCCTTCATTAGCCGGAGAAGGAATCGATTCCGCAGGTTGGCTCGTTTGCATCGACTGAAAGTCTCCTTGCGCCAATCGGCGCATTTGGTCGCCTCTTTATACACCGGATGCTGGCAAGAGACGACGGCTTGCGCTCCGCTCGTTGAAGAGCAAATGGGAGATGAATGGTGGGACTGGAATTCAAACACACGAGCGGCTTCCGCCATCGGCTTCGTTTGTTCTTTCGTTGGTCGGTTTTATCTTAGGTACTCGATGAATCAATTACAATGCTGTGTGGAGGCGCTGCATACGCTTACGTGGATAGTTTAGTGTAGGAAAGAAGATTGGGAATTGAGGCGTTGAGATGGATTTGAAAAAAAAAAACGAAGTCATTTGATATTTTGGAGAGTAATTAAGGCAGACGATTCAATAAAAAAAAGTGGGTTTTCAAAATATATGGATTACTCTTTTTTTCACCGAAGTGAAAATTTGAAATAATTCCCTTTTTTTAAGTATGAACTCGAAGGAATTATTTGTAATTTATTTATTTATTTTAGAGCCTCTTTTGAGGTCCTTGAAGCAGAATTTTGGTCAAATGTCAAATTATTGTTATTTGGTCAAATAAGGTTTAATTTTTTTTTTAAATGGCTTCGATTAAAACGTGCTCGGTGTAACTGCGAAGAGTTTTTTTTTTTTTAATTGAGTTTTTATGGTTTTAAGTGTGAGGAATGTTGATCCGAATGTTAGGTCCACTGTCGATAATGTAAATAAATTAATTAAATCCTCAAGAGAGCCAGTGTTATAATTTCTGCATTGTAGCAATTATAATTCCAATGTGTTACATGTAAAACTCAATTAATCCGCAGTCGAGAATCTCCGCACGCTAATTTCCATAAAAAAATAAGTGTAGGTTAAGCTGTCAAGCGACATCATTGTTTATCAATATTTGAGTATGAATATCGAAAGAAACATATAACATTTCTAAAGGAACTCCAAAGAGAATCGAAACGTTGGAAAATGGAAAATAATTATTTATTCTCCCTACGACCGAACATTGCCGCAAACATTTATACATTATTAGGAATTTAAAACTGAAGTAACAAGCATCTCCGTTAGTAAGGAAAATTATTATTTATTTTCTCTACGACGGAACATTGACGCAAACATTTATACATTATTAGGAAATTAAAACTGAAGTAACAAGCATCTCCGTTAGTAAGGAAAATTATTATTTATTTTCCCTACGACCAAACATTGCCGCAAGAATTTATACATTATTAGGAAATTACAACTGACGTAAGAAGCATCTCCGTTAGTAGCCATTGGGGTCTCTCATTACGGTTAGAGATCCGGATTTAAATAAAGTCGCAGTGAAAGAGCCAGTCACGGTAGGAAGATTAATACGCCACGTTTCCGCCCAGGAATCCATACAAAAATAAGTGAAGCTTCAGTTGTCAAACGACATCATTGTTTATTTATATTTAAGTATGAATATCAAAAAAAAAAAAGAAAATTTCTGAAGAGGACTCCAAAGAGAATCGAAACGTTGGAGAAAGGAAAATGATTATTTATTTTCCCTACGACGGAACATTGACGCAAACATTTATACATTATTAGGAAATTACAACTGACGTAAGAAGCATCTCCGTTAGTAGCCATTGGGGTCTCTCATTACGGTTAGAGATCCGGATTTAAATAAAGTCGCAGTGAAAGAGCCAGTCACGGTAGGAAGATTAATACGCCACGCTTCCGCGCTGGAATAAATTATCCCGATGCGGGAGGAGTCCGCTCCTCTCGTGGTCGTTCTCTCCAAGTATACTAAAGTTTCGTGCAGTATCCATGGCGCATACGATGCCTAGGGATCTCTTTCATGCTCGTTTTATTACTACTACTACTCGAATACTCCGAGAGGACCCACCCTTGTCTCTCTTAGTCCCCGGAGCTTGGCTGCAACGCCGATAACACGTCTATCGTGCACGAGAAATGCCGTGAATTAATTATCACTGCACGCGAGGGTCTCGTGCGGAGCTTGGCTCGTCCGCGCGACACCAACATACCTATATACCAAGCGGTATTTTTAATCGTTCGACCAGGACGCGCCTCAGATCTCGCCATGTCGACTTTCCCGTGGTACAGCGCTCGAGACCGGGGTCAAAAGTGTCGGGAGTAAATTGTAAGCGGCGTTGTAAATGACCGTTGATTTTTTTTCTTTCTTCAATTTATACTGATTTTAAATAAAACCTGAATAAAATTGTACAATTCTAAATAAAATAAATAAATGCTTGTTAGTCTTATAAATGTAGCAAACAGTAGATTTTTCAAATTCTTTACTATGTTTGGAAAAAAATTATTAGCTTTGATGTAAAATCAATTAGCTTATTGAAGTTGAAAATTGGAGGAAGTTTAGGTAATGGACAAACTAATAGAATTTTCATCTCAGGGTATACTCAAAATGTTTTAAAACGTCGAGAATAGTAACTTGTATGAAATGTGTGTGTGTGTATGTTCGGATTCTTGATGGCACGAATAGCGCCCACAATTTTCAAATTATCGGCCTGAAATTTGGTACACAGGTAAAGTGTGAGTAGACAAAGTTTAGAATATGAAGTATGATGAAAACTTATTATTATCCAATTACTTGTGGCTAATAATAAAATAAATTAATACACTCTTCGATTTTTGTGACTTTTGACCCCAGTCTTGTATCTCCTCCAATTTCCCTTTGCCTCTCGTGATCGTCGCCCTACACACGTCTCGCAGTCCGCCCAGGGTAACTAGACTCCTGCCGCAAATCGTCTCTCACCTACACTATGAAATGTTAATCGTGCAGTATTTCACGTCTGCCGACGTGCCAAAAATGCTCTAATAAAATTGAATAAATCATTTTAGGTAAATTAAAGATACGTGAAACAGATTTCAGAATTGTGTTTCAGATTTTTGTGACTCTTGACCCCGGTCTCGTATCTCCTCCAATTTCCCTTCGCCTCTCGTGATCGTCGCCCTACACACGTCTCCCCGTCCGCCCGGGATAGATTGACTCCTGCCGCACATGGTCTCTCACCTACACTATAAAATGTTGTTCGTGCAGCAGTATTTCACGCCTGCCCACGCGCCCCCGAAGAGACTCGAGAAAGCTCCGAGCGAGAATTCGCTCTGCGAAGAAGCGAGACGAGAATGCAGCTCGTTGCTGCTTCTGCTTCTGCTGTTATTGCTGCTGATGCTCCTGCCGCAGGTGCATACTGCGAGAGAGGCTAAGGTGGAGGAGGTGAAGGAGGAGTTTCAGGCGTTGCCGCGGGGAACCTCCGTAATATCATACGGTTATGCTTGGAGTTAATGCGCCGACCGACAACCGACATAGACTATGTTTGTCACTGGTGTCGCATGTACCTTCGCTTCTTCGTCCCACTGACAACGTATATAGTATGTTTATATCTGTATACGTACTATATACGTGTATTGCCGAGCTATGTTGATATAAGCGTGAGCACGCGAGGTATATGTCCAAGCCAAGAGCTCTGTTATATCAACCCCTATGGGGGGTCTTCTCTTCCGGAGAAGAAAATGCTCCAAGCTCACGCACGTACAAGAGCTTTTGTAAAAAAAATTGTGGAATCGCTGCTGATGGGGCCCCAAGCTCGACGAGTGCGGTGCGTGCAATAACTCGAAATTACATCGGGCATCCTTTCTTTATGGACTTCTATACGACCCTCGCAGAAATACAGACAGACTTCCCGGCGCAGTTAGCTTCACGGTTATCGGCTTTCATTCGTATATAAATGCACGTTTATTCGCACGGTAAACATTTGTACAACGTATGCGGCTTTATTATTAACTTATGGTGCTATCACGATTTATGTTAAACGCTGTTTAATGTTTATTTACGGTGCTTGTTTTGGTTAATCGGTTTTATGGATTTTTTAGCGTTGCTATGGTTTTTTATTTCTTTTCTCGAATTGTTATTTTAATTGGTTGGGGAAATGAACGGGAGACTTTGGTGGAGGATTTGAGTTTAACTCATTGTAGGGGAGATCAAGTTATTTGTTTTTTTTTTCTTTTA
This sequence comes from Tromatobia lineatoria, assembly GCA_949699805.1. NCBI lineage: Eukaryota > Metazoa > Arthropoda > Insecta > Hymenoptera > Ichneumonidae > Tromatobia > Tromatobia lineatoria. The sequence continues at coordinate 1,311,506 of OX453040.1, read as the reverse complement.
ATTACATTAAAATGATTGCAAGATTTTTGTTTTTCTATTTTATTGGATTGGAAAATTGAAAGAACAATTTTAATTTTTTTTTTAATCGCTTCGTAAAAAGTGAAAAAGTTCCTCATTGTCCTGACTTATATTGGAATTTTAGGGCAATAGGCCGCCGTGAAAGGCTTTTTAATCCACTTTAAAAAATTTTACGTTTTGAAAAAAAAATCGTATAAAAATAGGAGCGTGGTTCACTTTGGGGCTCAATAATATTAATGAGGATTTTGTCAGTTCTTTAAATTCCGGTGCTCAATATGTTCGTAATAAATCATGATAAGTATTGTTACGTCATGGATGCAGTTGTTTCCCATGGACGCAACTATGTTAATTTGATTTTTAGAGAGATAAGTAGCGCTTTTCTCTCCTAGAAGTTTATCAAACAAAATAAAAATCATGAATTCATTCTTATTACTGTTCATTTTTATTTAAAAAAACAATAATAATAATTCAGAAATATTCATCTCACATCCATTCTTGGAACTCAAATTTTCAGCAATTAGAAATAAAACCAGACGTCACATTGTGTAAATTCTTGTTAACAAAATCTAATAAAAATTGCGGTTGCCTTTTAGACATGCGACAATTGCGTAAAAAATGGGAGATGAAATCCGAATGGTCGAGGATCAGACCGAGGTCAAGTTGGTACGGAATACCCCGTATACACCTACGTATACACAGTGATGATCGCGCGAACTGGAGCGATAGATTTCCCTTTAATGGGGAGAGCGACGACGCGACGCTCGGCGATTTTATCGCCGCGGCGCCGAACGTATGCGTTTACGCAAATTATCCGTGAGTGTGTTACAAACGAAGCGACGCATTTGAGAAGTGTGTCGCCATTGCCGCGATGGCCGAAAGTAACCAGGCGTGTCATCGGCGTGTTTGTCTTGCCCTCGAAAGATTTCAGTGGCTGCGAATTGGTTCCACCATTGCGTTGTCAAGCCCCCTTAAAATTTCTCGAAAAATCTTCCGGCCCCTCGACAATTTATCTTACCCCGCGAAATTTTATAGCAATCATAAATAATTGCGGCCATCATCGAGTGTCGCGTCGCGAAAATTAATCCCCGACAATTTCGCGGTTAAATTATATATTTTTCGTTGATCTTATTTTAAGTGCGCAGCGACAGCGCCACGCATTATATTATCTTGTTCATACGCGGAGAAACTAAAGTTGATGCGACAACGACGTGTCGACTGGCGAACGCGCCAATTTTCAAGTAGCAATCCGAGCATCAGCCAGTCAACGACCTCTTTTCCCATAAGTTCGGAAAATATCGTCACGTTTAAGCCTCGTTACTATTCGATTCTTCGACGTTGGCTACACAAACGCGAAATGAAATTGCAACGATTATTCAACCGCGTTTATCGACCTCACATATAATTATAGTTGATTCGTGTACTGTCTATCGACTACGCAAGAGTCTGTACGCTAATCCGACTAATTCTAGAACGAGGATCGCTGGTAGAATTTACATCCACAATATGTTTACACCTCGGTGCCAGAAAATGCGGTGGTGTATCTCGCGAAACGATGGTACAATCGTTATTATTCGATCGTATTGGTGTCATCGAATTCTATATTCGTACCGCAGCGTTATTGCGCAACAAATATGTAACACGTGATTGCTTTAAATCAACTCTACGGTTTATTTTCTGTATTTGCTTGAGTCGAAAAAATATTTATTTCATACAAGATAATATTCCATTTAGCGAAATAAATTATTAACTTTAATTCGGACCGTTTTTACAGATTTTTCAACATTAATTACTTTTTGCCATTTTTCACCATTTTAGTCCAACTCTTATTTTAGGAAATTAAAAAGCCGTTTTTTACTGCGCCTTTAAAAATAAAAACATTTTGTTGTACATATTCAGGTGTTTGTATTTTTTCGAGCATACTTTTCATTCTGTACATTTTTAAACATTTTTAACACCCATATACCTCACCCAATATTAATCCCGAAATTACCGAAAAATGTAACGGATTGTATTAACCCATCTAGAATTTAAATTAATTTAATTTAATCCGCTTATCGGATTTTTTGTCAGCTTACTAGTAAAACAGCAGAGCTAGAAAATCGCTTTTGGCCTTGATCAGAGCAAACTGTTGATTTATCCCAGGATATCTATGTCTTTCCGCCGTTGTAAATTGAACTTAAGTACTCTAACAAGGAAATTAGTGCGATTAATCGTCGAGCTAATTTCCTCGATTTAGCGATTCACTCACAGGAATAGTAGGATTACGGTGTGAGTCGGAGATACGATTTCTCTCGAGTTAACGTCGATAGAAATCGAAATCGATCGATCGATCGTCCTCGTCGTCGTCGTCGTTCTGGTAGCAAGAGGGTCAAACGGATAGCGCAATTTCATCGTAATGTATCCCGACACGATTCCATTCCATCCGTGGATCAATGCGTGCTAGCCGCAGGACTGCAAGACCGATGCGATTCCATCCGGCGGGATATTGCCTCTCGATCGAGCGAGGATAACGATCGATCGACTGGGTCCGTCTGTGATCGTTCGCCCGCATGATCGTCCTTTCCTCGGCCGTTCTTCGTCGATGTACCTCGATGAGGTGAGAAATGATGGAAATTTCAGTGGCAACGTGGAACATGCTCTCCGCGGTGGTAGGTCCATAACCATTACTCTATCATCTCGTCACGCTTCGATATTTCGAAGTGGTATTAAGGGAGCAAGATCGAAAGCTCTTGAAACCAAAGTATACCCTGCAAAGCGACTCTCGAGCGTGCGCATTAGCTTCGCGAATGTAACAGGAATCGGTTGCATTAATTTCAATAAAATTTCATTCAAGTTCACCATCATCACTATCATTTTTTTGATGTACGAATTTCAGCTGGCAAAGGACAGCAAAGTTTGCAAGCCGAAAAAAAAGTACACATGACGTCAGAATATGTCTTGTGCTAAAAAATGTCAGACCTTTAAGTCTAGCTAAAAAGAAATGTCAACACTCTTTCGTATCAAAATATTCATCAAATGTCTCCTTTGACAGATACAGTTTTTTAAACTGTCACTTCCAAATAAAATTTACAAAATTTACAAATTTATCCGAACCAAAGTTTCGTGGAAAAGGATCCAGAATAATTTTGATCAATAGCTAAACTAGATCTAAACGAGCTATTCAATTATACAGCCGCCATTTCGCAAAACGTAGTTGGTTATTTTTTCCGAGTTGTATGTTAAACAAGATTATTTTAAGTCATTGATTTTAGTGATTTCTAATGATAATTCTCATGTTTCACTTCCCAAGTGATTACAACTCGCAAATGACGTTTAAATCGAGTGTTTTCAGGTTAGCAGACGAAAAGATATTTTGAGAAGATGGATAGAAGAGCTTGAAGAAAGTGTGAGAAAATGAAGACAAGCACCAAAAAGACAACGACGATTCGGCCGACGACAACCCACACGGCAGAGTAGATGAAGAGGACGAAGAAGAAGAAGAAGAGGTCGAGGGAGTACAGTACACGGGACAAGACTCGGGTTCGGGTCAGTTCAGTCTGCTCTCTTCTCTGACCATTTGCGCGTCCATTCTCACCCACGCCACCCTTTTCCTTGGCGTTCCGCCAGGATCGAACGAGAACTCTAGCTCGTTCCGTGAAAACGCGCGATGGAATGGTGTGGAAGCCGATCGCATCGCTGAGCATGTACAACTATAGTAGTACTTGCATCTATAAGCTTTGAGAACGAGTCAACTTCGAGAGCTGTGCATAGACGTCAATACCAGTGCGCGTAGAATGCGCGCTATCTAATTCTAATGTATAAAAAAAGAGAGCGTGGGTAAATTGCTACTCGCGATATCTTAACGATCTTTGAGATCATTTTCACGCTTACGGCGTTAACTCAGCATGCGAAATATTTCCGTAAAGACTTTTTCGCCGCACCTGTAATTGTGTCAGATTTCCATGCGTGCATAATTTTTTCTGACGATAAAGTTCGGCACAAAATAAATTATGTTCTAATTAGCCAGTAGCAATATTAAACGATATGTCCCAGGTTGTTAATGAATGACTTCAAACAAGGTTCCTAAAAATTGCTGTTGGATTCCAATTTGTTTATATTTGAGCTTTTGCCGTTACGGAATTTTGAGGAAAATTATTTAGCCCACAACCATAAAATTGCGTCCATCTTTCATACGGCTTTTCGATCCTCAAAGTAACCCAAATAAAAAAAGTACATTCCAGATATATTGAGAAATAGATGGCACAAAATGCGGAAACACTCCAGCGATGAGGCATCCGTAATCGCTCCAGGCAGCGAGTTCCAAAATCTCGACCCAGCGACAATAAATGATTTCTCAAATGTAGTGGTTTTGAATGAGGGAACATAAAGCGAGTTCCAAAATCTCGACCCAGCGACAATAAATGATTTCTCAAATGTAGTGGTTTTGAATGAGGGAACATAAAGCGAGTCAGTGTGCAAAGCGTCACGACGAGTTGCCAAGACTGGCCTAAAACGCACCTTATCCCCAAAAAAAATTGAAAGATTTACACCCCTAAGTGCGTGCAAAAATCCACCACCTAAATACAGCGAATGAACGACAATTGATGTTAAATTTACTCAAAAATGAATCCATTGAGACTACATAGCGATGTTATTCAACTTGATTCAACAACGCATTCTCACTCATGTGTAAGCGCATATTTTGCAGTCCTATAGACGCTCAAACCTCCCATGACTATACGTTTTTCTTAATAGTGTGATACGCCTTTGATATGAAACGTGTAACATTTCTCTCCCGGTGCATAATGTTTATCGCTCAATCCGGTCTACCTCGATCCCCTTCCAGCATCAGCAGCATCATCAGCAGCTGCACGCCTTTCGCATAGCTCTTTCGTACAGATTCTCCTTTACGATGCGTAAAGCATAGCCCAGTCTTTGGCTTCCTTGAGGCTTCCATTCGTACGCAAAGCGTGTGGATTGCTGGCATTCGCTGTATCACGATCTACAAAACGACTATGGACGGTGTTTCTGCCGTTTCTTGATCAGGGACCAACAACCCTATTAAGCCTCGTAGTAATCGTGACATGGAACGTGTCTTCACGCTCCATGGGCGGAGATAGGCCCTTCCTTCATCATTCTGTCCCTTTTTCTCTATTCCTCCTTCCTTCTTTGCCGCGCAAAACGTATACCGCTAACACAGATCGAGATCTACGAAATGCCGAGATCCTCCGTGTCTTCGGATCCACCTAAGTCCGTGTCTTTCTCTCTCTCTCTGTCTTTCTCTTTCTCTCTCACGACCCACACGAGCTTGGCTAGCATGTGGGTGTCAGAGTTGGCGGCTTGCCAGGATCTCGTGGGAGGCTGACCAGGCCGATAGACTGACCTCAGCCTCTGACCTCTCCCAAAATAGCTCACAGCATGCACCAACCAACGCTGCTATACCTCGGGGCCTTTATAACATACTTATGCGCCCTCTTCACTCTTGTTTCCTCTTTCTGTCTTACTCCGTCTTCGCCAACACCAGCGGATTTCTATTTCCGAGTTTGCTTCTTGCACTCCTCAACTCACGGTTCACTCTGGTTGAGAGATATCACGCTTGAGGGCCACTCGAATCCCGGTAGCTCGACTCCGTTGTTACGTGTTCGGACTATTCATGCACAGTCCGATGATGCAATATCTTTTCTAATACAAATTTTGATAACTTTCGAATTTGGATGTAGATGGCTGAAAATTTTAGGTACTTTGAGATAATGAGAAAGCTAATTTTCTAAAAAGTTTGTAACAAGTTAGTTTAAAAGAAAAAATGTGTTTTCCTGTGAATTTAATACGCTGTCGTTTTTTGAATTTGAATTTTTCCTCATTTCCTTATCATCGTCTTTATGAAGATTATTTTTAGGCTTTTTTCAGATTATTTTCGTTTCGCGAAGTACTCAAGTAATCTGTTTGTTAAATTAAAAACTGGATGCAGTCTCAATGTAAACATCTTTTGTACTTCAAACGAATCTTAGCTTGAGTGAAATGATGAGGAAATAATTATTAATACACAGCATTTGGCGAGATTCAACGCTAATATGAACAGTCAATGATGCTGAAACATGTGGGGCACTTCGCAAACTCTAAAAGGCCCTAGAGCCATTGAAATTCTACTAATAATAGTTAACGTTTGCCATTTCAGAGACTTCAAAATGTTTTTCGACTCTCGTGCAAACAATTCCAGTACTTTTTTCGAAGTCACGAATACCATATCTACCAACTTTTCGACAAAGATGTCTTCGGTGTTCCTCCAAATAAAAACAAAAACCGGAAGTTATCGAAAAAAATGCACATCGATACCTTGCAAAGTTTCAAAACAAGTTCAATAACAGTGTCATCGACCCGCAGTGGACACGATACAAAAAAGCGAATCAACTGCTACTGGTTTCGGTTTCTTTCTCAACTCCCAAGTTTCGTTTTCCTCTGGCGATGGCCACAGAACCGAAAGAGGAGCGTGCGGCCCCGAGAAATTATGATGTGGGATGCGTGTAGCAGTGCAGGCGGGTTGTAGTAGGCAGTAGTTCCATTAAGATGCAAATACGTTAATAATTCCAGAGCGTCGGGAATCTCGCGGCTTGTCGCGCCCGCCGTTCGCTCCTCGGACGCAGAAAGAAAGACTCCGCTAACCCGAGATCTCGTTCAACGCCGCAGCCTGAGCATAACCACCACCAGCATCACCGTCCTTTGCCAATTCCCCGAGGTTTGGCGCCTACGCTATGAATTAATTATTGTCTGAGGCGATTTAATTGCCAGGCAGTCGTTCTAGAGCTCCAAGTGCGTGGCTCCCGTGGCTACGGCCGCTGGTGCTTCTACTGATAGGACGCTCGCGACCCAACGTTGCAAAGTACACGCACGCATGTGCAACTCGTCCGTCAGTGACGTCCTGATGAACTTTCTGTGCATCGAGTGTGCGTATAACACATAAGCAATGCCATGCAGTCGCACATCCCGAAGAGTCTAGACGGAAAGTGGCTGCGAGCACTCCATCAAAGTGCGAACCAGTAATTGAGGTACCTGTTGCCTTGAGAGGCTAAAAACCGGATCGAGTTTATTTATTAATACACGAGGGAACGACGCAGAACAGAAGCAGTGTGATATGAACCAGAGGAAAGAGAACGGGGCAGGTCAGTACGCAGGTATATATACATGAAGCTTAAAACACACTTCTAGCGCGCAAGCGGTCTGCTATAAACACTAGTCTTATATTATATGAATAAACAAATCGTGAGGTCTCGTTAAACACATAAATAGAAAAAGCCTTGGGTGCACTACGTAGGCACGACTGGACTTACGAGCGACAAATTGAATACGTGCCTAATGGTTGCATGCGCATTACAGTGAGAATATTAATTACGTGAATAGATGATTAAATATTTGCAGATGAGATTATTTCAGAGGATTTGCTAGGTAATATCTATTTGTGGCAAGCGAGAACACTTTTTCGCAAGCGGATTTATTTTTCCGCAAGTGGCTTTTATTTTCCGCAAGCGGAATTATTTTTTCGCAAGCGGAATTATTTTTTCGCAAGCGGAATTATTTTTTCGCAAGCGGAATTTTTTTTTCGCAAGCGGAATTTTTTTTTCGCAAGCAGAATTTTTTTTTCGCAAGCGGAATTTTTTTTTCGCAAGCGGAATTATTTTTTCGCAAGCGGAATTATTTTTTCGCAAGCGGAATTATTTTTTCGCAAGCGGAATTATTTTTTCGCAAGCGGAATTTTTTTTCGCAGGCTGAATAATTTTTCCGTAAGCGAAACCATTTCGCCGCTAGTGCGATCATTTCACCGGTAGCATAATGAAATGTTCTGCGTCTTTTATACGTATGCATGCATTTGCTGTTTAAACCACGCTTTCAGCGCGTTCGCATTCTGCTTTAAACTCCACTATGAATAAATAAATCGTAAAGTCTCATTAAATACATAAATACGGAAAGCCTTGCGCATGCAACATAGTCGCACTAGGTCTTATGAGCGACAAATTGAAAAAGTGGCTAATGGTGGCTGCGCATTACGTGTGAATATAAATGACGAGAATAGCGGATTAAATATGTGCAGATGGGATTTTCATGCGTATTTATAGATATCTAGTTGAGTGCGGGTGTAGTGTTTATGTATAATATTATGCTACACTTTACAAGGCTATCTTGCTTGGCAGATCTCTTGCGCCCAAGCCAATATCGTTCACTCGTTCTCTCGCTTCAGAGTACGGCTCTTTCTCGCCGCAGATTCTTTCTTTGTCGGACTCTGTAATGTTTGCCGTGCACACCGCAGCTGATACCCATGTAGGTACGCAACGCTCCCGATCTTGCGAGGCTGTGATCACACAGCAGAACCTTATCGCTTTCGTAGGGCGACTGGTTGACTGGCCAGTCACCAACACCTGACGTATTTCCAGGGATATCTAATTACTCGACGGCTTACAACGTGCGGTTCGACCTATAAGCGTGCGAGATGCCTTCACGCACTCGCGGGTCGCTTGCGGGTCTCGCCCGCAGCAACGCCACCAACAACGTTTTCTGTATAGCACTTTGGATCGACGGAATTTCTGGATTCTCAGAAGTATTACATTAGGACACACTTGGTTAGGAGATTAGACGGACGAATGCGCAAAAACCATTACACAATTAAACTTCGATGTCTCCAAGCGACTCGGAATGTTGTACGCGATGCAATTAATGAGGCTGGCTCGGCGCAAATGAGCTTGATTAAGATAATAGTAATAACGATTAAGAATTGTTAGTTAATATGGAATTAAAATGTTTAGACATGGAGAAATTCTTTTCTATGTTTGGGAAAACAACTGAAAATGAAAGAACATACGAACGGCTATTTTTCTTAAACTGCTGTGTAACTGAAGTTCGATATTTTTCGCTTATTAAATTTTTTTTAGCGCAAGTGAGGACTGAATTTTCATATCAGCAATGTCCGAATTTTTCGTTACAGCAGTGAATAGGTTAGAAGGAAGTGTTTTCTGTAGTTGAATACACGACTTTAGGAGGATAATGAAGTCCAAAATTTGATACCTCGAAGAAAAAAAATATTCGACTCGCTTTTTCTGACCGGAAGTCCAATCTGAATATTCTGGAATCAAAAACGACAAAAACCACGTTTTTCAAAAACATCATAAAAAGAATTAAACAAGTGTATTGAATGTTAAAATATACAACTCAAGAACAATATTAGACTCGAAAATTCATGTATGAAAGAAAATGAAAAATTGGACTGGATTTTTATAGCATGTTAACATAGCATCGACCTTTTTTTTATTTTTTATTTCTTACTACAAAATCGCTTTCAATCCATCATAGAATCCAACGAACATTTTAATTTGGAATAAAATCATTAATAACCGGGAAAGCTTATATTCAATGCCTTCTGCGATCGATAAGACTCGCAATTTTGTCTATATCTTCAGGGTGCTTCGTATCGTCAATGTATATATTCATCCTGAGCTTGATGTTACATACTACAGAGCGAAGAAGAGAGAGATCCGCTCGTCTTGCACTGTATTGCCGGGGGCAGTGCGTATATCGATAATAGCACGTACAAAAAACCACCTCGCACTTCCGTTCGCGGCTGCGTATACTATATGCGCGAGAGACGAGACGACGACCGTGAAGCGACTCGCAGATCGTATCTCGAGCGATATTTACTGCGCTCTGAACGCGAGGCATCAGACGCACCAACATAGAGCGGAGCTCGAGAGTATGGCCGGTTTGTTGATGCTGCTTCTGCTGCTGGTGCTGCTGGCGCAGATTAATGGCGCGATCGGTAATGAACGTAGGGCTGCGCGCGGTCCATAGCAATCACCCCGCGGTCCCACAAATCCTTCGCTCACGGGACGCTCTCTATACTCTTCCTGATCTCTCGGTGAGCTGCTGCTCCGGATATCGCGGTTTGTAACTACTTTGTGTACTCTCGAGTATATTGTGTACCATACACACGGCAATTCGACGAGGGATGACTACTACGTTTGCTTTTATAGCCCAGACGATTGCTTAGGTCGTTAAAAACTAACCTAATGTCAGAAGTTATTATGATACACTAATCATTTCATTTTGTAATCCATGGGAGCTTCTCATAAACAAGAACGTCCGAATTCGCTGTCTTAAACAGGATATGCGCGATAATTGCACAAAAGCAAAAGGCAAAATTATATTTTGGCAAATGCCTTTTTGCTATGTAATGCATTGAATTTTAGTTTATAGTATTGATATATATCGTGACGGCAATTGCGATGAAATACTTGACGATCTTGTCAAAAAAGTGATATCTGCAGGACAAATGTGTCTGGAAAAAAATTCATTTGTAAACAAAATTCATAGAAGATCATCATCGGTTGACGACGGAAAACCGAATGAACGTTAGAAAAGGATTAGAAGGTAAAAAAACAAATTTCGTAAGACTCTTTTTTCAAGCTGACGGAAACTCAAAATAGTTCCAAGGTTCATCAAATATCAGGCGAAATTTCTTGATTTTTCCGGGTGTTCAATATAATACCCCAACGACTAATGATAAGGAGGTATTAAAGTGGTTCGCAGCGACAAACCATCTCGTCCGGAAATGGCTTTTACATAGACGATGGTACGAAGTTATGGCATAGTGTACGTTGTGGTCACGTGTCTCCCTTGTACCATATACAACACATACGCGTGCATCTGCGCACGTTATTATGAATGGTAAGAGCTCTCGCGGCCAAGAGGCACGCAAGGGCTTCTCTGATATGCAACGCGGGCTCGAGTTCGAGTCACAGTTAATAGCCATTGACGTCCTCATCTTTGTATGTATAGCTATACTCGACTTGCAGGAAGCTCCGGTGGAGATATACAGTATAAATGGAATGAGACACGAAGAATGCCGGTGTAGCAGAATCGCAGTAACGATGTGCTCCATAAAGAGCGAAAAATGTTTGGCAATATGCTGCAGGGCACTTTGAGTTTCGACGGTCCCGAAAAATCGCGTGCGTTCGAAGACATTAATACGCAAACGGAGCACACGCACGCATTATTATCAAGAGGCGACCGGGCGACTGGACGTGGCCCAAAGGGACCAAACTTCTGCAGACATAGTCGAGGACTGCGGAGACCGTGCGCGCGTAACTTATCCGAGGAAGCGGTATCTTCCAGAGTCTCGTTTGCTCTCTTGTATGACCATGTGGTCCACAACCAGACACCAAAATCTTGACTCGCCGAGATATCGGAACAAGAAAAAAGGGTTTCGTTGACGCACGCACGCAGCGGATATTCTCCTTAGTGTACACGCAGGTCGCATTATCAATGCCCTCAATGGCTCAACAGGGTCGAGCGCAGTATATGTTAATATACGGGACCATTCGCTGTGAGTCAACCATCCACATTTAAGACCGTCCATTTACGTATCGCTGTGGCAAAAAAGTAAACGACAAAAACGATATGATATACAGACTGTTATTTCGGCATCCGTGGTTGCAATGGATAATTCAAGCGGAAAAATAATTTGACCGTTCATAGTCGCCAGGTCATCGAAAGACGCGGTAGCGTCTCGACACCAAGTACCAAAAGGAAATTAAGTTAAGGGGGCCGGGGGTCAAAATAGCGAATTTAAAAATAAGGGACGTCTAAATGTACAATGTCCATAATTATAAAATTTCCTTTTTCAGCGATCCGCCATTTTTATCATTCGCTATTTTGAATGCATTCCAATAAGATGCAGGTGAAAATAGCGAATGGCTGAAATAGCGAATTTCATAACAACGCTTGCATTAGTTTTGTGAAATGGAAGTTCAAGGTTCCGTATAAGAAGATAAGGGATCCTGATGGGCCAAGGCGCGAAGCTGAAGGTCCAGTGCAGCACGTTTACATGCATGGCACCAGGGCGCAGCATTTGTTCCAATCTAGGCGTTTCAAGGGTAATAAATATGCCAAACTCGGTCTGATATAATGCGGGTTGCGTGGGTCGCTGCGGCTGGTACCTATATCGAAAATATAGTAGCAGAGAGTAAACGTGGACTATACATAAGTATGCCTATATACCAACCGCGTCGTTGCACTGCGCATGGAATCAGTCGTCGCAGCTGCTTGATTTACGCCATCACGTACGGTGCTCGCAACGAGTTTGGCCGAGAATCTCTATCTACATTTGCGCGGCCGAAAATATCGTGGCTCAGTCTCTCAGCGAAGAAGATACCGAAAAAGCCAAAGTGTCTACGGCTCAACCAAGGGCTGCCTACATCTCTCCGTTACAACTGAGGAACTCTTCAGGCCTTGTCGACAGTGTATTATACACTGTAACTCCAGCGCGTGAATAAGGTACCTGTATTTCGTTACAGGTTTATCTGCTCCGGAGGATCTCAAACTCGCCATAATATTTCGGCAGCTCATACGAGCCACAGAGGCAAAAGGCAATCGCGAGAAAAGAAAAAACAAACTATGTTGAAAAGAGAGAAAGAAATATCAAGTAAGAACACGAAGCGAGACAGAGAGCCTTGTACAAGGGGTGCGAACTCCTCAGGTACTATAGACACGCTATATATATCCAGCTGGCTGCGATGCTGCTCCCGATAGAATCGCGTGTGTCTGTCGGACTCTGCGGGGTGTTTAGCATTTTAATGGACTTTCTCTCGCGGTAAGGTAGCCAGTATAGGCAGTAGCATCGAGCGAAGTGGTATTAGTTAACAGCAAGATAGATGCAATGAAGCTACGTGTATTGCCGGTCATCACAGCGACGAGGGAGAGGCCAAGAAGAGGACGACGACATCGTCCTCGGCTATCGAGGTGGTGCTCCGTTGGGGCTCCACCTCATCGCCTTCGAATCCCTCACTTGATCACGTGTCGCACGTATATGCCGTTTTCCCTTTCCCTCTTTCTTGCTGCGCCATGGGCAGGAACAAGGCGAGCAGGAAAACAGGAGAGCCACCGATCTCATATGCGTGGACCGGTTTCAGGTCTTCTCTTCAGCTACTGCTCTCTTATGTGGTGCGCCATCATCAATGAAAAACTCGAACGATGATAACGCGAGCAGCACCCGTGAAGTACTGAGCAGCCGGCTTCACCAGTGGCCGAAGTATTCACCAGCGAATGTCGTGTACGTGTGGTACTTATACAAGTGGCCAGGCGTATATACAACCGAGACCGCCAAGCGCGTCTGATTGGCGCCCCCGGGGCGGCTGACCGGTCGCTGCCGATCCGCTGTGCGGGATACCCACAGGACCGGCAATCGAGAGAGGCCAACAGCGGCTGCTCAGGGCTTCCGTAATTACAAATTGCGCCACCGAGTCTAATTAGTAATTCAGGTCCAAGAGGTTCATCAGGGGGTTGGAAGAAACGGAGGTACGGCTTCTCTCGCCTTCATTTTTCCATGAAATGGAAACTTGTGGACCTTATGGACGGAGTCACGCTTTGGCCTTTTATCCTCGTAAAGTTTCCTTCTTCTATAAGTTGTTAACTATCGTGTACATAAGGCTAGTTATGGCTCAGATTCCCATTTTTTGGTGTTTGCTTATTCACGAACAATCTCTGCTGAAGCTACTGCTTCAGAGTTCTTTGTAAATATGATCTGCGGATAGCTTTGAGATGTTCATCCGGATTAACGACCTGGTCCGATTTTATAGAGCCGGAGATTGCTTTAGTAGATGAAGGATCATGAGCTCCTCAATGCTGCGGTCGAATTGAAGGGATCTTATGGTTGAGATATTCTGTTATCTTCCAGTTGGAAGTGAATTTGGATTATGAATCGGTATGATTGATGCCGCTGATGCTCGACATATGTTTTAGTTAAGCTTGACTACCTAATTGACTGGTATATAATGCACGCTTGATCCTGAGTTCATTACTTTTTTTCTTTGTTGTCATAATTACGAACTGCGCCACCGAGTGTAATAAGTCGTGGGCCTCACAGAAGAAGTCTCGCTTGGCCTTTTCATGCTCGTAGAATTTTCTTTGACCGTATTTTATAACCTCTAATTATCGTGTTTATAATTTTAGAGTTATAGCTTGAACCTTCAAAGCTTCCCGTTTTTTTTTGTTGGTTTTTCTCACGAGCGATCTCAGCTAACGCTGCTGCTTTAGAGTTCTTTGTAAACATGCTCTGCGGATAGCGTTGAGATGTTCATCCGGATTAATGATCTAGTCTGATTTCCTAGAGCCGGAGATTGCTCTATTACATTAACGCTCCTGACCTATTGAATGCTGCGGTCAAATTAAAGGGTTCTCACAGTTGAGATATCCTATTACCTTCTGGTTTGAAGGGAATTCGGGATATGATCAAGTATAAAATTTTCTTCGGCCTCATTGTAAAACGTGCAAAATTCGTGTGCCTGAGGTTACAGTTATAATTCCAAACCTTGGAGCTTTCTGTTTCTTTTTTGTTGGTTATTCCCACGAATCATCTGCTACTGCTACTGCCTTAAAGTTCTCCAAACATGCTGTAAACATGCTATGCGGATCCATTTGATATGTTCATCCGGATCAACGACCTAGTCCAATTTTCTAGATTCAAAGATTGCTTCATTAGACAACCGCCCAATTGAGATACCCTTTTACCTCGCATTCGGAAGTCAATTCGAAATATGATTCCGTCCATTCAAAACCCTTCACGCTTTAATCCACGTCAGCCATTTGTTATACGAAGTTTCACTATTTAATCTACTCTCATATAATCCTCGCTTGTTCTCGAGTTGACGAAAAAAAGTGCAATCTTGTACAATTAACAGAACGGAATTTCTCGGTATTTTTATAGACCCACAGATCAGAATGGAAAGGTAACGGGAAATAGATCAGGAGAAACGAGTGCGTTGGTCCTTTTTTGTTGATTCTCTTCGTTTTATTCTTTCGTTGGTTGACGAGTGAGACGATGACTGAGACAACAAAGCGCGTATGAGGCGAACGAGGACGATATATACCGTGAAAAGATAGCGCGAACGAGCGACCACATCCAACATCCATAAACCATAATGCCGTCGCCGTATTAACGATCGTTTATATAGTGTACACTGTATAGATACTCGAGGAGAGTCCTCGCCACGTTCGTTCGCAAAAAGCGGTTCCGGCGAGTTCATTTCCTTCCATGGAGCGGTGGCCGGGCGTTGAAACGTCGGAAAAACCTCGAGCCACTGGCGAGTATCAGCGGCAATCGCGTCGATTATCCCCCAGGTAACGAGACAATTAGCAGCGTGAACGGGGTGATGATGGTGATGGCGCGCTATTCATAAATTCACTCGTTTATTCGCGATGCGTTCGCACCAAGGTGTGAAAACTATCTCTCGATATAATTGACTAGTAATAACCGCCTGTAATCGATACGATATACGAACATGATTTTTATTCTTTGCCGTCTGATTACATTATCGAATGCTTATTTTCATGCGGTTACTAGGATAAAGAAAACGGCGCCTCCGCAAAATATATATTTTATCGCTTGATTTTCAGAATATGAATTGCTAAAATTATCGTAGTTCATATTAAGTCCTCATAAATTAGCTTATTGCAATAATAAATGTAATATAATCATTCCGGTTTTAATATAATGACATTCTGGAATGAGTTATGTCGACGAGAAATGTTAAAAAGTTCTTAACGTCCCTGTTTTTTATTTGCAATTATTAGAAATTATCATTGAAATAAATCATGAAGTTGGGAGATTGCACATTTATAGAAGATTTTTCTGTATCGATATGAAAATTAATAGGAACAAATTTTTAATATGCGCAACGACGTATTCGATTTTGTTGGGTAGATTTTCTGGTCGGATCTGATTGCGTTGCCGGTAACGACGGTAAATCTATCTCAAACGCAGCCAAGGAACGTTTGATAATCATTAGCTATTTTCTGAGTGGCCATTTGAGGCGTGTGCTTTGACATTCTGACATGCCATTGCTAAGCGCTTGCACCGCCGATTCATAACACGAGTTGAGGCAAAAAGATCGTTAAGACAGTAACGCCCTGTGCGATTACTTGGTCACGCTCGCTACCTGCGTAGGTGCGTAGTTTCACGCGTGTCAAGCATACCACGTACTGGCGACTGGTAGCTTAAAAAAAAATAAACAAGAAACAAAGAAAATCTCATATCTATTTTCATAAGATATATTTCTAATTGTTGACCTTACGAAGTGAGCTTAATTGAGATTGACAAGATGGTTGCCTTTCCTGAGAAAAAATCCACACAAACTCAACACCATCCTCAAATAACAGTGGAATTTATATCATGAAGACCATCGAGTCATATACTAATTCAATCTTCCCTACATAAAATAATAATTGGTTGCAACAATTGATTTCATAATTCTTCCCACATAAATTTGAATCCATCTCCTTCTCAATGAATAAAAGTATCAGTACATTCTTTAGTGCCCATAGATTTTCGATTTTCTAAAACCAACAATACATAACTGTTTCTGAGCACAGTCTAAAAAAAATCATTTATACTGTCAGCGGAGCTATTCAGAATATTTTTCTAAATGCCATGATCTCTATTTTAATGATTATTTTATAAAACAAAAAAAAAAAACAGAAAAAAAACTGGAAAATGGAAAAACGGGCTTAAGGTTCTCGGTCAATTAATCTCAGGCAGGGAAAAAAATTAAAATAAAAAATAAAAGAAATAAAAATAGAATGTATATTCATATTATGATGTATCTGTACAAATCGCTCGTCATAATAACTATATACCACCGATATTAACAAATCGCAATTACTAACAACTCATTATTTTAATACTGATAACTTTTTAATTGCCCCCTTAATGTGCATAAATTACCATTTCCCAAGCCATACAAAAAACATCAGCTCCCGAACAAAGTCCCGAAGACTCCAAACGATCTATGCTGTGCCCAGAGCTATTTAGAAGGGCCTCCAAGTATCATGAATAAATCTACAACTACATATTTGTATCTGAGAGTGTAAAACGGTACTATGCACAGTCGGTTGCTACAGGAGCACGAGGTGGCCATTCTCTCGGAGAACTTGATCGCATTCTCACGTGTGTTCCTTCTCTCGAGGAACGGTGCTCGAGCTCACGATGTGCTCTCTTCAAGGCCGCGGTGAGCCTTCACCTCTTGACACGGGCTCGCGCATTATACATAGAAATATAGCCATGGCCGTACGGAGTGCGCATGAGCAACCGTACACGGTTATACAGCATCGGTTAGAATGTGCGAGGGGCCCGAGTGTATATAGCGATGGAAGGTCCTTAAGGAGCGAGCAGGACCGAGCTACGCAACTTTCCTCTCGATCGTCCTCTCGGTACACACCCGAGCACTTAAGGTGCACCCCGCCGAGGGTTATGTTGGGCTACGGCCTTACGGTTCGCCGTATACGAATACCAAGACGACCACGAAGACGCACTTTAATCGAGCCGGAGGATCGTTCGCCCGACGAGCATGGAATTCCTTTAATAAGTTCAGGCCCTTTATCGCGAGGGCCCGACTCGTCGCCTCGTACCCCACGAACGCACGGCAGCAGCCCCGCGATATCTCGAGAGATGCACCCGAGAAAAAGAGACGGAGAAGATTCGACCCCTGTTCACCCGAGTCGCCACTGAAGAAGCCAGAAGCCGAAGCAACGCCGCAAATACCTTCTTAAAGACTGCTCTCGCCTCATCCGCACACGCGCTTATGTGCATATTATCGCTAGCTATGTGCGGGCCTGTTGGTGGCTCGATGCTGAAGAGCGAGGCGGGCTCGCGTTCGGCTTGGGCTTTCGCACACACTAATCGACCGGGACCACCTACCAGTTTATGATTTCATAATCGAGTGGCGCGCCAGCGCGAATGTTCTGAGCTCGATGTGCTCGCGCTCTTGCATGATGAAGAGAGGATTGTACCTCGGCAAGGAACACGCTTGTTGGTAACGTTGGGGTTCATCCGGACGGCGTGTGTAGGCGCATAGGACATTAAAAGACGTATGTGAGGCTATATTCATTAATGCGTTGAATACTGTAAAGGGAAATCGTGGGACTATTCTGTACTGCGCTTTGTTTTCTATTCGCTAGGGGCGAGCGGAATAAGAATCACTGGGTGATTCTTAATAGGTCAATGTGGCAGGACAAATTTTTAGTATTGATTCCACATGCAAGAAGTTTTGTTTTCTTAAAAAATAAAAAAAAAGATTTTGAAACATTCGAGTCAATGTACTGAACATTCTTTTAAACGACAAGAAATTGGTCCGGGAAAATGCTCGGTATGTGTCGGTGAAAGCGAATGTGAGTGCGATTGTAAGTGCGATTGTGGGTGTGTTTGTGTGTGTAGATCACTATGTCTTCATTTTACATTGACTACTTGTATGAATAGTTTTATTTATTTATCGCCAATTTTTTTTCTATTAATATAAGCAACTGAACGGATCATCGATCAAAAGATTCTCCTAGCATGGATAATCCCGATTATGTAGGGTCGCTGTCGATATCCTTCTTATATCCGATACCTATTTACTGAACTTATTTCAAGTCTTTCTTGATTCGCCTTTTTTAATCTACTTCGTTCCCGAGGCACACTATAATCTGCTCTTCTACTGTGTGGAAAAGTAATGAGATTCGCGGTTTCACGGTTCACCAGAGTCCGTTTTTCTTTTTTCATTTTCTCTACACTTTCCGTCTCTTCCCGCTTCATACCCGAGATTCGTTTCGGTACAGCGGCATGTGAAAGAAAAACCGATCACACCCAGTTACGCAAATACGACCAATAAAATTTTGTGGACGGCACATAACTCAGGATTCGAATAAAATTATCAACAGCCTCTAGATGTTTCAAACATTGAAAGCGTCACAAATCTTTTTTATGGGTTTGTAATAAAGGCTCATAATCAATAATCATCATGAATTACGTGCCTGCCTAGAAATATTGGACCTACATGTTGAATTCGATACGACTTCCAATACTATTTACAATAATTCCATACTCTTCAGCTTCTAAACTAAGTATTCAACAACGCTTACGTGACATTTATAATCATTCAAACCCGCTGTTTTAATAATTATAATTATTCACTGAATGAGTGAGCCATTTAACTCAACCGCTTATTTTTTTTTTGCTCTTCGTTGTCGCTTCTTCCTCTCAACCGTCTTCGTCTCTTCAATTCGCACGGAATTATCTCTTAGTGGTGAACGAAGCCACACGATGCTCGCGTTGAAAGTTTAAAAGCCAAGTCTAGCCACGCGATCTTGTTGACTCGAAGTTTATATCGCCCGCACTATACACGTACATAATACCTCTCTTCGAGGATAATGTACGGTTGAACTGTGTCCAGATACATGAACGCATACAACGAGCAGCACAGAAACACTGCTGGTGAGAGGCGAACGAGAGAGAGAAAGAGAGCGGTAGACGACGACGTGCACAAGGGCCCACTCGGTGTGACCAATCATCTCATTACCGGTAAACCTCATTGGCGCAAGCGCAAGCGCCTGGCACCGGTGATTCCGACCTACGCAAATCTACTCTTCCATGAAGCTACCTGTCTACGCGTTCTTGCGTATATACTATGCATTCGCTCGCCTATTAACGCTACCGCGCACAGTTTCTTGATGTATTCATTTTAATAACGGGTTAATAATACCCTACGGACACTAATGCTTCATATACTTCTTTATTCTCAATAATTACCAGGGCGATAGATGGCATCCTGATCCATAAAATCGCAACGGGACCGTAAAGAGTCCTTTTTTCTGGTCGAGGATCGTATAAATGTCGTCAATGTTCTTCATTTCATCTTTGCTGAAGTTACTGAGTCGGTGATGACATTTTACAGATCGGATACTTATTAATGTGGTTACTGATCCTGAATTTCACGAATTTCTTGAAGGGTTATGAAGATTTAAAAAAAATTGTGATGGTCGTCTGCTTTCATTGTAGTAATAATTTACAACGATGGAACTTATACGACGTGTAATAAAATTGGTATATTTTGATCGAATAAATACATTGGACGCAAACGTGTTATAGAATTCAAGTTAGTCATTTTGTACCGTTTGCTGAAAGGGATGAAGTCACGTACCTTGTTTATGCATCCCGTGAAGTTATTCAGAGTTATGACTTAGAAACTTATAGCGCTATGTTATGCTCTATGATTCTTCTATGAACGCTCGAGTCGTAACTCGGAATAGACCTAACGGGTGATCAGATTAAACTGTGGTGCACAGCAATGTGTATAGCCTATGATTTTTGGCGTGCGTAAAGAGCAAAACGTAAAATTCTAACGACTTGGCGTTTAAGTCTATTAAATGATCGCAGCGTTAGCGCCATATTTCGTCTTATCACACGAGTGCATAGGAATGAACCGATAGTGTAGACTTACATGCAAAAATTTCACCTACGCATATCTCAAGCCCATCATAACGTTAAATCAATCTCATTTTTACAACAGTTGCGTGAATGTCACTCAGATCCATCACAAGCAAAAATTTGGCGCTTTCATGCGTAAAACCGGCGCTGGTCAGGCCCTATCCAGGATTTCACATGGCCTAGTCAGGGCCTGGCCGGGGTTTGATGTGACGCTGAAAATAACCGCTCAGGTTTATGGTCAAAGCAATGTTCGTCTCATGGTCGGCCGCGCTGTTAAAGAGGTTGCGTTAAGAGCGATTAAATCCTCGAGCAGGGGAATTTCTTATGGGAATGGCTCTCGTATTTTCCGTCTGACAGAGTGTGAGCAGAGAAGCTGTGGAAGATGAGAAAAATAAAAATATCTAGAGCACCACGAGACACGAGGAAAATGTGCGATTAGGTGCCATATTGGATCGACGCGTAACGTTGTTCCCGAGTGTATAAAGCTACACATACGCGGTAGTAAAGCTTGGTTAAGGAGAACACATGTATAGCAAGTGTATGTATAATACTGTGGGGATAAAGTTCGCATGCATGCGGAGCGATGAGAGAGGCACTAAAAGCGGTCTTGCTGGTCGCTAGCGTACGTTCTAACATAAAGGCAATGCCTGACGACATTAGAGCCACATTAGCGTGCACTGCTTGTCGAGCAGCTGGTCTTCTGCACCCGGGTCAGCTAATTAAATCTCGATTCTCACGGAGATCACTCTCACAATAGCGTGTTGATGAGATAGCAACTCCTTACCTCTCGCACCTAACACTTCGTGTACACTTTTTATGCATGTACTACTACTAGCCAGATTCGAGTTCTACACTTATGATACGTCATAAGTGTTCAACACGCGTCTTCTTAATGTTTACTATTCAGCAATTGTCCATATAACTAATAATTTGCTGGTAAAATTCATACTCCACTGACAAAGAGATCTGAAAGCAAGTGAAAAGGTCGGAAATTGGGTAAGCAACAAAATAGCAAGCGACAAAATAGTGAATATCTAAATTTTGAATGGCCATCATTATGAAATTGAGCCATGTGCTTTTTTGATCATTTGCTATTTTGGTCCTCATTGAAATACAATCAAAACAGCGAATGGCTAAGATGGCGAATTTCATAATGATGGACATTCTAGATTGAAACGTTCAGTATTTTGAAATTCGGTATTTTAGCTATTGGCTATTTTGGTAATTCCGGAAATTGTGCGGTCGAATGACTGCGTCTATCTTTAAACCTTATCCACAAAGACTGTTGTACTTCCAAGCATCATTGACAGTCAATCTTCACAAGTACTAAATAATATACGTGCCGATGATTACGGCGGCACGGAAGAATGACGCAAAGACGAAAGTCACGGATCGTCGAGTCGATCGGCATATGCGTACATGGTTTGTCTTTGATTGGTACAGTAACTTTTTGTTCTTGGCAAACCTCTTGACGGATGCTCGGCTGTTGTGTGGCAAACACAACTTGCAGTTGAGGACTTGGCTTAACTCGTCGGCGATCGTCATCCGGGCGGAAGACTCTCGTCAATCAACGCTTACTAAAGAGTATCGTGTCGATGCTTATAGAGTGAACATGGAACGCCGAGCATCGGTAACGCAAAACTCAGAGTGGAGGACTCTTCAGGGCTCGATGACTCCGAGCTAAATCTCGAGAGCGAACTGCTACACGGAATTTTCCTCTCGAGTGTCTGCGACTGGTTCACTTGTTGTGGGATTGTATACTGCGGCGCGCGAAAGAAGAGAGCAGAAAAGAGAATTACCCACTACAAGCGGGTCGCGTGCAATCGACTACGACGACGAAGACAGAAGGACCGCGCGGCTCATCGCACTCTTCGGCAATTATATTACAACTCGAGAGGCTCTGTCGTGCTGTCAGAAGAGACAGGTGGCAGTCCTCTTGCTCGCAAAGCTCTTCGTCTTCTTCTGTCCGCATTTACTTCTTTGTTGCTCATACTGCATCGTCTTCTTTCCTCTCTTTCGTTACCATCATCCTGTCACCCCTTCGGGACATGACGCACTTGCGTATTTCCGTGAATTTACGACGAGACGTATTTCAAAATTCTTGGATTCTTCACTCGCTTCCGCATCGATGTGGCATTTTGTCCTAATGGCACAAACGATGATTGGTCAGTTTGTGTGGTTATGAACTGAGGATTTCTCTTTACTTTTCTTGACCTTTTGGATATATAGGCTCTGATCGAGTGTTTACATTAGGTGTTATTGGATGCTACGATTGGCGGTCAAGTTTTATTTTGATGGAATTTTTTAGAAGCGCATTTCAACAATCACATTTATATACATACAATAAATTGCGCCGCCTAAATAATACGTAAAAACTCGGGCTGAAGGATCTCGGTTGATGGCCTGCTGGCAATAACAGAATTATTTTATCTACCAACCACTGTATAAAATAAAATTTAAAAATGTACATATTTTGCCAATAAATACAATTACTACTACTGCTAATATTAAAAAGATCTACTTTTCTTTCATTCATTTGCTCCCTGATCACAGTCCTCTTCAGTAACTATATTTTCTACAAAAATCAACATCAATATTATCCTATTAAATGCCATTAAATAAATTCATAATTAATAATATCACTTTACAGTGCCATCCTCAACGATCATCAGTATTGGAAAGCAGAAAACACTTTTTTCCGTGCACGTATGATAGAAAAACGTTTTACTTTTTCACAAACATCTTATTGAATGCAAAAACCAACTTCTCCCAAACGTGCACCAATCACCCTCGAATTAACCTCCGAAACAAAAAAAATCTGACACACCCAAAGCGTGTAGAATATTATTTTTTTTTTTTTTGTAATCCTTTACCGTCCCTTCGGTATCTTGAGTCTTGTATTTTTCGTTGCCTGTGAGATGTTGGATACGCACGCACGCCATTTCATAATATTCGTGAGCTTCTCCGCTGGTCTTGTACGCTACAATATCCTTGCTCAAAAAAACACACCGTATATATGTTACAGAACCGTGACAATCTGGCGGACGGCTCGGAGCGTGACTCCCCTGGGAGCTGTGGGGGTGGAAGCGGCGGTGGCCGTAGACCCCTCACCTCCATCATCGAACACCTACGCTCGTCCAAAAGCAGACTTTACAATGGTGAGTCTTCGAGAAAGCGAGAGCACATATAGAATCGCTGTATTAATCACTCTTGTGTTGGAGTTTGTGAGTTTACCAAGCACGCATACCTTTATTTTTCAAAAACGAGATATATGTATAGATATACAGTAAAACCACAGTTGTGGTTATACGAAACGTCGACATGACACGCAGAGAACACTGCTCGCCTTGTCATCGGAAAGAACTGCGGCGCCTCGCATTCGCAAGATCGTAAAACGTTGATGATTATTCACACGCTCTGTGTTCGCTCCTCTTACTTCTCTCAGAAATCAGTATAATTGATTTAGTACTAAAACATTTCCACGAACTCAACGAAGGACGCAAAAAAACAAACGGCAATAAAACCTGACACTTGTCGCCTGTTACTTTTCTAGGTTAGGTAAATCGGGTAAACGGCTGAATCGGTCGACCAGTGATTGAGATTTTTACTGACGTCACATCCGTGAACCGAGGATATAGGTCGTATTACTGTTGTTACAACTATCGGTGCGATTACCAGGAAAAATTGGTCGCTATTACTTTGAACTGTAATAATACCCAGGTTTTATCATTTACTCCGTGGATATGTTCGGAGCTAGTTGTAGAAGTTAACTCAAAGACGAATAGCGGCGAATGTGGCTTACGCGAGTTTTTTCACTTTCTAAGGCTCCAGCCATATTTCCGAAAGATGGCAAAACTCGCCATGTCGTCATCGTCGTTTTCACTCGACGGTGTGTTAAAATTCCCCAAAATGCCGAAGAATTTTCAGATTACCATGCAGTTCGGATTTAACGTGACCCGTTACCGATTTTTCTACATTTGGCAACTGTCACGAAGACCTACATAATTTATGTATGCTCTCTTCCGCCTTGACTTATATAACGAGTCTTCCAATGTTCACAACTTTCCAATTCATCCCTTGTAAGTCCCAAGGAAAAAAGAGTCACTTGACCTCGATGCAGATGATCACCTACCTAAATTCCTACATTTTTTTACAGATCGTTTCCAAAAAATATTCTCCCCGTGGGAAGTAGACACAGTAGCGGAGGCGAAGCGTGTCAAATGTCGGAGGATAATTGAGGTTGCGTCGTCCGCTGATGATCGTCGTCGTTGTCCTCCTCTTCATCGTTGCCCACAAGGAGAAGTGAATGAATCGCACCTTGGCGGGGTTGCTTCTGCAACGGAGACTACGATGCTTGAGGAGCATCCTCACGAGACACCAGCTTCGAGAAACCGATGATCCTGCCGCCGCCGCTGCTGTTGCTGCTGCTGTAGCTGCCTACTCAATGGGAGATCGTTAGATAGGATCGAAAGCCGCGTGCACTCGCGAGAAAGCGAGAGAAAGGACGAAAAAAGCGAGAGATACAGAAAGGCCTCGCTGGTATATACTCGGCGTATGGTCCTCGGCAGGGCTCTCGCTCTATAAATCCTCCGAGGGCACAATTATGTGCCGAGGATAAGGATTATTGTTGCAGGCTCGGTTGGTTGCTCGCGCATACCGCCCGAGAGCACACACCGGACCAGGGATTACCCTCGTAAATATATTCAGAGGGCGGCGGCTCGGCCATTATACTATGCGGGAAGAACGCAAGAGGGACGTTGATAACGTAATAACGAGGGCGTGGGCTAATGAGCGACTCGTATACCTACGTACCATACGGCGATGAAATGCTCTCTCGCTCTCCCGCAAAATAATCTTATAAATGACGCTCGAGTCTGCGAATATATAGGTATCAAGGATATATGTACATGTGTGTATAAAATATGTGAAGGGTTATTCTTGGAAGCGCGATATTTTCTTTGTAAGTCAACGGCTCAACTGCGCTGCGCTGCAGCGTTTTTAGCATTACATTGTTGTGAGGGAATGTTCGATCTTGGATAATTGAGGACACGCGCCTTGTCGGTCTTGAACAAAGAAATACGACGACGACATTCGCTCAAGCGTTCGACATTTTAATGCGGAGATTGCTCGATGTTTCATCGCGGAGAAGTTCAGGGTAACGTTGCGTTAATTTTTCCGTGTTTTGGTGTAATTTGAGATTTTGAATTAGCACTTTTACTGAGCGATGGGCTTGAATATGGTACTTTGTGATACTAGTGCGAAAAAGAGTTGTTTGCGATGAAAGATAGGAAATTGGCTACAATAGCCGGAAGCGACTGCCACGGAAGCACAAGCTGAATCACTTTGTCTTTTTTTGGTGTAGTCTGGATTGAAACTGGAAATAGTCAACTAACTATTTCCAGTTTCAATCAGATTACATTTTTATTTTCACAACATCCTTATCACCAATTAAATTCACCTTAACAGAACATCTCCCCATAGTCAAATTAATTCAATGAACGTATATTTTCATGGCACACATTTCGACAGAAAAACCGATTCACATTACCACTCTACCAATTAATTTTACCACACTGCTTCGTCTTTCACGTAATCCGCTGAAAAGTCTCCAGATTGATTGATTTCGTCATTAAGAATAATTGCAACTTTCTCCCATTAATTTCCTCTACATAAAATATGACAAATACATGCTTTCAATTGTGTATGGAAATCCGTATGACTCCGTCGTGTTCGTTTTAGGGATTAATCGAAATTAATACAAAATAATAGAAACGTCGGTATCGTCGTGCATCACGCGAACGTGTAATAAGCTCCGAGTGATGAAATTAATAGTGGCTCGAGTTGCACCAGAAGTCAGACGACTTCTGCACCCGTGGTAGATGAGCAGCAGCAGGAGGAGCGCAGCATCAGCGACCAGGAGAAGCAAGAGAGCAGAAAGAGGATGCAATCGAGGAGACCTATAGGAAGGGAGGGGTCGCGTCTTCGATTCGCGCTCTCGCCTATACTGCTCCAGCGACTTAGCAGTGCAGTTGCAGCTCTCGGTCGGTAGGTATGTGCATCGTGCACGAGAGGTGCGCGCAGGCCACAGCGCATGCACAATTTATAATGCAATTAGAGCCTTGGATAGTAGCATTCGGATTTATGGCAGCCCGAGAGGTAAGGGAGCGCTCAGGGGAGCTGAGAGGAGCCATGCAGAGTAAGATAGAAGGCGAAGTGAGCTTGGGGAGATCGCGCCACCAGCAGAAACACCGAGCGAAGCATGAGAGCAGAAGAGAGAAAAAGAGAGAAAGATCTCTGAGTCCAACCCGCGCAGTGAAATGAGTTATATGCCTCCCTGAGCGCAGTAGCTGCCGATGCATTATTTATTACCGGCTTTTCATTATTTCTCAGGGGGGCCTACGCTGGACCATCCTGTTCCGCTGATCGAACGAACTAGTTTGTGCTCTGGTGAAAACAGTTTCGAGCTCCCGTCACGTCGTCGCCGTCCAATTTCATATAACAGGGTCTTGTAGCCTTCAAAGGGCATATTTATTCGTCTCGTAGTTGATTGTGGCGAGAAAGTTATTTGAAATTAGACGTGTGACTTTAAAGTCACACTTGGAAAAAAAAATTTAAGTTAGGTGTAGAAATAGTACTTTTAACATAAGTGCGAGAAATCGAGCATTATATACGTGGGCTGTACCGTTCGTCGTACGAGTCGCACGAGTAGGAAAACAGCATGAGCCAATGAGAAGTATTGTTTTGTGGGATGAGTGCTTCGATCCACGAGAGAGACGAGAAGAGAGCACTAGTGCGAGAAGTTGACAAAGGCTGGTCTGCGCATGCGCAACATTGTTATTGTGTGCTTGACTATAAAACGTCGCTTACGTCACTCGTAGCAGTTGCTGGAAGTCATACTTGATGAGTTATTCACTCTGAATAAAATCGAAAATATATTCCATCGAATGATTCCGAAAAATTACTGTTTGTTGTCAAGAAGTGTTAACATTATGCTGAAAACAATATGTAAATAACAATATCGTATAAATAGCTGATAATCAATGGTTGTTACTTCACGAGTCAATGCGAATACTAAAGTCTCTTTATTTGGAAGACATTACGCTGAGTTTTATGCCTTTTTGAGATGAGTCTGCGTATCTGAAGTCCAGACAAGGTCTCGTGAATATCCGTGTCGAAATCTACGATTCTCATATTTCACGGAAAGCTTTTTTTTTTGCCGCAGCGTAGAAAAAGATAAATAAATAATTTTGCCGTGTTTTCGCTAAACCACGAAGCCGAGTTGAATATATGTAACTTCCTCTCATAGTCGCGTACTGCACCGGCGGCATCGGTGCTATTTTTTCCATGCAACATATGCAGCAACGGCACAACATTCAGGGGCACCTCTATCATTAGGCGCAATAATTTACGTCTGCGTTACGATGCTAATGAGAATTCCGCGCGGCGGCGGCGGCTGCGGAGAGTTATTTACTACCGTGAACTTTTATTCTTCCGAGAGCGTTGGCGAGCACGCGCGTGCGAGTTTGCGCTATCGGCTCACGGAACGATGCGTGTGGCAAGTACCAACCGATGTCCTTTTTCGTCGTTGACGCCGCCCTGAATCGTACCTTTCGATAATAACGGTTCTAATCTATCGTATAAGTATTATTTACGTTAATATTCGTACATATTATTAATATTTATGTTCGAATGAGTGAGTCTCTTTCGGTGGAGAAGAAAAACGAAGTGCATACAATTGGTTGTACATCATTTTCAGTAGTCATTGCTGTGTCGATCGAAACATTGGAAATAAAAATTTGCAGCTACAAAAATATCAAAAAATATTTGTGTATGAATAAAGTAAAAAAGCTCACTATTAGTTGTATATCATTTTCAGTAGTTATCGCTGTGTCGATCAAAACATTGGAAATGAAAATTTGCAACTACAAGAATATAAATATTGTTCAAATGAATATTTGTACATAATATTAATATTTGTGTACCGATAATCGAGTGTCTTTGGTTTTTAAATAAAAAAAACGGGGCGTACAATTTGCCAGGCCAAATTTTTATTAGTCGGTATTTCAGTCCGACATTAGGATAAAAAAGTTTCAAATACAATAAATATAATTTCACGCGTGAAGAAAAAAAAATGACATAAATATCAATTATATCAACACTTGTACACAATATTCATATTTCTATATGAATGAATAAGTGTTTGTCATCGCTAGATTAAAAAAACCAAACGCACAGTTACTTTCACAAAATTTCCAGTAGTCATGCCTGTATTAATCAGACATTAAGCCAAAAAATTCGCAGCAAAAAATGATATAATCTAACTCTTGCAGAAAACCAAACATAAGGCAACTCACAGTTATCAAAACACGACATTATAGTTTTTGCCGATTTATACGTCCAGATTTTTTTCAATTAGCCGTACAAAATTCGAACTCACTTCATTTCCTTCTTATAATTCAGAAAGCGCCATACAAGATCAGAATAACATTGATGCTAAAGTTCGATCAACACCACAAGATACAAATCGCTTACAGTACTTATCTCGAATGATTGATCCAGCTCTCGCAGTTGGTTGAAAGATCTAGCACGCGTGCGCTGTTACTCAAGTGGCGCGTAGTCATTTATATGATTGTGCTATACTTCTGATCATCGAGATCTGTTTCACCGTTACAAGCGTCAGTTGAGCGCAGCAGAAATGACTTTCAATACCATTGATACCGCGGGTGGTTTAATTAGCAAGAATATTGGTACACTATTCGGTGGCTGTACATAATCCCCGAGCATAACTTATTTTCTATGCGCCGCAGAAGTACAATAATTTAAAGCACATATCTAACTACACTAGGTATAAGTACAATGCATGTATATCACCGATCGCGAGACCGAGAGAGACGAAGAAAGAGGGAGCAAATGCACGAGCGCCAGGAGCACTTGGCGAACCCGAAGTCGTTAATCCACCCGGTGATTGCAATTAATTGTAACGTGACAAATCGCGAGAGCTCGCGGTTCGCTCGCTTTCTCGCTCTGCGTCGTTCGTTCGGCTTCCAAGGAAGCCGACGATCTTCGTTCCAACATTCATTCGACGTGGATATAGTGTGTACGTACCTATCTCTCGCGTGTTACGGTTCACCATCGAGGCACAGCGCAGCGGCACGTTTGTTCTCCGTTAAAACGATCGCGCAGCATCGATTTTATCTCGCTCTCTCTCTCTCGATCGTTGCTTCGTAACTTCGCTTATCGTTTCCTTCTCGCTCGGTACGAAAAATCGCCGTAGCTCCCGCTTTCCGATAGTCAAGCTATAATACATTGAGGCCTGTCTCTCTGTATAAACCATTCGCGGATTCAGCGAGGTGTAGGTATATCTATCAGTGTGACGCAAGAGCAAATAGAGCTCGCGCGCGCTCCGCTCGGGGTTAGGCGCTCCAGTTATAGCGAGAAAGCAGGGCCAACCGACGATAGTGAACCGGGCGACTGAGATAGGATGTGCATGTACCGCGCGGAGAGGAATGGGCCTCGATGAGCTTTGACCTCACCTGCTTGCATACACTCTGTGAATCTTGCGGCACTTCTGCCGCGATTCGAGAGGTTCTCAAATTTTGATTACTTTGTTAATGTGATTTAAATCAGTGGAATTTGGTTCAAAATGTTTGGATTAATAATTTGAGCAAGTAGTTGAAATTTTTGTTCATTTATTTTTAAGTGAACGGGACAAGTCCCTCGTAAATAACAATAAAATATGGCATATTACATGCTTAACATATTATGTAGAATAGTGACTGAGATAGGATGTGCATGTACCGCGCGGAGAGGAATGGGCCTCGATGAGCTTTGACCTCACCTGCTTGCATACACTCTGTGAATCTTGCGGCACTTCTGGTGCAATTCGAGAGGTTCTCAAATTTTCATTACTTTGGTTATGTGATTTAAATCAGTGGCATTTGGTTCAAAATTTTTGGATTAATTATTTGAGCAAGTAGTTGACAGTTTTATTCATTTATTTTTAAGGGCAAGTCCCTCGTAAATGACAATAAAATATGGCATAGTAATGATATTACATGCTTAACATATTATGTAGTATAATGGATTATGACAAATTACTCATTGAAGCTAAAGTAAACCTACAGGAAAAATTGTACGAGGAATCAATGATGGTTATCTACAGGTTTAAAGCGCCCAGAAAGAAATATTAAAAAATAAAAATTCTATAGATATTATTAGTACGATTTTTTTTTGGAGAGTTTTTTTAGTTGGGATTCAGTATAATGTGGAAAAAAAAGAAATTGAAATATTAGTTATAGGAAGCAGTTTTTAAAATCAATACAATCATTATTATTACGAGATAGGATACGTCATTGTTGGGGCACTATTTGCTGTAGTATCTAACTCATGCTTGGAACTCTGAGTCAATTCCTTAAATCTCAAGCTTCTCATCCTTCAGGCCCCCTAACCAATAGCTTCCTTGGCTCCTTATCTCTCAGGCTTCTCATTCGTGGGACCCTTTATCATTCTTCGGACCACTTATCCACCGGTACTTCTCATCCCTCGGGCCCCTTCTCCCTCAATGTCCCTCATCCGTTAGACCCTTTATCTGTAGGATCCCTTATTCGCCGGTACTTCTCATCCCTTGGACCCTATTTCCCTCAATGTCCCCCATCCGTTGGACCCCTTATCCGTAGGACCCTTTATCCCTCGGTGCCCCTTATCCGTCGGACCTTTCTTCCTCGGAATCCTTATCCCTCATTGGACCTTATCCTGGGTACTTGATATCATTCCTCGGGCCCTTATCACTTGAACAACTCATCCCTCGATTTTCCAACAAGATATATGATATCCGAAAAAAAAAAGTTAATCTATCAACTCAACTAAAATTTTCCAATTGTCTATTCGATGATCATTTCTACAGTTGCTTCGCACTGCGATACAGATTTGTGAGCACCACTGCTTCCGCACAGAGTTCGGTATCTACACACCATAGACGTTTAAAGATCCGCTTCGAGATATTAGAAAGTGCATAGTAGGCAGTGAGGACCGCGGGAAGATGATCAGAGAGACGATGAGAGCAAGCTTTGCGGTTCGTTGCTCGTCGGGCGTGAAAAGCAGCTGATGGTAAAACGTAAGGTATAATACGTGCTCGATGCAACCGGCGAATCCGCGAAGAAATCCCTTAGAGCGTTAATAGTAAGCGTAATTACGATAATCGCTCATTGATTGCCTCGCGGACGTGACTTCTGCAGTTTCCTTCTGCATTCAGACCGGAGTTACGCCACATGTAACTCTACAGTGAATACTCATGAGGTAGTGCAAGCCAAGACTAGTGATGTACGACTCGAACCACGATAACAAGTATATGCCACGGGTTTCTGTTACGTTATGCCTTAATATAACAATGTCATTATGTACTTCCGGAAATTGATACTACAGTATTTTCTATTCCTATATCTTACACCGCTAAAAGTATTTGGAAAATTCCTGTACTGGATAGTAAATTATACTAAACCTGTGTAATATATTTTTAGTAATCACGTGTATGAAATTCATTCCAATGTACGAAAGGAAATGAAAATTCTATGAACGTACGGTAAAATTATAGTTGACCCATATTAAAAATATGACTTCATTAACGACTTTTGTAACGAATCGAGGAAAATTGTACATCAATTTTACTTGTGCAGTGAATTTTCTATACTCGTTTCTGTAGAAAAGTTTCCTACACTGTGTAGTAATTTCAACGACATTTTTTAAACAGTGTAACACACGTATTTTTGACGCGAAAAGTTAATTAAGTTCATATATTAGTTTGAGACAAAATGTTATGATACAATTTCTATTGGAAGTATCGCATGCATCATATTGCGTCGATGATAACTAGAAGCACGAACAAAATCTATGACGAAACAATATCTTTTTTTTTGGTAACTGCGATTGCTGATCCGAGCACGTTAATTACTAGGAGCAAAAACAACAATTACATTGGTTTTTTCAGCCAACAACTGTTCTCTGTAAAAGGTGAAAGCGTCTCGAAGCGCAGATCATAGTGCACTAAACGATAGAGAATAGCACAGCAGTTTGAAAACACAAGATGCATTCGCTCTGGTGCAACGCGTCTCAAAATGTACCGTGGAACTATGTATAATATAATATATCGAAATCTTATACCGTGACTCATCTACCGATGTTCAAACTGGCAGATAATGCTCATTGGAAAGGAGATATCGTGAATAAAGACATTAATAATACGCGTCGTGACGCTGCTGTGGTACGTTCGAGCAAGTACAGCCTATATTCCGAGAGTGAGGAGGCGAAATGGAATATACAGAAGAAAGATCCATTGCAGAGGGAGAACGAGGAAAATCTCTTGTATCTATAGCGAGAAGCAATAGCAAGATATAGCTCTCAGTACTAAGAACTTCTGCTTCTGATGTATACAGATGCTCTACAGATATTCAAGGGCTCCAGCGAATGATTCATATCGCCATTGACTTCCGTATTACAGTATTGTATATAAACTTACCGTAGTACGAAGAAGACAAACTTGTACAGATTCTCCATACTGACTAGCCCATTGACTGATGATTTATCGTGGGACACAGCTGTTGCTCTTTGACTTTTTTTTTTTTCTCTAAACTTCGTCAATTTATAATACATTATTATGTGGGAGTTACAGTTAGGATTTGTAGAGGATGCAATACTTGTTTGTGAATTTCCATCAAATTCAATAGCGACTGTCATTTTTATTACTTTATTTGGCAAGAAATATTTAGCGTATTAGCTACAAAATTGTAGCAGTTAGAGAATATGCAGATATTTTCCCAGAAATGAAAAGTTTTATAGAATCTGAAAAAATTATTTAATATTTTTGTTAATTTATTCATAGGAAGTGACGTTTCCGCTCTATAAGTGTACGAAATTTTGGTTTGATTGTTAAGACCGTTATCGAGATGTAGTGGTTTGAATTTGTAAGACATTTTTTTAAACCACTTTTGTTCCATGTTTCATACCCTTCAATACAATCCGACATGAAAATTAGAGAATTTAATTTTGTTTTAAAAAAACAAAGCTTCTTTCCTGAGGAAGCGAAATTAAGGATAACAGAATTTTCAGGACAGCTAGAAATTAACGGAGAAGTAACGCGACAATTTCCAATTGTCAGCTGCTATTACACAAATTTATTTGTTTACATAAACCTTCACCCAATATTATCTGTTACATCCGGTTATCTTACCATTACATTGCCGCAATATAACTCTTTATCCCCCATGAAAACAAAGTACATCCAAGATATATTAAAAAATATATCTCAAATACATGACATATATATTTTCCAAAAAATACTATAACTGAGATACATTTTGGAATATATACGAAATATATGCAACTGAAAAATATATCTGGGATTTATCTAATATTTTTTAATATCGTCCGAAAAATCCTGTATGTCAGATATATTTGTGCATATATATCTTTTCTATTTTCTTTATACGACTATGTTGAATTATGATTTTGAATTAGACTGTACCCATATATACGCTGTTATGTACCGCGTGTAATTCTTTGTTGGGAGTCGGTGATAGCTCGTCTGCTACCGGATGGAAAATACTTGTCGGATAACAAGACGCACATGCCCTTTGCGAAATTCCGAGTGGGGATAGCGAAGGGAGAGCCAAGCGGAGGATCGAAGAAGCGAGCGCGTGTGAAGGGCGGGGCAGATCGATCGTGAATAAGGATCGGTGCGATCGAAGAGCAGCAGCCTTCGCAGAGAGATCGGAGGATCCTCCCGGAGAGTATATATGAGTAGGCGCGTATGGTAGCCGCATCTCGGTCGACTCGCCTCATTGCAAAACCCGGTTCTGTTAACGACCGACACGGCAAAGATGGTATACTATGCGGGCGTGTTCCCGAGCCCAGCTCTGATCAATTCGGGATGCGTGTGTGCTGCTCCTATAACGAAAGGAGCTTGTTTATAATTTATAATACACCCAGCGACTCTTTGGCGTCTCTCCATTTTCTACGCTGCGGATAAGGCCACTATAGTGCTCTCATATATTTCTCATTATTAAATGCATATGCTCCAACAAATTGCTTATACGTTGCCGCCTTAAATTCGGATTTCCTGACAATTTTTTTTTTGTCGTCGAGAAAGAGAAAGGGATAAAGGATACAACGTAGAATCCTGGACATAACTTTGTTATTACTTTTCGCTTTTTTCAAAATCTTTTCAAAATCGAGATCTTTGAGGAAGTATTGTTATCGATAAATTCTTCATGTGGAAAAAAAATGTGCTACTTTGCATCCTTGGTGAATAAATTAATTTTAGAGACATTTTTGTAGCCGAGAGGTAATTTTATAAAAATTAAAATACTGCAAAGTCGGAAATCCTGTACCGATCTTCATTTAAGTATTTACATTTAAAGGTATTACAGTGAAGCTTAGAGATTTTATTAGAGATACATTCCGTAGTAAAATTATCCCTTCTCTTCGCATATGCTAACATTTTCTTTGATTTCTGAAAAAAACTCTACGAATTAACTTCGCGCTTTAAATACATAAAATATAAACTACATTCTTTGAATGATACGTTCTCACTAACAATCACAAAAAAATAGCCGATGACTCACTTCTGTCGAACTGATAATTAACAGTTTAAAAATCAGTGAATATTGAAAATCAATTTGCGCTTCGCATATCGCAAAATATAAATATCAAAGAACATAAACAAAAAGCTTGAGGCGTATTGGACATCAAGAATAATTTGTATCGTGAATAATGTGACATTTGACACTAATTGAGTCCCTCAGTAACTCGGCCGTTTTCCTTGTTGTGACATAAGAGTGACGAAACAAAATAAAATTAGTAAAACAGCGCTTTCCTACGAGGAAGAAAAATAGGGAGCGTGAGAGAAAATAAAAAGAGAGAGGGTATTAGGGTGCGGATAAGGCAATGCCGTAATACGCAGTAGTTGTAAACGGAGAACGGTATGAGTGGTCCGGATGCCTTGCACCGAGCGCGTTTATCTCATATTCCTGAGGCGGCAGCTTGGCCATTAGTCGTTGTCAGGTACGTCCGGTCTCGAACCACCTCGAAGAGCGCCTTTTCGACCTGCCCTCTTCCTTTTCCTCTTCTTAACTCTTATCTTCCTCTCGCTCCTTTCTCTTATTCCTCTTTTCCCTCTTCCTCACGTGCTGCTTCATTTATTCTTTTCTCTAAAGCTACTTCTCCTGTACAAGAGCGGCTAAGGAACATATCTAGCGCCTGGAGGATGCAGAGTCTCCCACTCTGTCTCTCGTATGGCCAGTGCAACAACTTGGACGCACAGGAGGAGATATATATTCGCACAAAGGAAGACGTTATTGTAACGTGACCCGGGCACACGCGAGAATTAAGATATCGGTACGAGCTCCTCGTGAATGCCATTATTAATACTCTTCCAAGTCTGTGAGATATCACCAAGCTTTATTCTCACCTTCGCTTTGGTATCTTGCTACTGTATACAACATACCGCGGTCGTGGTTTGGTAATTGATTGGTATAGGAACATTCTGTTATATTTTTTTGAGGTTATACTTACTTATTTAATACGGATATTAACACTTATTTAATACGGAAACATTGTAGTTTTAGATATGGATGTGCTAATTTTGTTTTCCTCGGTATTAAATTTGGTTGATTGACTCTTTTTTTTTTTATTGATTCACATTGTTACTCCAATTTTTTTGAACTTTTAGATTGGAATTTGAAATCAGGATGCGAAGTAGAACTTTGCACGTAGCTTCCTTATTAATTTTGATTTTTTTGCAAAATTGCATCTGTGAGGAAATGCAGTTATTTTATTTTTGGCTTTCTTGTAGTGGAAGCTTTTTGACAGATGAAAATTATTGTGGGAGCAATGTGCAAGGTTCTACTTGGAATCCTTATTTTTTTATATGTTTGAAAATCTCAAGTTTATAGAAATTTGAGTTGTCAAGAAAAAAAATTTGGTAACAAAATGGCAAAAATTTAAATTTTTCAAAAGTTCAAAATCACGTGAAATCCGAATTGCTTTATCGATATGACCTAAGTTTAATACCGCACCACTTCATTCAATTTTCAGGCTATGTTTCAGTTCGATAGCTGAAAATTCGTTCGAGTTGGAGGTCGCGCTATTTTTTTCAAAAATTTGAAATTGAAATGAACATGTTGTTTAAATTTGAGCTAATTCGGTCGAATAGTTTACAAGTCATAGTTACTTAAATTTTTGCCATTCTATCACGCATACATACATACATCCGATCAGTTTTTCCGAGCCAGTTTTCTCGAAGTTTAAGACCATTCTAAAGGTTTTAAAATAAAAAACAAAAAAAAATTCCATCAGAACGAACTTTTTCTAAGAAGAAGCAGAAAAAATCGAGAACAAATATTTTTCACAAAATCTAGTTGTTTCTTAAAGAGTCAATATTTTTGGGTCGCAAAGGTTTTTCCTAAAAACCACAAGATATACAAAGAGATGTGCAAGAGTTAATTGATCGAGATCTGATCTCTTGTGTAACAATTTCTCGACAAGAAGAGATTAAACAAATTCAATATGTTTTTTATCCGTGGCCTTCAAGAATGACGATGTTACTAATATTTTTTCAAGAATTTTCGCATATAAAATTGGTAGAGATGCAAAAAAAAATATTCTCCACGAAAATACAACAAACGTGCTGAGCTACTGGTATTTCCATTTAGTAAAGATTTCGATTGAAACGCGAAGAAGTCAGAGAGTTAATTGGTCGAAGTATAATTTCTTGTCTAATATCTTCTCGATAAGCGGAGATTAATTAAATTCAATGTGTTTTTTATTCTAAGTGTGTAATTAGAAATCCATACCATCCGGTTCGAGCAAATCTGCGGAATGAATATCGTTTGATAATAATAATCGAAGTAACGAGAGACGATACGACATATACGTGCGGTATTTCATGAAGAATTAATCATTCGTTTGATCCTCTGACCTCTAGTGATATTCAAGCGAGATTAAAGTAATGGTTGTCGGGCGCGCGGTGGAATGATGAATATTTCCCGCCTTGCTTTCAGGGTATATCTCCACTTTCTCTCCGACCTGACTCGCGCACGCTTCGTTTAATATACATCTAATACCAGTACAGAGCAAATCGCGTGAGAATGCATCCGTCTGTCTTGTGTATAAAAAGCCCATGTTATATTCTTTATTTCATATTATTCTATTACTGCCGACACTTAATTAGACGTTGTCCGCGTAAATCATCAATTGAGTTATCGGCGGACTCACCGGGATGCACGAGTTTAATTATTAATAACCCTGATGTGTACCAACGACCAACAGAAATTATCCTGGCTCTTCTGCATCTCGAAGCTTATAATATTTTCCGATAGTCGAAGTGACCGGGGTTGATTGCACCGAGAGAAAAGACTTTATTGATTCACGGCTATTTTCGCCAATGAAAATAAATACTTGAGTTTCGATACTATCTTTTTATTGAATGACAACAAATCTAATGGAAAGTAGTGACATTTAATCATGTAAATTGTCTCTGTTCCTTTCATTGTTTACAGAGGTGGCGCCACTTCCTTCACCGCACCTCAGAATTTTCAGACCTATTATTTCCTAAACTGCTCGATAGATAGAGCTTCAATTTTGAGAGAACGGGCTCAAGGATGGAACAAATGGGCTCACGTTCGGGCTCGTTGAAAGTCAAAACCGTTTATTCGGGAGCACCGGAAAACGGAAAAATGGGGTTAGGTGCGATAGAGACAGGCTAATAGATGTTGAACATTGGACGATGAAATTCCTAGCACTTGCTGCTATAAAAAATGTATTCTGAATTAATCAAGGAGACCGTTTCTTTGAATCAGCGAAAACGTTTCTTCGAAACGATGGAAATGTTCCTTACGGGCAATGAAATGTTCTCTTTGAAATTTAATAGCACAGTTTCATTGAAATCAAAGAAAGGTTTCGTCGAAATCAATGAAAACAAACTCAACCTATCAATTTTTTTGGCATCAATAAAATCTTTTCTCTCCATGTGATTCCCAAAATTAAAGGAATATCGACATTTCTTGCCTCAGTAAAATATGTTTTTTAAACGCGAGTATACATTTCACATTTAAAAAAATGTCGGCCAATATAGTAAAGTAAAGTCATATCATTTTCAGTCCCTTTTCTCAAAAAGACAGAAAATATTTCGTAAAATAAAAGTACAAAGTGGGAACGAATTAATTTTGTAATTAGTATGTAACATTGACAAAATTCTTTCGTACACCCGTGAACAGAAAAATTCTCTCACCACCACAGAATTTTTTATTCCATTCTCGCTCAATTCCACAAGAAGCCATTAAGCGTTTTATTATCGTATAGAACGTAAAATAATCTGAAAATCCCGTAACCAAAATTGAACCATCTAGCCCCGTCCCTCGGATATTGAACGCACTTCGTTCTCGGTAATTTATTCCGAATCGTAAAATCGAGTTTTACCACTTTACGGGGCACTTCTGAAGGGAGACGCCACCTTGTAGACTGCGACGACAGTCTGAGTACATATGCCACAATCTATACGGCCAGGTCTTCCTCCGGGGAATCGATATGATAATTAAGATACCGTGAGACTCGAACGAATTAATACATTAATGCCAGAATACATACCATCGAGTCTGTCACTCGCGTCGCGAGTCTTATGTCTACACTCTTTATTTATTTATTTATCTTCACTCGTGTATACGAGCTTGAAAACCTGAAGATAATTAGCTAGTTTAATATTTTTCAGGGTGATACATATACGTATGTGTTAAATGATCATATTCCTTTTATGCACTTCGGCCAGGTATTTACTAACGATATGCAGAAAGGAAAAAGTGCAGTGTAACGAACTGCTGGAAATCTTGGTTTTACTCCTGCTGCCGCTGATGATGATGGTGCTACGGGTGCCAGCATCACGTCTCCACAAGGCATCCGCGATATTTCCAACATTCCACGACTCATTTGGCGAGAGAGACTCTTCTCAGCGCCGGGTTACCACGCCCGGTCGCAAAAGCGAATCAGGTTCGAAACTTGTCCGAGAAGAGAGATAGAAGCCCGAAGCGGTCAGCGATGCAGAGAGCGCGTCTCAGGTTCTCTTCGGCTCTCTTGCTCGATCCAGTTTCCCTTGAAATGCGTCAACCCCGTCTGCAGCGCCCACGCTCGTGTCCTCCCGTGCGCACGCCACTCTGCTCGACGCGGTGCGTACGCCAGGTTCCGAAAAAAAAAACGCATGGCAAGAAATAATCTTCGAAAAAGATATGGCACGTCGAAAGTCTACATATCGAAAAGTTTAGCAAGTTTTCAAACATTCTGATTGGTCGTCGATGGCTTTGATGTGAAGGCAACTTGTGACTGCGGAAGAATCCCGCGCATTTCTAATAGCTGAATTCTTCGGAGTTGTGGATGAGGGTCAAAGAGTTGCGTACGCCAGGTTGCGAAAAATAGAGAATGATGAAAATGGCGAATAACTGAAAAAGCTAATTCCATAATGATGCACATTCTACATTTAGACGTTTTTTATTTTTTAATTCGCTACTTTAGTCATTCGCTATTTTCCCATTCGCTATTTTGACGAAAGTCGAAATATGAAAAAGTGTAGCTAGTTTTTAAATATTCTGATTGGTCGTCGATGGTTTTGACGTAGAGCCAACTTTAGACTGTAACGATCAATGTAAAGTCAAGTATTGTATCTGTGAAAAAATACTTCCCACATCGAAAGTCAAAATATCGAATTGTCATTTGTGTATTGTTTATGATTCGTTTTCACATAAATATTATGTTCTCTCAGATTAATTCAACATTTATCGATTATGATATGATATATTTCGTTGTTGACCCTTATCATTATCACTAAACTGCTTAATTACATACAGGCACAGCAAATGTCTTTTCTAAAATTATCCTGTAGATTTGAGCTATTTAATTTTCTATGAATAAATAAAACAAGAATATATATCTAATGCAGAAAACGAAAGAGGGAAAGGATTATTCTGTCTCGAGCGCATTAACGGAAACAACTGCACCACGTGTACATAATATATCTGTATCTAAAGATAAGAATAGTATTTCAAGTGTTTTTCGTATTGGCAAAGAATTAATTCGCGAAGGCCAGCATAATCCGCGTTTCCACTTCGATGTAGGAAAAGATAATGTTGAGGCGAGTGGTAGGTTTATACATAGATACATGTATATATGGGGCAATCCGCACCAATTCGACCGTTGACTTCTCGGATCTGGTCGCTGAATTTTTATGTTCCAATTCTGAAGTTGACAATTTTTATAACTTAAAACAACAGTGTTGATCTTGAATAAAAATTTGTAAACAATACGTAAGGATCTCTTGCCACCTTTTCGAATTGTCATAGACCCAAAGTGAACGGACATTCGCTTCCATTTTTAAAAATTTGTTATCGAATAAAAATTTGCCTCGAACGGTGATGCAATTCATGTCTCCGAAATTTGACGATTAATTTTCATGCATTACCAAATGAAAAAAATATTTTGATTGAAGGTTATCAACATTTCTGATGTTGAAATATAAAAACTCATATCCGCATCGTATCACAGTTTTTATCGCTTTCATATCATTTTATACAATTCGAAACATTCATCGTACAAATAACTCGCGTATTAATCCGACACGTTAAACTATCGCATTACCGACAAACACACCACAAAAACGAAAGAGAAATGTGAAGGGAAGGTGCGAAAATCTCGCGCGCCACCTCGCGAGCGCGGCCTGCAGCTTGAATTCGAATTCAATGACGCTATCTTAACAAATCATAGCAATAAACGTAAATCACAAATAATTTACGACATTCTTAAAATTCTACTCGTGTAGTTCGTCATTATGCTCTCGTAAATTAATGATAAAAAAAACGTCAATACCAAATGTGATCAGAAAAAGCTGCGAGTTGCAAATTCGAATTCTTCCGTTTTTTTTTAAAAGGGAGATACCGCAAAATAGGTGTACAAAAAAATTCCGCTATTCTTTTAAAGCTGATATAATAATATAAAAAATTATTGGACAAATCCGAGAGGTCAAGGGTCAGACCCAGGTCGAATTGGTGTGGATTGGCCCATATATACAACGGGGAGACGGCGCGCAGCACGGTCATCGCGTATCCAGCCGGCTGACCAGCAGAGAGGAAGGCGAACGCGCGCAGCGACGTCGACGAGGAGAATATAACGGGTGCGAGCGCGCGAGTAGAGAAAAACCGATGGTAGTGGGCGTATGGCTGTTGGGTTGGGCTTCCAGAGAGGTCCTCGGAGGTCAGGCTTACAGCAGGAAGGTGAGTCGCCCGGAGCACCGTTGATATCGAGAAACGAATCACCGGGCCTCGACCATGCCAGAGACTCTCGAGCTCCAAAGGACTCGAGTTCCCCAGTCTAAGACTCGAGACTTTGCTCTGGTACTGATAATATATCGCTCGGACTCTCAATGGATTCCTATTGGACCTCGAGAAGTTGCAACGTTCTTGTTTGCGAATATTTATTACCTACGATGTTTTTTCATTCTTATCAAAAAATATTTTTATGCACATTGTGGATTGAAATTTAATTTTTTGTCAATAGTTCCCGATTACGAAACATAAATCATCACTAGTCCGATAACTGTCAGAATTAAAGCAAGAATCCCGATGTTTCTAAAAAATAAGCGGCCATGATTAGGTTTTTTTTGTAATTCAAATGTTTTTTGGTGAATGTAACGAACTTATGATGACCATCAGGCTGAATCGTAACTAATTTCGTGGAACATATTTATGGATCATAACAACGATATGAAGGATTGTAGGTTCGATTCTCATCAATGTAAAAAAAAGTGCAAATATGTTTTTTCAGCGATTAATATGTACGATCGTGTTGAGGAAGATGAAATATCTGATCGAAAGTGCGGGATGACTAAATTTAATAGGGACAGAAGAATACCTTCCAATTGGATTTCTTTATTATTTCAGTATTAGCTTAATAGTGTGTTGTCCCCCGACACCATGATTATTCCATTATTGTGTATTGCGTAATAATCGTGATATGCGTGCGGCAGCAAGCGAGCTGCAACCGAGTCTTCCAACGAGCGAGTTCCGAGCTGTTCCGATTTTTGTCCCCGATTAAAAATTAATTGTCAAAATATCGTCCGTTCAGATTGCTTCATCGATTCACGTATCGATGAAGCTATTTGAAGACACATAAATAAAAAGATTCCACATGCTTAAATTTCCTACACCGATAACAAAAATTAGTAATACCAACCAAATCTGCGTTTACGGGTGGCGAAACAAATATTTGTTTGATTGAAATAAATATTCGTTCGAATCACCAAAATATTTCTTTCGCTAAGCTTTCAAACGAAATATTTGGTTGATTGGAACGAATATTTCTTCCAATCAACGAAATATTTTTTTCGCCACTCGTAACCGCAGATTCAGTTGGTATTACCAATTCTTTTTATCGGTGTATACAGGAAGGTCGATAACAATGGAATCTTCGTCATCGTTAGACTCAGACTCCGAGTTACGATTTGCCGAACTTCCATCAAAATAAAAATATCACGAGCTGGTATTGTCGAAGCATCATAAAATATATTTTATAATAATTTAACCCTGATAAACCCCGATTTCTTCACGGGATCTTCTAGTTATCTTGTCACCGATTTTTGCCACAATAATACCAATAAAATCGCTTGGTTTTTTTTGTGGGGTATTCGGATCGGATAGCATGTTTACTACGTATACGGTTTAGTTGTTAGCGAGTACTATGTGGCGCACGCGCGCGAGTGCGAGCTTCGTCGAGGGCCCGAGACACGAGGTTGAGGCATAGTCCGGTGTAGAACGAAGAGTCCGAAGAAGGCGCGGGTCATGCAACAACAGGAAGGTTAGTTGCTCGGGGCGGCGACAACGGAGCGAACACCAGCATCTCGCCAGCTCGGAGCGCTTACATACGTACGCGGCGCCGACGCTCATAATTTCGCTCGGGACGCTTGGCTCTTGAGACAGAAAGAGAAAGAGCCATTCGAACACCAAGTGTAGGTTCGAGAAACGAATGTTATACACGTACATTCCTCTACACTAACGGAGATGAAACTCCGCTGGCAACACACATGTTTCCTAGAACTTTGCAGTATAATCCTTCTCTTTCCTCTTTCTAGTTGAAAAAATTAAAAAAAAAAAAAAAAAAACAACGGAATTTCTCGGTTCTTCGGAATAATCTCATTACCCAGCTGAGGGACCATATGCTGTGCCCAAGTCTGTACGAGCTTGCGTGGCAAAACCCCGTAATGCCTGAGGAAATGATTTTTTTTTTCGTCGGTGATCCATCGTTAAGGAGAAAGGAAAAAGCTATACACGGGATAAATTGTTTTCCGAAATGATTTTCTTAACGAGTTCGTGGGAGGATCGGGTTGTACCTACGGTGAACTTAAGGATACCTAGTTACCTAAAACAAACGGCGTGAGAAAAAAGTTATTTCGATTGTATCTTGTTGAAAAATATTTTTATGTTGAACTTCTTTTATGCGCCTGAGTCACCTAAAAAAAGTCATTTATAAAAAATTCTGTAGACGATAGTATTTTTTTGAAAAATCTTCCGTTAGAACCTCATTGAATAAAATATCGAGCATTACAATTCTGCAATTTTTCAACGACATACCGTGCACCGAAATCTTGTGAGGTAAAAATGAAACTTTTTGACCTGATGCGGCTTTAAGATCAACGCGGTGAACAAAGTTTAGTGTTGTATGTCTCATTTTATTGGTCGAAGAGTGCATTCTGTTTGGAGTATAGAACATTTTTTTTGGACCTCTATGACGAAGCTGTAATTTCAAATGAGCGAAAAAATTGTCTGTATTAATTCTAAGATTAGTGAATAAATGATTACAGCCAGTCAAATTTTAACTGCATCCTTATTTATTATATTCGACACGGAATGCACTTTCCGACAGATAAAACGAACACCAAACGAAACTGTTTTTTTTTTGGTGTTGCTATTTTAATTGCACTTAAAGAAAAATTCTACTATATTTTGGTTTCAATTATCATTTTTGTAAATCCAATCGAACTTCTTAAATAACGACCTCTTCGCGTATATGATTTTACACATGATAAAAAAAAATTAATGACAATGACCTTAAATGTATTATCACTTTTTTTGGATGTCGTAAAAATATTCATTATAAAAATAAACTCACCATCAAATTTATAACAATTTAGTATAAAAACTAGTAAATTACGTTAATAATTATGACAGAATTATTATAATGTCAAATAAGTTCTATGACACGTCTTAGTAAAGACATATATCGAATTAATAGAAAGTTACACAATTAAATAACATTATTCAAGGTAAATTAACTAACTTCCCTACATGTCATCAGTCCTAAGTATGCTATTTGACTAATTTCTTAAATTATCTATGTAAACAGTAGATTTCTGTAGCTGTGAACGAACAGAGCACGGTAATGTAGAAAATACCTTGCGTGCTCCTTATAATTATATAATTATTAGTCAGCCTGCTGTGGTGGAAAGACAAGACTGAAGCGTAACAT
Source organism: Tromatobia lineatoria (assembly GCA_949699805.1). Lineage (NCBI taxonomy): Eukaryota > Metazoa > Arthropoda > Insecta > Hymenoptera > Ichneumonidae > Tromatobia > Tromatobia lineatoria. The sequence goes on along the minus strand of OX453040.1, from coordinate 1,266,682 downwards.
AATGACGTAAAAGCAGAAGGGACATAGAGCCTCTTTAATTAGGTGTGCGCGCGGTAAACGCGTGCGTTCTTGCGATTTCACGGGACGAGTCGGAGCTGCTCCGCCATAATTCGCTCGAGCTCGGTTAACCTTTTACCTCTCTACACTATGGTAACCATCGGTGACTTCTGGTCGGTAAGCCTTTCGATTAATTTTTAGCTTCGCCCACCGTGATCCACCGCTACCATCTGTGTGACCCGTGACCTCAGTTGTCTTACGTAATTTTCCTCAGCAAGTGAATATACCAACCGAGTAAAATACAATTAAATAAAATAAAACTAATCAATACATCAACCGATGAGTAATTTATCGGATTTAATGAATGTCATCTCTCATTTTAACGATCTCGAAAGTGAGGATAATTTGTTGTAAACCAAGTAAGCGATGTTTATTTGTGTCAGTGACATTTATTTTGGCAACTCAGAGTCAAAATTGTTGACTGCTTTGCAGGTCTTTGCGAATTTGCAGAATTACAATGCTTAGTATATATCAAATGACGTTTCAATGTAAAATTCTTAAAAAAAAAGGGATCACTCCATTTAAAAACACGTGATATACGTAAAAATATCCTGATACAAGTAATTGACAGCAAAATTAAAATGTATAAATATCCTAATTAACCAGTAATCCTCAGCAAAATAAATATGAATAAATAATTGGTTTAACCCAACAAACGCCACGTGCATATTAGCGAGTAAAAATAAAAGAAAAAAAATGACCGAAGGAGGAGACCGTGCAATCATTGAGTGATAAATTGTTGTTGCCGAGAAAATGTATGAAATTGCTTTCGAAGGATAATAAGAAAAGGATGCGTGTATATATACATGCACTCTGAAATATGATGAGTTTGCTACCGTCAGCGCGGCAGATCTGCAGGAAACGATCACCCGAGGCTGTATTTTAATGATCTTCCAGAGGGTTCACTGGAACTAAAAATCCTGGAATCGTAAATAGAACTGTCGGTAATATCGTGTCAGATGTTTTCAGAGTGCATGATTGTTTTTGGCCAATCTTACCACCAATATTGCACAAAATATTTATTTCCTGCACTTGGTTCACTGATGAAACAATGATATCTTAATAGCTGATCTTTTATGAGGAACAGAGGTTTAATTAAGACGGGTAAAAAAATGGCGTGAGACATGAGAGTGAGAATTAAGTGAATCAGGAAAGAGGATAGGACGGTAGCTTCTCCGGTGTTCGATCGTTGGTTCGTGATCAACGGACGATCAGATCACCGTTCACATCGCCAGCGATCCGAAACCTCTGATCGTGTCTGATGGTCAAATTGATTAATCTTCGTACCCTTTCAGGCTCGATTAATTATTGACACGCTTCGCAGCTATCGGTGTACGAATCTAGGCACTATTATCGTGTTTTATAGCCGTACATCCGAGAAAGTGCCAACGAACTGTGCTAAAACAGTATTTTACGATCCTAGGCCAGAAAGTTGGAGTTCCTGGCGTATAAACGCCGAGGCGAAGCCGCGTCTAAGACTAAGACTTAATCTAAAAAAAAGTATAAGGATGCAATCTAGATTATTTTTTTCCCAGATCAACGAAATCTATCCCGAGTTTGTTTTGACAATATGCAAATCCGTGCGAGAAGTGCCGACTTCTCACACGCTTCGCTTGGCTTTGCGTGCGAGAAATCGCACTTCTCGCACTCGTGAAATAAAATTGTACATGAAACTCGTGCGAGGAACTTTTTCTCAACACGTGTGATTACAACACTCGCCTTCGGCTTGCGCTGCAAACGCGCCCTTGTCAGAAAAAGTTTCATCGCACTCGTATCGTAATATACCATCATTTCACCAGTGCGAAAAGCAGGCACTTCTCGCACGGAGTTGCATAATAATCGTTACGTGACTAGGTATCAAAAAAATAAAGCGTTTATGGCTGAGTTATCATCATATTGAAGAACCACATGAAGATTGAAACTCTTCAGGAATTACGGTACCAGGTTCACCGAATGAGCATATATTCATTTAGTTTTTGTGCTTCCTGTGTGGGGAATAGAATCGCCAACGAGAAGAGTCATGCCTAACTTGAACTCTCTTCTTTTGCCGTTGAACCCTGATGGTTGTGATGGTCGTGCGCAACGTCTCTAACAGAAAGAGCACCATGAAGACCATCAGCATCAGCAGCGAAGACTCAAGCTGTTTGCCTGCTGCCGCGAGTCAGGTGGCGATCCGCTCGTACATAAAAAGGTACACGAAAAGATTGTCCGACTCATCGCGAGACGAGACATACATATATACATTTAAACGTTACTGCATACTAACATTTATTGAGTTAGTGTAAAAGCGGTCCAGTGGCAACGGCACGCGTGCGTTTCCGTGTCATTCGCGTAATACATAAGCCAGGCTGAGCTCTCATCTGCTGCGACGGACTGTAATAAGAAGAAGAACGCGTAAGTTAAACGGTACTCCGTTAAGGTTCCAACCTAAGCGCTTGACTCATCGTCGTTGAGCCCCTGAAGTCAAATGTATTTCTCTCCGAGTGTATAGCGAAATAATAGCTACGGGGCATAGAGCATAAGTTTATATGGGGCATTCCGTCCCAATTCGACATGGGTCTGATCCTCGACCTCCACAATTTGGCTCGTAATTTTTTGTAGGATTCGTTAGACCCTTTCAAAGTACCGGATTTTATTTTCTTATTTTTTCTTAAATAATTTTTTAAAAATATTTTCTTGAAGTGACATATGGAATTTGAAAATCTGGAAAAATTCTAAAAAATACTGTGTTGAATATCAACGTTTTTGAGCTAATGGCTGAAGTGAAGAAAAATTTTCGTCTCATAGTTTGAAAATTTTTTGTTAAAAAAAAAATAAAAAATAGAAAAAATAAAATTTACTATCGACGACTTGTCAAACATTTCTGTATACATAAAGAAATGAGTATTGAGTAAGTGAGAAATGAGTATGAGAATTCAGTATATATACAGAAATGTTGTTGCTTGAAATCTACAAGAAGAAAAATCTTGTCCACTTTAGCTATAAGCTAGAAAATCTGATATTCAATAAAGTGCTTTTAAAATTTTTTCAGATATTTAAATTATGGCGTTTGATATGTTATTTTGGAAGAATAAAACAAAAATTGCATGGAAAAAATAAAAAATGAAAATATAGTGCATTTGAAGGTGTAAACAATATTACAGAAAATTACTAGTCAAATCGGGGAGGTCAAGGGTCAGACCCAGGTCGAATTGGGACGGATTACCCCATATATATGTACATCTTTATAATGTACGAAGGTACGTCGTGCATGTACGTGTATAGTTATAGTATAATACACTTGGAATAGAAGCCAAGACGCGCGGATGACTTAAAAGGCGAATCATTATTATATTACGTCCACTTTATGGTATAGCAGTTGCTCGACGTCTCGCTACGATGACCGTAACCACTTTGTGACGAAATCACAGTACATACTACAGTCATATCTCTGTCAGTCATCTTGTCCCTTTCCTGTTACAAATATGATTCTGTCAACGTAATTTCCGTTTTTCTATTTTAATACATACACATTGTTATTATTGTGGATTAAAGACCTCTGCTTGTTTAAGTAATGGAAGGTTAGACCGTCGTATTCTCACGAAGGGGACGCAGGAATAGAGCTTTTTTAACGCTTGGTAGTTCACTATTTGTATGGCACTTAAACACATTTAATCGGACTGTAATGAAAAGCATTCACATGCGGGTTTACTAGAAAATTTAGTTGCACTCACTAACATCAAAAAATGGATTAGTCTTTACCAAACGTTTGTGATTCATTTAAGATATCAATTTTTAATCGCTCGAATTAAAAACTCAATCCAAGTACAAGTCAGCAAAGAAATTTAGATTAATTGAATTCTATGAAAAATGTAGTCTTCAGGAAATACTATAAATCGAATAAAAAAATTAAGTCGCGTATTCCAAACAGAAAATGCATAAAGTCAGAATACATGTTTCAGCGGTAAAAAACAATGATTAAAAATAAAATTTTGACACAGCCCAGTGTTCACCTGATAATACTGTCTCAAGGTATAGAAGAATAGAGGCTCGCGAGCCGCGTGACTTTCCCGTTCGGCGGCGCGTATCCAGCGATGCCACGAGGGTTGAGTGGCGTGCGGGGCCTTCTATAAATCTTCATTTACCGTGCGCGCGGGTCCCGCGCCGACTGTAAGGCCCCGGCTACGAGGCGGGGCTCGGGGTCGCGCGGAATTTAAAAAGTAACGAAACTGAACGAACCCTGCTGCCGTGCTTCACGTGTACATATATATACGAGCATACATATGCACACACACATATATATATATAGCCCGAGCAGAGTCTGGAAAGCGAGACAGAGCGAACGCGAGGCCCGCGGGATCGCAAATCAAACGGTCTGGGTCCGTTCGGAGCCCGAGTGAATCGGGGGCCAGTCGCGAGGCCAATCGTAGTTGCGCGGTGGCGAGCAGACAGGGCCGTGACAGGAGGAGGGCACCCGGGGGCAGCTGAAGTAGCTGCGGGCAACACGCGAGGCTTTTCTTGCCTTCTCGCCTTCTGTCTTGTGTCTTTTTCTTCCACTCGCTTTCGCCTTCTTCTTCTTCATCTTCTTCTTCTTCTTGTTTTTCTTGTTTCACTTGTTCTTCTTTGCCTGATTCAGCGAAGTTGCTTCCATCTTCCTCCGACACTCGACTGAGAGAGAGAGAAAGAGAAAGACAGAGAGAGAAAGAGAAAGAGAGAGAGAGAGAAAGAGGGAGAAGATGAAGAAGGAGGCGCGAGGCCCTCGTGGCGTTTATGCCCCCTAAGCATATTCCGCTACCTCAGCGCTCTTACTCGCGAAGACACCGAAGTAAAACGGAGAGAAAGAGGTATGAATGCGCCGTCGCGGCGCTGGTATATAGATACGCGCACGCCTCCCGTATAACGTGTTCTGTACAACGCGCGTCGGTACCTCTCGCTTATGCTCACATCAATTTATTATTTATTACCACCTGCGTGAGCAAAACTGGCCTGCGCCAGTGCCTCGCTACTATCTTTGTCTCGTGCAGTGTGCGCACCGTCAGTGTCTACCTAACGATATGTTTCATATACTATCTGGATTCTCGAATTACATTCAGGGACAGAGAATACGCTTGTTTGTTTGCGTGGTCCTCTTTGTAAGTGATTCCTCTTGTTGGGTCTTGGAATAAGAAGGATAACTTTCTTTTTATAAATAATAGGAACGCAGCGTGAATAAATGACTCGATATAAATCAAGAAAGATAAAAAAAGAAAGGAAAAGAATTGACAAAAATTGTACGCGAAAATTAGACCTGATCTGTCGTGAGTAGATCAGTTGTTAGCTTACGAATAGCCACCCTACCCAAATATGGGTCGATATCTTCATGGTTTTTGGTGTCCAGATCGATATCTTTATGATTTTTGGTGTCCAGGTCGATCGCTTAATAGTTGAAGGGTCCAGGGTAATCGAATGGATTTAGTTTTATCGATTCAAGATGACTAGAGACCAAAACTTCTTGTCAGCGCCGCAGGAGTAATTTGAGTTGTTCATGTTTTCGAAGAATATCATCGTGAGTCTTATGCCAGAAGTTCAAGTAATGTATGTGATTGTGACTAATATTCTTCAATAATGTGTGTATTTGTTTCCGTAATTTTCTGCATACATTATGTAATAAATGGCAACATCAGGGGCGAACTGCCGTTTCACTCGCGGCCGAATTTCAGCTCAATGTCATTCTCTTTCCAGTCTGCTATCAATATGGCTATCAAGAGCTTGTCCCGTCTATTCTATATAAATAAATAAATAAACAAACAAGAAAAAAAATTTAAAAAAACCTCTAAATTTTTTTTTCCTAAAAACAAAGCTCTCTCTATGAGGAAGCAAAAAAATGCATCGGTCTTTAATTCCGCAGTCGTTCGTAGCCGAATTTGGTCCGTATGTGTAAGGACTCTGCTCGGAGTATAGCGACGTGTTGAAGCAGAGGCCGCGATTTCTCGGAAGTTTCGTGTCCCGATAAGTTTCGTCAACCGCAGACAGGATGCGTGTAAGAATGCTTCTCTCTTTCTCTACGTTCGTTCTCGGTCGCTGCCGTTTGGACGGTGCGACGCGCATCGAGATTCTCCGCGGGACTTGCTTTCCTCTCACTCGCGCAACGGAGTATATGGCCTGCCCTGCGGTGTGGTCGTGGCTCCGGTCAAGTTACCGGTGCACGCCAGCTAACCTCGGATTAATTCGAGATCGGCCGTGTTGCTGTTGCTGTTGCAGTGACCGCGGTACTGCATCGGCCCGTTGCACCGGCACCGCGCCTTGCTGCTGCCGCAGTGTTTTCTTATTCGCGCACGCCTCCCGCTCGCGAGACCGTTTCTCGGTGCACTGCGCACAGCGCAGCCGGTTTCGTGAGGTCGCATCGGACGTCGTCCAAATATTTACGAGCCGCCTCGGCCGTCGTCGGCTTTATGACGCTGAATTTCGTCCACGATTCACACACTCTCCACTCGCAAACTGTAATCCGAGTGAAACGAGCGAAGGTCTTTTTATATTTTTTTTTCTTTGCTCGGATGAAGCTCCGCTTTTCATTTGGGAATAATCGTTTCGATAAATATACACTCGATACTTTTTTATATCGGCAGAGGGAGATATAAATATTCTGCGTAATTGTTATTGTCCACATGAGATGACAAATATTTGGGCTTATTTTTATTTTTGTGCCGTTGAACACGCATTTGGAGATGTGGTCGCTGGGCTGGTAATTATTGAGTAGGAAGAATAACAGATGTGGGAAGAAATAATAATTGTATTCACTTTGCCTAAGCTAATTTTATTGTGTACAGTGTTTTCACAGTTTATGCTCTGTACAAATTGTAATCCGAGAGAAATGAGTGAAGGGATTTTTTTTGCTTGCTCACAGAGGAAACTTCGTTTTCATGTAATTTTATTTTGTCGAGATTTTCATGTCAGGAAATTCAAAATGGTTCGAAATATCGAAAAAAGTGGTTTAGGGAAATTTTCGTATGTACTTGTGTGCAGGGATTTAAAATTTCAATCACCTATAACTCAAATACCGTTTCACAAATTCAGCAGCCTTTTTGTGAGTGTTGCATTTCTTTCCGAAACGTATGCAGGGATTTTGAATTTGTGGCTTTTTAAATTTTTCTTCGCAAAGGACAAACCTCTTGCTAAAAAAACTCTTAAACAGAAACCAATCATTCTTGTCCGCGTGAAAACATATAAACAAGGAATGTTGATTTTTTATATTAAGTGCAATATTCCAAATTAACGATTTACACCCCAAACAAACGAGACCAAGGAACTTTGTAAATGGAGGCTTCCCAGTAAATCAATTAATATTTAGTCGTTTTCTGTAGCATTTCTTCCCCTCGCGCGTTTGCTACATCAATTACCCCTCTTTTTCGTACTTTCCAACATGGTAACTACATCAACATTAGTCAACGTTAAAGGGTGGGCAAAAGACGAATGTCCAGTGATACTTGGCTGAAGGCCAGTAGCATAATAAAGTTCCCCGCGAGAGTCGCAGTGTCGACGAATTTATAGACTCAAGTGCCAGTTAATTATTTAGTAGATAATGGTATGTATATGGGGCATTTCGTACCAACTCGATCTGGGTTTGAACCTCGCCTTCTGGGATTTTATCCTCGATTTTTTGTTTTGTTGGTCCATCTCTAAAAAGCAACAATAATTTTCGGTAGATTTTTTTTTAAAAATTTATATACTTATGATTATGTATAACTAACATATTGAAGCCCGTTATTTAAAAATTTGACAAAATTCTCATAAATCCTCTCAGGCATCAATATTTTTGAGCTTCGATTAAAAGTGTCGAATCTCGCTTCCATTTTACAAAATATTTTTACAACGGAATGTTAATAAAAGTTAGATGTGTTACAATCCCTTTACCGCCGACTAACGCTTGAATATCTCTACACATGTCAGAAATCTAGACAATTTCTTTATATTTTTTCATAGCGATTTTTTTCTACCATTTATTTTATTTTTATTTAAATTTTGAAAAATCTCTATATACAAATCTAAAATAATTGTCTGCATTTCTGACATGTATATGAATGTTCAATCAATAGTCGGCGGTAAAAAGATTGTAAGACATGTATCTTTTCTAAAATTTCGTCGTAAAAAAATTGAGACGAAAGTATATAAATTGTCTTTAAAAAAATCTAACAAAAATTGTGTTTGCTCCTTAGAGATGGACCAATAAAATAAAAAGCCGGGGATGAAATCCCAGAAGGCGAAGGTCAGGCTCAGGTCGAGTTGGTATGGAATGCCCTATTTGTAGGTACGTTGGGAGCTTTGGAGGATAAAGGGAGATACTGTCGTGAACTCCAGCGAACTGCAGTTAGGTATGTATATCTTAGAAAGTCTCTCGGTTGTTTCTCGAGTGCAAAACGATATCGCTACCGATGTCTGCGCACTACGTTTGCAATTATTCGCGCCACTCGCCGCGATGTGTCCGAAGCGTTAGTTACGATCCACGAGAGCTCTCGCTAATTTAACTGCGGGGGGGTTTGGATATGTTACGTGAATTTCATAACCAGCCACTGGAGAGACGATTCGAAACCGGATGATTTAATAGATTCGCCGACTCGCCAGTCTCGGTTGCATACTTTGTATGCAAACGCAGTTCAACGACTACTAATTTCCGGATTAGCATAAATAATATTTCGCAAGCGTTATTTGTCGCTCATTACATTACAATACGTACTCGAGAAACATAATTCAACATTATACCACGCAGAAATAGATCGTCGAGCTGTTTTCTCAGGATATTAGAAATGATTGATAAGAAGAAATTAGACAGTCGTAGATCAGGTTTTCTGTGAAATTTTACCGTGTGCAATTGTACTTGCAAAATTGTTCACACCTTAGATAATAGACTCTAATTTCCCTGTCGTTAGCTTTCGAAAGAAAAATTGTGGGTGTTGGACTATTACTATCTGAGGCTGATTAGCATATGGCAGAGCAGGTCTAATGGGATTTGTCTGGTGTCGGGACTTGTTCGGGCCTTATTTGGTATTATGTAGGCAAATTCTGCTTGAGTTTCATGAAGTTAGGTCGGTGATGATCTTTGACATCGAAGAGAAAGTATTTCAATACAGTAGTGAAATTCTGGACGTCAAAGTCCTGCATGTAAGCCATAAAAATCTGCTTGGTCAATGGCATACAGAAGCTCCGTGATATGATAATTACTGACTGCTCCGCTAGATGGCGAAAACGGAAGAATCGTTTCTCGCAAGCGAAACAGCGATAATTTAAAACGTTACGGATCTCTATGCAGCGAAAGGCTTTTATTTACATTTCATTAATATCATGTCTTCTTATACCAACTTAATAACGATTAGAATAATATATCGAGTTTTTCGGTCTTTTGGAATCTTTAAAAAAAAAATGCACCAGTTACTTTTCCCGTCGTAAAAGTAAATATGGGCTTCGCAATGGTCTGAGATCATCACAATGGACAGCTTTAAGAGTCCACATTCCATGACCTGATAAAAAACCATCGTTAAGTCAATTCAATTTTTACCTGGGATTGCGAACTCAAATAATGTCACTTCATTACCCCAATTTTGGTTCACGGTGAAAGTACAACAAAATAACAAGCATCTCCATCTGAGCGTATCTCAGGTGATAAATATTTTCGGATCGATGGTCTCGATCATCTCAGCTCCCAAGTGCGACTGACTAAATTGCTAACTTCTTTTTGAGAGCACTAGAACGTTCTACACCGAACAACAATATTTTATAGATCCAGATCCATATCGGGAGAGATCTACTAATAGCGAATGTATCTGGAATAAGTTCCATTCTCCTCTCGAGAATTCCTATGCTATAATTCTTTAGACGACGACGACGACGACGACTACTGTGTACAAGGGATCGAGAGGCAATACGAGAAAGAGATCGTGCTGTCCGCAAAGCTTGTGGACAAAAACTATGCACGATTTTACACACCTCTACCTCTCCAATATTCCATTCATATATATGGGGCAATCCACACCAACTTGACCTGGGTCTAATCTCCCACTTTTCGGATCTGGTCGTGATTTTTTATGTTGTTATTTTAAGTCGAAAAGGGATTCAGATTTGTTAAATGATTTTTTAAAATTATTATATAAAGAAACAGGATTGGCCGTTATGTAAAAATAAAATAAAAATCTTAAGAACTCGTACTATATTTTAAAATCTGTAAGCTTAAAAAATTTAATGGTAAACAAATTGATGAAAATTCGGAGCAGTAGTCAATCGATTTTCGGTTGATGGTTCACCATGTTTATATAGAATACAGGAATCAAGAACGTTACATACGCCGACTTAGGCTCACAAATTTTGCAATGTGATCAAGGAATTTCGATAATTCTTGCAAACTCCTATACAACGTGTAACACTGTTATTTTCTCCAAATGCCAGATCAAAGAATTCAAAAATTTTTTTTTTCAAATTCCGCTTCCTTTTAGACCTGCAACACCAACATAAAAAAAAATCATCGACCAGATCCAAGAGGTCGAGGGTCAAACCCAGGTCGAATACTTGTGGACTGTCCCATATATACACATATTCAGTGTTGTAACGAGCGCTCAGCGAGACGAGAGGGCGGCAGTGTGGGGCGGGGTTAAAGTTCCGAACGGTAAATACACGAAGGTCTAAAATTCCGAAAATTAATATATCCCACCTACATTTTTGCCGAAATTCGCTAGAAAAATTTTCGTCAAAAATGTAGGTGAGATATTAAATTTCGACATTTTAGACCTTCGAATATTTACCATTCGAAACTTTGTCCCCGAGACGCAAGGAAATCGGGGTTAAAGTTCCGAATAGTAAATAAACGAAGGTCTAAAATTCCGAATCTTGAAATCGCACCTACATTTTTTACGAAATTCGCTAGAAAACATTTCGGCAAAAATGTAGGTGGGATATTAATTTTCGGAATTTTAGACCTTCGTGTATTTACCGTTCTGAACTTTAACCCCGCCCCGGCAGTGTTGTTCGAGGCTGTATTACGAGAAAACGCTCGTGCTAAGCAAGCTGCGCTAGTTTTCCATCGTGATTCTAGCGCGGAGCGGGCGAGCAATCGCGAATGCTCATGCGCGCGAGCGCTATGGCCAGCATGTTGGACGCAGGTGTTCACGGATAGGACATACCAGCAACCGGATGTAATAAATTGAACGCGGTGAAAAGTTTAGCGAGCGCCAAGCGTGACTCGACGACAGTGCAGAGGAGTTGTATGGTATCGAACGAAAGATGACGATGCGGCGGACGACAACGTTACCATCAGACGTCGAGGTTCTTCTCGCGCGTCGAGCTGTGAGCGAAGAATCGTGATTCGTGACTTTACGAGTCCTCATACTCATGCCTTGTGCCTCACTCAGTGGCGCCTCGCGATAATAACGGCGTACTTCATGACGCTTATTTATTTATTTTATTTAAGCGGTTAGCAGCTTCCCTGATGCGTGAAAGACGCGTGGCGCTTTCGCACAATGTGATGCCATTTTCTTTATATCGTTCGCACGTGCGACCTCATTATAAACACACATAATAATAGCCTTGGCTCCGTGATAATAATGTTATGGGCACTCAATGTCTGCCACTCAAACATTTTATAACCGGTGTGCCTATAACTAAATCGTTATCATTATATCGAATGATGGACAATAATCGATGCGTTTGGTTAATTGATGAAGAACCGGTCGATACGTTAATTAATTATTCTATTGAGTATTAGTGATTTAAGTGAATTAGAAATCATTGATTAACCTCGGGCAGTTATTCTTCCTGTACAGAGAAATCGAGGCGGTCCCGGTTGTTTAATGTTGCTATAAAATTCGGTAATTAATTATAAAGAAAATGAACGAAAATTGAGGGTAAAGAAATTGATTAGTGAATTGAACATGTTTGGATAAATCTATGCATTTAATTGAAGAATGGAGGCCTTGTAGTTTGTGGATAACTCTCTTATTTTTAATGGCTTATGATTAATTTTGTGGCATAATTATTCATTTGAGTCAATCTTCAGAATCATCTCTATGAGGAAGTATGTTAATCAATCTTGCAAAGTTGCATTTTGGAACTTTTGTTTAATGAAAGTCAAACTTCTAAAAAATCTGAAGCACATAACAAATTATTACGAAACTGTGTTCCTCCTCTTTTTGCAAAGTAGTGATTTTATGTATAAAATTTGAGTTCGCTATCTTATGTTTTGCTTAAGTTGATGCAATAAAATCATTTTTTCTAAAAGTTAAAATTCCAGGAAATTTGAACCAAGTTGCAGATTATAATGTAACAATGTACTAATCATCGCTAAATAATACTAATTTTATGGATGAAATTTGAATTTATAGTCTCATGTTGTGCCAAAGTAAGAGTAAAAATGTGAATTTTGGAAAAATTTTAAAACTTGAAAAAATTCGAACCGCTTTGCCAATTTCGGTCAAATTTAACACCAAACAACGTTAACAGTACCTGTACTTATGGAAAATTATTTAGCAAAATATTGTCAATCGTACGGAAAATGAAGCGCGCATGTTATTTTTTTAAAATTCAAATAGCTTTAACATGAAAATTTCTGTATACACTTTAAAAAAAAATTGCAACCGTCAAAGAAGCACTGCAGCTTTACTTGTCTGTCATATTTTACCTCAATGCGTTACACGGTTCTCGAGAGAGAAATGATTGAAATTTTGAAGCCCTGCACACACACACGCACACATACACACACACACACACCAACATTTCTTCTAAACTCCCCTATTCGATCTTGTAGACCATTCTGAGTCTCCTGCTCAATCAAACCCAAACAATTATTTTTTCCCAATGAAACCAAAGATCCCCTCATAATGTAGCAAAAATTAATAAACACATCGTCCGAAATCGTCCAAATAATTTATTTCGGAATGTGCATCTCTAACACTCCAATCGCATCGACATCCCAAATAAGAGAATCCGTTGCATCGTATGAATGAAACATCTAAGATGAGCGATAAAAATTCCGAGGTCGTTTGTCCCGTTCGTTTTTTTTTTTTTCGAGATCTCGAGCCACCCGCGCATGCCGGCTGAGCTCTCGCGAATTATAGCACAACAGGAGTGCGCACGAGCGTGGAGTTCTGGTTCTCGATATCAGGATATCGCGATAGCTATAGCACGAGTTGCTTCGGTATAAGGAGAGTGGAGGATAGTGAGAGCACGCCCGCGTGATCACGAACAATTCAAATCTTTATCTCTCTCCGCTTATGAACGGAGGTTCCGCAAAACGTGGTCGGCGGGAGGGGGAGGCAAACGGGTGGACGCGGGCGGAACCGTGTTCCGTATATTAGTACACGGAGATAATTAATTCGTGATTGGTGGCCGCGCGTGGTTACACGCGCTCGAGCATTATTACCCTCTACCGTAGAAACGAGAACAACGCGACTATATATTCAACTACTCCTTCGCTATGTTGTTGTTACTCGTAGGTATTCCTGCTCCTACTAGTTATACGGTTCTTCGAGGTTCCTTTCGACGACCGCGATCGCGCAGTTCTCCGCCAACCGGAGAATTCCTTAGGCACTTTTTATCCCTGCTCTAGTATCGGACACGAGGCTTTTTGTCGTCCTCACTCGCAACATTGCCGGACGTACATACCAAACTGGGGCTCTCGTTACTTATATTATTACGCGTGACACGTCGCTTATACACCTGAATTACCTGTTCCAATTTTTTTTTTAACATTTAAGATTGATGCAAAGTTTAAATTGTTACGAAAGTTCAGTTTTACTTTGGGTAACCTTCAAATAATTTTGGTTATGTTCGCAGGAGTTTTGCCGATTTTTTTTTTTGAAAAATATTGCCAGTGTGGATGGATGTAAAAATGTAAACTGAAGCAGGTCTGGCACATCTGCAATGTCTTCTGGATGTGCGATTTATATTTTTTTTAGGAAATGCTACAATAATAATATCATACTGAAAACAATATAATTTTCCTTTTTAATTTTGGATAGTTAAAAAAAAGGCATAAAAAATGAAGATTTCCAAAAATATACTTGTTCATAATGGAAAATTGGAAATTGTCTATCCATCTTCATTTTTGTCAGGACATTTTGTGAAAGAGTGAACATTTTTGTACTCGTGAATTTTTGACAACGGTTACGAAATTTTGACAATCTATTTTAGTCTATAAATAATTTCTTTAATATTTGCTAGAGTTGTACCGATTTTTATAGCTTATTGCATCGTCAACATTTTTCATGATGTGCGTTTTATCATTTATATCCTATAATTTGTTTATTGTTAGACGTTTAGTAAACGTGGCCTACACGTTATATACTTTATTCTTTCAACTCCACATTAAATGCTTGAAACACATTTTAGGCAATGAATTCGATTTAAAAAACTGTAAGGACCAAAAGTCACGATCGCTACTTTCATCTTCACTCGTTACAATTGTTTTTTTACAATTTCTTTCATGATATTCATTGCTAAAAATATTTTTCGACGATTTTGTGTAAAGTTAAAACATTAAAGTATATAACGTTTTGTAGGCCACGTTTAATGAGCGCTTAATAATAATCAAATTATAGAATTAAAAAAAAGTGCAACCAGCGAACAGCTGAAATTTCTGCGTTGAAGTAAAATATCGAATTCTATAAAATCGGTTCTAATTTTTGTTACTAAATTTCATGAAATTTTTTTAATTTTTCTACTTGTGAATTATTGACGACAAGCATCGATCAGTACACGTAAAATGTTGGAGGTGTAGTGGAAGTTATGCTAGCGACACTTCAGAAAGAGAGAAAAGCCTCCTGAAATATGAGGACAGCAGAGGAGCTCGAAGGAGATAAACCAAATAATAAATTAATCTGTACGTCGAGAGCGTACGCGTCTCGACCAAGCGGCGATCTCCCAGCAGTACTTTTTCGTCTCTCTTGACTGACTCCGGCTCGATCCATGCGTGCCAGATAGACAATCGAGCGTGTTCGATATTATTAATGCACCACTGTCAAACCCAATGAATTGTATTACGGAGAAGTGGCTGATGTATCGTTTACAATGCGGGGGGTAAAAATCCTGCGGATACACTGTTGTACTGCTACGATAATACCAGCATATTAATACTAAAAAATAAAACACAACAACCTACAATAATATAAATACCATTTTTCCGTTTGAATATCGTCAAAAGAAAAATCGTTTAATCGGAATAATTTGGCGGATGTCAAATTCATTTTTCATCAGCATTTCCAGTATTCAAGCACTTGCAATTCTTTCCAGTATTTATTTGTGTAGTGAATAAAACGAGCAATTACAAAAATGCAATATTATCTGATGAGTAATAATTGCTGCTAGCAAATTTGCGACACGTGACTTTCTTTTTGATGTCAGCGCAAAGATATCGTCAAATTATTGAATGTACTAACGAATTACATTTACAGAATATTTTTATTAAGTTTGCGATGCATATGCACCGCAATTTTAAATAATTTTGATTTCAAAATATTATAATTTCTAATTTGTTCATAAATTTGCAATATTTCGCAGTTGAACATAACTAAATGACTGAACATCTCCCACGATTCGATTATATTGATGCTCGTATTCCGTAAAAAAAATAGTCTATCAGAAAAGTCTATAAATTCATCGGTTCATTAATTCTCTCCACAATTAAAACCTGTCGTCCAATTAAAACAAGGGAAACTTGCTATTTGATAAATATATGGAGCTGAGAAATAGAGCAAGCTCTTATCATAATTGCACCGCGACAGAAGCGAGATACAAATCCCAAAAAAAAAAAAAAAATCAGAGAACGTTTCGTTCCTCCAGCAATCAGAGTCTGAAATGTTATATATTCTCCAGGAGAACGTCGTAGCGTCTCGTCCCCGATCACGAAACGATGAAATATATTCCCTCTTCTGCATTCGCTTATCGGGTATCGCATTAAGAGAAGGAAGTTTATTAATTCGACTTGGCGATATAACCGCGCACATATATACACAGTGAGTGCAAATGGAGAGGAGCAAATCGGGCACCACGCGATGGTCTTCGCAAATAACGAACGTCCTACGCGCGTCGTCACCTTCGAAGATAATTAATGTCGTTCTGATTCCATGGTTATCTCAGCTTCACGCTCATCCTCCGTGCCACATACATTTAAGCCCACTTGATGTGTACCTCCATAGACACATACATATGTACAGTAAATAGGCATGAATCTTCTAATGACCCAAGCGTGCAAAGCCCTGAAGAGTTTTAATCGCACGAACCATTCAGACGAACCGTATCGAACATTTGTTTGCTAATAAATGACTAGATTTTTTTAAAAGAATGAATAAGAATCTTTATTAACCAACATTCCTCCGTTCTCTATATCGCAAACTTTTTTATTTTTCGCTACAGTGGCGCTGCAGTCGTGAACAAAAGTTTTTGCAACAACGGTGTATTCATAAAGGCAATGATTGATCGACTCGACGCGCTCTCGAGACTCAATGTATATTAAGAAAGTCACGAAATCCACCGGCGAATGTGCGGACCTCGTCTGTGCAGGTGAAAGTCACGTTCTGCTCCATCACTGCACTAATCACTGCTGTCTGGTATATAGTAATGCGAGCGTACAGTATAATTTGCAAATTATCCCTATTAAATTCTGTCTACCGTAGGTTTATCGTCGAGTCTCGTGGTTGGAATACATTGACGATGGAATTCCGAGGGTTGCGTATATATCGAGCGTCGTTTGCGCTGGATCCTTCGGTGAATTGTCCGGTGGATCCTCCAGTGGATCCTCACGGTGATATGTTGCCAAAGTCCTGAAGAATAACGATCGAGCAATCTTTCGGCGAGAGTAGCTCGTGGTCCTCTCGATCCGAAGCTTCGGATGCTCGATCAGGCGGAATCCCTTTCGGTTTGGACGAGCTCTCTCGCATAAGGGCCAAGGGATCGATGGGCGCAGACACGTCGACCGCGCGTTTCACCGCGGACCGACTCACTCGTCACATGCTCCGCTGTCGTATCGCGTACCATCGCTTCTGCTTCGCTTCTACTATGGTATTCCCATGCTATACTGTATACACTTTCTTTCTTCAGCCCTACATGGTAGCCGGGTGTAAAAAGTCGACGTGGACCTCGACTCCTGCGGTCGAGTCGAGTGGTCAAGACGAAGGGGCCACAGACACGCAAGGATTACGTATTGGAAAAGGGCCTACGAGAGAAGGACAGTGTCCGCCGGACTTGACACTGAAGGGACACCGCAATGACCGGCGAAAGGGTCGATTCTCCGGTTCGAATTCTCACGTCGATGAGACGATACCAACGATTTCGATTATTCCGATTGGAAACTTGTTTTTGCGGCTTAAGGAGATCGAGTCAACTAAAAGCAGGAAAATTCAATGGTGTTGCTATAATACATTTAAGATTTTTGGCTTGATGAGGGTTTTGAACATGTTTCGCTTTCATTCGTCTCATGAAAGCAACATTTTTGTACGTTTGTCAAATTCATTACTGCAAATACTTTTTCCATTTTCTGATTGCTGTCGAATTTGATTTGCATACTGAACCAAGTTCAGTTTCGCGTAGTTAATTGGAAAAGGGCCTACGAGAGAAGGACACTGCCGCGGGACTTGACTCTGAAGGGACAGCGCAATGACTGGCGAAAGGGTCGATTCTCCGGTTCGAATTCTCACGACGATGCGACGATACCAACGATTTCGATTATTCCGATTGGAAACTCGTTTTAGCGGCTTAAGAAGACCAAGACACCTAAAAATCATGAAAATTAAGGGTTGCTTTATTAGCACCTGATACATTTCATTTTAATGAGTGTTAAGAATATTCTTTACGTTCATTCTACTTACGATGATTGAATATTTGTAAGAATGTTTTTTGTGAAATCATAATTGCACGTACTTTCTCTACTTTATACTTGCTGAAGAGTTCAATTTTCATTAGTCCGGCCAGTTTCGCAAGCCAATTCATTCGACTGACTTTTTGTCGTGATAAAAAAACCTGTGTCAGCAAACCAACAAGTGTCTTCATCTTAGCTTCCACTTCCAGTTTCCATCTAAAATCATAGATAATAATCTTCAGTCTTCCAACATTTCCCGTTCATAATATTAATTTCCCCGGCGATGTGACCCCGGTAATCGAAGTCCCAAGTTCCTTTCCAACAGGTCCAAAAAAACCCGATGTTAACATCAATTGCGAAACTTAATAGAAAACTAATTTGTGCGTAAAAGCCTAAGTTTGAAAAACACCAGTGCATGCAATATTGCCTCGAGGATATCGTTATATACGTGGTATCTTCGGGATCGCCGGGAATGTCGGGAATCCTAGAAGTCTCTTTGGCAGCATATCCCGAAGTTCTGGAAGTTCCACAAACGGAGAGTGAGAATCCGAGGCGATAAGTGAGTAAGAGGAAGAGACTGTGAGAGTCTCTCTCGAAGCCTGATAATGTAGCCTGGTGCACGTAAGGGTCGTAAGGTCAAGACGCGATGGTGAACGGAGGATCACGCGGAGAATTCGAGGTGCTTATAAGCGCGTTTCGACGACTCATCACCGTGGATTCCTCCGTGTACCGCAAACCCAAGATAAGGGAATCCCCGATGGACTCGCATACTGTGCAAACTCGCACAGCACTTTGCAGCTGAGAAATATCTCGCGGGTGCACGTAGACCTCAGAGAATCCAGTGGCTTAAAGTGGCTGATGTTGGGGTCATATCATCGGCGTTCTTTGCACATTGCTACTTCAGTACAAACTGTAAGTTTACACGTGAAAATACTCGATTCACTTATGACGCCGAGAGGTTCATATGTCTCTCTGCCAAGATCAGCAAGAATCTCGCCACTGATCGAGGATCCGTGAGATAAAAGTAACTACCAACTTTCCTTCACAAACAGCAAAGGGTCTCTTCAGTTTTTATGCTTGACGTTACTGAAAATATATCGCCAACTGGCGCTGTTCCCAAACGATTCCAATCTTTATGTCTTCACTCGTTCGCCAGTTGTAAAACGAATCAGCTCGAGACAAAGCGAGAGAGCCACACACGCTATAATGTATACCGAAGGCAACTCGTCAATTACAGCACGGCTGGTTAGAATGTTTGACTTTAAAACCGGAGTAATTAAAATTTGGTCAAAAGACGAGCTTCACTGAACTTTGTTCCGAGTCTTTTTTTCTTTGTGGTGAGGTTGACAACCTCGTGAAATGTTCCAAGTCTAAGTTACCTCAAACACCAGGATGCGGGTGGTTCTCACTGAAAGGCAAAGGCTCGGGGGACGTGTAAAAAAAGTAAATGGGAAGAAAGGAAACGTCGGCCACGGAGGAATCCCTCGTTGGTAACTTTAAGGGGAATTCTTTCACGAGGCAAAGAAAAAGATACGTCCCACTTGTGTGTTTATACGTGTGTAAGCATTTCTCGTGGTGCGTAGTGGGGATATAATGACGCGAGGGCTAATTGTAAGTAAAAGGTTTACGGTCCAGCGAGTTAACGAGCGCAGCGCCATCGCGCGCCACCGCTCGCTCACAAGTGCGTACGTAAATCCGAAAGGACCACCTGCAGTGCGCCACCTAAGCGATTTCTGCAAGTTCCATGCGCAGCTACACTGCGCAAGTGTCCGCGAAAAGGGAGTGTTGATAGGTCGTAAATGTGGTCGTGGGTTGTAATACACGGAAGGTACTGAGTTTTGACTTCCTGGAATTTGCGAATTACTATGTTATCTGTCTTACCGACGGTTACTTCGTAGATGTCGATATTGATTGAAGGAAAAAGCAGTCCATGCTTCTATGACTTTAGTTGACTGAACTCGTGGCAATATCACATTTTAACTGCGCTTTTAACGCCTATTCTAAATTACCACCAAAGCAACGCATACGTGCCGATAGAGACTTGGTTAAAATAATTGGGAGATTGGTTGGAAATGGTGTGAAGTAATTGTTGTCTGCAAAACAATTATCGTTGGCCTGAAACACGTTGCTGTTGGTGAAATTGAGTTACCGTTGGTTGAAACTAGTTACTATTATGACTTTCAGATATGAGACTATTCCTGGGCAATTGTTTGGGGATGGAATTTTGCAAAACACATCTCGGGTCTGAGATTGCGAGCGCTAGATTCAGAGTGAAACCGAAGTCTAATTCTGTAGCTGCAAAATTGATTAAATTAATCAATCAAACAGCCACACACCCAAAACAAAACAAATTACTGTTGGTTGAAACAATTTACTGTTCATTCAAACGAGTTGCTGTTGGTTCAAACAAGTTACTGTTGGTGAAAAGAAGTCACTGTTGGTTTAAAGGAGTCACTGTTGCTTGAAAAGAGTCATTATTGGTTAAACAGAATCACGTTCGGTCGACGAAGTTACCGTTGTTTAAAAAAAGCTACGATTGTTAAAAAAAATCATTGTTTGCCTACACAAGTTGTCGTTAACCCAACATAATTATCCCCCGCCTAAAATGAGCAGGGATAAATTTTGACTGTAATTTCGTTCAGAAAGTTTTAAAAGATTATTGTATGGGAACCAATGATGAACAGTTTGTAGGCGCTTCTTGAATCGATCTAGTATAACTACGTCGTCAGATTACGTAAGAGTGGGCGAGTGTTATGACAGATTATGGGCTCATAAATAATGGCAGCCCGATTCCGAGGTACAGCGAGATTGAGTTGAGCATCCATTGCTCTGGGTATAGTTTATAGTATACTATATATATAGACTGTGGCATGGATATCGTAAGGAGTGATCTACAGCGCAGCACCATCGATAGATCGATGACTTACCGAGCGACGGATGAACAGCTGCCGGACCGACCACCGTCTGACCCCTGGACTGAGGTTGATCGATGACTTCGTCGGCGACCCCGACGTACGCGATCGCCGCCGTCGTGCGCTCTCTCTTCGCATTCTTTTGCTCCACCTTATACTATATAATATTAAATGACAAGATCGCCGCCACGAAACAACGTAGCTCGAAGCGATAGTATATTTTTTTCTGCTGGTTTCAAGAACTGGGAGTTGAATTTTATAATTCGAAACCTGTAGCATTCCACATACGATTAATCTATTAATATTTTGTACATGACGGAGGTTAATTCATTTTTTTAAAGGACTTGTCGTTGAAAGACTACTTACGTTTGAAAAAATATAGCTATTCTCCGATAACGTTCCTTGAATTATGAATATGGATATTTTATTGTGTTTTTATCAAAAAGTTAAGTAGTCAAAGAACGTTTTTGTCTTTTTTTCCCGAATTTGTTGAGCCGTCTTCTAACTGGATGTGCACTATTCAAAAATTGTGTCAACAGGATAATTGAAATAACTACGTATTTAGACAGCATGATTGATTTTTTTCAAGCTTCTCATTATGCTATCAGAGCTGAGAGAGTAAACATTGAGAACAATATTCCTTCGTCTCAGAAACAGCGTGAGAGAAAATTCATTAAAAAATCTTATCTATCCTTGTATAAATAAAATGACTTACTTACCGAACATACTTAAGTGAATATTCCGATATCAATCTCACCATGAATTATTGTCGAAGCACCGAACAAATTCGGTGAAACGTTAATCATTTTTTATATACTATCAATCATCTTTTCATTGAATCAATTAAATATCCACTGAAATCAATAAATATACTTTCCCAGTAAATAATAACGTAGATCTTACCATCATTTATCAGAGTCGGAGAAACGAGTTTCGTAACATCTTACTAATTTTGGGCTAACACCCTCGTATTCTATTTCTTCATTTTCAAATTTTTCGACTCTTATCCATCAACGACGACGATATAGTAGTAGAGGGAATGTCGATTGATTGTATCTCGCAATTATGACTACCAAGTAAGAGAGAGAGGAATGAACAAATTACCCGTCAATTTTGCAAATTGCACGTTTGCAGAATGAAATCTCTTACAATCTGGAACTATCCGCGAGAGCTAAGCCAGCGAGAGTGCGAAAAGCAAATGCTTGATTCACGTGCGTGTTTTACCGCTCGCACCCTTCATCGCTTCGATCGCTGTCTTGTGCACGCCTGCGAATACCTCTTATATCTCTTTTGCACGCGCGCACCTTTAACCAGATTTACACCTGTCGTCGACAATGTTCTTTAATTCCTTAGTTCCTTATCTATCGTATTGCCTTCAACAGGTAATGAATCCTTTCTACCTTAAAATACCGCAATCAAAATAAACCGTTCGACTGAACAAAAGAGCAATCGCATAATTTCGTACAAAAAAGAATATATGCAAAATGATTTAAGAATAAAATGTAAATAGTGCCATTTATATAGCAAAGATTTTTCCAAGCCTCTGTTAAACTTGTTATAGAATACGCCGAAATTTACACAGCGAGAAAAATGTTTCTTGACTAGATCAAATCTCCGTCTATAATATGCTATACTTGAGCTTTGATACTGTCTTTTCTTCGAATAACATCAAACTCAAACTTAAAACAGAATTCAACACATTTTTCAAGCTCCAACAAATTTGTATGAGCACCGGCGATGCAAAAAATACCACAACAATTATGAATTCCTAACTCTAGTTTCTATCTGTTTTACACACGCGTTTTTGTAATCAGCTGTACATCGACCCTCAGCAATGTCGTTCAATTTTTCAGTTCTTTATCAATCGCATCGCTTTCAACTCGAATCCTTTTTGCCTCCAAACACTGTAATGAACATAAAGCCTTTGGTCAACCGAACCCAACACCGATCGCACAGTTTCTCTCGAATTCTCGAATTTCATCTTATCTCCTCTGCGGTTCTCCACACCCGCACTGACGCGTGCATCGATCACGATATCGCTTTCCTTACGCACCTGCTGCAATCTCCGTTTCGAATTCTCGGCGTATCTCACACCTGGAGATCTTCTCGCCTAGCGAAAAGTGAGCGAGGCCGCGTACTGCGATATTCTTCTACGGGCGTTTTACTGAGTAAAGCGAATCTCAGGGCAATTATTTGCCGTTGAGTCTACGCGCGGATATCCTTTCGGTATAACAGTATATACTTTCTATATGTATATATATATAGCTTTGAAAAATCGCACTGCTTATGTCGCTGCCGCTTTTGCTGTTTTGCATACAAGTGCAGGTATAGTTGCGGATTTTCTGCACAGAGCCAGTGTAGCGTATACTAGCTACACCATTATAATACCAAGTAGCGCTGAGTCGGGGTGGGCGGCGGCTTTTACTTTCGATTTTCTTGTGCCCGTCGCGAGTGAGTCCGGGCGCGACCGTAACGGGTGCGCGAGCGTTATACCCTCGTGCGCTTGCACAGTCGGGAATAAGTTGAGAAAACTTAGATACGTACGTCTATGGGACATTCCATACCAATTTGGGTCTGACACTCGATCTCTCGGACTTGATTTTCCATTTTTTGTAAAGTGGAGACCAAAATAGCACATGACCCACATATCGAATGGTGAATTTTTCATGAAAAGATGAAAAGTTTCCGAATATAAAAAAGGCCACCATTATGACATTCCGTCCAGGTATTCGCTATTTTGACCCCTATCTTATTCAAATGCAACCAGAGTAACGAGTAATTAAAATTTATCATTCCGTAATTCACTTTTTTAGCCGTTTGGTATTGAGGTTATTCGCTGTTTTTACCGCCTTGCCTATTTTTTATGATTTTTATTTTCTGATAGGAAATTAAGAGAAATTGATTGCGTGAAATATGTTTCATTTTAGATTGGATATTTCTGTGTATTTTAGCAAAGATGTCAGCTATAGATTACTTTTGAATGTACACTATTCTTATGTAACCTGGTAATGTTAACTTTACACACCCACACAAGTACGGACAATTTTTTTAAGCCAGTTTTCTTCATGTTCCTGAATATACTGACATGAAAATATATTTAAAAAAATAAATTTTATGAAAACTAAACTTTCTGTACAATGTAGAAAAAACATTTAAATGGTGGTGGCGTTTTAGAGGTGAAACAATGATATAATCGGAGATAAAATCCGAAAAGTCGAGGATGAGATTCAGGTCGAGTTGGTATGAAATGGCCCGTATGTACACAAGTGTGGTAAAGGTCGGATATCGCGGTGTGTCTATGCACAAAGTGCCTGGTGGAAGAGAACTGCTCGCGATTTCAAGGCGTATATGCTCCGGTAAAAGCGCTACTGGCAATGGCACATGCAACGCGCAAAAACGTAACAGAAGCGGACGGTACACCGAGTTAAATGTATGTATGTACACATATATATGCATTTCATAGCTTCTTTTCTCTGGATTCCATTCACCGGTTAGGTACCTATGCTCGAGCGGCTTTCGTTGGGATAGAATGCAGTAAAGATAAACAGTACAATCGTTGTATGTGTACTTTTGCAGAATTTCCTCACATGAACATGAGAAAGTGGTTCGATGTATTATTTCTTTCTTCGTTTTTTACGTATACTAGATTTTTGGTTTTTAAATTATTTCTTGAATCCATTTATTATTTTTATTCAATTTCAGTTCCAAGAACAGAAGCAAACTATGGGAAATTTTGTTCATGCCTCAGGCGATATTTTTAAGCATGTGTATAAAATTTTTTAGAAGTGGACACGTGATAAGAAAATGGCGCGCCAATCGGCGAAGCGTTAGTTAACATTCAAAAAAAATTTTTTAGTACAGTAATTATTGAGTTTTTTTTTCTGTTAAAATTAAACAATGTGAAACACGAATTGAGAAAAAATCGAAGGCTGAAGAACTATGATCGATGGTCTAATATTCTTATCGTATGAAGTATAAACAAACATGCATAGAACAAAAAATCTGAGTCATGTATTGTTAACAAATACACATACTACTATTATTAGATAAATGCCACGAATGAATGAGATAATTGCATCAGGTTTTTATTCATGAAATCGTAGCAAATTCACGCAAATAGCGAATTAGTCTATAGTTACCGCAACTATAAAAAAAAAAAAAAAAAAAAATAGTCACACGGTCTTACAATGAATAGCTGTCATTTTGCTGTTACAGATCACGAATTTGTCTCTCTGTTTTCATATACTCTTGAAAAAAAAGTCGCACGGTCTTACATCGAATAGCTGTCATTTAACTGTGACAGATACCGAATATTTTCCTCTGATTTTCTAGACTTTTGGATCGCGTGCGTGATCGCAAGTATATATACATATACTCACCCGTATATACACATGCAGTGAGTACATTATGCGCTCTCACTCGAAGAGTAAGTACTCGCGAGAGTGCAGAGTGTACCTCACGCTCGTGTTGTGCTCAGCTCAGTCTGTGCTACTACTACACCGCGAATCCAAGCATACGAGTTCTTGTGCTTATGCGAACGCGCAAACCCTCGCCTTGACTTGTGTACAAACCACCAGTAATATCGAAGGGAGGTAATTAATTACCGTGTGCATGTGCCGCGCGCCCGGCACTGCACACAAACCCTTGAGAATCCTTCTGACATCTCAGCTCTGTTTTACACTGTAAATATACATGCGTGGCCCTATAGATAAAGCAACTTGCCGCCGCACACTTGCCATTGAGAATCATTAATTCGCTGCACTGAACATTTTTATACTTTCCGCTACATGCACTGAATAAAATTGGTCTTTTTGTCGTTACACAAAAATGCCGATATTATTATAATTGAATCTGATCATTGTTTTTTTTTATTCTACATTTTTTACCTTGAAGGTTTACTTTTCGATGCAAAGAAATACATGATAATACTTCTTTCATTGGTATATTAATTTTTATTCCAAGAAATTTCCATACTTGAACAACTGAAGCCATGGAGATATCAACCTGGACATCAAAAGTCATAGAAATATTCACCTCTACACCAAAAGCCATCAAGATATCGACCTGGATATCAGACTGGACCATCAAAACCAATGAACCAGATAAAGTTCACATTCATTAAAATATATCACAATTGTGACTTTTAACCTCGGCAAGATTTTCAACACCCTCTCAATACCTTCTTCATTTGACCAAAAAATGAATTGCTATGTTTTAATCCACGACTTCAGCCTTGAAATACTACAATCCAAGACACTTTCAACACTCGAGAAAAACTGTTTTCATACTTCCATTTTCTGCGCATCGCTTACGTATACTTCCTCAAACTATTATTAAAAGACATTTGATTTTCAGGTAATTGGAATTTCAGAAAACGCCTCAATAATTTCACGTGTAATGTGAGTGTGAGCTGGAGGAAATCAAGAAATGATCAGAGGCGGAAGAAGTTCTCGTCCGGCTACCTAGTTTCTGTGCGCCTGGCTCTGCAAGGTACGAAGGAGGAGCAGTAGGAAAAGGAAGGTTGTACAGTCGCCGCCGCCGCCACCGCGGCACTATCGAACGTGAAGCTGTGCGAGTCCGGCGAGCTGTATCCATAATACGACTATCTCGCGATCTGCACTGGTCGGCGCGGCATGCGCTTGCAGTAGCAAGCTGCGCCCTCCCGCAACAGCACCAGCGAATACTTGGGCGGGGGAATACCTACAGCGCGTCGTGTACGGCTGTCGGGTGGGCATATACACGCCACGAGGCTCGATTGCATATTGGGCCGTAATTACCGAGCCTGTTACCCTCTGCCTGCTTAGCTTTACTTAGAACCTGACCGCGTGCAAGCAGCAGCACCTGTGCTCAGCACGCGGCCGCAACGACCACTCCACATCTCTCCATATGGAAACGCGAGCACCGCACGATGCTACACATATAACAGAACGTGTCTGGAAAAGCATTGCTATGTGTGGCCACTGCGTTTCGATTTGAATGATCCGATCTCCAACTTCTCTTTCGCATTTGCCTTAGCGCAACCGATTTATCATTTCTGTTACTTTTGTGGATGCAAGAAAGTGCGGAAGATCTGCGAACTGGAAAGTGACAACTATTTATTTATGGTCGTGGTTAGTTGGGAATACATTTGACTACGTTGCTTTGCTGTTTCGGTATTTGGATAACGAGGTTATTTAATAAATAGACGGATGGGCTTATGAAGTATGCCTTAAAGGGGATGAGTTAGTCAGAAAAGTGCTTTTTATTATTTTATTCGAGCGGTGTTTTCTGAATCATGCGCAGAGTCTAAAATTGATAAATTTGGTTTCCATGCTAACAATTAACCCAACCGTTCGGTTAAGCTGCAAATAAAGAAACAAAAAAACCACTTTTCGATTGTGACAAAACATTAGTAAACATTAGTAGTTAATACCCCAATGATCTAAGTACAAAATGCTCTCAATCTAATTCTAAATTCCTGCTAACTGATGCTTACAACAGATTACGTCGTTTACATTTCCCGCGATCGGTATCCGTCTTGTGTAAATCATTTAAAAACAAAGTTGAAACATCCTTGACTCATGTTCTTGGCTCCCATCAAATTTGATAAATTCTCCACGCACTTCAACCTCGTGATTAATCGACATCACAAAACAATAAAAATGACCCGTTAGTATGTATACTAGCACTGTATAAAATATTCAAAAATACATCTAACGATAAGAATAAAATAATTAGTAAAGCACATTGAAACGGTTCGAAGTTCTCTAAGTACGAGGCTCGAGTGCATTGATTAGCATCAGCTAGAAAATTAATTGACTCAGCGTGAACTTCCTCGATCTTGAAGAGAGGTATTCATAAACAACAATACGATTCTCGTGCAGCGCGTTTACGGTATAGGTAAGCTCGTTGAATTAAGAGGGTTTGGGGATCTGAAACGCGTGCTCCGAGGCGATATAACGATCTTAGACAGTGGCAAGATCGTGTGTGCAGTGGCCGTCGCTATTAAGTTAGCTAACGAACGTCTCGGCGTGGCGCGCCTTCGTTAATAAAAGAATATCTATGTACTTACGACTTGATACGTGTATGTGTGAGTTTATATACGTTCAAAGCTCGCATAGAGATATATGTACGACGGGCCGGGTCTCCGGGTCGGCGATGATGCCCCCGGCCGCGCCGCTATTGCGGTGCAGCGGCCGCTCGGTGGTGCACAATCAGCGAAGCGTGCTCGTAATGACCATTACCGTCCATCCGTCTCGCTACTTCGCCTACTACGGTAATGGCTCGTGTCCGCGAAGCCCTCCTGGTAAGTTGCGAGCGAAGATGCTGACTTTGCCACTTCTGCTTCCGATACTGCCTCAAACACGTGCTGTTGTAACTTACCATACGCTTGAGCGGAATTTTGGAAGGATTTGCTGATCGAGTTTCACTGGGTAGAGCAGCGATGCTGACCTGTGTGAACCTGGAACCCGACTTTGGAGGAAACACTTTTTTTTTTCGCAATCGTTTGTACTCGGTTTGTACTGGTTTGTACCGTCTTTTTTTTCGTTTGTACCTCAATAGGTTTCAAGATATTAAAAGTTGAAAAAAATGAGTAAGATAATGGTTTTGCTAGGTCGGCAATTTTCCGCTAAAAAAGTGGGAACATTGAGTATTTTTTTGCTCGCGTAAGTTTTGAAAAATTGGTAGCTTAACGGAATTTTTAGTGTGCTGATTCTTTTTTATGCTGGACTGACAATTTTTTTTTGCTAAGCTAACAAATTACCTAATGCTATCACTATTTTTGCAAAAGCCTTGCTGACACAGCAAAATCATTTTCCCCCTGTGGTTTTGTCTACAATCAGGTTAAAACACGAAGGAAAGAGCTCCACGAAAGTAGAAATTGATTAGGTTTCAAGCGATAAAATCGGTTAGGGCTTTTGATAACATAATACTCTGGTAAGTCTTGATATAGAAATCCTGACTTGCCGTTGGTCAGGATTAATGTCACGCTGTCGTATTAATCACTCTGACTTGACTAGATCCAGGCCGTAGTGAAACAATTTTCTGTCTAGCTTTATTATGGAAATCCTGGTTTAGTTGTCACCTGGCGTAATGGCTGCTGCATTGATTGTACGATCAGATGACCTCAAAATTGAACTGATAAGAAATTATTAGGAATTTTATATTGGCTCTATAGAAATTTGTTGGGTCTTGTTTTTCCAGAATTGAACCATGATCAGACAATGTTCAAGTTGGCCTTTATATGGAAGGTTCTCGTCGTGATCTCGCCCCACAGCAAAATGCACCCTCATTCTTTCAAACACTCGAATCTTCTGATCGTGAATCAAACGGATCTCCTATTACTGCTGCGGAGAACAATCGTACGGTTCCTACAAGAGATTTTAAGGGATACTATAGGAGCCCGACTACATTATGCAGACGAAGACGGATCGCTGTCTCGTTTATGGTAACAGCTCTGTGAACTTTCTTTCAGCGCTTAGACAGACACTGCTTAGCGTATTATAAAGTTTAGTGTACTAACCAGACCGATGGTTTCTGTAAGATCTTGAGAACGACAAGTCTGCGAAGCGAAATATCCGACTAAAACAATTTTGAGGGTCTACCTAACCTACTTCGTACGTTACAAAAATGCGGACACAAGAGACCCGCGCTTTTTGGGTCAGAAAAATATTTAATCAAATCAGCTTCAAATTATACGGTTGCATGAATGTCACCCGAACGCTCTTCGATCTATTCCAACTTTGCTACGACCTGAAAGAAGCTTTGTTCTCTTAAATTTTTTTTTTCTCGATTGTCATATCAGAATCTTTCTAAAATAGCCCAAAATATCGTGAAAAGTGGTTTACAAAAATTATTCCGTTGAACCTACGTATTTACGTTTGTGTGTATGCATAATAAAAACCTGAAACTAATTCTACTATAACTCGTGAACTAGTCGACGAAATCAGTTCAAAATTTTATGCCTTGTAGAAAAAAGTTCAATGTTCACTTGTTATCCATTTTTCGGAAATCCCTCGATGCTTTTAATTTTTATGGAATTTTATAGATTCTGTTAGGCAAAAATACGTTGTTTTAAATAACCCCAGTCTTTTCTGCTTTCGCAAAATCTAAAAACTAAGTTGAACGACGTATCGCTATGACCGTGTGTTAAAATGCTTCGGCTACTGGCCGACGACGACCTGCCCATTACTACGTACTGGCCGGAGTAGCCGGGAAGCACCGGAGCACCACGTTAATATAATGGCAATCATGTTAATTATTGTAAGTAGAGCTGTGTACGCAGCTACGCCCGCCCGTGCTCACGCGGAGCCCCTTTCTTCTTTTTCTCTTTCTGTCTTTCCTCCTTTCCTCCCACTTTCCCCTCGTCCCAGTGGTAACGGCGTGTGCCACCATTACAGCGAGCGTCTACCGTGAACGCACGCTATATTCGTTTCTATCCGAGCCGTATATACGTGCACTTACCTTCGACTTACCTCAACACCGGAGAGGAAGAAGGACGAACGCCACGGGCATCGGGCGCCGGACGCAAGACGAAGAGGGGGACCAGCGCCAACCAGAAGTCCACGTTCTCCACCCCCCGTCGGTTTCTCCTTCCGTTTCCTGCTACAAGCAATTAGTCTTGTGTGGATGTACGTTTCCCCTCTACTCTGTAATTGAACTTTCGTCGATTTTCATTATATCCCATATTATTATAGTTTTCGTCGGTGTTTATGCGTCGAGAGAAACGATTTCATTGATTCACTGCAATCTTCGACAATGAAAAGAAAGATTTGAGTTTCAATTGTATGTTTTCATTTAATGATTTCAAACACAATTAACAGTAGTGACATTTAATCAAAGAAATCGTCTCTGTTCTTTGTATTGATTTCACTAAAGAGGCAGCAACAGTCGATCCGACACAGCTCAGAATTTTGAGACCTATTTTTTGAAAAACTACTCGGCTGATAAAGCTCGAATTTGGAGACAACGTGCTCAAGTATGGCAGAAATGGGCTTAAGTAGGGACTTGTTGAAATTCGGAACCGTTTGTTCAGGAGAAGCGGAAAATGAAAAAGTGAGGTTAGGTGCGAGAGAGACAGCCCTGTAGGTGTTTAACGTTGGACGATTAAGATCTCAGTACTTGATGCCATCAAGTATATGTTTTCCATGGATCAAGGAAACCGTTTCTTTAGAATAATGATACTGTTTTTTTAAAATTATATTCTCACTCAGTACATTTTTTTATCGGCAATAAAATGTTCTTTTTAAAATTTAAGTGCACTATGTTATTAAAAATCGGAAAAAATATCTGTTAAAATCAATGAAAACAAAATAAACCCGACCATTTTTTTTGCATGAATGAAAATTTTTTTCTCAGTGTAGATACATAGAAAAACAGATCTAAAAAAAGTCATATTAAAAAAATGTTGCCTTCAAATTTAATATGTGGGAAAACATAGCTGACATATTGAAATAATTATAGGAAGATCGCCATTACCGATAATTTTCATCAGATTCTTTTCCACGTTTACAATGAGTGAAAAAATTGTTATTGGTGACCATTAATCTCAGGCCAACAATCAATAGTCATAAATTAAGGTTGCTTAGATAACGACGATTTTTCTCAGTATACAATGGAAGGTATTCAGGAAAGACGATATTTTCCGTGAAGCAATTATCGTAAATGGAAAATAATAATTAACGAAGCTTAGCTCGGGTACTTCGACCTCCACTTGTGCCGAGGCTCTTTATAAATTCAGAGAGTCGATATCACGAGAGAGCGCGCATTAAGGTCGATCTTAATTAGCGGTAATTTAATTAGGATCACCAGCGTGACGTCCAGCGTGTATGTTCTATGCTCGGCGTTGCTTGGGGCAGGTCCGCCAGTCGAGCAGAATGCATAAGAAGAGGATGAACAAGAAGAAGCAGAAGCAAAAGAGCGTATACATACAGCACAAGTATCCGCGACGCGTGTAATAATTAAGACGGGCGCGCGCTCAGTAACCTGTCGGAGAACGCTGCTCTCGTCATGCAAGTTGACCGCGCAAATTTCTTTCCCCGGTGTCCGTCGAGAGACTCTAACGCTATATCTAGCTCGTGCTACGTATTTTATTACTCGATAGGCGCTCGCAATAAAAGGATAAACCTGATTGCTGCTACACTTTCCGAGATCGGTATACACGACCAACCATCCGTAAATTATCCATATTAATGACTTCAGTCTAATCCGGAAGCGGAGACGCACTTCCGGGTCTTATATATTTTTCTTAAGCTTTAAGTCTCAGTTATTGGTCTTTTGTAAGGTAAACGGACTCATTTTTTGCACCTACATATTTAAATGTAGTAAATAAAGTTTACTTAAAATGCTGAAAAAATTTGGAGGTAAATTGGAGAGCGTTTGTTGACTACGGGATATTGTTGAGGAACATAAGTTTTCAAAAATATTTCATATTGAAATTTGATTTCTTATTTAAAATTTCTTCTTATTTAAAAGGTCTTAATATGCACGTTAAAGAAGTTTTGTTTTATCGTTTCATATTATAATGCGTTCGTGTATAATCAAAATTTCGGGGACGCTTTTACGAGGATTAAGAATGATCCTGGTTTATCTGGGGTTTTAAGAGAAGTTAGAATAATAAGGTCTTGAGATCGTTTATCCACGTTTGGTAAAAATGATAGATGCTCATGTAGAAATCGCTATATTGTTGCATAACGTGAAGTCATAAATAGCTGCTGTAATAACTTTTATGTCTTCGGATTGTACTTATGGACCAGCTGCAAACCGTGATCGAAATACTGATAAATTACCACTTTGCGGGCATTTTAATTCACTCGGTAGAAGGTCAATTAATTTTTATGAATAACGATTTCAATATCGGTTCAATTTTCGATTTTCATAAATAACGAGTCCATATAAACTCTACATGATGATTGCAATTATCGACTTGGAGTTTCGGTACCGAACTGTGGGTTGTGACCTTAAAATGGCCCAATTGAGAATTTCACCATGAGAATATATTTAAAAAAGTCCGCTTGATTTTCGATTTCCATAAATAACGAGTCATTATAAGCTCCAGATGATTATTCTCGAATAAACGACCTCGAGTTACGGTATCGAATTCTGAATACTGACCCTGAAATGATCCAATTGAGAATTTCACCATGAGTATATACCAAAAAAATTGCGTTCAATTTTCGATTTTCATAAACAACGAGTCATTATAAACTCTATATGATCATTCTCCAATTAACGACCTGGAGTTACGGTATCGAATTCTGGATACTGACCCTGAAATGATCCAATTGAGAATTTCACCATGAGTATATACCAAAAAAATTCCGTTCAATTTTCGATTTTCATAAATAACGAGTCATTATAAACTCTATATGATCTTTCTCCAATCAACGACCTGGAATTACGGTATCGAATTCTGGATACTGACCCTGAAATGATCCAATTGAGAATTTCACCATGACTACATACCAAAAAAATTCCGTTCAATTTTCGATTTTCATAAACAACGAGTCATTATAAACTCTATATGATCATTCTCGAGTTAACGACCTGGAGTTACGGTATCGAATTCTGGATACCGACCCTAAAATGGCCGAATTGAAAATTTCACCTTGACTAAATTTCTCCACGAGACAAGAGAAGGCTTGTACCAGAAATAGTCGGACATACAGTATGAATTTCGCGCAAATGATGCTTCGGTCAGTTGGAGCGTGGCGCTCGCATGTAATCACCCAGCCCGATTATACATCTCTTGTACCGGACTTAAGGTATTCTATATCCAGAACCGCGAGCATCGCGGTATCCAGAAGGAGCGGTGGAAGAAGCACCTATCTCAACGGCAGCAACAGCAGCGCCTTTTGCTTTTTAATTTATTTAGCAGGCCAGGAAGCCGTTAATTCTGCCGGCAGTCCCGTGGTAACTAATTAAAGGTCAGCCCGGTCTTATACCCGTGGAGAGTGCAGCAGCAGCAGCAGCAGCCACAGCAGCAGTCCGCCGGTTCACTGTGCCCGAGCTCCTGACTTCGGAAGACGTGCACCAGAAGTTACCTTCACGAATGGTGCTACTATATACGCAGACACGGGAAGCCGCTCGAGCATTTCAAGGAGGATGTCCTACTCATCGAACAGTTTACAATTAGTCGGGTATATGTGCTCTGACTGTACCTAAATGCATAGTTTTGTAACAGACCCGTTGATTACTGGCATAGGGTTACGGCCAGATTACCTATACATGACTATAGCTCATCTAAACCGAACGGAAACCAAAAAGGAGCGAACGCCAACAACAAAACCATGCATGATCTCCAACCTCCGAGGGTTTTTCTTTTTTTTTCATTCAAAGAAGCGAGCGCCAATCACAAAACCATGATCTTCAAAGTTCGTGGGCCTTTCATTTTGTTTCCTGCTTCGAGAAATCAGTGTTTTATGCCAAGTGGACAGTTCACTGAATATGAGCTCCTGATTTCAGTAAGCTTCACAAATGGTCACAAATATGTATATATGACTAGTCGGTGAATGAACCAAGGAGAATGTCCTCCTCTTCAACCACTTGGTTTACTATTAACGATGATATGTGCTTTGGCTGCAGCGAAATATATAGTATTATGTCAAAACTGTTGATTACTGATACAGTGTTTGATGACTATAGGTCAGCCGCCCTATGGCAAAGACTCCTGGTTAGTACCTTTGATTCTACACGGCCATGTAAACGCTCGTTTCCGGCACTTGCGCTTCTATCCACTTTTGACCGTACATGCGCAAAGATACGTCCACACGTATCTACATAACCTTGCGATAAACGATCAGGTTGGATGAGGATCGAGTCGCGAGCTGTCCTGTCGCTCGTTCTCCGCCGCCATTCCACCACCGGATAATCTCCCCCTGCTAGATCGTGTTTCACCCATTCTCAATCACAGCTGGACGTACACATCGTTTCTATAGGCTAACAGTGGCCAATATGAGCCACCAGAATATTTCGACCCGCAATTCAACACTCAAAGTGCAATCACATTCTTGTATTATTTATTTGCAAGCATGGAATAAAACAAAGTTTGACGAACCACTAAACATTTCGATCATACAGTTTACTTCATCGATTTCAGTTGAATTGACATTTCGTATGTCGATTGAATTATTATAAATTATGAGGACCACGAAATGTAATAAATAATTGTAATTTTCTCATTCTAATTATGAATATATTTCAACCCCTTCAAAATATCGTTCATATCTCAGAACCTGCATGGAAAAAAAATTGAAATGAATAGATTTTTGGGAGCCATCGAATAAAAACGAAATGTCCTTGAAAATGAAATTGCGATTGGTACCGATGCCGTTGCCGATGATGAGCGAAAGAATTTGCAGCCAACACACACTCGCCATAAGATGCTATCTCTTTTACTCTTTGGAATAAGGTTGCGCTTAAACATTTATGGAATCGTAAAACATTCGTTGGCAAGCTTCTTCTCTCGGGCGCCCACCGAGCCATTCAATTAATTACGTCCGCTGCATCGCGAACTCGCCAGTACCTACAGTGCCAAGGGTTCAGCGGCAAAGGTGCTGTACTACTATAAGCACTAACGTGTGCTCATCATGGTCCTCTCGACATCGGTGCATCGAGTGTAACGTTCATCACGAGCTGCGAGAGGTAAGATACGCTAATAGACCGACGACGACGAACCAAGACCGCCGAAGACGATCAGGGTGACCATTGCGAAGAGTATGTTTATTCACTGCAGCTTAGGTGCTTAATATGACCTAAGTCAGCTTCAAATGGACCATTATCAGTTTGAGTTGTTATGATGTAGCAGTGAAACGGAAATCTTTGCCATACGAAGTTAAGGAAAAAAAATAAAAGCAAAAGAGGAAACACTTACAGTGATAAATAGTGTAGCTGTGGTGATTAAATTTGCGTTTGACGGCGTCTGACAAAATTGTAACCCGTCAATTACTCTCACGACATTTGATTTCGCAAAAACATTCCCTTAGCAATTGGTTTCCTGTTACAAATTGGCTGTCGATATATGATATCGAAAACAACTGATATCCTCATTTATATGTACCATGAGAACAAAGCGGCACTGCAATGTATAATTTATTCGTGTTAATTTTCATTTTTATTGTGGATATCTATCGCAAACGAATTGATTGTCAATTTCGGTAACCGTTGTTTAGTAGTTTCAATCTGATTCCTCTTTTTTTATATATGTATACCATTCGTATCGTGAAGGGTCAAAGTCATGTAATACTTTGTTTCCTCAGATGAATTATCGCCGAACTAATTAAGCGTGATCAGATGACGTAGAACTGTGCAAATAGTTAGTTTAATACCTATTTGCATCCGTTAACCTAATCATATTTAACAAAACCATTATTTATCGTGTCCAAACAACAATAACAAACCTCTCATCGAACACACATCCACAATCATTCAAAATACTTCAAAATCAACACAATCTAAAAAATCCAGTACCCATAAAATCACAGTCAGTTGCTACTCCAATCGCCGCACCTCTTGTTCAGATTCCTCATCCAAATTCTTCAAAAGGCTAAGACAATCTTTTAAGACATAACTCCGTCAATTAGCGTTACGCCAATTAGGCTCAAGGTGGTGAACGCATGTAACAAAAGAGTATCTTTGGTCAGAAGCTTGGCGATTGCAATGGCGCGGGAAATCCAAGTTGAAATGAAATCATTAGTGTCTCTGCATATCGCGTTGGTCGAATGCGCACCAAGCGCAGTCCTCGTGCGCTGCTAATGGTCGCTGGCTAGTCCGCAAGTTCGCCTTGGCCGTTGCGACTAAATAATGGTATTGTACACCGATCGGATTTCTATCGTTAACAAGCCGTACGTCGACGTACGCAGAACTGAGCAAAGCAGAGCAGAGCTCAAGCTAACAGCGCACAGCGCACACGAGGATTCCGAGCATAAAGATCGCAGGCAGTAACTCAGCCGCTCCCACAATGCGTTAGCATTAACGCACTTCTCGTTATAAACCTCGTTTCCTCGCGTCGTCGCAACTTCGTTCGGACTTCATGCGTATAGAACTATAGATTGCCGTGTGTGCGAGAGTGTATTTGTGCTCTGTGCGCCTTTTAAGGCGAGGCCAGACGCGACGTACAACGCATTACAATTGTACAGTACTCGGGCGTAATCCTAGCGCTGCTTCGTTGCGCTCTTTTCCACGTCCAAAGCCCCGGGCGTATTATAGTACTTAGGTGTAATATAGGTGAATACGCGGACCGCGGAATATCGTCGCCCGACGTTATACGAACCCGGTTGTGCGTTCTCGACATAACCCGGCGACTAACGAGTCACTGGTTCTACGTAAAGTTTTATGTATAAATACGGCCGTTATATGTATAGCGTATTGAAAGATTTCGTAAATGAGTAAAAGAGATTAAACACGGTGTCATTCTTGTGTTTGAGCTAAGGGCTCGAATGATTTTGTGGCTGTTTATTCGGTGGAAAAGAATTGTACATTTTCAGTTTTATTCGCTGGGGAGAAAGTGGAGCATTGATTGGATCGGAAGTTATGATAATAGCGTTAAGCTCTTTCGAAGGGTTTATCATATACACCGTTTTGGTGCAAGTTTTTTATTCATTTTCGGGGTGGGAATACGTTGGGTTTATTATACAATTATATGATATGATGAGAAATGGAAACCAAGAGTTTTCGATTTTGAAAACATTTTTCGAGATCATGGGTCAATGTTTGAAATGGGCGTTTTCTTTGGTGGAATATACGACTCGAGCACGATAGTGAAGAAAAGAAGAACATTCAAAATATTAAAAATAATTTTTTTTGTCCGATTGACTGATCAAATGTGTGAACTCTGCAATCAGAAACGGACAAGTCACTTTTTCCAAAATCACTGTAAAAATTTTCGAATCAGCCGCTTTCAGGGGTACCATATACGACATGAGAACGATGATGAAGAAGAGAATTCGATATCTTGAGGAAAAAATATTTTCGTCGCATTGGCCGACCACAAGTCGGACTTGAGAATTCCGCAATCAGAAACGGGCAAAAGTCTCTTATTTACGACAGATGCGGTCAAAATTCGATATCTTTAAAAATCACTGTAATTGGCGACGCTTCATGAACTAGAATACCGCAAGTAACTACTTCTGTTGTTCACCAGTTGTAGTACGAATAATATACGAAATGCATACATAATCGTATCATGGGAACGAATACGCACTTGTTAGAGCGCACGACTCCATGGCTCCAAGAGCCATTCCCTAGACGGCATATTATCCTCCGTATTACACGTCATGCCACGCTTCGAAAGAGCCGTCCGGTCAAGTCTTCGCTCCGCCGATTCGTGCATGTGCAGTGGCAATAGCAGGTTGAGTTGAAAGCAGTGGGCCGAATAATTTGTTATCGCCGCGCGATGTCGCGTTGTCACGGTGCGTTGACCAGTCATGTGCTTCTGCATGTAGCTGCTGTTGGTGCTGCCACACTCTCTGATCCCCAACGTCATCCTTGTAGTCGCAGTCGCTGCTACTAGAGTCAGTCAGGTCGGTAGCAACAGTTATTAACTACAACCTATCAAATAGTTGCCAGACCTTTGAGAAATATGAATCGGAACGCGTTATTAGACGCTCGGGAGCTTGAAAATATTATCCGCATATCATGCCACTTTAACTCCCGACATCGCGTATGGCCAATTAACTAGACGTGTCACGGAGCCCCGAGAATGGCAGAGAAAAATAGTCAATAACTGTGCACCGTGTGGCAATTATCTCGTATCGTATTACTGCATTTCTCGATGGCAGGTGGTGTCAGAACACACTATCAAACTTGGGTCGAAATTTAATCGTCGGATTATGTGGAAACAGCGACGTCAATGAATGAGGCCTTGACTCCTTGTTGAAAAAGTTTGTACATTTTTTTTATTGCATATTCATCGTGAAATGGAAGAATGAAAAATTTAGCAGTGAAAAAGAGACATTTGTTTTGTTTGTTTTTATGTTAATTCAATTCATCAGACATTCCATCGTAGGGTTTTCTCACATTACACTTACCAAAGAATTCATCTAATTAATCAATGATCTCGTATTATGTTCCGATTCAACCTCGGGTCAAAAAGTGGAGATTAATACCAGAACAGCAACGTCGATGGAATGCATGAATGAAATCTGAAATGCTCATGAAAAAGTTCATAAATTTCCATCCTCATAATAAAAACGAAATAACGAGAAATTCTGTCCAAAAAAACATTTTTTAAAATCTTGTAACACCAATGGCTAATGTTCTAATACCAAAATACATATTTCACATCTCTGTACCAGGCTCTTCATACACTCACAACATAAGTAGTAGACTTTCTTATGAATCTGGATTTGTTGAAGATTTCAAGACAAATCATCGAAACCTGACTTGGTTCTCTATTGACTACCACGAAGTACTTTATGTAAATTTAATTAATCAACCTCTTGATCTCAATTTTTTGTCTCAAACGAGACTTACAGGTCAGTTCATCCAATTAATCAATGATCTCGTATCACGCTAGGATTCCTTGATAACAGATGTTGTCAGAAGACATACGTCAAAGTAGTAGTTCGATTGGACGAAGCCAGTGACGTCATCGGGATCAAGAGTTCACGTCGTCCAACCTTTTTCTTGGATCGATGTTGCACATGCAGTAGCAACGTTCAGTTTGAATGAGCATTCTTTACACCGAACTGTCGACCGTAAACGTCGTCTGCTTCCCTCATCGCACAGAGAAAACAGACTACAAAGGAGACTGGACGACTTGATTGAGAGTAACGATCCTGACTACTGACGTACGCTGTACGTATTCACGTCTTTCAATTGCCCCAGACCTTTCCGGAGAAGTAAAGCGCCAGTTACCCTCAACTCCTTTGGTTACATTCCCATGTAACATCTCATCCGCTATGTCGAACCGATACCATTCGCTTGTGCACAACCTTTCCATTGATTCAGTCGCAAGTTTCGTTCAGTTATTGCCAACGATCTCTAGAAATATATGTACTTGTATTCCAAGTTATATTAACATATGACATGACCAATTAAAAAACTAGTTTTTCAATCGAACGACCGATGTACACTTGAAAGCATTTATTCGAAATCACATCTCTCTACGATAACTCTAATTACATACTCATTATTCATGTATCGAGAGTCGGGTATGGACTCTGTGTTGAGAATGGTCAGGACTGTGAGATGGAGAACGTCCGAGAGCGGAGCGGACGCAGTACAGAAGTATCCTGTACAGGGTTATTCAAACTGGGCAGTAAAAACTAAATTCGGGGATATTTGGAGCTATTGTGAGTTGAATTGTGCTATTTTTGCTTCCTGATAGAGAAAGCTTTGTTTTCGTGAGAAATTATGGGTCAGGACATTTAAAAGGGGTTTAGAAAATATGTATTGATTTGCGTGTGTGACTGAGATTCAAAATTTCAATTAACAAATCATAAAAACGGCTTTGAGAGTTGGGCTAAAATTTAAAAGACACGTGAAGCTTGTGCTTTTATGTACTAAGGATTTAAGGATATTTTAGCTAGAGAGGTAAATAATTTATTGTTAATAAAGCTATTAAAGAAAAATCGGTATTGAATTCGGGAAGATCCTATTAAAAAATTCCGGTTATCATGGATTTCGAATTTAGAATGAAATTCGTTTTGCAACAATTTACATTACATCTCACAAAATCAACAGAAATTTTTTACCAACAAAAAATAATATCAAGTGCCGCTTGTTTCTAAATTTAGTAATAATCGGTAAAGCGGTTTAAACTTCACGCAAGTTTGAATAACTCAAAAAATTATTTCTTCATTTACGAGATTCCCTGCCATAGAAAAAATTCGTTTTCCATAAAATTCACAAGAAAAACAAGTAAATTTCCATTTTTAACAACAAGAAAAAGTTTAAAAATAATTTGTTACCTAACGATTCAATTTACAATATGATTTTTTGTCACCAAATCGTCATTTTCGTTTCCTCCCCAAACAATATAATTTCCGAATTGCCAAATAAACAAACCTCTCCAATAATCAAAAAAATTACCAACAAAATCCGGCACACAAAAATCTTGTCGCAGAATTTGCAAAAGCTTCTGCAACTCTCGAGACCATTAACTCCGATATTTAAAAATACCTTTATATCCCATAAGCACCCACGATATTTTGAAAAACCCTGTAGAATAAACGCAAACTAGATCTTTCTCAGCGTGGTTGCATCACGCGGGGTTGGCCGCTCTGGGAAATTGTCGTGAACGCCGAAGGAAGGGAGAAGTTGGCTCGGAGGTTCGAGGAACGAATGTCGAGGCTGTTGGTAAATCTTGAATGGGCTCGTACACCGGATCTGCCTGACGTAGATATACCATATAGCATAGCGTACTGTAGTACTCATGCAGCGAGTCAGGGAGAAGAGCTGAATGGAGAAAAGTGAACGAGGATCCTCTTCTCTGCTCTTCTTCGTTCCACCTTCTTCCCCTCGCGATCCTCTCGGCGCTTCTGCTTCAATCCTCCTTCCATCCTTGCATGTATAGTATATCGCTACTTGTACCGAGTGGTGGTCACATAACGTGACATGTGAGCGATGCTTACTCTCCCACAACGAACGAACTGCGAATCGTTGCTTGGAAGATGATGTTATAATGGTTGGAAGTCGTACTCGGCATGTCGGACAGCAAATATATATATATCCATATATATATATACATGAAGAAGATATTAATATACAGCATATACATAAGCACATATGCGAAAGGTGGTCTCGCGGACAGGAAGTCAAAATCCCATGTACGTCGTCGTCTCGGTTAAGAAGAGAGTCACGCGGATCTTCGCATGGCGGGCTTACCTTCGTTCGCGAACCTCCTACGCGCACGCAACTCATTCACCGGCCAGTGCAGTATGCATATGGCTTTTCTATCCGCGTCGCCATCGACAAGAGAAGCCTTAGGTCCTCTATACATCGGCAGTTCGCTGCGAAACACGTTCAAACGCTTATAAACCAAAGTGGCGGTGTAACGAGAATGAGAGAAGGAAGAAGAGAGTATATAACTGGAGAGAAGCCGCGTGCACGCGATTCATTCACGAATGAGGCGTTTTTTATAACTCATCACAGCGAATGGGGCATCAAAGCCTCAGGATCAATTACGATACTTCGAGGAATACTTAATACGTTCTTATTTTCTTCGTACATTGTTGTTAAGGAGAAGTGAGTCGTTAACGTGGCCTGAAAAAAATGTAGGTCTTTTTTCCTTATGGCAAAAAAACAATATAAATAAGAATGAGCGGATTCTGAAGAGAGTCGGAGTTTCTCTGTGATGATTGATTATAATGAAATGCATTGGCTTTTGGTCATCAAAATGTGGTGGCTGAGAATGTCATCTGGTTGATCGGGTTATCGAAATGATGATTGTGCTCATATTTGCCTCTTTATTAAACCTTGAACTGCGCCGTAGAAATGATGATTTATCGAGTTTACTGGAATCATTATTTCACGGCTTTTCATACGAGATAATCTCTCATCCACTTAGAATAGCTCTAATAATCAATCGGCAATGTTGTACAGAAGCGATGCGTGATACGACATTATCGTGTTTGCACGGGTTGTTATACCATTCCTCCATTCATAAAGCCAAGTGCGAGTCTCGAACGTTGCGTGCTTCGCGGCCACTTTTCCCTCCCATTTTCTCGTTTCTGTCCGAGCGGCGATCTCGCCTCTTCGTTGTATGACGGATATTCGCTCTTCTCGCAGCTGCTACGCCTTTTCATTCCTGAAAGTTTATTAATTTATTTTTTAGTATTTTCTGCGGGCGGATTCTAGCCATGTGAAGAGTGCGGGAGATGCTGTTGGGGCAAAGAAGAGATGAAGGGGACGTGAAGGACGAATAAGAAGAGGAGGAACAATCCAGGAGAAGAGGAAGCACCGCAGGAACGACCGACTTGGCATCATTGGCTGTACACTGCGTGATTGTTACGTCATAAAAAAAGCACCGGGGCAAAAAGCGTGGATAATTTAAATTACATTTCTCATCATAACCTCCGGGCCCGGTTTAAACCAA
This sequence comes from Tromatobia lineatoria, assembly GCA_949699805.1. Lineage (NCBI taxonomy): Eukaryota > Metazoa > Arthropoda > Insecta > Hymenoptera > Ichneumonidae > Tromatobia > Tromatobia lineatoria. The sequence continues at coordinate 1,223,910 of OX453040.1, read as the reverse complement.
CACCGGCTTTTTACTGGACGCCTGAATCCAACCCGGTAAGACGCACGGAACGAGGAGAACCAGGGAATAACAGCCTGGAGGACAGTAAATAGATTGGGGCTAGGCGCCTCGTAGTCTTGGGGAGGCCGGGGTGAAATGACACAAAAATTAAATCCGATATTTTTCATGTCAGACCAATGTGAATAGATTTTGAGCATTCAATGGTTCATGATACAAATACAATTGGCTATCAAACTTTTCGACCAGAGAACACTAGACTGGAAAATCGAATTTCGATACCAATGACATTTTGTTTATTCTAACCAGGTTTCATATTTTAGATAGTTGAACCACTCGGTACGATTTCAATTTATTTCCATCAATTAAAATCTATTGTATAGAAAATGAATAAATCGGACTTATTTGGAATAAAATTAATTCCGTGAACCAACCCATCTGATTAACGATTAGACGCTTAATTTTCCTGGGACTACTGTACAACGTGAAACCCATTGCCAAATTTTTCTCTTACCGGTAGCTAGATAATTGTCTGAATGGATCATTGTAACATCATTTTTCGTAACAGACTTATGTCACTTTTGACCCCGGTTACCTCCACAACGGTGACATGACTCTTCAACACTCTCCCGTTGATCCCTCGCTCCTGTTTATGTCCCTGTGCCCTAGTTGGGTTCTTTCAGGTCGCAGAATTCAAACGACTGCACAGTCAGGGTGATACTCGTAGTGAGGAGCTAAAAGAAGATGAAGAGAAAGGAGAAGAAAAAAAAAGAAAGCTTTATAATAAGACAGTGTGTAGATCGCATGTGCAGCGGCATCTGTGCACGAAACTGCGGCGACTCTGATATCATATTTGATTTGAACCAACCCATCTGATCAATTTTTCTGGGACTCCTGTACAACGTGAAACCCATCGGCAATTTTTTTTAGTAGCGGCAGCCAGATAATTGTCTCAATATATCATTGTAACATCATTTATCGTACCAGACTTATGTCACTTTTGACCCCGGTTACCTCCACAACGGTGACATGACTCTTCGACACTCTCCCGTTGATCCCTCGCTCCTGTTTATGTCCCTGTGCCCTAGTTGGGTTCTTTCAGGTCGCAGAATTCAAACGACTGCACAGTCAGGGTAATACTCGCAGTGAGGAGCTAAAAGAAGATGAAGAGAAAGGAGAAGAAAAAAAAAGGAAAGCTTTATAATAAGACAGCGTGTAGATCGCATGTGCAGCGGCATCTGTGCACGAGACTGCGGCGGCAGATCGCGAGTTGGGCGGCTCGCGAACAATGGGCCGAATCCGCAGACTCTTGGCGAGTAGCGTCGCGGCTTCTCCTTCTTCTGTTCGATGCTTTGCCCTGGCTGCGTATAACAAGGACTAACAGCACAACCGAGAGCAGGACCTGTGCGCGGCCCTCAGCGCCAATGTACAGCGAAGAGGATCGTCGGTACGAGGAGAGAAAAGGAAGAGATCGTCGCTACCGGGAAGCGAGAGAAAGAGATGGAGAGTATGAAAAGGAGGTGGTGCAAGAAGCAAAAGCTTGATCAGAAGCGTGCGGGGCGTGGATACTGGAAAACGAAGCAATGCACGCCATATATCAACACTGTACCGATAACGAGGTCCCCTCCCCTCCTTTTCTTACTGGAGGCTACCGGGCGGGAGACTCGACGTCGACCGGTCGGTCAGCATTTATATGTTGTGGACCCACAACTCTGTGGGTTCGCCTTCCTTGATCGTGTGCTCAGAATATGCCATCTTGTTTCCGCAAATTGGTAATAGTACATTTTTCATAGTATTGTAAGTTTCAGAAATAGTGGATTCTGATTGACAATCAAAAGTTTGGTTGTAAGTTACTCCACGATAAAACAAAGTTGATGTCGACCGGTCGGTCAGCATTTATATGTTGTGGACCCACAACTCTGTGGGTTCGCCTTCCTTGATCGTGTGCTCAGAATATGCCATCTTGTTTCCGCAAATTGGTAATAGTACATTTTTTATAGTATTGTAAGTTTCAGAAATAGCGGATTCCGATCGACAATCAAAAGTTTGGTTGTAAGTTACTCCACGATAAAACAAAGTTGACGTCGACCGGTCGGTCAGCATTTATATGTTGTGGACCCACAACTCTGTGGGCTCGCCTTCCTTGATCGTGTGCTCAGAATATGCCATCTTGTCTCCGCAAATTGGTAATAGTACATTTTTCATAGTATTGTAAGTTTCAGAAATAGCGGATCCCGATTGATAATCAAAAGTTTGGTTGTAAGTTACTTCACGATAAAACAAAGTTGATGTCGACCGGTTGGGCTGCATTTATATGTTGTGGACCCACAACTCTGTGGGTTCGCCTTCCTTGATCGTGTGCTCAGAATATGCCATCTTGTTTCCGCAAATTGGTAATAGTACATTTTTCATAGTATTGTAAGTTTCAGAAATAGCGGATCCCTATTGACAATCAAAAGTTTGGTTGTAAGTTACTCCACGATAAAACAAAGTTGATGTCGACCGGTCGGTCAGCATTTATATGTTGTGGACCAACAACTCTGTGGGTTCGCCTTCCTTGATCATGTGTTCAGAATATGCGAACTCGCTTTCGCAGATTTCTAATAGTAAATTTTAAGTGGTATTGTATGTTTCAAAAATGTGGATCTTATGTTACGGATGACATCCCTATTGAAAATCAAAGGTTCGGTTGTAAGTAACTCCACGATAAAAAAATCTGAATACAGAATCAATTTTATTTGATGCTGGTGGAAAATCAATCTTCTTGCTATAAGACAAAAAACACAAATAAACAATTCTTGAGCTGATTTCTGGGTGTTAGCACGTTTCTCGTTCGATTGATTCATTGGAGAACCTCAAAAGCTCTTCTTGTCACTCATCTGATGAGCCACAAGAAAAAAACTCCATTATCAACCTTTAACGGTATCTCGGACGAGCCCACATAAATTTTCTATTAACAAAAGCTTATTTACGATGAATAATACGTGATAGAATTTTTTTGACAGTGGAAAAACTGATCCGATTGTCAGATGCTCGTAATCTGTTGAAGCGCTCATATTTATATCGTTCAAGTACAGAAGAACGGAGACAATTCTGAATAACTAAATATACGACGATAAGTGAACGTTGAATAATTCACGAGTCAGACAAATTTATTAATTGCTCTATGTGGATCATCAGATACTCCGCACGATGCAAATCGCTACATATTATATTAACGAGCATTGTTTTCCACCTCCTCCTTATCCTCCACATGGTAACAACGGCACCATCGCCATTTACGCGAGCATTGCATAGCTACTGAAGTAGAACGAAGCATAAACAGCAACCAAGTGCGCAGCTCGAGTTGTTCAGACTATTATCTCGACTCCTCTCGTGCTGAAACAACGAGACTTATGTTTGAAACGATATAAAAATTCCTCAAGCATTTAGTCAACAAGTCTGTCGAAAAAATATTTTTTTTTATACGACACCTCTCTTCCTCAGCGAATAAAAAATTCCAAATACTTTCCTCCCTTTAGAATGACCCCAAAGAATTTTTTTGTAAATGAACCAACCGGTTAGTCAACTAGTTTCTTCGAAACCAGATTCATGAGTTTTAAACTCTACGCACGACATAAAAACCTGATATAAAAATCGCTCTTACACTAAAATGCAGTCGTCAACGGATAAAATAAGACTTCGAACACTAAAATTTGGTCTGAAAACTTCAATTTTTATCTCACATCATTTTGGTGCACTGTATGTCTTCACGAAACTGCACAATAATAATGTTTGCTACATACTTTATAAGGTTTAAGGGTAGGAGTTGAAATAGTGAATAACCCAAACGGCGAATGGGTAAAATAGCGAATTTTTTAATAATGGTCGTCTGAATCTAGAATGACCATCATTATGGAATTCGCTCTTTTAGCCATTCGCCATCTTGGTCATTCGCTATTTTGACCCCAAACCAGGATTAGATGTAGGATTTTTTTAGAAGAAGGGTTTCATCTACAGTATGTTTTTTTAATGTGACTTTTTTTAAGGTGAATCGGTCCCCTTAAAGGGCACCTGGCCTGTGTTGGGGGAAGGAGACTTTAACGTGATCGGAATAAAGGCGGTACCTCTCTTTCCCAAAGGGTCCCTCGAGTCGAGATCACAATAGAGCCACTGGGTTACGCTCCAGTCTCGATCGTAATTCCCTTCCGCCAACCTGAATCCACCGATGGCATGGTCAGTCGGTTGCCCTTTGAATTATATTATGTTTCTTCTTTTTTCCGAATCTTTAGCTTCTGTTCGATCTGCATAAGGTGGCTCGCCCTCCGACTTTATTTTCTGAAGTTGGCTATCTCTCGTTCCTCTTCATTTCATGCAGAGGAGATCCGTCGTCGTTGAACCACTCAAGAAAAAATACTTGGAATTCTTTAAATCAAGTTTCCTAAACACATTCAAAGAGAAGTCTATTTATGAGACTCGTTGACGTCGTAAACGGAACGACTTCATCAATAGATCACCGGATTAATACACATAATAATGATACTAAATTTTCATTCCTATAAAACTCTTCACATACACATCACAAATTTAGCATATTCAGTGCGTAGTTCGGTTGATTTCTGATACAAAGATCTTTGAATTTTTATATTCTAAACAAGGTCTAACTTATTTCACCGTGAATCGTAATCACACTGTCAAGAAATGCAGATAATCTATTGGTTCATTAAGAAAAAAGTTTCCGTTGAATAAAAAAAAATTGGTCAACATTTATTTATTTCATTAATTTCAATCAAATGTCGCATTCAAATTTCAAAGGGAACATTTTATTTCCGGTAATGGGTGATTATTATTATGAGCCTATAGTGACGAAAAAGTTTCCTTGTTTTAAATAAACGGTTTTCTTGATTCAAAGAAGCTATAGAATTAAAACTCAAGTATATAATTTAATTGGCAATAATTTTTCAGTTGCCTTTCGACGTTACTTTCAAAATTCTACTCCCACTCTCTTTTTCTCTCAATATCATATTATAGTCCATAAGGAGTAGGATCTTTTCATCTTCTCACCACGAATGGTCACATTTGCCTCTACAATCCGTGCATAGTTTCCCGTTATTTTTTTATTTCTACTTTACTACAGTAGGAATAGGAAAGGAGACGAAAGAAGGAGAAAAAAAAGGAGTGGTTGCTCGTCGCGCGTATACGCCTCTTCAGGAGGACATTGTAGGGCTTATAAGGCAATCCGGCATAAATCAAAGGGCTAATATACTGCGGCCCTGGTAATGCAAGTGGCTCCCCTCTCGGCGGAGGTCTTTTTATCGGCCAAGTAAGACAATACACATTTACATACATGCTCCTCTTCACGAACTCGCACCCGCGACGAGTCAGCGAATGCAACCATCCTGAAGAGCACAACCAAACGACATACACCGCAGAGGTGTATATTTGCCTATGGCTGACCAAGTATATGGACTTATACTTGGTTCACCAAAACACCGTTCACCGAAAGAAAAAAAAAATAAATAAATAAGCAAAGCCCGCGCTAAACGCGTGAGCACGGATAGCAATTATTACTACACTGCCTCGGGTTACCATCACATCCCCTTTAAACCCTCGTCCGATATAATTCCTTTTTACTCTCTTTTTCAACCCTGATGAGAAAGGGTTGAATCAACAAATCAATCATCATAACCCTCAACTGAAGAGGATTTCGACTCGGGTTTCTTAATCAGGGCCAAAACGTATATTTAAAGAAGAACATCGTCTTAGATTACTTGGTCGCCATTAGCCAATTTTCGTCAATTAGTGGTCAGAATGGCGTCTTAGTCTAACCACGACGACGCTGATTCCCATCGCCGCAGGACGCGACGCCTAACATCCTCGATATCTTCCCCAAGCGAGTATAAAGACGAGCTGAAGGAAAGCACGATAGGCCGTTGTAGTGCTCATGCGTGTAAGCACCTCTCCTCTCCTCTCCTCTTCCTCCGAAGGTTAACGAACGTCCCCCCAGGGCTGCGTTCATACACAAAACGTAGCGAGGAGAGAATATGCGTATAGAGAGAGAGTCCTCTTCGCCTCTTCAGGGAGGCACGGGCGACTCGCGAGCGAATACGCGCGCGTTGACGCAGAAGAATTTAGGAGCGACGGCAAGAGCAAAGGCCCAGTTCGCAAGCGGTCAGCCTCCTTTGAAGTCTAAAAACAATGCCATTGTCTCTTCAGTCTAGCGAGAGAGCGAGAGAGTTCCATCCAAAGCTCCTCCCCTTCCACTTCACTTCTTTCCTCTTTCAAAATCCCCACCCCTTTGTATTTTCTCGCTTACTCGCACTCTTTTCATCGGGTCTCATTGACTATCCTCGAAAGAACGTTTCTTTCTCCATCTCGTTTTCTTTAGCCAGTGACTCTGCGGATCTTCCCACTCCACCAACCAATGGCCGGGACACTTCAGATCTTTTTTTCCACGTAAGAAGAAATCCTGGGGCTAAGAGATCCGTACGGGCACTCGCTTCTTCTCTTTCTCCATCTTTCGCCCCCTCTTTCCAATGCCAATTTACATTTTTCATTTACATCGAACCGCCAGCGAATGCTACGGTCCTCCTGATGTTGCTCTCGCTGCTACTGTGGGTTGTATCGCCGCGGAAGATGCTAACCTGGGCCACCACGATGCTGAGTCCACCTTGAAGAACACTGAGATCTCTTATACACTCCACCTGTGTCCACTTTGGCTTCTTCGCTGATCTCGCGGAGCCGATCGGCTCCTGAAATTCACCGACCGCGACGACGAAACAGAGGACGACGACGACGACGTCGTCCTGAAGACGACTACCGCGGGTACCGCGTCATTATATCGTTCCCTGTACTACTGTTTGTGCGCGGTGCCGCGGCAGCTCAAGCGCAACAGTCTCTCTTGCCGGTTGTGCTTTCGCAAGCCCGAGCAACTTCGGCAAAGCGGGCCACTTTAAATTTATACGTCTCCGATACGTATCTCCGAGCATCTACGCGCACTTTTCGGCAAACGCGGTACACCGACGTTCGACGACACGAGGGAATCGCTCCTCGGGGCTGAGAAGTTCAAAGAGGAAACTTTTGCGCACTTTACTTTCGACGGTTCGACGCAATTATCACTTTTTTGGATTTGGATTATTTAACTTATGTTTAGTTGGGACTTTCGGAAAGAAGACTTTGTGAACTGGATTATCCTGCAAAATTTGTATTGGAGTGCAACACAATTTTGCGGGTTTTTATGCTAAAAGTCATTTTGAGAGATCAACTGTTTTTGAAAAGAATCGTAAGATTCATTTCAGTTACTCTTTAAATGACATAATTATGTTTTAATAATAGGCACAATTACTCATAATTGCTTGAAAAATGTATCTTCAATAAAATTGGGAGGATAAGTAAAATTCCCAATGCATTAAATATAAAATTCTAGGAAATTCTCTCTTAATTCACAAATTTACGATTTTTAAGTAAAATAAAAAATTGAAAACTTAACTGAAATCCTCCGCTCCTAAAATAGGTTCGCTAGTCATTTGTCGTTTAAACTTTGCCTCATTTTTTTTCTATCTATAAAATTCTATAAAATTATTCCTTTGATTATAAGAACAAAATGACTACTCCACAATAATAATTATTTGTGAATATTACCTTGAAAAAAAAAAAAAAGGTAACACAGAAGCTCATCTCCGCTCAGAAAGTCATTTTCCTTCGGTGATATTTCATAACCCGAGTGATATGCCGTTATATCTCTCGGTGTAATTATACAGGCTGCTGGTGGTTACAATATATTCATGAAAAAAAGCATCACCCGTGCTGACCTTGATGCAGTTAGAGTGCAAGCTCGGGCAGAGACCTCGTGGTCAGTAAGTTTGCATAATAAACGACGAGGCTGGAAATTGAATCGGAATTCCGCAGCAGCGAAATAATACCGAGCGGAGCGAATGGAAGAGCGGAGAGGTAGTAGAGGGAATTTTGATATTAATGAGCGACGTGGAGGGACCGTCGTACGGTAGCACGAAACATTTATCGGTCGACACGCGTGGGTCTCGGCGTGTACACTAGTGCAATCGTGCCGCGGGGCCTTAATTAGAAATCATCAATTCGCGAGGATCGCTCGACCAACACGCGAGGATCTCACATGATTAAGCCGCGCCGGCGCTTTTAACTTGTCCAAACAAATGCCTGCGATAAATATTGACCTCGCGCCTCTTTATCGAAATTCTGATCCACTCATTCACTGCCCTTTCTTCGGCCACCTCTTTTCCCTTGGTACACACAACTCAAAGCCTCTCTTTTACATCTTGCCTCGTGGATATTTGCCCACCATTTTTCACTTTAATTATTATGCTAAATATCCACCTTACGCGTTGCCATTTTATTCCCCACCTTAAATCCTTCGAATTCAAGGAGAAGAAGGTTTGAAGCATTTACTATCTGCAGTGCATTCCAATTTATCACTAAGCTATTTTTTATGACTCTTTTAGATTTGTAGAAATATTTGGTGTTAGTTACCTTCAATACTAGGTGCGTTATTTTATGGTTATTCCTGTTTGGTATAAAGGTAGCGCCACCTCAGGATAAAAAAAAGAGTAGTCATTTTACGGATGGGGCATCGAATTAGCCATATCCATTTGATTTTTTTTATTGAACTTTTTTATTTACAAATATTTCCGGAAATTCAAGGTTTCAATTCCTTTCTCCATGAAATTTAAGATTAATATGGTTTTTAATTATTTTCGAAACTTTGGAGTATCCGGATCCTTATACACAACTGATGGATTTCGTAATGTCTGATGGCGCTAATGTTGATATATCATATTATGATCTTATTGTCATCAAATGTCAATAAAATTTTAGTTTTAAAATAAATAAATAAATAAGTTAATTTTTCTAAACAAAATATGGTAAAAAATGATTTTTAGTTTAATAATAATTCGGTCCAAAAGTTGCAATACTTTTTTCAACAAACACACTTCTTTAAAAAAAACGGTCAGAATTTATTTTCAACTGGTTGATAGATGATTCGTGTTTACCTGTCTTTTATTTGTCTCTAGCCTCGCGAAAACCTCGGTTTCTTACCGTGTCTTCTTATCCGCGTGTCACCGAGTCATACGTCACGTTTTTTTGAAAGAATGAATAATTTCATTCTCTAACTCATCGAGTTTCTCCAGCTCCCGAGAATGACTTGCTTACGGGTCTCGTGTGTATTCCGTCGCGGTAGCTGCACTATACATGTATGGGACATTTCACACCAACTCGGCCGGGGTCTGACCCTCGACCTCTCGGATTTCATCCCCGATTTTTCATGATATTGTTTCTTCTCTAATTAACAACCATAACTTTTGTTAAATTTTTTTGTCAGCAATTTATTGACTTATGATTGTTCATAACGAACATTTTGACGGTTGGAATTTAAAGATCTAATTAAATTCTTATAAATCCTGTATCGGATATTAATATTTTTATTCTAAGTTTGTTAACAATTAACGATTGTTTTTAAAACAAAAATTGGTACAAATTAAATGCGTAAAAACTCTTACACTTTTCGCAATCGTTTGAACATTTTTATATATTACGCTACTTCGGAGAATTTTTTTTTATTTGTGCGAAGAGTTAAAAAAAAATTAATTGTTCAACTTTTTAAAATGAATTAAAAAAAATCACTTTGAACAAATCCTGGAAAATTCTCCACAGTCCCTAAATATATAGAAATATTGAAGTGAAACTATTTTCCCCATCAATTTTCATTTTAGAAAAAATTCGTAAAAAAATAGGATCCGAGTTCGAATCACTTCGGATCTAAGTTTAAAAATATTGATACCTAATTAAAGATCTCTGAAAATTTCGACCGATTTCTACATTGCGCTTCATATAAATATATAAATCGTTAAAAAAAATTAATAAAAATTGTGGTTGCGTCTTAGAGATGGAAAAATAAAATAAATAATTGGCGATGAAATCCAAGAGGTCGAGGGTCAGAGCAAGGTGGTATGGAATGCCCCATATACACCCTTTCTCTCCCTGATGTCCTCGGGATCTCGCGAGGACGGACAAAAACGTCTCTTCAACTTTTTACTTGTTGAACTTGGCCTGCGTTTCTCCCCGAGATGAAATTTCAAGCGAGACGCCGGGAACGTTAGGGATTCTCGTGGTGGTTGGATGCTGCTTCGCTGATGCTATTCCTCGCGCGGAGACGAAGGCTACGACCGCGAGAGGACGACGCCGACCCTCGGCACGCACACATGCGAAAAGGTCAGGAGAAGTCCGCGCGTTCACGTCAAGTAGACGCGACCATAAAGCTCCCTTCCGAGAATGCCACCGCAGTTCTTGCGCGTCCATCCTCGGTTCCTGAAGCCGAGGAAGGGCGAAAGAGAGAGCGAGAGGGAGAAAGGGACTGGGAGGAGACTTTCGTTTCAAGTTATTCCGCATATTCCGAGGGTTTCGCAAAAAACTAATGCCATCGGGCGGAGAGGACGACTCTTCCATTTGAAATCTTCTCCTCTCTCGTGCCAATCCACGAGACAGGAACAGCATCCATCTGACATGAGTTGTGAGTCCGCACTTCCTTCACGCTTATTTACCGTTGAATTTTTTTTCTCGATACTTTGACAATGTAGAGACATAAAAAGATGATATACCGATCAGTGATAATTCACCGGAGTGCGCTACAATTTATTCTCCCAAAATTACAATTGAATACGGATTTGGATTCTAATGCTGGAACTAAAATTTAGGCAACACCTCCAGAATTTTAGATTTTGATAGACTTGGGTTATTGGGTTTTATTGAGGATATATGATAGGTACAGTCCCACTATGGGATAAAATCGGAAAAAAATAATCGATATTAAACGTACTGAAAAGATAAATTTTGCATAGTAATAATTCCAAAACCTAACTTTTTTTAAAGAAAATGATATGTTAATTTATTCGAATCCGTATGAATTTTGTCCGATTTTTTTTATTTTTATTTTTTATTTTTGTTTTACGCTTATTTACCGTTGAATTTTTTTTCTCAATACTTTGACAATGTAGAGAGATAAAAAGATGATATAACGATCAGTGATAATTCACCGAAGTGCGCTTCAATTTATTCTCCCAAAATTACAATTGAAAACGTAGTTGGATTCTAATGTTGGGAAAAAATTGAGGCAACAAGTCCAGAATTTTAAGTCATGATTCCCCGATTAGTGAGTATTTATCGGATTGCGGTGGAATTCATTCTTACGAAATCACAATTCAATACGGATTTGGATTACGATCGTGGAAAAAATTATAATAGCTCCTTCTGAATTTTCGTGATATATCAATCAGTGATAATTCCCCAGGAATTTAGTTAGATTTATCTTTACAAAGGAACACTCAAGTACAGCTTTAGGATCTTCGAAAACATCTTCCGAATTTCACCTTGTGATTTATCGATCAGTGATAATTCACGAGGTATGGATCAATTTATCTTTTCAAAATCATAATTAAAAACGAATTTAAGCCGTTACGTTAAAAAAAATAACTGTACACCGCATGAATTTTATTTCGTGCAAATTAATCGGATCATTTATTACGTATTACTCGTAGGATGTCATAGTGAGTGATCAATTATTGATGTCATATATTGAACGTTAACTTAACATTCTGCCACCACTTTTTATATATTTCATATACGTATTAAAAAAAAACAGAAATGTCATCAATAAAGTAGAATATTTCTCTTAACACTTTCTAAAGTCCCTGAAGCGATAATTACACCGCCCGCAATTAAAACTATTTCTCCGGTTATAAAGCAACATGAGAATTATTAATATTTCGGAGCTTATTATTCGTAGTCCACACAAAAAAAAACACTGAAATATTGATGAGTTATTCATTAAAAACCCAGTTTATTCTATTCTTCAACTTAAAATCAATGACAGATTCTTATCATAACAAGAAATAAATGTAGACACTTCCAAAATTCCACTCCGTAAAAATTAATCACAAGTACATTAATTACGTATTACGCGTAGGTTGAATATACGCATCCTTAAGGTCATAGTGATCAATCCGTATCGTGCTAATTTTTTTCCTCGGCTGTTTTATAGACTTCGCATTCTTACACAACATTTCTAATCATCCATACATAAAAGTGTTATCACTGAACTATTAAACTGCTCTCAGTACTTTCTACAATCCTCTAAGCGATAATTATACCGCCCGCAATTAAAACCATTTCGCCGGATATAACGCAACGCGATAATCGTTAATATTTCGGAGTCGACTATTCGTAGAATACACGATGAATAAAACCAGTGTGTATACACAACTGACGTGTGTTCGCCGAGCTATTAAGACTCGGAGATCGATTAATCAGCTGACCTGACCCGTCGACTATTAAAGCAATGCCTAGGTTCCAGCATTTCCTCAATGGTATTCTACTGAATAGTTGTTGCTGCTGCTGCTGCTGCCGCAAATGACGTAACGAGAACGTAGAGTATCGTTGGTTGACTGAAGCGAAAGAAAGAAAGAGAGAGTCGCGTTCACTCGGATCACGTCTCCGCTAATACACATCAGTCAGAATTTATTCATCACGATAAAAATCACGATTTCATTTGGTCTCCATATTAGACGTGCATGCCTATCGCGTCGATGCCTCTTGACCTATTGATCAATCGCTAACCCAAATTCAATTTTCTCTCCATCATAAAACAACACTCAACAGAATTTTTCCAATTAACGGCAAATTTTACGAAAATCCTCAATGTTTTCTGTTAACGCGACTTCAGGTTCTCCGATAAATTGCTCCAAGTGTTGCGTTACACCGAGAGGACAATCACCGTCACGTAAAGCGTGTATTCCACTTCCCGTATAATACCCGTCATTATACACGGTATCTCGACACTGTTATTATTGTTATTATTATTATCATTGTTGTTATTATTGTTATTATCCGTACATACGGTAGTGCCACCGAGTGTTTCAATGTTGATCCGGGAATTGATACCTTCTATAATCGGTTCTTCCGTGAAGTCGACTTCTTTCACACTTAATTTTTTTTTTTTCACCGTAAAATGATTCAGGCATTCTTTCGACATCGCCGATTGGTCAGGTTGTAGTTAATGGCCCCAAGATTCGTTTGAATGGACTTGGGGCATGAATAGACGGAGTGAAGAAAAGTGAAGGACATGGTGAATGTATTGAATGCAGAAAATAGTTGAAAATTTATAAATAGGTTATGATGAATTTAGATTGCCAATGACTGAGTATTGAAATGTGTTTGAGAAGAGGATTTCAGGACTGAGGAACAAATGAGACCTACGTCGGCTTCGGGTCTGAGAATCGCAGCCACGGATAATTGGCTCCGCAAAGCGAGGGAGCGTTAATTCTTTTTTTTGTTTTGTTTTTTTTTTTTTCGTTGATGAAGACTGTTGGAAGCGTCGGTAAGACAAACCGCATGTGCGGAACGTTTTCTTCTTCTGCTGCTGCTGCTCGTGCGCTCCCAGAGGTCAAGGTTCAGAGGTCCGCATGGCTCGGTCTTCCGCACACATCCATATCAAGTGGCTCACTAACTTTCACGGCTAACTCACCGCTGCAGCATCTTGGAGTGAGTTGTGAGTGCTGGTGCACTTATTCGGGCATATGCTCTTCTAGTTTTGGTAATGCTGAAGGAAATAGCACTTTTTGTAACGTGTGAGAAAAGTCTTTCTTTTCGTACCCGTGACGAAAAGGGCGTTTTTTTAACGTGGTGTTCGCGAAAAGTGTCCTAGACGTGCGAATCTCAAATTTGATACTGTAAAACACACTTTTCGAACACGCCAAGATGCAGGGATGAAAAGTGCATTTTTTAGGGATTCTGTCAAAAAGATGTGATACTTTCTAGAAATAGTACACTTCCGCTTTACGGTATTCATCAAAAGTTCGGTTTTTCAGACTAGCATTACAAAGTAATATTTTGTAATACATGCGGAAAAAGGCCCTCTGCGAAAAAGTACGTGATACGCTTCGCGAAAATAACGTCTTTGATGCTGAGGTCTCTAATTTTCAAGACCGTTTTCGTTCACTAGTGCGCAAAGCTACTTTCTCACACTCTTTTGCTATACTGCAGGCTAAAAAGGCGGCATTTCCGCACAATTGCTTGAAACAAAGGTCCTCGCTTGTGCGTCCAATTTCTTAACCCCTGCCGAAAAGTCCAATCTTTCGCACTGGTATCACAATAATATTTCGTAATTATTAAAGATTAACTGAGTATTCTTTGAGTTAAGGAAACTGTTTTTTTTTTCATTATATGTTCATGAAGTGAATATTCTCCTAAAGGCAGTAAAATGTTCTTTCTGAAATTCAACTGCAACATTTTATTGAAACCAAAAAAATATTTCATTGAATTAAAAAAAAAACTGATGCACACTTTTTTTTGAGTCAGTGAATTCTTTTCTCTCATTCCACACTGGATGACCCATCGTAATTATTCCCTGTTTTTTCGGTGCGCCAGAGAATGCAACGAAAAGTTTTATTATAAGACGTTTGCAGTGCGCTCGCGTGGAAAAAAATGTCGCGAGAGCTGTGCGCGCCGAGTGTGTTGAAGAAATCTCGCGTGTTCGGCGGCGCATACGTCGACCGTAACTCGAGTGACTCCTCGGCGTTGTGTGACACCTGAGGAATTCGCCACGAGTGACGACTCGCTCGCAGCCTCTGTCTCTCTCCGGAGAGGCGAGAACATCTCTACACGTCTGCGTATAATTTATACGTACGTATCACAGAGTACAGCGTTCTGTACAGCTTGATATATACTGTAGCATACATTTATGCAGGTACATATATGTCTCCTCAAGCTCCCTGGAATTACTATGATCCGTGAGGTGATTGCTAGATTTCCAATTCCCCTCTGACTTTATAATCGTCGCAAATATACGTCGTGGGACGTTCATCGACTCTCACAAGGGCTATAGCCACGATGTCGCTGTTTCCGACAAGAGAAAACACCATTTTTACATCTTTATCCACCTATGGATATGAAAATCATCCATATTTGGCATAAATCCTAAGATAGACTCGTCGTTCTTCACGTTCAGAGTTCACCTTCATAAAGTAATGTTGTGAAATTATTTTATGGAATGAGATTGGATAGTTTTATTTATTTTGAAATTGTCGTAGAAAAATAATAATAAGCTGCATCCCTTAGAGAATATTTGCTAGATTTCCATTTGTCCAATGACTTTATAATCGTCGCAAAGATACGTCGTGGACGTTTATTGTTTCGAAATGATCATTTTGACATCCTCTTCTGTTCATCCACGTTTTGATATTAAAATCATCCATATTTGGCATTAATTCTACCTTAGAATTTATATATTTTAAATGAGACATAAATTCGTCATTCTTCATGTTCAGAGTTCACCTTCATAAAGTAATATTGTGAAATTATTTTATGCCATTAGAGTGTATAGTATCATTTATTTTAGAATTATTGCAACAAAATAATAAGCTACAGTCCTTGAAAAATATTTCCACCGTCGAATTACAGCTGGAAAACTCACTTTGCAACAAAATAGAACGACAAATTGCCGGCTGAAATAAAAATGAACTTCTCCTCATATTTCAGCGTACTTCTCTATAAACTTCCCATAAATAACAAACCTAACAAGATCATCCATTAAATTGAATGAAATTCCCTTTTTTACCATTGACTTGGACATAAGTATCAGAACATTATTATCATCAAGCCAAATATACAACAAATGTTTACCAAACAAAATAATGTAGGCTCATTTTCGTCTTCGTGTTCCAAAAAGTGGAAAAAACATTTGTATATGAAAGTTGGTTTTTGCGGTATCCGATGACGCACAAACTCATCCTGTGAGTTTGCCTCGCGGTCATCGAATGGTATCGAAATTTACCTATAACATTTTTTTTGTCGGTGTCGTTGTTGTCATTGGCTGTCGTTGGTGGACGACGTGTTGGTAGAACTCGAAGGTCGAGTTGATCTCTCGAGTCCGCTGGCTATTCTCCCGGCAATACATTATGTTTCGACGTTTCCAAGAGCTGAGAATGTCAGCAGCGGTAGCGGAACGTTGATGTCGGTAACGCGGGGTGCGGTGTAGTTGCGGTCAGCTGAAAATGCAGTCACGAACAAGAATCTCCTTATATATAATATACATTGTTGTACAGAGTTACATCCGCACACATAGCTGTTGGCTATGTTATAGTCGTTGACATTTCAGAATGAACTGAGAAGTGGAGGAAGTCGAAGGCCGTGATGAGAAGAAGGTGGGGACGAAGAAGAAAATAAGTCGATATCAGGAAAGTACGCGGGAAAGAAGGCGATCGAAGAAACAAAGCCTGAGAAGAAAGTCGACTGTAGAATGTAACGCAATTATTATAAAGGAAAAAAATGTTAGTTATAGAATATCTCGATTTTTGGACACGTATTTTTTAAATATGAGGAGGGAAAATAGGATTCTAAAAAAAACAGGTTATCGTATATAAAAATGTTGGCAACAATAGTAACTTTCTATTGCCTAACCCAACTCAAAAGATTACAAAGTTTCCTATTATAAATAAAGTAAAAGATTCAGTTGAACTCACTCCTCTCCGACACACTAAAAAAAAAATCAGGAAAGTTATAGATCAAAGACGGCGAACTTGGACAATTACATCGGATATTTATTATCCAACATGTTATCTAAACATCCGTGCAGTCTGAATCAGTTTTAACCTAGTTGGTAAAATCTGCATATATCGTTCACTCTAAACAGACGAGACCAAAGTCTCTCTGCCAGATTACAAAGTACGCATTCATAAACAAAGCGAAAGATAAACACAACAGAAGCGAATATTACATAATAAACAAGAAACATAACATTGCGTCCATTGCGTAGAAACCGAAAAAAATTACGTCCAAGTCACATAATAATAATCATAATGATAATATTATGATCTCTGATGAGATGAGAAAAGATGATAAAAGAAAGAAAGCGACGTAAGCGTCCTAGTGGTGGAATAAGCGTGTAGAAGGAGAAAAAGTGGAAGGAGGTAGGCGGCGAACGCGAAGCGACGGCGTCGTCGGGTCGGCAGGGTCGGCGGGATCGAGACGGGTCGGAGGTCACGGGTCGTACGGCGCATAGCCCTGACCTCCGACCTACCCCTACCATCTTCGCTATCGCGGACCCCTCACGCTCTTTCGCTGGCCGAGCGTTCGCCCGCCCGCGTTCTACCTACAGCCCACGAGCGTTCGGATCCACGCGCGCGCGGTTTTGCCTCGTTCGAGAGTCCGAGGCCCGCGACAGAGCCGTACGCTCTCGGCAAACGCGCTAAAAATATACTACTAACTCGTATAGTAGTAAGAAATCTAACGTCGGCAGTTCCGTCTCGTCTGGCTTTCATTTACATTTCCCTGTGTGTTTTCGCCGGTGTCGGATTCCGATCGCAAAAAAGGCTCTTTTCGCTCACACGCGTAGTGCTGTAGATATATACACCGCTTAAAATATTCAGCACAAGCTTCAATAAAAGCTTACAGGTGAATTTACATCGACTGATATATTATTATTAATATACAATAGCTTTCACATCGACGGATATATTATGTCAGAAGAGACCGGAAGTTTTTATTCATAAACTCGTCCGGTAAATTTAACGGACAATCGTGAAATAAAATTAAGGTACTTTTGCAATGAAGTTATAGAATATCATAAAAATTTAATTACTTTTGTAGTAAACTTTAAGCGCGTCATTGAAATTTTTTTACCAAAAATAAATTTGACATCGCACTTGTCATACTTTTTTTCCCAGAGTTTGATCTACAATTACAATGTAATATTACAGAACTTTCTACATAATTCTACGACACTGTAGGAAGTTGATACAAATGCTTGGCATTTTTGAACAGTTGGGTTTTTAATTCAATCATTTTTTTTGGTTATGTTAATTCGAAAATATTTTTAATTGTGTGTATATACAGCAGATAGTATACTTTGGGTGCAACGCGTGTTTTCACGCGATCTCTCGTGCGACGCACACAACGCATCGCAAGATCTCTCGACAAAGCTGCGCCGGTCAGCAAGAAGAAGACGCTAAGAGTGTTGTGCTGTTTGTGTGTGTTCGTCCAAGTGGTTTTGTGTGTGGTGAAGACACTACGCTGGATATATAAGTTTGTGTGCGAGTGAAGCTTTGTTGTCGCTACTGCAGAAGACCGCAGTGATTATTGCAAGTGCGAATTTGTTTTCTGGGTACATATAAGTACTTATTTCGGAACGAATTTCTCGATAATTAGAGGGTAAGATGCACTGAAGTTTATCAACCGCAAGTTGAGAAACAAAATGCTATGTCTCGATTTTTTCATATGCAAACATCTCGTACGCTCATAAAAAAAATTGAGGTTAATAAATGTTACTACTGAAAAAGACATAAGTGCGGGATTCGTCATAAGACATACTAAAGTTTATCAACCGCTTGACGAGTTTGTTGTTTCTCAATTTTTTTTACTGAAATCGATAAAAAAATTTGATGATGAGACGAAACGTACGGAACTGCACCAAAAGTATAAATAAATAAATAATGCAATCTTTGAATACGCCTAAAAAAAAATTCATGATAAATATTTGACATTACTGCAGCAGGATCGCAGCGACCATTGTGAATATGATTCCGTTTCTGGGTACCCATAAATATTGCTATTTATACAAGGTCTCAATAATGAGGAGATACAACGCATTTAAGTGGATCAAAAGTATATGTTTAAAAAAATGTACGATGCATATTTTTCACCACTGCACTCAACCACAATTACCATTGCGATCGGAAATAATTTTTCAGGACGAAGGTCCACATAAATACAGATTTGGATACAAAGTTTCAATGATGAAAGGGTAAAGATGTACTGAAGTGTATCAAAGGTATATTAAGAAAAAAAAATGTCCCTTTTTTCATGTCTTCAACTGTAAACTATAATCATCTCACACGCTTCATTGAGTAACCATCAAAATGTATATGTGCCACAACTGCAGAAGCTTGCAGTCGTCATTATCATTACAAAACTGCCCCTATGTGAATACTTTGATACAAAGTCTCTGTAATAAGAGGTTGAAAAGCACCAAAGTTTACCAAACGTGCATGAAAAAAATTCATTCTCATTTTATTTTATTTTATAAATATGCAAACTATAATCATCTCACTTGGTCAATCGAAAAATTCCACGGTGTCATATTATTACCGTAGACCGCAGCGTCCATTGCTGGTACAAATCTGCTTCCTGTCTGCATACATAAATACACATTTTTCTACAACCTCTCGATGATAAGAGGGTAAATCGTATCGAAGTCCATCAAAAGTCAATAAAACCAAAAGCTGCATTCCACGTTTTTTTTGTTTTTTTGTTTTTCGCTTATTGAAACGCAAGCCATAATCATTTCACACGCCTGAACGAGAAAACTACACGAAGCATTGATGCCTTCGGGCGCAATACTAATGCACTCTTAGGGGTTTATCACGCGCACTATATTTATACTACCGACAGATACAGAGTCGAGAAATCGTAGTAAAGAGGGTGTGTCTTAAGTTGATATTGAAATACGTTATACTGTGCGAGGCTTATCGGTCTATTCGACTATCTAATGACGCGTGACATAAGCACGTTGTGCGAAAACCTCCTTCCTCCCCTCAAAGCTGTTGCGTATATGTCGCATCTCCTTCCACGAGACGAGAATTTATTTCATGACTGCACTGCATTCGAGTCTATGTTCCATCTTCTCTTTTTATTATCTCTTAGCTTTTTTTTTTGCTCTCTTCACGAGAGGCAACTACGATGAACTTCGTTCTCTTCGGGGTCGTTGATTGCAGCAAGAGACTCGACTCGGCGCGCGCGCTGTTGCACCGCGTAGCCGGAAATGGTTGGGCGTCTTGTATACCATTACGCACGGCAGAATTGCGTACGGTAGAAGGTACGGCGCGCAGAAATACATAAGTTTCGTTGAGGCTTATAGCTTTCACTCGATTGCTCTTTATATGGTACACGCGATGTTTTTTAGTTTTGTTTTTTTTTTTCGTTTCTTTTGTTTTGTTTTTATCCGTTGTACATTCTGGACGGAGGGAGCGATAGAATCTCAAAGGCATCTCGCGTTATCGCCCTAGTCAGGGTCATTGACGCCATTTCCTGGCTCTCGTAAAAGAGCAAAACAAGGGCAGACGACTTGACGCGAGCTGCAAAATAAAAGTTGAATTTTATGGAAGTCGTGTTAAGAGCCGAGATTATGAGGCTGTCGTGTGTCGTAGAATGGTCGTCGTAGTTTTTTGTTGGAAATGGTTTTGGCACGCGCGCGATCCTTGACCCGAAAAAGGGGGAGAGAAGGAGAGTCGCGCGAACTCGACCGCTGCGGAGAATTCAACCTACGGTGGTGAAAAGGTCTCGCGATCGCTGAGTCCCCTCTGTACGAGTTCGTGAACTTTTGGCTGGGTGCCACGATGGAATTTCACTGGAGTCACGAGGTTTATATTATTCGCTATAGAATGGGAAAATAATGGGAGCGAAGGGCTGAAGTCTAAGGTATTCGATCAATGTTTGTCTGCAATTGGATTTTGGATTGTTATTATTCGCTGTACCGTTGGAATTTATTTTATAAAATAAGCTATACATGAAAGATAAAATTGGCCATACTAATAATTAGTTAATTAATTTATCACACGGAAAAATCGTTGTGTCCTACCTTGGTTTATATTTTTTTGCGGTAGAATGAGAAAATAATAGTACTGAAGAAAAATGAGAGAAAATTGCTAATACTTGTCGATGGTACAAAAATCTTGAAAAATTTATGCATATTAAGGAAACTAAAAATAATCACTTTGCACAAAAATAATAATAATAATTTCTCTAATCTTATTAACAAGAAGTGCTTACTTCTCACACGCTCCGCTTCGCGTGCGAGAAATCGCACTTATCGCGCTAGTGAAATAATAATCTATACAAACCTCGTGCGAGAAAATTTTTCTCAACTCCTTTGATTACAACACTCGTCTTCGGCTCGTGCTGCGAACTCACTCTCGTCAGAAAAAGTTTCATCGCACTCGTATCGTAATATACTATTATCATAAAAACAAAGCGTCCTCCATGAGAAGCAATAAAAATCTTCAATTTGCGAGAAAAACATCTTTTTAACCGACGAAAAATATAAACAGTAATCAGAGCATTACAGACACACCGTCAAAATTTAACATGTTCGCTAGCTAAGGAAATTGAAAGTATAATTCGAGCAGAGGGGACGACAAAATACGTATGCGCAAAGTCAGCATGCAGCAGAGGGTGAACGGTGTCAGGACCCGGATGACCTTTCGCGTGCGTTCTCAGCGAGTTGTGCAGGCTATAGAGTATCTCGTCGGTATAAACGTCCATACACATAAATACACATAAACACACACGTGCACACACATGTGACGTAGAATAAAAGAAGCTAGTACAAAATGTATCTTATGTCACGTTCCGTGTTGCTCAGCTGCGACCTTAAACCGTATATACACTTGGAAACGCGCAGGTTTGTTCCGACGAGATTTTGCTCGCCTCTCTTTTCCTCCACGTGATACCTCGACCGAACGACTCGTTGTCGTCTCCGTCGGTTCGTTAGCGCTCACGTTGTACCTATTGCCACTTCTTTTCATCTCACTCAAAGTACCTTTTATACACGTATGTATGTATATGGGACAATCCATAGCAATTCGACTTGGGTTAGCTCTTGACCTTGCGATTCTGCTTGGCGATATTTTATCTTGTTGTTTTACCTTGAAGAGGAAAACGTATTGTAAATAGACTAGATTTTTTAAGTTATTACTTTTCAAAAAGTGTTGGCGATAATTACGAAATTAAAGAAAGATCTTGAAAATTCTTTGATAGATTAAAAAATGTTAAAACCTGGACCTAAAGTACACCTACGTTTGCTACCATTAAAAACAAATTTTTATCGAATATCAATATGAAAAAAATTCGAAATTGTCAATCAATTGTCGGATTCAATTAATTTTACTCGAATCTTATGATTCATTTCATTTCTCTAAAGTAATTTAATACAAAAGTTACTCTGATTTAAAAGTTTATTCACAATTGACAAAAACCACAAATACCCGCAAGATGGACTGCATAATATCACCGATTCCATAATAGGATTTCTCATGTTGTTGGCGCTACCATTAATCGTCTAATATCAAATAATTAAAAATCGACGCTCGAAATTTTTTTTCGGATAATATACATTTTTTAAAAATAGAAGTTGCTGCTTTTTAGGTCTGGGATAAAAAATTTCAAAAAGTGGGGAAGGACTTTGAAGAATTTTTTCATATTTTCAAATTACATCCAAATTTTTTTTTTCCTTCAAAGAATGATAAGTAAAAAAAATCTGAAAAAATTCTGATTCCCTTTTGGAGATGGTACGACAACATAAAAAATCTCAGATCAGATCCAACAGGTCAAGGGTCAGATCCAGGGCAAATTGGTGTGGATCGGCCCATATATTGCAGTTTGTACAGCAGGCATAGGTAATTTACAGTCGAGTATACCTCTAACGCCTGTACGAGCGAGCGGATGACCCGACGTGGGCGCGGGCCACGCGTCGCTAATTACGAGCAATCAACAGCGGCCCGGGCATCGTAGTGTCGGTGCTGCTGCTGGTACCCAGAGCAGCGTTACTGATGCTGCGAGCCGGCGTTATGCAAATCCAGCTAAAGGGCAACCGGAGAAAGCGCGATTAGGGGATTGGCCGGTTTTATAGCGTCGCCCAACGCGCGAGAATCAAGTGTAAGTGACTGCGAGACAGCGACTACGCCTCCGGCCG
Source organism: Tromatobia lineatoria (assembly GCA_949699805.1). Classification (NCBI taxonomy): domain Eukaryota; kingdom Metazoa; phylum Arthropoda; class Insecta; order Hymenoptera; family Ichneumonidae; genus Tromatobia; species Tromatobia lineatoria. Next base: position 1,201,163 of record OX453040.1, on the reverse strand, counting down.
AACAAACTTCCTTTTTGAGCTGTGAGACTACGAGTCGAAATAATTAATTTTTTTTGGAAACTGTAAAAGAGGAGGAAGAAATTTTAGGGTGGAATTCTAGGGCACTGGTCATTGACGGTCGCCAATGAATGGACGACGGCTTTTTGAGAGTTGATAAGAAATTGCGCTGACTTAACTAAACATTCGATTTTCAATTTTACGTTTATTTTTATGCAGAAGTCTATTTCTTTGATGAAAGTTTGGGTTAGATTAGCTTTTTCTGGATCACGATCTGGACAAGAAGATGTTTGAGCTTATAAATCACTGCATCGAACACTCATATTGAATTAAATTTCACCATAAATTGCGGGGGTAAATTAACGTACGCCACGTTTTTTTTATTTTTTATTTTTTTTATTACCCTCTGTATAAGTAAATTTCTATGAAAATCTATGCATTTCCTCCCATTTTGAATTTTTCGATAAACATAACGTTCAAATCTACAGATAATTGTGCCCCAAAAATCACTCTTACATGAATCACCCTCCAAACATTCAAGTGAAAAAATACAAAGGTTTACACCTCCTCCTGCTGTATACATACAACCAAATGGAAATATCCGTTAGCAATACGTATCTTTTCCACCGACAAGAAACCGTGTTTAAAATTACTGCAAATAGCCCACTTAAAAAGTCTATTTCCGGTTGCCAAAGTGTGAAGAACCCAGACACTGCAAATTCTATAAAAATCATTGCATATCCTCCAATTTTTAATCTACAAACAAATATAAACATCCTCATACAAATCTGCAGGTTAATTGTGTCCCCGAAAAACACTCTTACATTAATCATCCGTCAAACATTAAAGTAAAAAAACACAAAGGTTTACACCTCCTCCTGCTGTATACATACAACCAAATGGAAATATCCCTTAGCAATACGTATCTTTCTTACCAGCACGAAACCCTGTTTGAAACTATCGCAAATGGCCCACTTAAAAAGTCTATTTCCGGTTGCCAAAGTGTGAAAGACACAGAGAGTGCAATTTGGAAGGAGTGCGCCGCTCAGAGTTGCGTGTTTACCATCGCTAATGGTTCTCCGTCTCGACGCGTCGCTACCGGATGTAACAGAAGCACCGGCAGAAGCTCTCGCTGCGTACACTAGTGTTCATTTACTCACATCTTTACATTATATACTCCTACACACACACAAATGTGGATTTACATACTTACCTACATATATGTACGTGTATTTATATGTATATAAAGACTTGGAAAGGTGTGCAAAGTTTGAATCGGTGCGGACGCTCGTAGATCCGGTTTTGCACGAGCAACAGCAGCAGAAGCAGCAGCAGCAGCCACCGTAGCTCGCGGAGAACGTGGACGTCGCACGAACGTGCGCCCGAGCCCCACCAACACCGCCTCCTTAACCTCCACCACCTCCCGGAGGTCCGCCCACAACGCGTGCTCGTTCATTCCGTCGAGAGCCCGCTCAATGCATCCCCGGCATTAACTCCCACGCCACGCGCGATCTCCTCGCACGGCTATTCTCTCGCACTCTCGGCTCTTACTCCTCGTATACACACTCGCTACTTATAGTAAAGCCCGATTACTACATTGCAGCTCGGCTATGTACTCTCGGTTGAATGGAATGGAAAATCCGGGCGTATTTATGTACTGGCTGATGTAAAACTGTGATTGACTGCTAGGGAATACGTAAAAATGATAAGAAGTGTATATATTTTTTTCTAACGTTCTTCGCAATCCATTGCGTGTATATGAATTGATATGACATAATGAAACAGAGCGGGAAAAAGAAACTGATTGAACTGAAAAAAAAAACCACAAGATCACAAACAAATTAAGGTTTTCTGATGAGCGAATTCTTAGAATAAATTTGTACTTCTGGTGGATTTCCTGGTATCTTCTTATTTGAAATATTTTGTATGGCAATCTTTGCCAGAGAAGATTTTTATTTTCGATACTTCATCGCTTGATATTGTACAGTGAGATAAAAAAAATTTTGAAACCAACAAAACGGGCGTTTGCTGATGGTAAAGAGATTTTTTGTCTGTGGGACAAAATATTCGGCAATGCTGAACGGACCATTTATTGATCACCAGTCGTTTTGATCAATTAAATATTTCCTTCTAGAAAGCAAATATGCTTTTCGCCGCCTGCAAGCGCACGCTTTGCTGGTTCTAACGATCTATTTTCTCAGTGGAGATAACGTTTTGTGATCAGACGATGTATCGAGTTACCAGATTTTTTCCCACTTGATTCTAAAAACCCATTTACTACATAGCACCTCCTTTCCATACTCTGTTGAATGGAACGGAAAATCCGAGCGTAGGCTCACACTGACAAACGCAAAACAGTGATTAACTGCTGAGGAAAACATAAAAATAAGAAAAAGCCTGTTTGTTTCTGGCGTTCTTGGCGATCCATTGGCTGTATACGGAGTTACGATCGAGGGTAACGAGAGCACAACGAAGACAGGTGACGTAAATTTGCCGGGTAACGTGCGGAAAATTACTCGACGTCGTTGTCGTCGTCGTTATCGTTATACTCAACAGTTTCGAATATTTGTCTTTACGATCTGCTTCATTCTTCGCTAAGTTTGCAAAGTGGAATATATATGTATATATATAAAAAAAAGGAAATAAAAAAATAGGATTGTGAGGGAATGCATGGAATAAATATATTGAGCAATCACGTACGTGCAACTCGTTACAAAATATCTCTCAATAGAAAGGGTCTATTCGATCTCCATTTGACTAGGATATTTCTACGCAAACAGTGTGTACTCGCGTACTACACATTTAACCACTGCTTTATAATAGTATGCACGACAATTTTCGACCCACAGTTTATTGCGGATCTCTCGGTTACATGCACGGCTTTCCTGGGTAGAAAACGAGATCTATCTAACGATCACGAGTCACCTTCTTGCGTACATTGCGCGCGCGGTTACAAGTTACATGGAACGACGTGCTTTACGACGCGCGTATATGTGTAAGTGAACGCGGGAGTGCATGTTCCAACACTGTCTATGGTGTATAGTCTATACCTTTCTAACGGTAAAGTGGTAAAATTGTACGTAATAAAGCAATCAATTCGTGACCACTAATCTCCTTCGATGCGGTTCTCGTTGCACGTCATGCCTTCTGCAGTTTAACAGAGACGGATCACCTTTTACTAGAAAAAATACACCTTCACTCGATACGTTTGTGTAATTTGATCAGTTTTATTCAGTCGAGCCTCGGGATTCATTCGATTTCGTTAAGGAGACCAAACTATTTACAAAAGGGCGTGAGAAAATATTTTTTATTCGTCATGTTATTGGCATGGAAAAATTTGTATTGAAACCGCAGTGGCGGTTTTTTTAATATTGTGAATCTCGCAATTTGGTTTATCGTAATACATACCGAAATTTGAAAAAAATTCCCAATTTTTGTAACTTTTAAAACATGGTAGAAAGCACTTGAGCTTTTGGAAGATTTGAAAAAAATTGGAAACGTATATGTGAAAATTGATAAACAACGGGATTTTGGTGTGCGAAATCATATATGAGCGATTTCACCGAAATACAGCCACCACTATTTTTTTTTCTTTAACAAATGAAAAAAACTCTGGGTTTTGTAAAATGGAAATCTGATCAAACTTTTCACATTTTTTAATTCAAATAGCCAGCAACACCGAATTCGATTACAAAAAAATCTAAAAAATTCGAAAATCTTATCAGATTTCTATTCCATTGCATTGAAATTTCGTGAAGATTTTACATTAACAAAACCTGAATTTTTTTCGAATTTTGTGAAGAAAAAACAAATTGGTTGTTGAATTTCGGTGGAAACGCTCCAATATTTTTTTTTGCTCTGAGAGCAGACGAAGAATCTTTTTTTCGGTCCAATTAATTTAGATGGATAAATAGACAATTGGCAAATATTTTTGAATTTTCAAACGAATTAAAAAAAAATTCGCCAAAATAAGATTTTATTAGAAATGCATTCGGCATTTTCACTTCATAATGAAAAAAAAAAAAAATTCACATGTAAAAAAGGAAAAAGAGCATTTTAAAAACTGCTGATTCAGAAAAGGGTTCGGCACTCATGAAAATTTTATTTTTCTCCAGGAACAAGTTTTGGTCGTTACGATATTAATACAACTCGTATGATTTGAAATACCTAAATTAATATATAGCGCCGTTATAAATAATGTGACAACGTAACGGCTTGAGTAACTCTGCACGCAATGTGATTATCCATTCACAGGGTCGTGAAAATTTCAATTTGTTACGAGAAGTATCGGAGAGTGGCACGGCATCGTTCGTAACTCTCAGCAAGCTCAACTGGTGGGCGCGCCTAACGCGGTACGCGGCACGATAGTTTCATGCATCGCCGCATAGCAGATTTTAAGTGCAATGTGCATGCCGCAGTGTGAATGTGCGCCGGGTAGCAGGTCAATACGCGATGGAATCCGCGCGTCCTCTCGACCTTTCCCCATATATATATATACATATGTATATATATATATATATCTTTCAATTCTGCAATGCACTCCCTGTATGGAATTGCAGGAATCTTTAATTTCATACTTTGACTCCCCAATTTTGTTTCGATTATTAGGAAATTTCCTTCGTGGGAATTCTCATCAAAACTCGACATCCATGATTAAAGCGAGATGAATGACGAGAGTAATCTCATTCATGGTCGGGCAGTCACCAGTGAATGAACAGCTATGAGGACCCTAAAAAAGTCATAAGAAAAAAAATTCTGTAAACGATACACATCTTTCGAAAAATGTGAAATTAAAACCTCTTTAAATACATAATGAAAATGATAATTTTGTAATTTTGTAAAGACTTTCGGTGCGTCAGGATGGTGTAAGGTGAAAGGTTACATTTCTCACTTGTCGTAATTTTTTGATCGAAGCGGATCAAGTTTTAGTGTTCGATTATTTTGTCTATCGAAGAGTGCATTCTGGAGTACAGGAATTTTTATTTCATGTGCTTATGACAAAGCGATCATTATAATCGTATAGATAAAACTTTTTCTATAAAAAAATCACTAAAAAATTGGCCTTAAACACTTTTCTGGAAATTTTGAACCATTCTGAATATTTTAACGAAAATCTCGGAAAAAAAACTTTCATGAAAACGAAGCTTCCTCTAAAAAAAAAGCATCAATTGTAAAATCTGTCGATTTCTTGTATCACTTATAATTAAACATATGTGAATGCGTAAATTGTTTCAACTTTGTATGTCTCTTATAATTCTAATGCACGACCTACGTGGAATTTCAGAAATCTACGATTTCAAATTTACATTCCTTCTTTTTGTTCCGATTATTTCGTAAACTGCGACGTGGGAATTTTCATCAATTCTCATGATTGGAGCGAGATGAAACGACGTGTGGAAGTTCATACATGGGAGGAGATTACATCGAGAGTGAAAAGAGCGACGAGCCAGGTATTCTTGTGATTTATTCCAAATTGTCCGAGGACAGGCATAATAATGCCGCTGCAGAATAATGAGATCGGTGTGATTGGACACTTGATGAATGATTTAACGGTTGTGGTCGTGGTGCTCGTGTCGAACGACAAAAATTCCAGACACTAACGTTCCAACCGACCTAATTGACAAGACATTCTCCGAGCTTGATGGCAACTAATAGCCCTTTATCGTGTCGCGATGCTGATTTAACGACGCGAGAGCAACATGATCGTACAGTACATGCCATATACACTGTGTACAAACTCGTCTTAATATCTCATTCATTATACGCACCTTATGATGCAGCTCGAGGCTGAATTCCTTTTTATAAAAAAATTAAATAATAATAAAAAACAAACTGGACTAGTATCTAATGTGTTCAATAGGAAATGGTCGAAATTGTTGTTGCGCCAGTGACAAGTCTTTCGTTTCCTTTTTGCTTCTGCTTCGTGTATGACGAAGCTGTCTTCGTGTTTGACACTGTAAACCCGCAAAATGAGGAAAATCGTAGCGCACAAGTTCATATGTATTTTTTTTTGGTTGACAAAGTAAACGAAGGAGATGATTTTTTTAAAGATCAAGACGTGCATGATAAATTCTGTACGAATAAATACCTTTTTATAAAAAAAAATCGGCTAGTATTCAAAGAGTGCAAGAAAAAGTGGTGGAAATCGTTGTTACTCTAACTATTCCATCCAGTGACTAGTGTTTTAGTAACTTTTCTGTTTCGACATCATCTGCGATGAAGCTGCCTTATATTTAATGTTGTCAACCGAGAAAATTTTGAAAATCGAACAAAAAGAGAATACATTTTTATGAAAAAAAAAATCGGTATCAGCAAGAGAGAATTGTAAAAAAATTGCTTTGTTACTTCAGCTTCGTAGTTCGTTTTTTTATTCGTTCGCACCTCAGATGCACCTAAGCTGTCGAAATATTAAATGCTGTCAAAAAAAATCGGAGATCAAGCGGATTGTATGATAGAAAATTCTCAAAATCGTTTTCCTGCCGATCAATTCATCGAGCTTCGAGTACTTCGTTTATTTCTCGCTCCTCCTCTAAGTACGACGAAGCTGTCAATGTATTCAATGCTTATAAACAAAATTGGACGTCTTGCAGATTGGAAAAATTGGAGTTTAAGCGGAATGTTCGATAGAAAATTCCCAAAATCGTTTTCCTGCCGATCAATTCATCCAGCTTCGAGTATTTCGTTTGTTTCTCGCTCCTCTTTCAAGTACGACGAAGCTGTCAATGTATTCAATGCTTATAAACAAAATTGGACGTCTGCAGATCGGAGAAATCGGAGATCAAGCGGAATGTTCGATAGAAAATTCCCAAAATCGTTTTCGTGTCGATCAATTCATCCAGCTTCGATCATTTCGTTCATTTTTCGCTACCGCATCACGTAAGCCAAACCGGACTATGCATTTGACGCTGTAAACCGAGAAAATGAAGAAAAGCGAAAGATCCGCGGCGGCTTTCGCGCCCGATGGCGATCGGACGCCCTGCAGCGTTGTACAACAAGTAGAATCGACCGGTGCTACATCAGACACGTGTTTCATATGCTTCGAGGAATCGGCAGATCGTACAACACATATAGGCTCGTTCGCTCGAGTCCAGGGTGGGTTACATATCGCGAGCTCTCTTTCACTCGAACGGCCAATTAAAGCTGGACTGCAGTTGCGTCTAGCATTCGAACGACGTCCGACTCGAGAGTCCGCAGTCCTATATTGATTTAATTATCTCGTTACCGTCGCGCAAAAGCCCGCGCCAGATAGTCAGAACTCCTCGTGTAGCTACAGCAGTACCTCGTCTCGGATATAGACAACGTATATGAAGCATTCTCTGTCAATTCAGCCACTTTTTTTCGGACATCCCACATTTGTCCAATAATTAGTCACATATATATTGGAGGGACCCTAGAAGGCGCTCTATATGCATTTTTTTCAGATTTTTTAATCCAATATTTTAAAAATCACGGTTGTTTTTAAATGAAATTATATCCCGGAAATTTGTAGTTACCGAAAAAAACAACTTTCACATAAGAGTTGCAGTTTTGTATCAGCTTCCGAATGGGAAATGTTAAATAATTTTTACGTGTTAGAACCGCTTTATTACCGAAATCCAGGGAAATTTTTTAATTTAAAAACGGATAAGTTTGTTCAGCTGACAAAATCACAGAGTATTTTTGCATGATTGCCGATACCGCAAAAAAAATTTCATGATGGCGCTGGTCGAAGTTCTAGGGTAAAAAAAAAATAACTCCAAAATAAGGTCGATTTTGTACTGCAATCAGAAATAATTCTTCGGTTTTTCGATAAACAAACAGTGTTACCAAAATTTGAAAATTATTTTAAAAATCCCATTCGAAGGTTAGCTGCAGCTTTTATGTGAAGACTTTTTTCAGTATCCTTAAATTTCCGAGATTTAATAATTTAAAAACTAACGAGCTTTTTTTAAAATATTGGATCGAAAAATTTGAAAAAATTCACATAGAGTGCCTTTAAGTGATACTTTGACCTGACGAACTATAGAACCGATCTGAGATAATCGAAAAAAAAAGTGGCTGAATGACAGAGAATGCTTTATACAGTGCATGAGGAGGTAAGCTAGGCTGATCAATTACTAAGAGCCAGTGGCTCTTGTTGCAGTTGCAGTTGCAGTTGCAGCTGCACAAGCGATCTTCGGATCGTTCTTCTCGCTTCTCTTCGTATGTCTTCCAAACCCTCGATTTACTTCCCTTTTAAACTTCTTTCTCTCGTCTCTTTCCATGCGCCTTCCCCTTTTTCCCCGCGCCTCACTCGTCGCTGATTTATCGGCGTATTTCTAATCAAGCGAACGGATGCGCGCGCGCGCGCTTAGCCGAGAGAGACTGTATTATTTAACCTTGTCAGATAGCCATGTTCCGCCCAGGACGCGAGCATGCTAAACAGCCGCTACGTGGGTGGTGGCGGCAGCAACAGTAGAGAACCACCTCGATGAGCTGCAGCGATCTTATACTCTCTTTTCTTTAGCTCAGCCCGCTTCGATTCTCTCGTTAATCGATTGATTACTCCACCAGCGTTATTATCCCATGCGGGATATCGACCACGGAGGCTTTGAATTCTTTCGCACTGTAAAAACCAAATGGAGATTCTGTACATTGAATAGCTATTTTTAACATGAATGCAAAAGATAATGGGTTGAAATTTTTGATTTTTAGTGCACGCTTCCAATATACAATATCACATATAATAATATTGTAGGCCATTTTGAGAAAAGTACTTAAAAAATATTGATGCTAATTTAATACGTCAGAATATATAGTAAATTATAAATTTTATGATATTTTGAAAATTTTTGATGCTTTCGATAATTATTATGCCATGCGGGATATCTAAGATGGAGGCTTTAGACCTTTTCGCACTGTAAAAACGAAATGGCTGGTTCTGTACATTCAACAGCAATTTTGTACGAAAAAGCGGAAGATGATGTGTTCAAATGTTTTACCTTTTATTTGTGTTTTTCACGAAAAAAAATTATTTTCACGAATATTTTGAAGGTTTTTGATATTGCCAATCATTTCGCAAAAAAAAAAAAAAAAATTATCGCGCAACTTGTGACCATAGAACGTCGACGAATAAATTTAAAAAAACACCATTCCCTTACGAATCTGACGGTTGGCGAAAAACCCATTTGAACAATTAAAATGGAACGTTTATAAAACCAGAAGTACTAAAATTGTTGTTCTTGTTTCCAGGTTTCGTGAAAAACGGATTTCCGGAAAGTGGATCTTTGATAGATCTCCAAATCGGTAAGTAAAATAAAAAAAATACATTAGACGAATATACTAGAATTTCTCCTGGAAGAATAAACTATGAGCCCAAGTAGAAAATCATCCATGAAAAACTTTAGGTAACCTCAGTTGTCGAAAATAATCACGTTGATCGTCTAAATCTGCAGGAATAAAGAGAAAAATATGCTCGCAGCCTGTCCAGCGATTTTTTATACCATTTCCATTATATAATAACGAAATTAAAATTTACAAATCAATCCGCATTTATAATCGTGTTTACCAGGTGCTTAAAAATTAGGAGGTCTTACGGTTGACGAGCTTAGCTCACTTGAGGTCTGCAGTATTGAACGTTAAAGTGGCGCTTTGAGTACGTAACTTGAGAGTATAAAAATAGTGTGGATAGCAGGAACGCAAGGCCCCGTTCTCATCAGAGATCGATTACGGGTCGATATTCCCGGTGTGGAAATGTCAAGGCCCTACCTCAACGGAATTCTAGCGCAGTACCCGCGTTAAAGTCGGTGTGAGTCTGCACTTGAATGCACGCCGGATGACACGAAGAAGACTGCAGCGAACGGGCGGGACTTGACGAGCCCTCGTGCACGACGAACCAGTGATTGAGTGAGCGAAGGCACACAGGATGTTGTACCGCGCCTCGCGACTGTACGCATGCACACAAACACCGACACATGGGCCAACGTGGGATTCCGTTCATCGAATACTAATACGACGATGCACTGAGAAAAAAGATTTCATTGACTCCAAAGAAATATATGAACTGTTTTTTTTTTCATGAATTTCAACGAACAATGTCATTGTTGTCAATTAAATGTTTTATTTTCCGGTTCTGCAAAAAAAAAACGCATTTCGGATTCAAGAAGCCCATACTTTAGCCCATTTTTGCGGTACTTGAGAACGTTTTCACCAAATTTTGTTAAATCATTCGTTTGGTGGAATTTGTGGTATTACCACAGCCCGGAATTTCAAGAATTTTGCCGCTGCCGCTTTAGTGAAATTGATAAAAAGAAGAGAAAAGATTTCTTTGATTAGATGACACTACTTTTTACTAAAATGTGACAGTGCACTGAGAGAAAATATTTCATTGACTCCAAAGAAATATGTGAATTGATTTTTTTTCCATGATTTTCAACGAACAATATCTTTGTTTTTAATGAAATGTCTTATTCTTCGGTTCCCCGAAGACAAAATGAAAAAAAAACGGCTTTGGGTTTCAAGAAGCCCATACTTTAGTCCATTTCCGCGGTAATTGAAAACGTTTTCACCAAACTTAACCTTTGTTGAGTAGCTTATGTAAAAATAGGTCTCACAATTCCAAGCTGTGATCTTTCCCTACTACAGCTCGGAATTTCAAGAATTTTGCCGCTGTCACTTTAGTGAAATCAATGAAGACAACAGAAACGATTTCTTCGATTGATTGTCACTACTTTTTATTGGCCCTGTGATTATTCAATAAAATGACAGTATCGAAACTTTCATTTGGCGAAGATATTGCTGTGTGTCAATGAAATGTTGTCTCTGAATGTGGTAAATTTGCTGAGTTATTGCTCAGTTCAGACGATTGGATCATACGCACACGCCAAGATTTTCTTGTCTTCTTGGCTATATCTCCGTAAGTATAATAAACATAATCGCGGTAGCCCGATGAGGAGGCCTTGGCCGTCTCCCTTCGGTCGTGCATGGCACGCCCACAGCTACTACAACCGCTCGGGCACGCGGTCCCTCCGCGAGCTCAGAGAAAATACTCTCTGCACCAGCAATCAACGGTTTTACACCTGAGCTAACTATCCGTCTTCGTCTTGGTGCGCGAATGTGTAGTGTATAGATGCTATACCATGCAATTGAGGCCTGGTGAGGTCTTAGAAACAAAGCAAACGCAAAAGAAGAGGGTAAGGGGTACGATTTTCGGCCCCCCAACAATCGTTGCTCCCCGAGTATAGAATTCGATTGGACAGAATCTATATTTCATTTTATTTTCAAGAACTGCTTCAACAGGAGATCACTTACGTTAACGGAAGTGTTTCAGTGATGGACGAGGTCCATTATATTATTTGGCAAAATGTAGACGTTGATCAAAGTTCATCCGTCGGAATTAAATTATAGTTTCACGCAAATCGGTTATTGATGGTAAAATTATCCGGAATGTATGCGAAAATCAAGTATTCTAAGATCGCCGACGAATCCTGTTAAAAACGTGGCGAATTCCCCATACATATGCAAGCAAAAAAAAATCCGCATTATATCCAAGATTCATACTCAAACTTTATTCCCATTACAACGAAAACTCAATATGTAATCTATATTAATGTATAAATAATGTGTGGTACTGCGTAATACCGTTTGGATCACATACTTTCGCGCTTCGTTCTCAATTCTGATCCGTTCGCTACCACAAGTGAACGTAAGCACGTTGTAGAATATCCTTTGGAGGCACAAAATATCCAGTGAAGTGCTACGGGGTCATTGGGTTCACGTTCACGGCAGAGAGCGAAGATCAGACGAGACGCGGGAGTTCGGAGCGATGGAGCGCAAGCGCCGAGCGGACGACCAGATCGAGATCTCTCTCTCTCTCTCTTTCTCTCTTTCACTGGCGCAGTACGTGAGCTGCTGGAACAAATACAAAAAGACGTAGTATATGCTGCTCGTCGGGTTTTCTGTACGCGAGGATGAGGGACGTATAGTCATGCTATAGGTGCGGTATAGCTGAGCAGTACGTATCGGGAGACTCGGATCGATGATAATCATTCGAGCGGAAGCCGTCTCTTCGCGGTTGCATCGCGTGAGCGGACAGCAGTGCCGACGATCGAATTTCCTCGGCATTCCGGCGGCGACTCTTGCCGATGTTGCTGCTGCTGCTGCTGAGATCTTCACGTCTGTGAGCGCAATCTCACCCCGCATATGCTGCAAAGATGTCCGATCCTCGCGGTGCGATATAATCCGAAAAAATAACACGTAAAAAGAGATAAATAAAGAATGCTGGCAAAAAGATTGTCGATCGTGACGTTGGGCTGGTCTCCAGAACGTCGATATCGAATGAGCTTCTCGTGCGAGCACTTAGTGCGGTCGCAATGACGTCTTGTCGTCCTTGGATGTAAGACCTTCGATCGAGAGTCATTAAAGGACACTAACCCAATGCTTAATGGATTTATGTACTCGATGCAACGGTTCGTCTTCTTTCTAGCGATTAGTTCTTTTTTGGGTTGAGACTTTATTTGTGAAATTGGGTTTGATAATTGTGAAAGGAGCGATAAGATTATTGTCGGTCGCGATTGAAGATTCGTTTTGGGGATGTATTGATGGTGAAGGGTACGAAGGATTTCAGGAGAATTATGTGGATAGGAACAATGTACTTTTTGATGTGCATTATGGAAATTCAGTGTCAGACACATTATGGTTTAATTCGGTCGTTAATAAATTATGATTGAATTAGTATCTTTATGGTTAAATTCGAAATGGAGGAGCCAAATAGACTCACTGGATCAGACCTGGAATGTATATATTTGTAAGATATTTATTATTTATATTGTGAATATATTGGTAGATAGATCGATACCGCTCATTGCACCTTAAATAAAAGATCCTCTTAAGCAATTCGCCAAGAGGGTAAAATATTGAACAAAAATGTAATGTAGTATCGTCGGGCTGACACATCGAAACAAGTCGCCTAAATTGACTGAATCTTTAAATTAACAATAATTTTTTTTTGTGTAGAGAATACAGAGAAATGTCCACAAAAATGATTAACAAATATTATATTACACGTTTGTTTTCTGCAACCGCATCCCTCTTTTTTGTATACTATATTTGTGAACATTGGTCGCTTAATTTCAAATTGTAAAATCGTGATTTTTTCTAAATGCGTACATTTACGTTGGTAAAATTAAACGGTCGTAATGAAAAAGTGATCTCTATCTCATAAAAAAATAACGGTAGCACCGTACGTGATAAAATCCAGGAGCTTTAGTGTATCGTCAGGCTGACGTATCGAAAAAAGTTCCCCAAGCCGATTTGATTCGACCTTGGTGAATCTATAAATTACCAATAATTTATATTGTGTTGAGGATAAGTAGAATTATACACAAAAATGATTAACAAATATTATTACACGTTTGGTTTTTTCCAACTGAATCCTCCTTTTTCGTATGCTAAAGTTGTGAACTTTAGTGAATTAATTTCAGATCGTAAACTCGTGATTTTTCTTTCAATAATGCCTACATTTAAAGTGGTAAAGTTAGGTAGACGATCTTAATCGAAAGGTTCCCGGGCAAAGAAAATTCATGAGAATTATCTCCACCTCCTTCGAAAATAACAGCAGGTTTCACCGTACGTGACAGAGTCCAGAAGCTCCAGTGTAGTATCGTCGGGTCTGACGTATCGAAACAAGACTGGAAGGCTCATGGCTCAGGCGCTGAGAGGTTCTCGTACACGCTCCGGCCATAAGTCTATACTTATGGCCTAGGTGGTAGATATGGAGCGGTCGATAATGATCCAATATACTGGTACATCCTCGCGAAGTAATTACAATGATGAGCGAACCGCTACCATCGCTATGGCGCTCATTCGCTCTTACTGCCTTGCTCTTTTGCTCTTTCGAACTTGCTCCGAGACCTAAGCCTCCAACTGGTCTTGTTCCTTTTTATTTCTTCAGCCTCTTCCTCCTCTTCCTTTTTCTTCTTCTTCCTCGATGCTTCTTCTTCGACCTCTCCATCTTCATCTTCCTTTTACTGCGCTACGAAAGAGCCAACTACTCGTGCACTTTGCTCCTGCACTAGAATAAGGTATAGACAGTAGCGTACAGTACACTGGACTATAGAATATACCTATATGCTCCTTCGATCCGACCGAGCCTCCCAACAAGAGCAAACAGCATCTCCCGGGTCGTCACGGGGCCACAGACCCACACTGCTCGATGATGCTGCTGCTGCTGCTGCTGATGCTGGATCCTCGCGCTTGTACGATTCTCTCCACTGAGGAATTATCGCGGGGCCACCGGATCGAGTTCATTTCGCCGGAAGTGCGTCATCATCATCGATGCTTATGCTCATTTGAGATCCACGCACATTTCCCGATTTAAAAAAACCGAGTTTATAGGACGGTCGTATTATCTGTACTATATCTGTTGTTTACTGATTATTATAATTATAGGAATGTGTAATTTAACGAGAATATTACGACCAAGTAGACGCTACGGAAGATATGAATAGGGATCCAATATAAATGTTAATCGGGGTGTGAATATTTAAAAAAATGTAAAGGTGTCAGCTCGGAAAATTCAATGGAGTTAGCACATGTTTCAACAATTATCTACCTCTTTTTTAAATTTTTTATCTACGTACTAATAATTTTTGAAAATAAAAAATTCTAAATGAAGGCTTCAAAAATATGTATTGCTCATATGCAATTTGATTTTTTTTAATCTGCTGCAAGTTGCAGAATTGCATTCGCTAAAATGGGACCTTCAACGTGGTTCTTTTTGCCCATACTAATTTCTCGTTTTTTCCTGATGAATTTTTTTTTATGCATCTAAATGTTTTAATGATCTAAATGAAGTTCACAACGTTTTTCATTAGCATAATCATTTTAAGCAAGAAATTCACATAAAGTCGTACTTGTTAGGATTTTCGATGACATCCTGAAAATAATCTATGCTATATTATACGCAAACAAAATTTTTTTTAACCCATTCAGTACCTTGGCATTACTTCAGACTTTCCTCCTCTTCTAAGAATGTATAGAATAAAATAAATACCAGACGTACGCGCGTGTTATATTTTTTCACCATGTGATCAAAGGCTTAAAATAATGGAAGCCTCTCAGGGAATCGTGGATGCATCCCTCGGGATGTGGCGTCACGATAGCTGGTAGTCCACAACCTCGCGCCACGAGGCGCGTTGCTACCTTGAAGAAAGGTTCATTCATTGATTTTTTTGCTTGAAAGAAACCTGCTGCTGGATCATATAGCCTGATCAAGAAGTGTGCGCGAACCAAGATTGAGGTTGAATAAAGGTTGGTCGGTGTTGTATAGCGAAACAATTTTTTTTTTCACCAACGCCGATGACGACAACCAACAACGCCTCTCGTCACATGGACTCTAACACAACTGATGGCCCAACACAATCCTTATATATATATTCCGTCGTTTGGTCGATGATCACAGGTCACGACTTCGATCACGATTCAGAAACGATCCGATCGATCACGGACCAACAACATCTTGGTGTGCATACAGCAGATAGAATAACTCGATGATGACATAATAACGTTTTCGATGCTTAGAACAAAAGAGTGTTGCAAAAGACTTAGACATTTATTTTTTCATCTCCACGTACTTAGTCGAAAATCCGGCGCAGGGAGCGATCAAAGCAATCATTGAAGCCGAGAATTGCGAGCTCTGGAGGCAATCGCTCGTATCACGAAGTGGAATATGAAATCTCTGTACTACTAAACCGTAGATCGTGAACACTGTCGTATAACCAGCAGCGTGTGGCATCTCAAACGTCCATATTTATACAGACGCTCGAATCCGACACCTGAGATATGATGCGCGCTACATCGTCGCTGCACGATCTACGAGAGTTGTATAGTAGCAACAGCAGCACAGAGGCATCCAACCTTGCAGCGATAGGAACTGTGCCGCATTTGACCCAGTTCGACAAGTCCGTATAATCCGTCTCTCGTGGTTGCGAGAGATGAGGAACGTAGGCTCAGGTAGATATATATACCCACGCCATATAGTATGTCTACCTGTGAGTCTTGGATTATCATCGTGGCCGTAAACCACCGAGCTGTGAAATGTCACGAGTCATCATTCGTGGTTCGACATAATAATAGGACGACGACGTGTATATATATCGTAGACAGTATAAGTCGAGAGAGGATTTGTAAGAACGAAGTATACACCGAGAAGATCGGTAATAAGAGGTATATCCATTTTGGTCCCCCTTCCGATCTTTACTCAATCCACTCGATATCTTCACTGTGACGTCAGATACGTCACCGTGAATAATCCGTTGACTTCCAACTTAATTGCTTTTCATTTCGTGGAAAGATCGTCCAATCGGTAAGCGAGGAAAAAAGTGTGACTTACATGACCGTGCACACATTTCAAATACCACATTTAATTGGTCCATGTAGCGTGCAAATTCTGACATAATTATTGTCGAAAATTTCATTCAATCAAGTTCTTAAAACATGATGTGCAAATACTAAGGGCTGAGTAGTATTTGCACGTCAGAAATAAAAAATATCTCTGGTTGCACCACAAACTATCGGTTAACTTCCAAGTTAATTGCATTGTATTTTGTGGAAAGAGAATCCAATCGGTAAGCGAGGAAAAAAGTGTGGACGTCTTCTTTAGCTGACGACTGACACGACGGTGGCCATTTCATTGGTCCATGTGACGTGCCCTAAAGCATAGGTGGCTATGTCGTTCAAGGTCGAAGGCGAGGGTGCGACGCCACTGGTACGAAGACTGCAGTCACCCGAGTGCAACAAGAGCGCACGCACACATGTTGAAATTTATATAGATACGTATATGTAACAGCTCATACGGATGGTCTTACGGATGCAGGAGCGTTGTTACATGCGGGCGCACCAAGTGCATCGTTGGAACAGCGTATCGCCGAGGGCTCGAAGCTCTGGCTCTCTCGTTGCAAGAACTCTGACGGGTTGAGACGGTACGGGGCGAAGAGCGAAGAGCAAGAGTGCACGGAGGGGCCGTGGAGAAGGTAAGGCATCATGAAGAGCAAGGAGGGAGTTGAGGTCGACCGGGATAAACATCTGAGCCCCGCCCGGCACCCGAGGCTGCTGCTGTGATCCTCTTGTTGCTCCTCTTCCTCGTCCTTCTGCCCCCTTTTCCTCCACTTCCTCTTCTGATGGCTCTTCGTATTCTTATCCTCGCAGTCTCTTCGTCGGTTGCTTACCAGCGGCAATCGGAGGGAAGGAGACCCTTCAAGTTGCGGCTTTCCGTTCTCTTTGCTCACTCTTCACCTTCTTTATCCTTCGGTGGCTTCTTATGCTTCGTTGTCTCTTAGCTTCGCTGCTTAGGTGTGTCTTTTCCGGACTTCTGTCTTCGTGTCGGACTCTCTGCGTTCATCTTTGTGGCTGCTCGTTGTGTTTGCCTCGATTGGCTGGTCACTACTGTTTTCTAGCAGACATATAGCGATGTTGAATAGTTTGTAGATTTGGTCCATTGTAGAAATGATGGGTATGCTAGGTATGAAGAAGTGTTACGACTTATGGAGATTTTTCGGGGTGATCGAGTTGCGACAGCAAATTACTTCATCTGGAAATCTGGGATGCGGAATGTGATCGTCACCACGAAAGGCAAACGAAGAAGGCGAAGAAATTTGAGGACCAAGAGGACAAGAGACCCTTCAAGTTGCTTCCTTGATCCAAGAAAATTCCTACTGGAAGCCACAACTTAAAATCTTCGTACTCTTCCGTCTTCTGCACTTTCATTATCTTTCAGTGACTCATTCTGCTCCGTTGTCTTTCAGTTTCGTCGCTGCTGGTGGTCTTCATCCGAATAGGTCAACCGCTACCGTTTTCAAATCACCATGGAGTAATATTCATTAGTTCCACCGTACAGTTGATAGGTACGTGAGCCATGAAGAAGTTCAACATGGAACCCGAACGAACCGTTTAGCCTACGGCGGCAAATTACTTGTTCTAGCAAACTAGTGTGAAGTCACTGTCCGGAGGCCAAGAAATTCGTGAAAGACGATAAAAATAACGAGTGGCAATTCGCGGAGCTCGATAATTGCGAAGCGATTTGACGAGACCTCGACGACGTCCGAAGTTCTCGGGCTATCCACTCAATCTTCTTCCAGTTTAGTTTCAACCTATCTTCGGGAGCCTCCGCACTATCTTTCACCTTTTATTTCTGCCATGCCAACTTCTAACTACCGTTCACCGTGCGCTCTTCAGCATTCTGACTCTCCAGAGCAGTAGCTCCGCCTCGAGTAGTAGCTTCCTCTATTCTCGCGGTTCGCCAGTGCCACGACCTGTATACATTCAACGCTAGGAAGGATTCTGCGAATCAGCTTGAATCTTCTTCGATGACGTCAAAAGGAAGCAGGACATTCAATGACAGGGAAAAATTGTGTCATCGTTACCGAGAAATATTCCAGCTCTGACTCAGTTAGAATTCACATCGTTCTTCTACAAGAGAGAATATTTTCAATTTAAATAGTATAATCCAAGTACAAATAAAGTACGGAGATCGATCGAGGCTATGCTCGTATTGCAGCCACGCACTGACAGGATATCGATCCAATTGCGGTCGGGTTAATCATCTCTACTCTTCCTGCATCGTATGGTACATCGTACAAGAAGAGAACAGTACAGCGCATCCGCAACTATATACATATATATACATATATATATATATATATATATATATATCTACGTTACTGCATCAGTATCGTACTTGTTGCTGCGTCATGACTCTCTGCACTTTGCGGTCACAGTTGATCTCCTGGTCGCTATACGAAGTTGAGACTTCCGTGCACGTCACACGTTCTGGTCTTACTCCTGCTCGAGTTCCTGCGCTGGCTTCGCCATATATATATATATACAATTGCGAAGATATTACCGGAGAATGGAATCTTCGAAGATGAGAATATTTTCTTACACCTTTTCAAAGTGTAACGAGGAATAGTGGTGAAAAGAAATTTTCTATGTTTTCTTCATCTTTATACGAGGAAGTAAAATGGTCTACGGAGAAAGAAGGAGGAATTTCGCGAACGGTATAGCATTAGTACACATAGCCATCAGCCGAGGCATCCAGCTTTTCGTAAGTGAACGATGGCTTGTAGAAAGGAGAATAACTTATAATGTACCGTCGATGGTGTACATCATCGACTAGTGAATCCTTGGTGTGTCGGAGCGCGAGACTTCTTCTTTCAGCTGCATATCTCTTCTTCTCTGTGCGCCTCTTCACCACCCCTCAAAGCCTATTGAATAGTTTACGGCTTTTAAATAAGGGGCCCTCGTTCCCAAACAATTTGCTCGTCCCACAGATTGCTCGTAAATAAAGATAATCTATTCGACCCGGAAGATAAAAATCGTCGGTCGGAACGCGTCCTGAGGTCTCCTCTCCTTCAGTCTCCGGTCTGCGCTGTGTATATCCTCACAGTGGCTTTTGCTCTTGCTTCGGGAGAACCGCGAATGTTACCAACCCGCAAATGGAGAGTAGTGAAACAACTATCCTCTCTGACGCGGTTCTGATGTTGGCCGAGTAAGAGTAAAGTTCTCGACTCTCCTGAAGAGAACCGTCGAGGTGTTCCAACGTTCGTCCGCACCTCGGTCTTCGTATCTTCGCGTTCGTTCGTTCGTCCGTTCGTTCGTTCGCGGGTGAGCGCTCCTCCAGTTATTCATTTTTACGTCGCTCATTGCACGGATTTTACGAGGCAAAAATTATGAAATTGCACTTTGTGCGCCGCTCGGGCGCACTCTCCTCTGTCCGCTCTCTAGCTCGCGGCTTTCCGAACAAACTTTTCTCGCTCCGTTACAGAGTTCACCCTCGACCAACCGCGCACTTGCCTTTGGCGATTAACCAAACGTTTTTTTATTACTTTTTCACCTTTGCGAGACTCTGATATTTGGATTTTTGTATTACGTCAAGGACCACCGGAGTCTGATTGGATGATCTCCAATTCTGAGGCAACAAAGGTTTTCTGTAAATACAGAGTTATTCTTTTGGTGAGCAGAACTTGGTTTCGATGAATTTTGAATTTTTGATATCGATTAAACCAAGGGTAAGATTTTTATCAAGCTTTCGCCTCCTTTTGGTTCACGCAATTGATAAATAACTTGTTACAAGTAAATTTTCATTTTTTTAGGGTGTGAGTTACGAGGATTCGTTACTTCAGACTGCGAAACATTTTGATTTCAATAATCAACTTTGTTTGAAATATGATCGGAAGAACCTAGATTCAATAAAATTATTGGTTGGGCCTGCAACTTTTCCGGTTATGATGACTAATTATAACTTGGTCAAAAGCACGAATTTCTTCAGTACCTTTTTAAAAAAATCGGTTCTGTGCGTTATATAATTGTTTAAAAAAAACTTACATTTTTTAAATCACTCTTCAGACTGAAAAATTGTCGGCAACAATTTACCGTTTCCACACAAAAAATATAGGACTTCTGTTACAGAAATCAATTGAACTTTCTATTATTTCTTCATAGGCCCTCAGTTATTGAGAAAATCACAGCCGCGATTCCATGAACACATTTAACGCAAACTTTCTGATTGTCGATTTAATTCGTATCGACAAAGGCAAGTCCGCGCAGCACTTTTGTCGTAATAGTCTCCCATCAAACCGCGTATGGTGTGCACCGGTTATTAGCAGTTTCTCCGCGTTGATTGGCAACCAATCTTCTCTAGTCGTTGTCGGCTCAGCTGTTAATGAACTTAACGTGTTGACTTCTAATCGTCACATATTCTTCAACGTTCAATTATTTTCCTTTTGTGTTTCGCTGCTTGTCGATTCTCGGTTGAATAATTTCACGCGAATCGCAACTTTCCTGGCTGTCGATTGGACACGCGCTGGATCGTGGATCGTTTCTTCCTCGATGATTCTCGTGGTCTTCCTATTATATCTCCACCTTTCACATTCCTATTTAGCCCGTCCCCGACCTTTACCTTTGCGGTCTCATCATGGAATAGCTGATTCACAACTCTACTGCATCCGCCTCCGCATCGAGCACCTTGAAAATCCTCTTGTTTATCTTTTTAAACTCCCGTTCACATATATATACTCACATATTTATTATCCTATTTATGATCTCGACCTAACACCTCGATCTTATGATCAATATAAAGTAGCTCGAAGCTACGAGAGATCCTTGGTTGGAAGCCTTGAGAAGGTTACCGTTCAGGGTCATAAAAAATGCATGAACTTTAAGTTTTTTGTAAATTGAAAATATGTACGTTGTTGTGGCAGATTTAATTAATTTTGAAAAATGGAAATAACGTGAAACATAGCAAGAAGGATCAACGGGGAGAATTAAAAAGTTAAGAGAGGAAATTTCATAGGCAAGAAAGGAAAAGGTATATAAATCTGATGAAGACTACGTTCGAGGCTGAAACGTTAACCGAAAATGTGACTTTTTCCTTAGGGATATTTGGGCAAGGGACGCATTACTAAAAAAACTACATGGTCAAAAAATCTTTGAAAGGTCACAAATTATTTGGCGTGCGTTTGTCTATGAACTAGTAAAGTTCTGTCTTTTTCTTTTTACTCAAACGTCTGCTATTTTTTTACTCAGGAATTTGTCCGAAATCCAGAAATGTTAAGGCCCTCTAAACTTATTCTCGCTTGATCATTCAGATTTTCAAAAAGTTAGTGACATAATGTGAATTTTTTGGAAAATTTGAAATTCCATAAAATCTGAACCACTCGACCGATTCGCGCCAAACTCAATACCAAACAACATCAGGTACTAACACTCTTATGATGAACTGTTCAGCATAATAAACCAAGTTTTACGAAACTTCGAGTGACCACACTCTTTTTTCGCAACTTCTAAAATTCTACGAAATCTACATTTTTGTATCCATTCAATCGACAATTATAGCGAATGATATAAATGATAGCATAAAGAGGAGTCGCTCCTCTTATTATGTGCCAAATTCGAGCTCGATAGCTAAAATAGTTCTTAAGTTATCAACGTTTGAATTTTCGAAGTTGGATACACATACACACACACACACACATACATACATAAATTTTTTTCTAAATCACTTTTCTCGACGTTTCCGCTCATTCTCACCATCCTGACATTAAAATTTCGAAAAAAATATAATTTCCACGAAAACAAAGGTTATGAGGAAGCAATATATTTCCGAAGTTCAGTCATTTTCATGCCTCTGAACGATAAACCCTCAAGACGAACCTCGAATAACGCAACATACCAAAGCATTCGATGTCTCCCTGATGAGTGTATGTGTGTCGACGATTAAAAAATTACCTACTCGAGGGGATCATCGCTCGACGTTTATGACAGGTTTCACGTGGTAATTATATACTTTTGCCGGAGAACACACGACCGCTCTCTTCCGTCTTAATTCTCCGGTTGCTGGTGCTGCTGTCAGAAGAACTCTGGCAGCGCACTCGACTCCCGAACGTAATTTACGTGACATTGTCCAGCCGGGATACGAATCATTCACTCTATAGAATATTTATTGTTCCTTTTTTCATTAACTCGAGTACTCGAGTTTACAGCTGGTCGTTTGCGAGTGCATGAACGTTTGAAAGTAATATTGTAGGGATGAGAGATGGTAGAAGAAAGGCGATGCTATGAAGAGTTGGATTATTTAATTATCACTGTGAGGACGGAGATATAACTGCTCCTGGCGAGAGAAAGGTAGCTTCTCTTAATTTCTATCGAGCGTCGATAAAACGGCCAAATTGATATAGTGGCATTCTCGTCCGTCATCGTAAATTCATGCCACGCAGAGGTACCAACACACAGAGGCTTCGGATAAGTGTATAGCCATTGCCATTTCGTTCGCAGACAGCGACAGTAAAATCACTTAAAATTCTCTCAACGCCGTGAACGCGCGATCGTCCTCGACGTCTCTTCGTCGGCCTCGCGGCATCAACCGTTTTCAGCGCGCACCGACCATGTGACTCGATTTTATCAATGACTTTTATAGTCTCCAATACGTATGGGTTTCACATGTATGAACATAAAATGAGAATTCGATCGAATCTACTTGACCTTCCAGACTCCACGATGAATTATTTTATAGCGCGCACCAGACACTATCAAAATTTCTCGTTCGTAGATAGGCGATGTCGTCAATTGGTCATTGCATCGAAAATTTTAAGAAGTTTGATTAAAATGTTGGAATATGTAATTTTGTATTTTTTTTATTAGGGGACGTTTAGATTATTATCTCATCAACGGTTGTATTCTAAATGAGTGTTTTGCTTTAGTGATTCTGATTGGCTTCGCAATTTAATTGATCACTTAATCCAGTGATGTTTTGACAGTTATTAGGCCATTGAAGGAATATATTCATCAGGAGATTGGACACTCTTCTGAATCTTGTGGAGTAACGGCACTTTCCGGATTTTTATCTGAAGATGCGTTGCTCTGTTAGGTTACTTAAATGTATGACGTATTTTCAATGGTAACCTTTATTTTGCCAAAATTTTAAACAACTTAGCAATACAAAACGGAAGATAACGATTAGCCTATCTTCAGCCTCTTCGATCGATGTCTGATATTTCCAGTATCTAAATCAAGAAATTATGCATTGAGCTTCTGTAAATTACGATCGTGTAAAAAAACCGGTAAGAGACGTATTTAAATTGATGTTATATCCTAAATAGTCCAATTGATAATTGGATATTTTATTGCTTGTTTTTTAGCAAAATTGAAATCTATGCTCAACAAAATTAATCTTTTTGACTAAATGTTATATTAATTGAATAAAACTATACTACGAAAACGTCACACAAAATACTTATTCATATCACATCATCAATCCTACAAACAATATTTTCCATTGAACCAGAACAATATTTATTCAAATATTTGTTACAGTGGAAAATATTTACTGACATGTAACATTCAATTGCTCCAATTGTACTGGCTCTTTTGACTTGAATAGTTCGGCTGTTATACATAATTAACTCAACAAAATATATCGATGTTTGCTAATTGAGTAAATTATATATATTTTCGGGTGCGGGTCAAAAAAGCGAATGACCAAAATAGTGAATGGTTTAAATAGCGAATTTTAAAATTAGGAACGTCTGAATCCAGAAAAGTCATCATTATAAAATGCGCTATTTTAGCCAGTCGCTATTTTGGTCATTGTCTATTTCGACCCTCATCCACATTTCCAACGAATCATCTGTGATATCCTATTTTGTTTTTTTCAGAGTATGTAACACAGAAAATGCTATTACCAGGAAGTGTAATTCTTCGATCCATTTAATCGACAATACTTTATACTTATAAATTTCCGATTACAGTATAACGAGCCCGTAACGATAACCGTTTGTATTTAATTGAGAATCTAGCAAAGCATCAGCCGGCGCCTCATCTCATAAATACACCACAGCTAATCTCATTTTCTATCTTCCTTTTCTCCGCTCTTTCCGGACGTTTCCTTATTCCTCGTCCTCCGTCTTCATCTCCTCAGGATCGTACAGTTTCTCACTCAATAAAAGTCGTACGCGAGATGCGTGCGCTTTTTTTTTCCCAAGCTCATTACGACGTCGGTGGACGTGTCGCGAGCCACGAAGTCGCGTTTACAGGCATACATCATAATAAAAATTCCGTGGACCGAGGCGTTCGAATTGTAGAGCCCGTTATCGTTTTTACTTCATCCCGAATACGAGCCATGTTTCTTCGCTGCACTTTCACGCGCGTTATCTTCTCTCTTTCCAATTGCTTCCCTTCCAATCACCAGGAAGAAGAAGGATCAGATCGTGTTTGTAATGCCGGACCGTATAAGTACGTATATTTTGAAGCAAATTAAATCCGGCGCAACAAATTACGACGTAGACTCTCGACAACAGGTTCCTCGTAAATCAACAAGCCCTTATCCGAGGGAGACGGAAAATCAAAGAGAAATAATAAGACCCCATCATTGGATCGTCGTCGTGGTCGTTGTTGTACTCCTCTGCAACGATTCCCTTCTACCATTTACTGAAACCGAGTGGATCGAGTCATTCTGAAGATACTCTATCTCTGAAGTAAACGCTCGCCAGTGGGAACCCTTTCGATCGGTTAGACAAGGAAAATAAGCCAGTGGAAAGAAGAGGAAGAAGGAAAAGAAACGACGAGCGTCGCTACGACAAAGACAACGTCAGACACCAAGGCAATGGAAAAGGACGCACGCGCGTATCGCACACCTCGGATTTTACTACCGTCCACGACGTCTCAATTAAATCTTTGAAATCGGGAACTGCTTATACATTGAGTAGCCGTGTAGATATATATATATATATATGTTCACGTACACGCGTACGAATTTCTTCCTCATCTATACATAAGAATCGCTCGTTTTGTCGCCAAGCCATAAATTTCACGCCGCGGGCGTTTCCACGCTCACCTCGTGTTCCTCTTCGCCTTCCCCTTTCCTCCCCCTTTCCCCTACGATCACCACGCTTCCTGTCGTTGTCGTCTTCAGCATTAGGAACTTCTTTTCTCGATGATCCTCATGTGATCCTCACGCACTCTTCATAGGGTAACTTCAGTGCGTTCCTTTGCCCTGTTTCGTACGTGTATTTCCATGATGTCGTGTTCAGTCTTCAGCTTCCATGGTTCCAGCATCACGTCAGTTTCTCGCCGGATTACAGCTCCAGATCCTTTCCTTCTCGGGGAAGCAACTAATCCTTCGAGTCGCGTTCACGAGAGAAGAATGTGGACACCGATGCAGACTCTACTGTAATCCACCTGCGGATCTTTGAGAAGCAAAGGGCACGAGAAGAAAAACAAAATGAAAGTCATGAGAATGAGGGCGGAAAGGAAGAAAATGAGTGGAAGGAAAAAAATGACAGACAAGTTGACATGATCAACGGCTTAAACTTTTGACATTCATAATACTACCTGAAGATGTAATTTGGAGTTTTGATTCAGTGACAAGATAAGTGGCATTGTATTTGCAGCGGAATTTTGGTAATCGAACGAAATTTTCCCGAACTTTTTTTTCGCGACCTTTGAAATGGGAATCAGCCAACGAGTTTTTAGACCCAATGAGTTGGGTTTTCCGACCGGAAGTCAGACCTGTGATGTCCAAATCAAAAACGACCAAATCAGAAAAGTCACGTTCCTAATTGAATATGAAGAAATATTTAATGTGATATTCTATTCGTATTCAATGAATCTTTTGTTTGTTATCTGATTTGTTTTCTTTCGCCATGAAAAATAACATATTTTAGGTTTAAAAAAAAATGAACATCCGAAAATTGGCACAAACTTCAATCGTGAATGCAGATAAATATTTAGACGATACAACGAAAAATGTTCACTTTTCCACTGAATAAACGGAATCTGTTTCTTGTTGTGGGAAACGAGTTACTACCGTAAACACAGCATCTCTAGTATTCCTGGTATTCTCATCTTGTTATGACTTTTTATCTCGTAAATCGAACCTCGTAAAAAAAAGACCAAAAATAATGATGTAAAATAAGGGGAACGAGTCGCGTGAGCCATAGCATCACGGGCTCGTCGTTTACGGTCGAAATTCGTGTGATTCTTCCCCGTTCCGACTCCGACAACGGCAACGACCGCATCGAAGAATCCCTCGTAAAGATAAAGGACCCGGCGCTTTTACTAACTGCGTGATTCCCGGGGATCACGGCCGATCAAAATGTGATTGGCGTCGTATATTCGAATAATAGGGAAGGGTAAAGAGATTTTTCGTGTCTTACGATTGTGGAATTCTAAGCCTCTAAAAGTCCTTCGCGCGTGTTAGCCATAATTTTGTATTTATTTTACGAGCATCGCACTATTTTTCCTCCAATTTTTTCTCACATCGAGAAAAAGTATCAAGCATTATTCTCGCCTAGCAAAAACATTTCTTGAGCAACACTCTAAAAAAAATTATGTGAACTGAATTTCAAAATAAGCCATTTATTTGAAAATATTCAAATCAACTCTTTACTTATTTACTTTATTATCTAACTCTTTATCTTGATGCTAAGTGAAATCAAAATTTTATTTACTCAAAATAAATATTCAATATTTTTATCAAAGATTGTCTTGATTTAATCAAACTATCCTATGAAAACGTCAAATGATATCGTGTATCCGATTTTTTTCTCTCTCAGTGCCAACCAAATATTCTTTGTAACACGTGAATGAACAACGGTGCTTTTCATGACAGTTTTGCGGGCCGAAAGTGTCTAGTTTCATATCAGTGCTGCAGCGATAGGTTAGCGCAAGCGCAGTCCGCAATTCCTCTCCCTTCGTCCCTGATCTTTCACTTTAAACCCTAGGGACGAAAATTTGTAACCTCACTTTTCAGTGTCCCATCGTAAAATCGCCAACTTTCGACCCTTGTTGCATAATGTACTATTGGGTCAGCGAATAACGTTGTTACGATTGCATTATCAAAAACATCTGTTACGCTGACAAATAACGTATGTTGTCACTATAATGAGGAAATAATTAGCAGGCAAATCTCTTCGTGCACATTGTGCGGATCATTGCATCACGTGATCGCTCTTGCATCTTGATATGGCTGTCAACTTTCTTTCCCGCACGGGCTCCTCTGCTGTAAACACGGTGTTTACACCGAATATCCGAATTCTCGTCGTTAGCGTAATTGTCCGGTTGTTGTTGGTGGCAGGGGGCGCTGCAGTGCCGGGAGAGAGCGAGAGACTGAGGCTAAATCTCTCGGGTGGCTCTTCTGTGGCGGTACCGGAGTTTCTCACGTCCGGCTATAGCACATCGCCAGCAACAGTCCATCGTCATCGTATAACGACGCGTTAAACCTCCATCGCGCGGTGTTACGCCGCTACTACTGTGCGAAACGTGTAATTCCAGAGGCGTCCTTTCTTCCACGAAGACGAAACAGAGGAGTGAAGGGCTTGGCTCTCAAGTTGAGGAGGAAGATGAGGAAGGAAAGAGAGAAAGAATGGTTTGCTGAGAAAGAGCGTTGAGCCAACTCGAGATGGCTTCTTAATGCGTGAGCTTCGAATATGGAACAGCCCAATGAAGAACGCATTAACTCGTCGCCATGTCCTATGCATCCGTTACATTCACTGCCCGCGTAAAAAAGATAATGATTAAAACTGTATTGAAAAACGTGTAAAGTGAGTACTATTTTTAATAGGATTTATCGGGCTGAATTCGTAGTAAAAAGTATTAGATCATCTAAT
Source organism: Tromatobia lineatoria (assembly GCA_949699805.1). Taxonomy (NCBI): domain Eukaryota; kingdom Metazoa; phylum Arthropoda; class Insecta; order Hymenoptera; family Ichneumonidae; genus Tromatobia; species Tromatobia lineatoria. The sequence goes on along the minus strand of OX453040.1, from coordinate 1,173,051 downwards.
CATTAGTTTTGAGGGTCTGGTCGATGTGTTCATAGTTTTCGGTGTCCAGGTCAATGTCTTTTTCGGTTTTGGTGTCCAGGTTGATCGCTCAATAGTTTTGGGTTTCCTGGTCAATATCTATGTGGTTTTCGGTAGTCAGGCCAACTGTTTTGTAGTTTTCGATGATCGGATCAATATTTTCATATTTTTCGATGTCTGAATTTATTTAGCTTCAGATTTTATTCTCAGGTCAAGTTTACCATAGTCTTCGATGTGTAGATATGGGGCAATTCACGTTTCGCTCAGGATTTGACCTCGACCTCTCCGATTTGGCTCGTAATTTTTTGTCGGCTCAGCTTGACCCTCAAATGGACCAGATTTTTTCTTCTATGGCAATTAAAATTTTTTTTTAAAGTGACATCGACTGCCATAATTTAAAAATCTGTAAAATTTCTGAAAAATACTTTATTCGATATAAAAATTTTCCTTTCTTTCTTTCAGCCAAAGTGGGCACGATTTTTTTTCTTATAGTTCTTTAGCTTTGTTTATTAAAAAAATTATTAAAATAAAAAAAAAAAAATTAATCCACTTCTGGCGATTGATCCAATCTTCATCTATGTAAAATCAGAATTTTTAATATTCGCTCAGATTTTTCAGACCTATGCGATTTTTTTTTCCCTGTCGACGTGAACATGTGTAAAGCTAAGATGATACCGTCGTCGACACCGAAAATCATGGGCATTTCGACCAGGACCCTGAAAACTAATAATTCGATAAAATACTTTTCAGTACACTTCAATAGATCATACTTACGTTATTTTACTTTTCATACTTTTTTTCGTACTGTTTCAATACTTTCCTTTTTGCGTGGTTAGAAATGCGAGGCTTTGAGCCCCGGGAGTCAAATATAATGCAATGGTGGACTTGCCAGTGGCGCGTAGCCGTCGATCTTCAAGAGATACCCAAGGAAAAGAGGCCTGTTATCTTCGAGCCCATCTTATCAAGGGCGGCACGTTAGGGGGAGGATAAATCATCGGGTTGCCGCGACGGGGTACCTTTAATTACCGGGGGGCGCTCGCGCTCGCGCTCAAGCTCTCAAGGAAAAATATGAAGACGTAAAGCCTCCACATATGAGTTGCTGCCGTGGAGTCTGATGGTCTTCCTTTACCTGCAGTGCGTGCTCCGCGATTTCCAGTACGTGAATGAACGGAAGAGTACAAAATAAGATATAGAGAAACATACGGTGACCATAAATAACGTATGTACGTATGAATGCCACCGGTTGCTTCGGTCCCGGCTGGCTCATTATTTTTCTAGGAATGCAGCATTTTTTTCGGCTGAAAACTTAAATGTATTGTCGGTAATCAGATTTTCTTTGCTTTAATATATGAAAAATTAGTATACACAACGAAAAATCATTCTATAATATACCAGAATTATTTCTACTAGGGCTCGAAATATTCCACTCTAGGAAATTTTTAGTGAGCCCAGGAAATAGATTCGTTGATCTATAAAAAAAGTGATTTTTAATAATTGCATTGATGAAAACTACAATTCAATGAATAAGTGCAAATTCTCACTGTATTAGCACAATCATCATCGTTTCATTAAAGTCTGGTAAAAAATTTGGTTTATTTCTGCTATCGAAGTGCCTGAAAATTTCACTGACACATACACCAAGGGAAAAGTTTTCATTGATTCACAGCAAAAATAGGCTAATGTACAAAAAGTGAGGTTAGATCTAAGAGAGACAGCCCTACAGGTGTTTAACATTAGACGATCAAATTCTTGCCATCAAGCATGTATATCAAGGAGACTGTTCCTTTGAATCAATGGAAACTTTTCTTCAAACAATAAGACTGTTTCTTTATCATATGCTGACTGAGTAAGCATTTCTCTGCAGGCAATGAAATTAAAATTCAAATTTACAGTGTTCGTAACCTGCAGCTCTCCGAAATTCAAGTGCATTATTTATTTGAAATCGAAAAAAATATTCCATTGAAATCGATGAAATCAAAACGAACATGACCATTTTTTTGGCATCAATGAAATCTTTCTCTTCACATTATCGAGGCTTTTTTATATGGTTGAAGAGAATCAGTGGTAAGGAAAACCCTGAGACAGAGGCGAAAGTTCCTTATTGACGAACGACCATGCAACTGAGGCTATCTTCATGTACGTAGGTTGAGTAACATCGTAAGCTTGGAAATCGAATGCTCGGAATCCTCGTGCGCGGGACGAGTGATCGATATCGCCGGAGATATATCGTCCGTCGGAGTTAACGCGAAAGAGCGTGGCACATCTGTAGTATAGGTGTACCCGGCAATCAAAGGGCGCAGAGAGAACACCTCGTTGGAACTTGAACAGGCAGCACGGCGGATCCTCGTTTAACACCGTGCGCCACGCCTTCGTGAAACAATGTGATGGTTAAGCTAACAAGCTCTGCCTTCCGAAGAACGCACACTATGGTGTTGGGTATTCTTCTCGTAATGTTTTCCGCTTCTAGTCTCTCTCGTATGTCGAGTCGCGGTTCAATCCCTCGTTACCACTTCTTCCCGACTCGCATTAGAAGTAAATACGTATTTTCTTTGAATGCGGTAATGCCGAGTCGGAAACCGCCACATAAACATTCGGAACATAATGAGAATACGCAAATCGGGTGGAGATACATCAGAATTGCTTTATTCGTTGGCCACAAGACTTACGAATGTGAAATATCAGCGTCTGACAATGATTCATTGGTCTCATTTAATCTGACAGTTATGAATTAAATATTTGGGCGAAAAAACATTATTTTGGTTTTTAAAGTTGCTCTAACAGATTTTTACATATTTGCGATGATGATAAGTGTATTTTTAATTAATTTTAATTTTCTCTCAGTGTAGAAATTGTCGAACTGAGAGTAAAAAGATGTAAAAAGATACTGTATCTTAATTATCAAATACATAATTAGTGGATTCAATCAGACATTTTTTTGTTTTAACTAAATATTTCATTCGTTAAAAAAAATGAAAAATTCGATCAACGGTGCCAATCTAATCGAATCAGCTCGACAAACATAAGCAAATTTATATTTATCCATCTAATTACTTATTGCCTTGACTCAAAGAAATATTCTTCTACTTCAATGATATCATTACTTCGATCGAACAAAACTCGATTCTGTGTCTCAATCATCAAATTAATAATTATTGTGTCCAACAAAATATTTTGTTCATTCAAAAAAAAAATTTTGCCTCCAAAAACGACTAAATTGAATCAAACGTACGGAATCCACCAAAGTATCGTTCTTTCAATTATTTTTTTCTCTCAGTTTATGGGCTAATAATATCACATGTTATTTTATTCGAACACGTAACTTTTCAGCGCGATTCCATCCAAGCATTTATTCTGACATTATCGAGTTACAGAAATAGTCGCACCTTCTTTCCTTCGTGCATTCGTGCATTTCTATCAGAAGCTTAAGAGTGATAAGTCCCGTCTTGGAGAACAGATCTACGCAGATCACCGGTGAAATCTAACGAATGAATTCAACGGAGCTGTTCGATCTCGACGTGAAAAGTCATTCGTTTGTTGCCAATGGCCTCGAGAGAATGAAGGTGAGATGGAAGTGAAGCTTCGGCACCTGCGCGAACAACTTAGCATTACAAACCGATCGTGAAGATGTCCGGGTGCGGGCATCAGTGCTACGAACGTACAAGGTGTTCACGTCCTGCTGGGGCGAACACCGCGCGCACCGTGATGAAGTGTCCAAGGTGGATAGACGTGTATGCTAGGCCTGAAAGATACTCGTGTGCTCTGTGGTTTCGTTTCCGAGGGAAGTACAATCCTACCGAGTTCCTCTCTGCACTGCAGCTTAGTGCACACACATGAGATTCTCGAACGAAGCGCAAAGAGAGACATAGAGACGATAGTTGGACATTGAGCGACGGGCATGGAAGAGGGTCTCTCAGCGCAAACTACCATCAAGAGCTGAGCACAGCTAAGCCGCGTTCTCTCGGAATTCAATGGACATCCTTCCGTCCAATTCTCGATGGTATATATCTACGTTCTGTACTGTAGCATAAGAGAGCCCAAATATGGAAGGAGAGACCGCAGAGACGAGATCGCAGGAACCATAATCGGTAGCCGAAGCACGAAGTCTCCCGGTATTCACCCTTTTACATTTTACCCATCCCTTCTTCCTCTTCTGCTTCTTCTTCTTCTTCTTCCCTCTTCGTTCGCCTTAAATCTTCATCACGGGAGTCAACTATATCCACCTTTCTGTAAGATATACAGTGGAGCTCGTCTTGCACCCTTCAACTATGTCTATAGATACATCCTAACTGGTAAAGGAGAATAAATCGACCGAGGATTTAAAAATCTGTAGTACTTTTCCGACTATCATGTCTGTTGATTTTACAGACGTTGGTATTGTCGGTTCTCACTTCGGAGTAGATGTTTTTTTTAACCGTGTGTAAAGTCAGGTTTTTAAGTAACGCATGGGAATTATAGTGTACAACGTCAGAAAAAAATTTTTTTTTAGTATTTAAAAAAACTTGGTATCCAAGATCTTATGGAAGTCGCGAAAGGTTGCTCGAACTTCATCGGCAGTACCGGTGAAGAGATAGGGATTAGAGCGGGTACCAATTCTACTTTTCGGCAACTGGCCCATTTCTCTCTTCTGTGCATCTCCACGAAATAAAAACCACCTTCCAAAAGGTGAACAGTAATCCTTTCCATATTTTCTGCAACCTTTATCGTGTTTCCCTCGTCATTTGCCCTAAATCTTCATCACAAGTATTTCACCTTTCTAAAAGTGAACCCTTCAACCTTCCTCGTCAGCCCGAGAGCAAAAAAAACCTGTGCTACTCTTCCCCCTCTCATATCCCGATCTTTTACAGCCTTGTAATAATAATTTCTCACTCCACACAACAAATTTTTATCCCAGTGTGTAAAGTCAGGTTTTCAATCAACGCATGAAAATTATAGTGTACAACTTCAAAAAAAAAGGTAATATTTAATATAAAAAAATAAATTCCGTGTCCAAGATTTTATGGAGGCCGCGAAAGGTTGCTCAAACTTGATCGGCAGTACCGGTAAAGAGGCAGGCGTAAGAGCGAGTCGAAGCGACGAGTACCACGAGCTCTCGACTTGGGCTCGTGACTCCTACTCCCCGGGAGCTGGTCCTGTTCTCTCGTGTGCACCTCCACCGTTACCCCGCCACTTCCACCGCCACGGCTCCTGCTTCTGATGCTGGAGGTGCTGCCGGTGCGGTTCTGGTTCAGAGTTTTGCTGCCGCCGCTGTTGCTCCTGCCGTTTCTGCTGCATCAGCCACGACCTCTGTCTCACTCGATTGTGCCTCCTTCTACCGGGGCTCAGCGCGGAGCGGCTAGCCGTGCCACGCCATGTGACTGATACCCCTTCTCCGCAGGTTGACGAGTCCGAGGGCCTGCCTACCTGCCGCCCGCTGCCCCGCTCCCATTACAACGCGGACTCTCGCGGCAGGTGCACCAACCTAAGTGCCACTCCGCTCCACCTGTGTGTTGTGCGCTACTCGTAGCTGCCTTCGGTGCGCGCCCGTGCTCGGTGCTCGGGCTCTTTACTCGTTCACCTCTTCCGAGTAACAACCGCTTCTGATATCTCCAAATAAAAAACAAAGATTTTCCTCCGGAATCATTTTCAAGTGTCTTGTTGTGTGTATCCCTCAAGTGTCCAAGTGTCAGTTGATGGTCCGTCATCGACAAAGCGCCAAAACGTGTCGTGGTATCGGGTCGAATGCGCAGGACAGATATACGCACGTGCGTTTATCACCGCAACGTTAAGTATAACCATAAAAAGCGACCAAAAAGCCTGGTATCATTAGAAGGAGCCAACGAAAAGACATCGTTGTCACGTACCGTCCGGTGACTGCGTTATAATCGCGATAGCTCAGCAGATTATTGTCCGGGAGATAAAGTGAACCGGGTAAGAGCGAGAAGCGGTTTTTCGTTGTTATTCTTTCGCGTACAAAGGATAAGCCGAAAGGACAGCTGTGTATATACGTAAAGTGCTTCGAAACGATAAGAGCAATCGCCAAGTGTCTGACACGATACTCCTCGACGGGTTGCGGAAGAGAATTTTACGCTGGAATAACATTTTTGTTTCGTGAGAAAATTGTACTTGCAGAAAAGGCAAGAGGTGCTTTCAACACTATTCCCTCGCTATTTAGCTCAAAGTGACGTGAATTAACGACTAAACAAACGGCTGCTCATTGACATATCGTGATAACGTGACATTTGGTGCTAGTGACCGGAGCTGAAAACGCTTTTTGTGCCTGTCGTTGAGTCGAGGTTGAAGGCCCTTCTTCCGTATTTTACAGCCGTTACCGCCGTCCGGCTAACGCGACGTGAATAAAATATTAAGTGTCGTCGGTGAGCTATCCAATTCGCCGTATGTCGCCAAAGCGAGGTGAGAATACCCGGTCGTAACGTCGCGGTTTACCTCCCGCTCGACCCCTCGCGGCCACTTTTCGTCGTGCTGCTCGGGGAGCCTCGATGACGCGAGTTCCGTGCCTTATCAGCACCAACGAAGAGCACCGACGGTCGCTTCGCCTGAGCGAAACCGAGTCAACCTCGCAATCGTACGGATACTTTGCTCTCTGTGTGTGTTAGTGCGACTTGGCTTATCGCCTCGACTATCTGTCTCTTGGAACTCTCTGGCGTGTTAACCATCAGCGACGAGTGGGTGTGCGAGCCTCGTTGTGGCTGCTGCTGCTGCTGCTGCTGCTGCCGCTGTCTTCCTCGTTGTCGCGGTCGTCGCTTCTCTATAGTTCTTCTCGGGGTTGCACGTGCGTCCTCGATAACGAGTCTCGACCTCGTCGCCTTTTCCGTCGAGGTGCTTCTGACACCGAGCGATACAGCGTTCCGCACAAACGCTGCAAGAGGTCACGCGTTCAACCGATTTCGACGTTCGAATTATACCGTCAACAGCCTCCAACTCAAAAGGGAGACAAGGAGACGTCGCTTATCTGAACCTCATCCCATTTCGTTGAGACATTGGTCTTTCTTCTAATTCGCTTTCGTCACCGACTGACAACCTGGACATTTTGACCCCGACTGCCGGACGAACGACGGAGTGGAGATGTCCGCGGCTCGCTGAGAGAATGAGGGAGCTGGACACCGAGAGCCCCGTCGTCTGGCCAGCCTGGTGTTATACTGGTGAGTTCAGTTCTTAGATATCATCCATAAGCGTTTTGGTACATATTTAAGATTAGTGATTCTTCGATGATATTGTCTCAGGGAAAGTGGCGGTAAAAATATCACTATTTGTAAATCATGTTGAGTAAGAAAGAAATCATTTGAATCTGTATTCATCCTGTGCAATATTTCACATTGCGGAAATTCATTATATATTAAAATGATTGAGCTCTGGAATTGTTATTGTTGATGTTTCTGACGCTCGTTACATTCGGCAATTCGTGGATTGCAGATACACGATGTCACCGGCGACAATAGGGAAATCATTGACATGTGTAAATCATATTGAGTCAAAACGAAATCAGTCGAATCTGTATTCATCTGAGAAAAATTGAAAATGGCTGAAATCGATGAGTTATTGACATTTGGAAAATCATCGACTGTAGTTGTACGATGTCACCGGTGATCGAATTTACGTGACGTCCTTAATCACCTCTTGAGGGAGACAAATTCGTTCATGAAGAGCTATTAATTAGAGTCTTCAACTCGCGACTTCATTGTATAATCGGATTACCACATATTTTGTAGGGTCACAAACGGAATTTATGTGAATCGTTCGCTCGGTTAGCATTCTTCGGTTATGTACGTGTGCGTGTGTATACAAAAGGGTAAAGGAGCGACGGTATCGTTGGCGCGAATGATAACAGAGCCGCTCGAATCTAATCGAACGTAAAGTCGATGTCACAGCTGGCATTCACTCCGAACGTTTACACACCGCCGGAAGGTGTCGCCTTCTTGGAATCGACGATTCAGAAAGCATCAACCGAGCGCATATCTACAACTGAGACTCTTGTCAACACATAATATCTTAGGCTTTCGATGCCGGTATCGATGTGTAAAACGACGCCTATACTCAAAAGTGTCAACTTACGCTTCGGGTTGCGAAACTCACGAGAGCCTTATTCTCAGAAACTACTGAGTCGACTCTGTGTTTTCAAATCCACTTTCTGTGTTGCTTCGACGCGAAAAAAAAAAAAACGAATGATATAAATAGAGAAATAAAGATCGGCCTTTTTATTGAGAATTTCAAGGTGGGTCCGAAGAAGAACACGAGGAGTTTTATTTTTTGATCGTATCGCTGAGATCGTTAAGCCTAACTCATCGCCAGAAGAGTATTTCGGCTGCAGGGGATGGTATATAATTAGGGTAGTCGATTTTGACAATTATATAGGAACCCTTGCCGAGCTAACAACGGTCGTGCGCACTTCAGTAGCGGATAGAAAACCACTTAGCTCCGGCGAACTTCCCTCACTTTTTTACCGTCATCTCCTTTCTTATCTCTCTCCAATCGCTGTGTTTTTCAGTTCTGTTTTATCCAATTAAGAGAGGATCGTCATACGATTATTTTTAGGTACGAGAAAATTGGAAGTGCGTTTTGATTTATCTTGCAAATTTGTACATGAAGAGAATAACGTTGGAATAATCTCCAGACTCGCGTTATGATTGATATGTAACCGGAATTTTGGAGATTTTTCCCATAACCATGAGAAAATACAATGGATTGTCGATCTTATTGGAAAAACTGTCAAAATTTCGAATTGTATCCTAATTGACTGGAGAGTAAAGAGATTATGGATATTATTCTTCGCTCCATTCATGTAGATGTGATAAGGAGTGAAAATTGTGAAAATCTGTCGTGACTGCTTAAGTTAATCTTAAATTTCTGCTCGTAAATCTGGGAATTTTATTCGCGCTTACGGCTGTCGTCGCAGAGAAGCCGGATGCACCGAAAGACATTTGTGTCGTATTAGCCACGATGTCAAGATTTTGTGACAGGGATTCACAGCGCACCGCATGCTGGATTCTGGAACGAATCTTTGCGCGCGCGCGAGCGAAGTAATGGCACACGGAGCGATGAGCAAAACGGTATCCTTCTTCTCGACGTGTGTCTAATTGCGAGACTAGAATTTCTCTATCTCAGTTAATACCGCTAATGTTGCAACGTGGTATCCACAGGTTCAGGATAGTTTCACATAGTTTCTTGGAAATTAAGAAATTTCGATTAGGTTCGTCGTGAAAAATCTACTCTGCAAAAATACTGCGGGGATTTTGTTCCCTCAACTACTTCGACAATTTAATATAGAAACATCAAATTATCCCGTTGCGATGAGAAAAAATGCGGTAGCATTTTGGCGCCAAGTATTAAAAGATAATCCAATTGAAACAAATTCTGTGCAGCGAAACTGTTTGCAGTCTTTTCTAGAGAATTGTTACAGGAAAACGAACCTATTATCAGAAATAATTTTTCTGGAGCAGAAAAATATTTTTTTCGCGGAGCATCTTACATATAAAATTTTTCAAACATCATATCAGAGAAGATGAACACAAATTAGAAGGTTAGAAAAATTTGACTCATGAAAATGTCTTGAACACATTACAAGAATTTTGATTAATTTATTACTATGAATTATTGGATGAACTCTATCGCAGCGAATATTACTAATTTAATAATCTAGTATCGAGAAGTTGACGATAGTTTTATATGTTTCCATCATGGAGAAATTCCGTTGAGTTTTATCGTGGAAAATCACGTCTGTAAAAGCGCAGCGTGAAGTCTGACTTCGCTGTAACGTTATGCTTGAAAATCGGTAGTGCTACGTAGACATACTTTTTCAGAGTTGTTTTGCAGTGGTTCACTCGAGTCCGAGACTCTTCTCTCATGTAATGGCTCCGGCGGTTCAGTGGTTTTTCATATGCAGGCAAGAAGTTTCAATGGTGGAGCAGAGGCAAAGAATTGAGGTGAGAAATATAGTGCTGCGGATTCTCGAGAGTCAAATACTTCAGCACGAGCTGAAGGCTTTTGTTCCCGTTTCATCCACTCGATGCAGCAGCACCACTTTTTCTTGGCTGCCACTTCCATCCGGGGTGCACTTGCCTTTCTTTCAACTTTTCTTACTATCCAGTTCCGACTCGTTTTCGCGATCTGCCGAGTTGAATTCAGACAGAAGGATGTTTTATCGGAGTTGCAAAAACGAGTTTAGAAATTCACCCTAACTTTTTGCCGGACATAAATCTTAGTACCATTAAGTATTGAGCTATATGTCGACCCTTTGGATAAATTTAAATTTCTCAGAGAATAAAATGCCAACTTTTCAAAGAAACAAATGCCGATTTTTCAAATTTAGAAACGCCGATTTTTGAAAAGAACAAATTCCGATTTTTCAGATTAACATATGCTGTTTTTGTATAGTGAATGGAAAAGTAATACCGATTTTTTGAGAAATCAAATACCGATTTCTCAGAGAAATCGACATTTGTGATAACAACTGTTTGGTCATGCGTATATCTTAACACTTATAGCCACTACGAAAATAGTTACAAGTACAAAAATCGATAGTTGTCACTTTATAATTACCGATATCAGATTTTTCTCTATGTGTACACGCTGGAAATTTGAAAAGAATCTACGAGTCAGCGTTGGGAGATAAATTCTTCTCGGTGAACATAGAATATTGTCGACACTTCAGTAGCAGAGGCAGCAAGACTTCTCTCTATAATTGTGCTTCGTCAAAAAATTAAACGCTGCTTATCCAATTATATGGTATTTTCCTCTCATACCGATCTTTTATTCGTGGTCGATGATGCTATGGTATAAATTATGACCTACGCGAACGAGGTCTCCTTCTATGGCTGTCGTTTGAACGCATGACGAGTCTGGACACTTTCATCCTGTCGGACTGCCGATGATGGGTTGTATATTGTGTGGTTTGTGAGCTCTCAGCAGTAGCAACAATCTATCAAAGCCAGTCACCAACTTTAATTGCGTTTGCGTTCTGGCAAAACTTGAGGGAAACGTTTGATAAGATCGTCGCATCGAACGCGAAAGTTTGTGTAGCAAAATTTGATGATGATCATCTAAAAAACTTCTTCATGTACGACTGGAAAATTCACAATGATTTTATTGTAAATGGAGTCTAAAAACACATTTGTCACTTTTGCTAATTTATGTTCAATTAACCTTGAATAATCAACACCAACACCGAATATCGAATTCTTGAATGCATACTGATGAGTTTTTGATGAATTATTTGGTGAATTATTTTTGATTATAAATTATTCTTGCAAATATTATGAAGCGCAATAACATTCGACCGATCTGAGCATATTGATTTTAGTACCACTTCTTCCTACGTACATTCGTAGTTCAAGTGGCTGTTTGCGATCGAAGTTCAAGTAATTTTTCAAATCCACTGCCTTAATCTCACTAAAAGGTAAGAAACCTGACTTCAGATATCGACCCGAGAGATAAGCTGTGATCGTTCGAGTGAATGTTGACATTTTGCTTGCGACAGCCGGAGGTTCAATAAAAAATCAATAAATCAAGATAAAAAAAGACTCGATAACGACTCTGTCACTTTTTTTTTTTTCAAATAAAATCGTTTTTTCGGTATTTCTGCGTCATGGACTCGACCTCTTCGAGATTTGTTTTGACGCAGTGTCGGTGCGTGGCCGGAAATATCACGCGATTTTTTATCAGAGATACATAATCTATGAACGATCGACCTGTATACATTCTTTGAGATCAAAGTTCTTTGCGCAACTCGCATTCTTGGCATCAAAGGTCTTTGAATAATTGACAGAATACTCCTGGTTTTCTATATCCTCTATTTTTAATAGCCTCCTATCAAATTACCCGGTACGAACACAACGAGCTGCAGTTTATTTTCCTCTCGCTCTCTTTCTTGCACTTTTTTTAATGCCTCTGTTTCCGACTTGAATAAACTTCTAATGGGGGACTGCGGATTCCAGGTGGTTTGGTCACAGAGAGCACAGATTAGAGAGGATTTTGCAGGTGTTCAACATGTAAAACTGTGTCAGTTTGCTTGCGCACGCTTTGTAATAAAAAGAAAAATATGAAGGAGAAGAAGGATATAAAGACGATGGAGAAGAAGAACAAGACATTTCAGTAGAATAAGTCGAAGAAGACGAAGAAGACGAAGAAGACAAAGGAGACTAAGAAGATGAAGAAAAAGAGGAAGAAGACGATGAAGACGAAGAAGACGAAAAAGACGAAGAAGAAGAAGAAGAGGAAGAAGAAGACGAAAAAGACGAAGAAGAAGAAGAAGAGGAAGAAGAAGACGAAAAAGACGAAGAAGAAGAGGAAGAAAAAGGAGAAAAGGAAGACGAAGAAGACAAAGAAGAAGAGGAGGAAGAAGAAGAAGACGAAGAAAAAGAGAAAGAAGGAGAAGAGGAAGAAGAAGACGAAGAAGCAGGAAGAACAGAAGTTGGTTCCCGTTTCTGCTGCTGTTGCTCCTGTTGCTTCTGCTACTGCTTCAGGGTTCCGATCACAATTAAGATAGAGCTACCGCGAGAGGTGGTGCACCGCCCGCGATAAGGCCCTTCCTCGCCCAAGTCTCGGCAACGTCTTATTGCCGGTGGCTTCTTACAAGTCCCTTCCCTCGCCGTACTCCAGCTTTAGCAAAAACGAAGAAATTACATTTTTTATCGTTTTTAATTAAAGCTCAATACTCTCTTAAATACTGGCGCAATCAGACTTTTCAAAACATCGTTCTTCATTTTGTTTTTATTATTCTCAAATCGACAAATAATGGCAAACCATGAAACCTTATTTTTATTTTATTAGTCATTGCTTCAAATAAATCTACTAGACGGTTAAGCAAAAATCGTAATTTGTGATACTGAAATTTCTGTACTTTTTCTGAAACTATAAAATATGAAATTATTTATCAAAATGAGAAACGGCCATAAATACAATTTCCAACAAAAACAGACACATCCAAAAACATGCACAGCAGTGTTATCAGAGTATTAACGCAAAGTAAATTCCATTCAGACATATCTGCGAAGCCATCTTGATAAATCGATCAGTGAGTCACCGATTTGTAAGTAAACACAATGAGAAATGAAGTGGTATCGATTTTGGTGCAAATCCAAGTCGCACGCGCAGACAATTGACGTAAATTTTATCAGATTTGCTTTCATGAGGCTGAGCGACTAGTGACCGTAAGATCGTGTGATTATTAGTGCCGGAAATCACGCGTTGATCGTCTCGCGATATTCTAACCGGAAATTATGTGTACGCATATGTTGTGCAATACAGTTTGAGAGGATTATGAGGCAAAGGCGATTTTCCACCGAACAAAGTCACTGTAAATGGGGCCGTTTTTGAATTTGACTTATTTGGCCTCTGCTCGGAACAACACGGAAGAAGGAAAGTGTTGAAACAGTATTTCAAAAACATAAAAAGTATGAAATCTGAATTATGATCTGTTAGAACGAATTATTACTTAAAAGTATTAGATCGTATTATTAGATTTTAGGGTTTTTCGTGTCCAGGTCGGTATCTTCATGGTGTTTGGTGTCCATGTCGACATCTTCATAGTTTTTTTTTTATAAATCTGTACATCTTTTGGTGTTCAGGTTAATATTTGAAGTATGATCTATAGACCTGAATTAATACTGGCAAGTATTAAAACGATGTATTAGCTTTCAGTTTCCCAGCCAAATTTTTATTGTTTGCGCCGATCAGATCGATCTATTTACAGTTTTCGATGTCTCGATAGATTCAACTACACCTTTAATGTCCAGGTCGATTTTTATATAGTTATCAATTTCTCGATATTCTCCTACTTATATTTCAACCGTCTGGACTGAATTGGATACCAAAAATTGAAACGCGATTAACTTAGAGCTCGAAAAAGGTGAACAAATATCTGCACAGGTGTATTTAATATTATAAATTGATAGACTTGGACCTCGACAAGTATGAAGTATGAACCTGGACGTCTAAAGCTATAGAACAATCGACATAGACAATTGAAATTATGATCCGATTGACCTGGACACCGAAAATCAAGGACATATTGTCCCCAAGCCTAGAACCTAATAATTCGATTTAATACTTTAAACTATTGATTCAGGCCTGTAGATCATGCTTGAGTTTTTTTTATTTTTTATACTTCATTGGATACTGTTTAAATACTTTCCTTTTTTCACGGGATATCATATCACTTAATTCATGACACGTGATAATTTATATGAGGGAAACAGCGTTATTTTTCGAGGGGAACTTGCTGCTGGCATTTCGACGATACGGGTAGTATTGACATTTGGGCAACCTTTGCCGCGAATCCCGTGAACTCGTGGGGCGCGCCGTCTGTATATTTTATCCAATATGCAAATGGCTTATCGGGCGGGGAGCTCTGCGCTTGAGAGCGGGTATATAATGAGCTGCGAAAGTTTTCGGTGGCGAAAACTATAGTATACGACTAGACAGAGATCGAGTCATCAGCTTGGAATTTTTTCGTACGACTTTTGGATGTTACTTGTCCTATTAGCCCGTGATTGTTTCATGCCATTTTCATACTAATCGAATTATACACTATTGAGGAAAACAAGGCAGTCAAAAAAGTCTTTTTTTTATCCAAGAATCATTTTCTTTTTTATCGAAGTAAGAATTTGAAATAATTCCCTTCCTTCAGATTGAACCCAAAGGATTTATTCAAATTTGACTTTACTTCAGGTTCATTCTGGAAAGAGAGAATTATTTTTAACATTTACTTCGGCAAAAATAAAGGAGGATAGTCATTATAATTAAGATAAAAAACCACGTTTTTTATTGACTCGTCCCTCTTAACTTCAGTGGGTATCACAGAATTTCTTGGAAAAATATAACTTTATTGAAAATTGGAACTCATGGAATTTCGGCCGAATGTTTTTCATTCGCAGCTGCAATATACTCACCTTGGCCTCTTGTATACATTGTAGCAGGCCGCGAAGATGCCTCTTGCTCCGGGTTACCAATTAGGCAAGCGCCTCTCGATTGGATAAACCGCGATCGTCGTGGCCGATCCAATAATGCTGCTTGCTGCTGTGCCACAGTGTGCTTGAGATGTAAATCGGCAATGAGGCAAACGAGGAGAGCACGAAGCGGAACGAAAACAACGTCGGATATACGATATAATTTAAGCCAAAAATAATTGGATCTAAAATACCACAGGGCACAAATCGCGTTTAAAAAAAAAAAATTCTAAAAAAATTCACCAAAGTTTTAAAAACTATTGTACATTTGTGCTATTCGCAATTTGTCTTCATATTCATCGAAATTTTTTTGGAGTTAAAAAATGATACAACATAGTAATCCATAAAACTAATACAGAAATTGATTATTTCTGTATTATGATGAGTTACTCATAAAAGATAAGTACAATTGGTCATTTTTATCATCTTTTATATTTCCCACAGCATTAAAAACAGATTAGAAATTACAAAAAAAGTTTCTGAAATTCACATCTTAAAAAGTGTCAATTTGACGTTATTTTAAAATCAAACCACAAATACACACATTCATAAACAGTGCTCGAAATAACCCAACAAATGAGAATACCAAAATACAAAAATGTTGCCTTCCTTTTTTAGCGAAGTAAAAAATAACATATAATTGTTTTGTGAATCAAATAAAAAATAGGCGATCGGTCCAACATTTTATTTAGCGATGAACAGTTTTATTTTGTTCTTACTTTGAACTTTTGTATTTTTATCGCACAAGTAATTGAGCTAACTTCAGAAAATGCCATATATTAATTAACAGAAAATTGATAAACCCACTGGAAAAGTCTCGTCGTCTTAATCGACGTCAGAACGCAGCTTGCGTTAATGTCTATGTGTCACGGTCGCAGCTCATGATCATCTACGCCCGTGAAAATACTCGACGGGTTTGCCTGCAGCTGAATAACCAGTGAAAAGACCGTAAAGCCGTCTCAGTGGCCAGTGTAGGATAAAACGTCGGGTTTATGCGAAGGTGTTACCGGGAGTCGGAGCGGCGCTCGCATCTCGAGATTCTCTTCGTGATAGAGACATGTTTTCAGGTATTACCCGCTCGTGGACAGGTACGGGCTCTTAGCGGTGGCGTTACGATCTTCAGGGTGCCTCGATGTATCCTTGCTGCTTCTGCTCCCGCTGTTGCATCGGTGAATGCAACGGACTTCACTCTTAATCACGTTTCGAGTTGGCTCTGCTTGTATCACTGTACCATAAGCGCCACGCTGCTTGTTTTATTTTTATTTTTATTATCGGTTCCAATCGTCAAAGACTTTTTCTCGGTGCTTCGCAAGACATTCCCAATATTTCGTGGATGGTATTCTCGTCCGATACCCACGGTAGTTTCGAGACCCTTTTCAGTATTTACGACCTTATACACACGCTTTCTCTACCTCGAATAGAGACACTACCGCGTTTTTATCCGATAATCACGTATTTCGGTAGGGGCCACGGTAACGTAAATAGAATTAAGGTTTTGCCGGGTCAAAGTTACGGAAAATGAATTGGAGCTTTGTTGGAATCATAAAATAACAAAAATTTGATTGAACTCTCGCTTGGATCTAAAGGAACAGTTATTGGATTGACATTTTGTTGGGATCTGGAGGAGCAAACATTTGATTGCACTTTTGTTCAAGTCTAAACTGACGAAAAGTGGATCGATTCGATTTTTCCGGAAACTAAAGTAATGAAAAGTCGATCGATTGGATTTTTGCGGGATCTAAAGTAACAAGAGTTGAATTGAACTTTTGGCGAGGTCTAAAGTAACGAATATCAAATCGAATTTCAACCAGGCTCAAAAGTAACGAAATTGAAATCGGACTTTTGTCAGGCCCAACGCTAATAAATATCGAATTGAGTTTCGCTGCAGTAAAAAGCAAAAAAAATCGGTTGCGTTTTCTACAGTGTTTAAATGTAACGAAAATTGAATGCAATTCCTAGTCAATCGTACCAAGCCTCAAAAGCTCTATTGTGTCAAATTTCGCATGAATCTCAGCACCATATTCATGCTAATCAGTCCGCTTCCCAAATCATACATCAAAATCCCGACACTATTTCCATTTCTTCCTCCATTTCCCTCCAAATCGCAAGTCAATATTTGTAACCCCCTAAAAAACGAACACAGAGTCAAATCCAAAATAATTCCCTCTCCATCATTAAAATCGCAATCCTGTCGTTCAATCAGCACTTGTGACAATTGACCCCGGTGACGTTTGACCCCATCAAATCGGTTGCCCGTAAAACCGACCGAGTTTCGATGTTGCGCGACGGAATCCGCCGTGGAAAATAAAGATTGAGCTCATATAGCAGTGCGTGTTGCTCGAGAGTCGAGTTGGTCGACTGGTTCGATACTCGTTTCGGATTTCACGATGGCTCTCTTATTAGTCGCTACGTTATCTGGACTATACGTGCCTTACACGCCATCTTCATGTGTCCCGTTTGTACTTCACGCATATCCAACGAATGAGCGTTCACTGGAAGGAATAATCATAAAAAAAAATATGTAAAAATAATCAAGTGTACCCCAGGGTCCCGGAAGTCACACCGCGATGCTGCAAAGTCACGTCGTCGATAAAGGAACGCGTGAAGTGCACCGCAGCTGGCCTCGCGCTCCTCGTCCAATGAGAGGCTAGCGTTGGGAGAATATCTCGCGAGCGCTGTATACCAAAGCAGCACTTGGTGAGAGTGGCCGCGGAACAGTTCTCTTTAGCCAAAGATACGTGACGTTTATGGGGACGGACGGTACCGTAAAGGTACACATACACCGTTCGCCGCCTAATGTCTCTCTTCTTTACGTTCTTTACGTCGCGCTCCTTACATCTCGTCTTCGGAATATTCGTTTTTACCGTGCTTCTTTATTTCTTCGTCTCGTCCTTAGAGTTGTCTTCTTGGAGCTCTCGTTACTTCGGGTGGGCGTAACGTAACGCGCTTCTTGCGTGCATTCACGTCGTACGTATACTATCGCTGCAGAAAATTTCCTAGTCCAATGGCTTCTTAACGACGCACCGAGATTCCACGACGGGAATATTATGCGACGTTAATGCTCGCCTTTTGGCGCAGACGTGTCATATGCTCTCGGATAGGAATCGAATGTGCGAGAGGCTAAAATATGGTGCTATGGATTTTGAACATTGTCATGTATTATCAGTGGGGTAATGATACAACTTTTCGTATAGAATTTCATGATTTTCAAGTACATGACGACAGACACTGTTGCACTATTTTCAAACGGTCTTACTCAAATTAATTTACATTGCTATTGTATCATTAACTCAGTATACACGTTTATACATCAATGATTCCGGAACCACTAAATTTGATAACACGCTAATTTTTTTTTCCGATGAACAATTACATTTTCGTTCAAATCTAATTTTTTTTTCTGGGACACTGTTTAGGAATAAATGAATAGGATATTTTAATAATTATTAAAATTCTGGCCCCTTTTAAGTGACAACATTAGTTTCTAGTTCACATGATGATTTAAAAAATCACATTAACCACCCTATTATTAAATTTTTTTAACTGCAATCTGTGCGAGCTGTCCCGACTTTAAGTCGTCTACAGTAAAGTAACCTGATAAGTTTTATATGCGTCTGGAGATAAGTTGAAACATTTCTCAGCGTGAAATGGAGTAACAGTTAAGATATGTCGTAAATGGTATAGCGGAAATATGTTTAGTAATATTTAACATGCGTTTGGTGATAAGCTTAACTTTTTCGCTTTGTCCTAGAATTACTACACAGACCTAGAAATCATTGATGAAAATTCTTCCGAATGGTATTTTTAAGATCAGCCAAACATATCTTGTCATTTCATGATTGTCAAAAACTACCACAATTTTTCGGTCTTTTTTGTAATTCCTCAAACAAATCTTGGTTTCAAATGAACTTTGAGGTTAAATTCGACAATTACAAGAAAATCAAACGCGGTGAATTAAATCGATAGAGTCGTGATTCTCAACAATTTCCATTATCATCTGTGATAGAATCATCAACAATTTTACGAGCTCAACACGATAACGACAAAAAACCAATCCACATTTGTGGTATCGACTATTCCTCGATTGGAAATTCCACCTCGCGATAAAGTCAAACCGATAAAAGCTTCCTCGCTCCTCCCCAACGAGGATATTATACGAGGGTCCTTATCCTCAACGGTTATTTCGTCGTTTCGCGTATCTGTAACTTGCCAGAGACACGAGAGAAACGCTCCAACGAAACTTGCTCCTCCTCCTCAATGTTTCTTTCGTCCTTCTCTCATTATTATTATTATTATTATACCTCTAGATATGCTCGAACATATCGTCGAACGTCTCTTTTTCCTCGGATCTCTTTCGCAGCGTACCCATATATATATATGTATATATATAAACATATATATATATTGGCCATTCCATACCAACTTAATTTGGATTCGACCCTCAACCTCTTGCATGTCATCCCCGATTTTTTATGCTGTTATTCCACCTCTAAAAAGCAAGAACAATTTCAATTAGATTTTTCTCTAAGCAATTTATATAAGTATAATTAATTATTACTTTGATCATTGAAGGCCGTGATTGAAGATTTAAAAAATTATGTTTTACTTTAATTTTTTCTTTAAAATTAAAAAAAATCGCCCTGAAAGACCCTAAAAAAATATCCTAAGCCCTGACATGCAGAAGTTTAAATAACAGACTGCGGTGAAATAATTCTTCCACAATTACCTTTCAACAATTTTTGTCTTGGACAAAATTGGTAAAAAAATAGAATTGACACTTTGGGAAAAATTCTGATTTCTGATACAGGAGTTAAGAGAATTTTGTCAGATTTTCAAATTACAGCCCTTGATATGTTCAGTATGAATAATATTAAGTATATAAATCGTTGAATAAAATGTAATAAAAAAATTGGTTTATTCTTAGAGATGGAACAATAACGCAAAAAATCAGGGATGAGATCCGAGAGGTCGAGGGTCAGGCCCAGATCGATTTGGTATGGAATACCCCATACATATACATATAGCTAACACTGTGGGTGCATTTCACAGTGCAGGAGGTCAGTCGTTTGTAAAATAAGTCGGTGCGTAACCCGACCTGACTGCAGAAATGTCTCGGCTGCTCGTAAGCCCGCTGTTTTTATCTGGCAATATTTCAGGATGATTCCGCGTCTTAATGTCCTTTCTCGCCGGATCCTGGTCACCTCTACGATCCTGACTTTCCGCCTCAAGACTGACCGTCCGCGTGGAGGACGCGATCACGGTGACAACTTAACCCAGACGATGTATAAACTTGAACGGCTTTTGCACTCGAATTTGTGTTTTGCATTGAGATCGGAGTTACCTTTACGACCTACACCAATCCTGCGGGCGGAAGGACGTCAACGGTGTTAGCCAATCACCGTGTCAACATCAGCAGAATCAAATGACCAACATTTATCGGCTGCGTACATATGAACGACTATTGCGTGCGATATTACGATTTCTCTGAGTGGATGTAATAAAAAAACATTTGTAACTCTGGCAAAAACAAAGAAAATAAAAATAAAAATAACCAAATTTGTTGGTAATTCTTATGTACATTAAGATCTGGATGAAATGAATTTTTAAATTCAATTATATCGTTCTGACTCCCGCTATTCAATTGCGTTTTAGATGATATCGATTTTTGCTGAAGTCTGCTATTTTTAACTAACACATTAATATGATAAAATTCCGTCAAGGAGGACAATAGTCAGGATTTTTTAAAGGTTAGGAGTAAATTCGGTTTCGAATTCCCTCGTCTCATTATCTTTAATCCAATGGAGTAAAATATCAAAAAAAAACTAGAAGCAAATATTGACCCGACTAGCCCCGCACTTCTATATTTAACCATGCTCGTCGAACACGTTCGAATTGAGCTCTTATCAGGAGCCGTTAAAAAAAGGAGAGAGCGCTCGCCGTTCGACTCTCAATCAATCTGTCTCAAGGACATTCGCACACGAATCGGTAAAACGAAACGATCCGCGTCGTTGGTCCGCGATCGATCGCGATCGATTATCGAACCGGTTGGATGTCGCCCTGGCAACTAGATCGTTATTGGCTTGACGACTCGAGAATAGGTTTTATGCGAAAAGTGCCGAGTGAAAGAAAGATGAAGAAGGAAAAAATCGATGGTATACGAGTGAAATTATAGTGTCGAGAGGAAGATCTTATCGATTTGTCGGAGCGAGTGCATATCGGAGAGACACCAAGTGGGACGAGCAAGCTTGCGGTGCGCCGCATGTGTACGCCACTATGTCCTCCGAATCCACAAGAAGAAGGACGGAGACTAAGTATATAGGAAGGAAAGGAGCTGAGAAACCGGTACGATAGATCCGTCCAAAGATATACGACGCGCGACGCGCGACACTCCAGGCGAGAGTGTCATCGTCGCCTTCCTCTTCTTCTTCTCGTCGGCGTCTCGGTTAATCCCGATCGTTAAATTCGCTGATCGATCGATCCAGCCACGAGCCCAGACGGCGACTCGACGCGCCGATTCACATCAATAATAACATGGACCGGTAGTATTTTATCATATGGATTATAGCACCAACTTTACTTTTCCTTACAGTGAAAAAGAAAGTTCAAGTCGAATATCATTTCTAAACAGAGATAGACAAGCGGTAATCGCAAACAGACATCGCTTACACGTGTTACATGCATTTCCGGACCTGAAGTCGAATGTGCAAACTTTTAAATCCAAAATGACTAAAATTCTCGGTTTTCAAAATTACTTACGAAAATTTTTGTGACCGTTGTTTTCGTTAGATGGGTTTTGTCAAATTTACTGAATCAAAGTCGAATGTGTGAACTTTTTAATTTCCAAAGACTAAAATTGTCATTTTTTACAATCACTCAACATTTTTCACACGGGATTTTCCAAGTCGCGTTATCCGGGTCAATGACGACAGTGAAGGTAAAGATTCGCGTCGGAAAAAAAAGAATTCATTGGGTTCGCTGACTCGGAGTCGAATGTCTACAATTTTTAATCCCAACGAATCCAAATCACTCTAATAATGCTCAAAACGAATATTTTCGAAGGTGCGACTTCAAAAACGATGGTGATGAGAAAAATGCATTATGGTGAATAAATTTTTGTTCTCCTGATCCGAAGTGAGATGTGTGAAATTTTCAAGTTCCAAATATCAAAAGTCGCTTTATTAAAAATTACTCCAAAAATGCTTAACACGCTTCAAGAGTGGAAAAAACGACTTGAAAACGATGGTAAATTGAAAAGTATCATATGGTGAAGAAGAAAAAAATTTTTGTTGGAAGCTGTTTGAGAGATTGAAGCCTAGAATTGCCAGTGAACTTCTGGAGTCCAGGAGCCGAGTTTTCTGCCGCCGCTTCTATATCCAATAGGTACAAAGCGAGAGAGCCCCTGCAATGCTGAGGTGAACTCAGAGGTGATGGCCCAGGGGCTTCGGGTCACCCAGATTTCAATCTAGATACAGCATTCCACGGTTAATTAGTACAGGCTGACCGAGCGTGAGCTCTCCCATCACCGCGTGGCTCGCCAGGGATTTTCTTCTCCCTCTTCATCTGCTCCTTCTTCCTCTTCTTCTTCTTCTTCTTCTTCGGCTTCTCATACTGTTTGTGTGCACGTGGTATGAAGCGTGCGCTGCTGAATTCTATTCTGATATGAGCACACACAAACACTTGCATCACTCACGCATCCCATGCAGCCAAAGATTTTTCAATCTTCTCGATGTGAGCCTTCGAACAGGTAGCATAACTTCCCTGAGCAAATTCATGAATGTTTCAATAAAATTATCCCTGCCGATTTTTCATACCCACAAACTGGTTTGTTATGAAATAAAATAAAATCACACGCAATTAATAATAAACTGAAAAATGTTTTACAAAATATAACAAGATTGTAATATGTGTATTTCTTCAAGATCAAATTTAAATACCTGTGAAATTTTGATACAAGTACTGTTAATATCTTTGATTTTATCTGGATTCATTCTGGACACAAATTCTCTTACCAACTCAGCATGTTGTCGATGGTAATTATTCGAGAAATTTATTCCGCACATCATGCCATGAAAATCTACGATTTTTCGAAGCTTGCATGTAAAGAACTGTTTAATAGACGTAAAATATATACTATTCAAAGTGGTCGTAAATTTTATGAATATGTGCAGTATGTAATTCTGTTTGACAGTGTGATGTTCACGAGTGTATCTAAAATAGATAAAAGGTGAATTGTTGAAGTAAGAATGTTGGAATCCGAAGAAAGGTAAAGGATAGATAAAACCGGGAGTACTAGTGGTACGAAGTACAGTGTATGGTAAAGGGTCAGAGAGTTGAGGCGGGTGTTGCCCAGCGCACTTTGCCGGTGCACGGAACGAGCCATTAACTGCTCGATTCTGCCTCTGATTCTGAGCTGCGGCTGCATGAGGAACGTTCTTCGCTTGTGCTTCTCAGCGTTTTATCTCTCCACGGTAGCGGACTGGAGAAATTATTGCTCCACTCGCCATCACGTAAGAAAAGGTCGAGGGAGATCCTTCCTCGACTTCCAGCTCTTTTCTCATCTGTAGCTTTGCGCAGGATAAATAAAAAATGAGATTAAAAAAAAACCTGAAGAGTAGCGAAGCATGATCCGAAAGTTGTCTCTATCCTTACGTAAGACGTAACACCTCATCGATAACAAGAGAGAGAGAGAGGAAGAGAGACAAAATCGATCCAAATATTCTTGTTATGGTGAAAACTCTCGTGGATCTCTCCCGGGAGAGTCACGTGTGCGAAACTGTTGCAGGCTTGTCGACGATGAAAAGATCGATCGACGTATAGATCCAGTAAACGATATTCCACCGTTTGTGTTGTGTACCAGGCCAAAGCTGAGAAGAACGAGTGAAATCCAATTCCTCTCGCACCTCGCGAACCCATTAATCTCATGCGGCGTGCACGGCTTCCTTCACGACGGCGACGACGACGAACGGGACGAAGACGAAGACGACCGTTCTATCTGTATATCTGTATTTGCCGCTTACATTTATACAGTATATACGTAAGGGATCGAAGAAATCTCGACATATTCTATAGCTACTCTGCAAAGATCTCGCCGACTTCGGCTACGTTTCTGTCCGATTCTGTCCAACGTAACACGTATTACCGTGACGCTCTTCGAGATGCGGCACAGGCGAATCAGAGCACGGAGCTAAATATATGTAGACCTGTTGCCTGTACCAGCGGATCTCGATTCGCTCGTCCGCTTTCTTTTTATCTATCGCTGGATTATAGCGGTAGCTCCGCTTGTTGCCGTTGAGTCTGTGACTCTGGAAACTTGGCGAGAACGTCTGTACGTTTGTCTCACCTGCTATACCCGAGCGGCGGCTTCAACCGGAGCCGCAGAATCGAACGCCATGGGGAAATGTAATATATATATGTGTATACATAGCTAGTGATATATTTACGCCGCGTGCTGCCTCAGTCACGTGTCCTCAAAGGATTTATCGTCGGTTCCAAGAGTGACGTAGCGCTTGGTCTGTAATAGACGCTGGTGAGCGCGCATATGTGTCGATTTTACGCAACGACCGACGCGACGTTCGACAGGAACTGATCGATTCGATTCCTTAAATTGTCGCTGCTATCATAACTTCAAATATCGTATATACGCCAATATATCTTGGTGCGGAAAACGAGAGTATTAATGACATCGGTGTAGGCACGTCGCACGGACGGACTGACGGACGGAGACCGTAATTTTATCAGCACTGATACGACATTTGCAGGTGTCACTCGCAATAAACTTTTAACGCACTAACTGAGCCGGAATCGAAGAGAATAACGAGAATGTAGGGAGAAGTAAACGCGAGGATATTATATTATTGAGCAAGAATTTTGGCGTGTTGCGAATCGGTATCGTAATGTCAACGTGACGAGAAACCGGAGAAATGTAGCATATATATGTATAAATATATGCACATACTAAACATGTGGGTGTTGCCTAAGTCATGCTATCTTCGAGGATTTATTGGCGGTTCCAAGAGTCACATAAAGTCGGAATTATTGGGAATCAAAATTATGAAACAATTGCATCGATAACCCGTCAGGTCCAAAGTTTGGAATTCTTGAATATTGCTTATATTTTGGTATTGATAAATGTTTCTATGGAAAAATCTTTTTTAAATATGAATATTAGTTTCAAACATGCATAGTTCCCGAAAATTATAGGTTATGACGACAGGGTTACAGTGGTTACACGTTAATAAATAGTTAACCCGCGATGTTCACAAATGTCGATGTGCAAGGCATATCTCAACGCACTAACCGAAATCGGCGAGAGAAACGAGAATATCGAGTGAAATAAACGCTCGGATATGATATTATTGAGCAAGAATTTGGGTGTCTTGGGAATCGGTATCGTAACGTCACCGTGTCGAGCAACCGGAGTTTGTCGTGAGGTCGTGGCTGAGACGGTGAACGAGTCCGGGTTGCGCCAACAGCAGCGCTGGCTGCAGAGCAGCGCAGCAACAAGATCGGCAAATTTATTTGACCCGAGTGTTCTCGTGCCGGACTGAAGCCAGTCCCGCCACGTGATGTTGTATACTTATTATTTGTATATATACATAGTGACGACGAGCGGTGGCTTTTTATATTATACGGAGATGAGACACGAATCCGAACTCTCCCGGAGGCGCAATCCAAAAAGTTATTATAATAAACGCGGATCATCCGAGACCCGGAATTGCGCAATAACCGCGAGGGGACCCGACGCGACCAGCAACGTCCAGATCATAATTTCAAGAGGCCTGTTTTGCCGCGAGCCAGTTTTGAACACGGATAAGCACTGTGGAAAGTATTAAGGCAGACCTTATTCGTAAAGTAAAGGAACGTATGAATTCATAATGTCTTGCTCCTTCAACATGCAATTGCACAATCAAGTTATCATTTTTCTAGTAGCTTTACAGCTAATTATAAATATTGTCATTTTTTTATGTAATAAGAAAGAAGCTTCAAATGATAGCAAATTTGAAACGACCAACTTACTTTTGTTCAGACATTCTCTTATGATCAATAATATGTGTATGTATCATTAGCTTCTCAGCTTCCAATGATCAGTGCAAAAAGCGGCGTAAGCTAACATTGCGATCAGATTTTTTTACTTTTGGAAGGCGAAATAACAATGAGTTTATACCATGTCAGATATAACCTTATTTTTTTGGTAATCAAGGAGTGAGTCAAAATAAGGATAACTAGGTTATTTTCAAAATGAATTTGAATAAGTAAAATAGTGACAATATTGCGTCAAACAAATTTATTCACCAGTCCAAGAAAATTGGTTTACTAAAGCTAGCACATAAAACAATGCTATTACCATTCTGTCAAAAGATTCGTTGGGCCAGCAAAACCGTTTACTCCGTGCTTTACATTGCTATATGAATATTAGTAATTTCATACGTCATGCTTTTTGTTTCATTAAATTTTCAATAAAAACACTGCTTCCTGCTACTCACACGATGCAAGAGCCTCAAAAGCAAGGAGAAGAGTAGCGAATAAGAAGTGAAAAAGATGCGGTAGATGTTCTGAACGAATCCGACCGATCTCCGAGGAAGGAGCATCAGAGGGAGCCAACATCGGCAGGAAACTCTTGCCTCAGCTGCTGCAGGGGCAATCTCCAGGACAATTAGCCCGCAGTTCGTGACGGGTACCTCCCCCCGTCCTGTCCGTGCCCTTTTTCGTCTGCGCGTCTTCCTCGGCTTATTCTTTCGTCATCGCTCGTCGGAACAACGGCGACGACGATGACGACGATGAGCGCGACCGCGAACTATCTCGCTTGGCTCTCGATCCGGCCTCTACCTGCCGTTTATATACCTAATGACCCAGCGGCAGGTGCGCCACCAAGTGCAGCTCACTGTGATCGCGGTGGATCGTTCAACAGGCTTGGATCCCATGGCTTGGCCACCCGGTACGTCTTCGTCATCTTGGACAAACTGTTGACCGAGCCACGAAACCGAATTCACCGTGTAGGAGTCTCGCGGTGAAGCAAAAAGGAACAAAAGGACCATTGGCCGTTATATACGTGTCGCATCCGTTCGGTAGTGTTTTCTTTCATGAATTCCCGACCGCCACACCGTTCGGCTCCTCCCGGATGATAACTGACAGGGCCTTGATGATCTTCAAGTCCAATTGCCGGAATTTTTTTTGGACCTGTTTTGAGGAATGTGGCGTGTCTATCCTGGACAGGAAATTGGGACGATTTTCGTCACGCACATGGTTTTTTTTTCGACTTACGGACTTATGATCGTCCAGTGTCGGATTATTCTTGCAGAGATGACAAACTGGTTCAGTCATCTTGAACCAAGAGCGGCTTTTTTCTGCCTCGCTTTTCAGGCGGTGAATACGTCGAGTAAACGCAATCCCGCAAATGTTTTCACTTCTTTATGAGAGACGTGCTTCGCGCGCACGTCTCTCGAAATTGTTTGCTCATCTGGACTGTTGTTGGAGCGGTGGAAAAATAACACACTGAGATGCAAGAAAAATAGGAGCCCTTTGGAGTGTTGAATCGAATACTGCGACATGAATTCGTTGGGAACGACCAACGGTCCTTCGTCTACACTCGGATTCAATCGTCATGGCCGCCCGAAATAATAAATAGAGTTGTGAAGTGAAGTGCGGAATGAGAAACTGGTGGTCCCTTTTGAATCCTGTTGGGAAAGTCAAAACTCTGTAGGGTGAATGCACCAGTAATTGAACAGCCACCAACTAAACGAACAATCGCTTTTTGAGAGCAGATATACATTCTGATGATTCAGCTGATTTTAGTACTTTTGATTATTTTTTAACCATCTAATGACTTTATTTCGTCGGAGAAATCAGATTTCATTGGTCGACAGCGATCAGAATCTTTTTCAACAAAATCTTCTGGATTTAATTTCGGTTAATTTAGCTCTTCGGCTTGTTGTTAAAGAGTCAGTAACTGTACCGTTTATTTCTGAACTCGATTAAAAATTCTGCCAGCTGGGCTCGCATATCATCTAGTGGTGTAATTAATTATTGAAATATCTTCTATAGTGGTGACGTGTTTAGGTGTCGACCGATCAACGAGGCGTTAGGGCGCGAAGAGAGGCGAGCTGCAAACGATTTATTCATTCATTCATTCATTCATTCGCTCATTTACTCATGAAAGCTAAGCTCATGAGTAATAGCTTGTATTATTTAATCAAATTATTGTTACGCCTAAACATTTTTTTCTCCTTCCATAGCATCTAGGAATCCTAAGTAGAAAATTTAATATTTCACATTAATTTAATTTTAAATATTAAACTAATAAATCTATGACTAAACCGAGCTTATAAATTTACAATCAAACCTATAATAACTTCTAAAATGAATGACTGCACTTCATTTCAAATAGTCATTATTTTAGACAGGTGCATAATTATTTTCAGTAGCTTTTTGGAACAACAAGAAAAATAGCTTACAATCTATACAGTAATTAATTTTTCTTCGTGAGTTTTCGAAAAAACTTGTAACTGGTGTTGTTCAGTTTATGAATCACAATGTTGAAATACGCAATATAAACATCAACGAATTCTAGACAAGCTTTCACAACATTGGACGATATATGAGGAAAGATACGATTGAATAAATTTGATCGATTCACGGTCATAATACTCGTTAATTTAATAAAATCCTTGAATCGTTGGCACGCGAGTAGTCGAAGTCACGCGTAATCCTTCCGACAGATTCAGCGACGAATTAATGAGCGGCCACAGCAGTGGAAGGCATCAGAAAACATCACAGCTCGTTCGTTAGTGGCTCGTCAATTATCGGAGAGTCTCGCAAAGTCTCCTCCCAAGCGCTCAACGAGAACCTCGTCCGATAATAAATCACTTTGCCGAACGAGGCGTCCTCCCAGTAATATTATTATGGTGTAGTTCGTGCGAAGCCACTCATTATTTATTTCTCTACTACCGTACTAATATTCCCATATAATATATACTGCTTAGGACTACTGTTACAATCGATTTAACCGCACGTATTATAAATCTCCGGAAGTTCGCATAGTGCTATACAGTAGACACTCCCACTTCCTGCGAATAATAAGAATATTCTGAGAAATAAAAGAGAAAGTGACCGGTATTGTGGATCGACTGCAGACAATCAAACAAAAACATGTACACATTAAATACTAAATTGATATTGTGTACTTTCAATCTAAAAATTCGGTGGGTAATAATTTTTGGCCAAATCAAAAATCAATTTTTTTTTTGAAATTGTTTCGAGTATCTGTGTATTTAAAGCAGTTTGTTTTGTGTTCATTATTTCAATATATTACAATGGATGAACTGTATAAAAAAGCCGAAGTATTTGAATGAAGCAAACTACTACAATTAAAGCAGCGATATATTTCGTTGAGGCGAATAAATAGAGGATTGTATGGCTTTAACGTTCAATTGAATCAATACAATGATTTAGTTAATAGAAAAGAATCGGGTAGGTATTTCATTCGAAAAATCATTATATTGAAGCGATGGAATATTACGCAAGCATTAATAAATATTGTCGATATCCATAAAATATGAAGTAAAAAGCTTGTGTAATGAAATTTTGAAAAGGCAAAAGAATCGCTTTGTCCCAATTTCATCAAAATTTTACTTTCTCAAATTGAAAAAAAAAAAATACCATGTTTTTTTTCTTACTGGGTATAAAGTTGATAGAGAGGGATCGGGTCAATAGCAAATGAGGAAAGGAGAGAATGAGAGCGAAATAGAGTGATTCCTTTTTCATAGACAATAGCGGGTCAAACAAAAATACGTACACATCAGATACAAAATTTGAACAACCTTTATTTCAAATGTAGAAACACACACTCAGAGAAATCAGTCTGATGAGTTCACTTCAAGCATTTATGGAGACTATTTGGAGTAAACCACAATTTTATTAATTGCAAATTAACCCCAAAATTCATTCAAACAAACTAATTTGACGGATTTCTCTACGTATAATGTTTCCATTTTTTTCAAATTCTACAGTTTCTGTCCACTCCTGATTTCATAAAAATTGAATAAAAAATCTACTGAATTTGCCAAATATCTTTCTTTCTCAAAATAAAAAAAGAAAATGAAAAAATTCCAATGCTTAACGAACTGTCGAAATCTTTTAAAAAAATATTTTTGACTTGGTATAAAGCTGACGAAGAGAGATCAGGTCAACGGGAAACGAGAGAGTGAGAGCGAGAGGGGAAAGAAAGGGACGGAAGGGAAGCGGAGCGTGGGCGCCAAGTGCGAACAATCCATTCATTACGCTCCATCAGCCTGAGTGTCTACCTCCCACCGCGGTTCTTACACCGAGATCGGTGCGAGCATGACCGTATAACGATGTGACGGCAAATAAACGAGACATCGTATAGTCGTCGTCTTTTCACCGATTTCGCGATAACGCTCTCTCGCCTCCGGGTTATCGCCTGTCCGCGGTTCTCGACCCTAAGCTCATATAAGTGTCACATGGAAATTCATTGTCCACGCGGTTCGCGAAGACGTCTTTTACTATACTCTCAACTCTGCTACGGAGAGTTGCTATAGCTATGGTGATAGGAGAACCCATGGCTTGTAACGTGTAGCGATATACCAGTGGGATATCGTGTGACTTGCCCACGCTGACTGAAGACAATGCGATAAACACGTGTTCTCCTCGATCGCCTTTCCTTCGCGGAGACAACTCTCTGTATGCACCGATACACGCCTATATCACCATGTGGACCAGACTCGATCGCAAATTCTATGTTTATACATGTGTACTGACTCTATGAATGTCAGTGTGATATCTGGTTAACTCAGTTTCACTCCATTTTGTTGTTACAAAGGAATCTCAATTTGAGACCTCGGATCCATAAAACAACCGCCCAATTATTATACGGTAGTTGAATGCCGTCTTTTATCGATGTATTGTGCAACGTCCTTATTGGAGAATACCTTTTTTCAGTATTTTTTAATTAGCGCAGGAAATTGTGGGAATTTTGTTTTCGATTCTCATTCAAAAATTCTGTGAATGGGTTTTGCAATTTCCATCCAAAAATTCTTGGAATGTCCTTGGCTATTCTCGTGGAAATATTTTGGGATTTTTTTAAATTTCTCATTCGTTAATTGTGGAAATTACTTTTTAATTCTTGTCTGAAAATTCTGGAAATGTCTGTTTTAATAAAATTTTGAAAAAAAAAAAATCATATTCAGTCACAATAATCTAATATTAGAGAAAGATTATTTTCTTAACGGGTATTATTTAAAATGTGAGTACAGGATAGAAAAACGTTCTGTCAGTTGAGCCAATCGATGGAAATATACGTAACTAATATGATAAAACAATTGTGAGATCTGTTCGACTTAGAATTGTCATCCTGTATTTTATTCACTCAGAATTCCAGACATTTCGAGCAACTATACGTACGGTTAAAACTTTGTATACACTACTGACAAAAATTAACACTCATTTGACTAGTGTGAAGCGCTCCAAGCTCCTTAAGGAACAGTTCTAAGTCAGCTGGTAGTTTCCGTCGTCGTTGTACGTGTGACGAGACGTGTGAGCTCGCGACAAATACTTTGCCGCACACCATGAATGTCCACCTTTTCATCACTGTACTTATAGAGAGTCGGAGCAAGCGTTGGTATTGGTCAATGCGCTCACATCAACGCTTTTAAAGAAACGTGTCTGTTGTGTCCGGCTTTGGGGTCACGGAGCACAAGATTCTGTTGCCTGGAGGAATTTATCCAAGACATTAGTTTAGTCGAAGAAGTGGTTCGAAAAAAAACCTTTAGAACACTTCTCGTTAATTTTAGAACATAATCTACAGTATTGACGTATTCAGATAAGTATGAAAATAAAAGTATCACTGACATTGTAGTTTAGAAACATTTTCTTGAGTAATCCTATGTCAAATTATAGTATTTAATGCCAAAGGAATTTTAGCGAAAAAAATCTGGACGTTGCATGTCACGGTATTGAGTTATTCAATAGAATACGAAGCTCGACAAATTTGTATTGATGCAGAACTGCGAAAGGAACGTATCATTAATCTTCAATATCAGATGCTGTGCTTGAGAGAGAATTTTATTATTGATAAATATCAGCTACAAGTATTGATTTTATGTACGTGATATCATTTATATGGTTGGCTTGATCACTAAACTACAAAATTATTATTATGATTAGTAAAAAAAATAATACTGCTCGTAACTCACTAGTTGTCATTCCATAAATGTGCAGATTACCACAATTAACAAAACTACAAAAATATTTATATGGACAAACGATTAATAATAACCTATAATTGCCACGACTTAAGAATTCTACGACTGCAAATCCATAAAGTGTCCCATGAAAATTAAAACGTGGATTGAAACGCACGAGTCATTTAAAATACTTTTGAAGTCACTAATAACGTCTGAATAAAATAATGACTTAAGATGCTTTCAGGTATTTGCGGATGAGAAAACTCACTCAGAAAAATTTCATAATAACCTCAGCTCATAGATTATAACCAGTCCGTGAAAAAGAGAACATCGTTAAGCTTTTTAGTGCCTCGTTCTGGTCGTGGATCAGAAGATTCTCTTGAATGAATCAATAATCAGGTTTTTCCGTGAGCCAACCAAAAGAAGCGAGCTTAAGGAACTCGTCGACGTCAAAGAGCTTTCAAACGACATGTCTCGATATCATCGAGTGGACACTAATCCCTTGATACAAATTATTTCCTTATATCCTCTCGTTCTCTCGAACGGATTACGGCATTGCCTCTTTTTATTTGACATTTCATTCGCCGTATGTGAAGCGACGTTAAACGCGCGTGTGTTCTCACCTGTGAGACTGCATTCTCGACTATGCGATCATGAGAATTCTCGGTAAGCTTGTCATAAAAGGTACAGAAAAAAAAATGGAATACACCAAATCATTTATTCGAAGTACGAAACATTTACTGTCGATTCAGGCAATTTTTTAACGTCTCCAATCTTCTCGATAATTGAATATATAAAAGTATCAATAAAAGAAATGTGAACTTTTTCCGATTTCTGAAAAAATATTTTAGTAAATGCAATTTCGTTTCAAGTGGGGAACTTAAAGTCACTGAATAAAAAAGTCTCCACAGAAAAGTGATCGTTTCTGTGTCTTTTCTAAATAAATTCAAACGAGCAATCGAATATCAAACGAGTTTCAATAAATATATGAATGATGTTTCGATTCAACGAAAAATTTCGTTGGCATTCGTGATGTAATATGAATAAGTACATTATCAGGCGTTTTCATAGGATAGTTTCAATGAATCAAGACAATATTTTGGGAAAAAAATAAATATTATTTTGAGGCTATACAATTTTGAGTTCAACAAAAAAACCAATTCAATGTTTAATCGTTTCAATTATTGACGGTTTAAAAAAAATTTCGAATAAATGTTTTATTTGAAAATGTAGTCCAACCAATTATATATTTTTGTCAGTGTGCGTCGTTGTATAAGCATCGGCTGCTAGCGGAGAAATATCGTCGACGCGTGGTGCGTTCCTTGTGTATAGAACTCTCCGGGGACACGACCTCAGGGACCTTCTCAGGTGACCCGAACCGGTCCGCTCCTTCTTGAGATCGCTTCTATGCGGGTCAGGGATTCTCAACTAATATCACAGAAGCGGAGCCAACAGACGGAGGAAGCTCGCGGCGATCTTTCACCGATAAGATTAATGACGAGTCGTCAAGC
The DNA here is from genome assembly GCA_949699805.1 of Tromatobia lineatoria. Taxonomy (NCBI): domain Eukaryota; kingdom Metazoa; phylum Arthropoda; class Insecta; order Hymenoptera; family Ichneumonidae; genus Tromatobia; species Tromatobia lineatoria. The sequence goes on along the minus strand of OX453040.1, from coordinate 1,139,385 downwards.
GTCGATAAGGTCACGACCCTTTTTGCTGGCAACTATCCAACCAACTAAAAAAAAAATGTGGTTTTCTTTTCTGCAGTTGGCTACAATAACAAACGTGAAAATCCGTGGGAAAAACTCTTGCATAAGCTCGAGGTAATTGACATGCTTATTCGTATAACTGACACAGTGACACTGAAAGAGGGTTAACGGACAGTCGTAATGAAGTTATTGATATGAGAGGTTCAAGAGGTCATCTTTACTTTGTAAGCATTGGCAAAAAAGGATAATAAATTAATTCGTGTTGCGATTGACTGCGATAGAGACACTACGAATATGTGTAGTATGTATAATGCTAAAAAGATACTTTCATTTAATGAAAATTCTACAGGGTCTGAAGAATCTGTTCCAGATACTAAAAATTCTAACGAATTCATTCCATTCAAAATGTCAAAGGCTTTCACATTTTGAAAATTTCATAGAATCTGTGGCAGATTCCGAAGATTTCATAGAATCTTTGGCAAAACCTCATTCCAAGTATTCTAAACAATCTATCCCAAATAAGTCCGAATTATATGCTCGACTTTTTCGAGATTCTTCATTGAGAACTCTTAAAAATAAGTACCCCAATCCACACAGCCAACAATCCACCAAACTGGAAGAAAGACAACAAAAAATCTATTTCCCTTCACCGCATTTGCCTAGAATACCAGAGTGAAAACCCATGAAAAAAATTATTGCGTAACCTCAAGATAATTGAAATGCTTATTTTCATAACTGACACAGTGGCAACAAAAGTGAGTTGACAGACAGTCGTAATGAAGTTATATTGATCCAAGATGTTGTCTGAGAGTTCATCATCACCGTAGCAATCAGCATAAGAGCACAGTGAGTGAATGAAAGTTGCGATTGACTGGGACAGGGACAGAAAACACTTTGGAATGGCCGTTAACATTTAAGACACATTTCGCAATGGCACTTTGAGGCGACCTGACATGGAAGACTCGCGCTACTACGACCACGACGACCCACGGAACGTTCGATCCTTTCCTACGCCTTCCGTATGCCATAATCTACCACTGGCTTCTCACTTTCGTAACTCCTCGGGCGCCTTATTCCGAGTCCGAGACGCTGACAGGTAGCACACTAGCACCGAGCCCAAGGATTGAAAGGTGTGTGTCACCGTAGAACGACGGCCAATCTACAGTAGCGAGAACTGTTGAACCGCAGCGACGTCCACGTCGAGAAGGAATCGGTATCGGTTGTGAATTGTGTCGTTACTGCTTGAGATATACACGTATAATGTCAGCAATACATTATATGTATGTCAAGACGAAGGGAAATACTGTTGCTGTATATATATCTCCTACTCCGTGTCACCTTTTTACCACGAAGACAAATATAATTTTCTGCTAAGATTGCTACGGTTGTTGGTTAACCATTTGTTCATTTGTGTTTTACGCTGACGAGAAAATTTTATTTATTTAATTATTCTCGGAAGATGTTGAATAGAACGGAGAAAAATAGCGTTGCAAAGCGATACGTCGACGGCCAATGAATCTTGTGCTGTGTATGGATATTTTTTTAAAACGTTTGTGTCGCGGTGACAATATCCTCGGTGATGTTTTATTTCGTAATTCTTGGCTTTTGCGTTAGAGGCTCGGTGCAGATGCGGGAATGGTCCGTTGTTTTCTTGAAGGTTATGCAATAATACGTCTGGAGAATCGTCACCTCCGGTGACACATCACCTATGACATCCGCGATATACGTCACGGATACACATGGACTGAGGTAACGTGTCGAATGTAACTGCGACATACGTAAAGTACTTATTTGCCACCTGTGCGCAGGTTTCTTTTGTATTCTATGTGGCGAATGCAAAATAGAAGTAAGTGGTTGAAACATAGGGCTCTGCACGGTCTTTTGGAGCATTTCGTCCTTTTGCTAATCTTTTGGCTATCATTGACTATTGGTATATTTAGTGAACAAGAAACGATAATTGAGATAGCGGACTTCGCTTCGTCTTTGTTTTACTTCATTTGATGCGAACACGGTAAGAGTCCGTTGTTTTCTTCAGTTCGAAAGTTGCGCAATAATACGCCTAGAGAATCGTCACCTCCGGTGACACATCACCTATGACATCCGCGATATACGTCACGGATACACATGGACTGAGGTAACGTGTCGAATGTAACTGCGACATACGTAAAGTACTTATTTGCCACCTGTGCGCAGGTTTCTTTTGTATTCTATGTGGCGAATGCAAAATAGAAGTAAGTGGTTGGAACATAGGGCTCTGCACGGTCTTTTCGAGCACTTCGTCCTTTTGCTAATCTTTTGGCTATCATTGACTATTGGTATATTTAGTGAACAAGAAACGATAATTGAGATAGCGGACTTCGCTTCGTCTTTGTTTTACTTCATTTAATGCGAACACGGTAAGAGCCCGTTGTTTTCTTCAGTTCGAAAGTTGCGCAATAATACGCCTAGAGAATCGTCACCTCCGGTGACACATCACCTATGACATCCGCGATATACGTCACGGATACACATGGACTGAGGTAACGTGTCGAATGTAACTGTGACATACGTAAAGTACTTCTTTGCCACCTGTGCGCAGGTTTCTTTTGTATTCTATGTGGCGAATGCAAAATAGAAGTAAGTGGTTGGAACATAGGGCTCTGCACGGTCTTTTGGAACACTCCGTCCTTTTGCTAATCTTTTGGCTATCATTGACTATTGGTATATTTAGTGAACAAGAAACGATAATTGAGATAGCGGACTTCGCTTCGTCTTTGTTTTACTTCATTTGATGCGAACACGGTTAGAGCCCGTTGTTTTCTTCAGTTCGAAAGTTGCGCAATAATACGTCTAGAGAATCGTCACCTCCGGTGACACATCACCTGTGACATCCGCGATGTTCATCCCATCTATACATACACACGTTCCGAGCTAAAGTGTCAAATGCGACGTACGTAAAGTACAGAGATACGTGCCCACCATTCTGATGCGTTATTTTCTCTCACTATATTTCTTGACGATTTTTTGCCTTCTATATGCTAAGACACAGAGACTCGTTCATTTTTTATCTTCTATTTACTACGTTGTACGGTACGTGTGGCAGAGAGAGCGCGACCCTGAAGACAACCTCCTGTACGGTGACCTCTCAACCTGGTCCAGCTGTGGTCATAGACCGCCGCCAACGCTCACGGCACTTCAGCCTTTAGTCCTCGCATACTTCCAACAACTATCCACCTATGTACGGTAAACCTCGAGGCATTCTCTCTGTTCTCTCTTGCGGCTTGAAGAATACAGTGTTTTGCACATGGTTCACCAGCGAGCTGACCGTTCACAGTGCGTCCCTTTTTGCAGAATGCAAATCCATCTCCGGTGAACAGCGTACTTGAAGATCTCCTACATAACGGGCTTATTATAGCAGAAACTAGCGATTAACGAGCCTCTGAAAAGTGTATATGGATATCGTTCTTTCGCCTACGGCAAAGGCTTCGGGACATTCGCTAAGTATTATGTTTAAAAGACGTAATCGTAACGCTTTTCTTCAGCATCTTTACGATCCTGCTTCATCTTGGATTTATGCAAAAAATTAAGCCACTATAATGCCTCACTTTGGATATACGGAATGAGGCATAAAGAAGCGTTTTCAAAAATCGCGGACACTTTCGTCGCTCTTGGCTCTAGTAAAATTTAAGTTGTAGAATTTTACGGTATTGTATGTCATACAGATTTTTCTCGACATCGTCTGGAAAATTGTTACAGTTTTTTTTAACGAGATATTCAATGATTGAATACTACATTTTTTTATGGTTTGAATCTTTGATGTTTTGAAACAATTCGGCCTCGGAAAATTTGAGATCAGTCAATTGAATTTTAATTGCAGGAATAAGGAATTTGATGAAATAAATTATTTATTATTTGACTGATAATTACATAAACGAATGTCACGATCGGAGGATAAAATCTACCATGAATAAATCCGTACAAATCCATGCAGCAAGACAATTCCAAGGTTTTGGAATGGTAGACCGTTGAACATACATTTGATATAAATTCTTCGAACAACCTCCGCTTTATTTCCATCAGTTGACGCACTAAGAAAATCTTGCATCGGTAACTATAAAGTGATATAGTGATATAGTGAGTCTAGAAAAAATGTGAACTATGGGTTTCAAGATACCGTAACGATTTATGAGGCAAGATACCACTATAAAAACAATCGTATTACCTCACAAATAGGCTATTCTTTTTGACGATATTCTTATTTCTTCATCCATTCATTCATTTTATTGACCGAGACAAGCCCTTGAAAACAATTATAAATTATGTCAGCAGAGTAAAAATCCATTATATCAACAAGAATATTTACATAGATTCACTGACTGAATTCCGCCATTTTGTATCAAAATGACGAAGAAATTTTTTTTTTCACACCAACATGTGTTAAATAACCATGTATTAAATAAACTCTCTAAAAATAAATCTTTTTTTCATACTCCCAAAACAAATCATCAAAGTTAGGTTCTCATTTCCGCCGCTAGAGTGGTGTTACCCTTTAATGCGCGCTAAATAGTATATTTCTCCATCTCACCCGTAGCTAGTCCCAAAGGAATTAAACTCAAGCGCTTACCTGTCTTGCGAAACCATTAAAAAATTACACACGGGTCATCAAACGTTGCTCTTTCGCCTTTTCGAAGCGGCTGAATTGCCGACGATCATAACAAGCCTCGCTTACATCCTTTCTTTCTTCATCGACTTCCTGTGCAGTGACGTCACATCACCAGAGCCATATGGATAACGCTTAACGTGACATTTGCTCGCGCTGGCGCCGGGAATAAACTATCCAAGCACAGAGAGCGAGAGTGAAGAGTTTTGCGTACGCTTCGGCTCACTCATGAGGGGAATAAGGACACGATAACTGGCCGAGGATGCGAGACGTAAGGACGGAGATAAAAGACACACCACAAGGTAGATAAGAAGGCGAAGCGGAGGAAAGAAGGCATTGTGAATACGCGCGCGCGTGAGACGCGCCGTATGCAACGTGAGATATAAGTAGGTGCCGGGGTTGGTGGGGAATTTGCTCTCGAGGACCTGGTGTGCGGTGCGAGGATTGTCGTAAATGTCTTCATCCGTAAGATATGAGATGCCGTGGGCGTCCAGGCTATGCTCGAGGAGAGCACGTATATATACAAGCGCGTCTTGGTTCAGAATCTCATGGACACTCGTTTAGGATGCGTTTACCTTTGCCCGGCCAGCAGCGGACAAGAAGAAGGCATCAGAGGAGTTCTCTTCCCATGCGAATGTGTATATTCATGGGCGAGAAAACTCGAAGCAAGAATAAGACGTAACCCTCCGAACGTGAATGGGGCCTCTCGACGGTCATAAAGACCGTTTTGTATGCAAAAAGGACTTTAATAAAGACTGTATATCTTTTTTACTGAAATTCCGGCGAAACAATCTGAAACCTCAACACAGACATGGAATATTCAACGTGTGGGAGTGAAAATATAAAACGGTGCACTTGGAGAAATCAGTTTAAAGGGCTTATTTGGAGGGAATAAGAGGACAGTTGGATTTTGGAAAAGTTTCGTTCTGTGGAATAATACTTTCTTGAGATGGATGCGATTTGGTTGAATGTAGTAAATTCTATTTTGATTTAAAGGAAATCCTATATTGTACTAGCATTTGAAACAGAAATTTATTAGAGCGTCGGCTTGAGAGAATTGTATTTCGATTAAATAGAATTTATTGCATACAAATGAAATTTCATTTTTTAACTATTGGTTCTATCTGACCGACTTTTGTGGAGGCGCTGAGATTTATTTGGACCCTTCTTTAAATTGAAGTTACCAAAAAAAAAATTTATTGGTATTATTAGTAGCTAATACTTCCAATCGCCAATGTCGTTGTATGCAGATTCGTATTTATTAAAATTGTTTCATTATTCTTGCGGCAAACATAAGACCAGAAGAAAAGTAGAAAACGAGTTTAATGACGAATGCCATTTTCCAAAGAGGAGAAGATAGCGGATAATTGAAGAAAGATAATTAAATAGCCTTAAAAGCAAAGGCTTATTTTAAATTTGTTTTTTCAACTCTGAATGTTCCCACAGTCTATTCGTATAAAAATTAGACAGAAATAACAATTTCTTAGAAAGGTCGAAAACCGAGTGTCAAGACAAGCAGAGTCAGTAATATGCGATTCGCACACGTAACTCACGTCTTTCGTACGTTGTCCTATACCCTCACAACTTGCATGCAAGAAAACACATGTATGTTACAAGCTATACAAGCAAAACCACCCACCCGCACCTCGCTCTCTTGACCCTTTCCTCTTTTCCCCATATATATATATATATATACCTACTCGCAGCGTATTTCCCTCGCGCTGAAATTCCACGAAGATTAGTGTGTTGGCGTGGACGTGGGTTGTGAACGACGAAGAACGACGATTCATGCACGTGGAGAGTCGTCTCTGCGGTCACAATGATACGAGAGCTTCGCTCGAAACCCTCACTGTGACATATTATGCTTTATAGAGGAGACCGGGGCTTATCGGATCAGGAACGATTGTGATTAACCCAGTCTAAAAATTTTCAAATACATGAGGCACTCAAAAGCTTCTCATACATTGGTCCAGGCTTTTAGTACAGTCTGAACTATGAGAAAAAAAAATCAAAGTCACGACGAAAACTGATCCCTGCGCGATTTACAACACGGTTGTAAATCCAAGTAAACGTAATATACAAAACGATATATGATTTACGAATTCCATATCACTGTACTTTCGTTGTAAATTTAAGTATGGCATAAGAATTCTACAATATTGGTATTTAAAAATGACAGTACTTAAGTATCTCCATTAAAATTAATTAAAAAATACCAACATTGTGTTCAGCAATGACAAATGTATCTGAAAATTAATATACAACATCTAAGCTTCATAGCCGGTATATTAATTGAAAAAATAAAAAATTATTACAGTCTACACAAGAACGAAAATAATTGAAAAAAAATAACAGAAATTGTTCCAACTAACCCCGGTCTTCTCTGTATATATTTCACGGATTCCACGTAATGTGCCATGCCTACTATATATCGCAGGAATAGGTCTCGACCCGCGATGTCAAAGGTGAGGCCGCACCCTTCATTGTATCCTGCCCACGTGACCGGCGTACCGAGCGTCGTCATTCATGTCACCAAAGGCTTCTTTCCTTCCTTCCTCTCTTTCATTCGGGCTCTTAGCTCGACATCGGCTCGAGTTTAGCCGAGGAGATTAACCCCACAACCCCACCCACTTATTCCACGCCAAAGTCTAAACACGCCGCGTTTTCCGTGGCGATCTCATCGTTGTCCTCACCAGCCTCTTATTCTTCTTCGTAACGACGATATATCTACGAGCATAACGCACGCGTGTCTCATGAATTTCTTAATAGCCTGGCATATATATAGCATATGAATCTATGAAATAACCATTATATCGCCACGTGAGCGTGAGCATCATTCGCAACATCGTTCTCGTGTGCAACGCACGATAGACCCAACGACTTAACGCCCAGATGCTGCTTCTTCCGCAGCTCGCGTATGTACTGAACTGGTACGCCCTCGCAAAGAGGCTCGACCCGCGCGCGCCAAGCAAACGTTCCGATTAATTCTTCGGCTCGAACTGGGCGGACCGGGAGAGGCATGTAAGTGATTGAGGAAGTGATGGAGTAATGACGATATAATGCCATACGTATTGTTTCAAAGTGATTATTAATCCGGTCGTTTATACGGGATAACTTAGCAGGGTCTGCGTATAATCAATATACCAGTACGTTCCTATTATCTGCGACTTTTTTAGCATTATTGTTTATTACGATACTTTTTTTGACGAGTTTAAGTTTGCAATCAAACGAGTTGAGAAAAAGTTTCTTGCACGAGTTTCGTATACAATCTTATTTCACTAGTGCGAGAAGTGCGATAAAACTTTTTCTCACGAGGGGAGTTTGCAGCAAGAGCCGAAGACGAGTGTTGAAATCAAACGAGTTGAGAAAAAGGTTCTTGCACGGGTTTCGGATACAATCTTATTTCACTAGTGCGAGAAGTAAGCACTGAATTAGATATGTTAAGTTTTTATGTATTGGTGCTATCGAATATTTAGTAATGTCGACGGTCCTTATTTTTGTTTCAGGTAAGCACTAGATGATGATCGTCGTGATGATGGAATTTGAGTAATTCGTGATCTTTTCGAAGTTGCCAACGGGACATTAATAATGTCAAGGGCAACGATTATTTAAGGTATATATTTATCATAAAATCGAAATGGGACGAGATTTTTTAACAGCATTAGATGTGAACATATTTTCATGTTTTTAAATGAGGAAAAAATGTGCACTTTTTAATCTGAAACGTTGATCATGAGCCTGAATTTATTTATTTTTTTCCTTTTTAAAATATTTTCTTTTATTTATTTTTTTGTCAGCAAATTAATAAGTGCAATTTCCGTTATACGAATCACCTTGTCTTGATGTTAAATATTTAAAACATTTGTCTAATGATACTGAGAATTGTCCCTTGAAAAAAAAAACCATTTCTCAAAGTTGTAGGGATAACAATTGGATGATCTTACTAATATTAAAAAATAGGAAGAAACGTTTTTTTTATTGGACAAAGTCAATCATGAAGTAATTATACATTTCATTATTATATTAATAATATTAATAATTACTACGTTGGAATCCAATACGATTTTTTTTTCATTTCGAACACTTCCTATCGTCATATAGTTTATCCACGTGCTTTCGTCTGTCCGATTGTGAGATATTTACGCGTCGGCGTAAGTACACGACGTGCAGCTCGTTGTCTATATCGAGGCACGTATTAGTGCCAGTCGATTTATGAAAGCGAGTAACCTTTCGCGTGTGTCCGGTTATAGTATAGAGCCAACATAGTCGAAGTTATTTTTATTCTTCCGCGCTCGTTTTCAAACGAGTCGACATGCAGATATATATAGGGTTTCGTATAATTTCATCGCTTTCCTCATTAGCTTTTCACCCGCGACTGTTGCGTCTTTCAAACACACGGAGACGAGTCGTTGAGGAATACGTAACAACATGCAAACGCGTGCCTCGCCATTCCCACGAGAATAGATCGATGGATAATTTCATTGACGCGTGATAAATCAACGCCGCGAAAGATCAGTCACTTTTCTCACTTGCTTAATTCAACACGCTTTTGTAAGGCTATCAGCAGTCATCATTATTCCCGTGTCTTATATATATTTGCAAGTTATATTACTAAACATACCATATTGTATGACCATATGATAAATACGCTATTTTGTATCATATGCTTAACCTCCATATAAAGCATTCTCCGCCAATTTATCCACTTTTTTACCGATTATAATTGCTTATATCGAATTACTACCAAATGGTACTCTACATAATTGTTTTAAATATTCTTCGAACCGATATTTAAATTATTACCGTTTTTCTTAATGACCATATCTCGGTACCATGAAGTTACTTTAAAACATGGTCTGTACATAAAAGCTGTAGTTGTTAGTAGCTTTTGAATGGGATATTCAAAATAATTTTTACGTTCTGGTAATGAAGTGACATCTTCTACGAGGAACATTTTTTTCAGTAATTTAAAATTTCCAAAATATGTCTATTTGAAAAAATAAAAAATTTCTGAAATATTTGATAAAAAAATCGCTTAGAGTGTCTTTTATTAATTATTAAGCAGATCTGAGATGAACCGAAAAAAAGTGACTGAATTTACAGAGAATGTTAGATTCGAGCGAAAAGTATTTATGGTGCCTCTTGATTTATAAGGTCGAGCGACGGAAAATAGTAAAATTACGATGTATCAAAGGAGCAAAGGATTCTATTGGCGAACACGAGCTATCCACACGTAATCGCCAGCAACTGCAACAGCAACGAGACTCCGCCGCACATCGTCTTGCCGCCTTCGTCGATTTATGGAAGCAATAACCTTTTGCGTTTTAACGCGCTCTATAGAGCAGTGAGACGAGCCTCACGCTCGTGCGCGAGTTTTCTTTCTCACTTTACGCCCTGGCAAGCCGCAATGGGAAAAGTAACGCTTGTCGAACGACGTGCATAACGTCCGTATACATTATACCCACAATTACGTCTAATGGCATAGACAGACATAAAAGTAGATACGGAATTGTGGATTAGGGCGTGAAAACATTGGTCGCCCGACTCCGAATCTGTTGAGAGGGGAAATCTAGTTTAACAATTACCCGTAAATGGACATTCCCACAAAAAAAATGGCAGTATTCACTGCAGGGAAATTTTTGAGAGGTGGAGGAAATTAGCGTAAGTTTAAAGTTGGAACTTTGAAGATTTTTGACGATCAACAATTTCTTACTTTTTTATAAAAAATTGGGCCAGAGTCGCAATAAATTGATAACAGTCAACATTGCTTTTAGTTTTTTTTTTTTCACTGTTGGGAAAAAGCTGATATAGATTCTGGAAAGTTGTATCAACATTATTGGGTTCGTAAAGCATCTGTTGCACATTTTTGAGTTCCTAAAGAGTCTGTCTGAGACTCTACACATTATTGAAAATTTATACTAGGCGTAAAAATTTGAAAATATTGAAGCCTGATTCTAAAAATTCTATTTATTATTCCACAGATTCTCAAAAATCTATTTATTATTTCACAGATTCTAAAAAAATTTAAACAGTATATCCTAGCTTTGAAGTATTCTGAAGATTCAATTCTATTTTACAAAATTTGTGCACAATCTATCGCAGATTAATTCGGTTTCAAATTCGGATTAATTAAATAAAAATTCATATTCTTGAATTTTTTAATGTGTGGCATTCAAAATAATCCAGAATGTGTTCCTCAGAACCTCAGAAAATTTTTCCAGAATTTCCAGAGGATTCTCCAGAATCTGGCATGGATTCTCCAGAATCTGAGATAAATTCTCCAGAATCTTACCCAGGTGACATACATTCACTAATTATCCATATGATCACTAAAAAATAAACCCATATCAATAATCCCAAAACCAATCTAATCCAGATTGTCCAAATTTCAAACCCCAAATCCGTATGACATTCAATTCTCTCCATACTTTTCAATCATCCCCAAGAACAATCTCGAATAAACCCCGACAATCCCGACGAATCCACAGAAAACTCTCTCCGGAACATGGCATTCGATCCCGAAAGTGAAATTGTGAAATGACAAGACGAACCAGAGCAGCATCACCGGTACCTTCTTTCATTCCAATCTTTCCTGATCTCCTGTGTATACTCGGCGTGAATCGATCGCGTCCTCGGTGCGATACAGCTGTTTTTATACGTATATCCATCGCCAAGCTTGAGAGAGAAAGAAAGAAAGACAGAGAGAGAAAGCGCCTGCGCGCATGAGTCTCGTCGACAGCTCCCACCGCGAACGAAGATGTAAATCTTCGTAACCGGCGGAGTGAGGGAGCGAGTTGTGTATACGGTGGCGGCTATTAATTCATTCATGAATTGTTGCGCGTCAAGGCGGGTGCCCACCTGTCGGCAGATCGCCGTGACGAGATAGTGGATGAAAGACCTCCGGGATTGGCACCTCCGCAGCGTATATAGCGCTTACCCTGTGTATATATCCATATATATATAAATATACATGTATATTATATACTACATGCGCCTTCTAAGCGCCAACGCGAGTGCAAACTTGCCGGTAAACATGCTGGCGGTATTCCAAAATTATTATACTACTACGCTGTGCGAATATATCGTCGTTATATTGCTGAGTATAGTATACAGCAAATATCGCAACGATAGTATCGTATCTGTGCGTTCGGCCGCGCGCGAATATTCGTCTCTGTGTTGTACTGCAGCGTCTTAACTATGAAGAGTTGGAGTCTCTTCAACCCTATCGTTCATGCATCTCGTATTATTTATATAATTGTAATGAAATATCAATTTCGCTAATACGCGCTGTCGGCTACTCGATGATGTCTATCGTTCTCGTAATATGTAAATAACCCTATGCACTATCCTTTGATGTTTCCGACTACCGACGCTCACTAATCTTCACCGAGGTATACGGCTACCAATATCATTGGTACGGGAAAACCGGATTCTCCGAGCCCGACAAAATCTTATCGCTCAGGTTGCTTGCAATACACTTAACGGATTACATGGTTATGTTTAGCTAATAGCACGACAGCTTGACCTGAGCTTGAAGCACGTGTTGCCTCTTCGGTGCAGGTTGATTCTTAGGTTATGTTTGTCATGCGAATTTACGGAGTTACTTTATTGTCATTTATTGGAACTTGAAGTATAGGAAGTTGGCGAAAATTGAGAGGAATGTAACTGACAGTTGTATTCGTGAAGCAATTTGTTGGTTGCCAATTGCGTGATCTGTTGACCTGATCAACAGATTTGCCGCCTCTTACGAAAAAAATCAACCGCAGTGTGTTTACGTAGGTTTTCCAGAATCTGTGATAGATTTTCTAGAATATGAGATAAATTCTCCAGAATCTATAATGAATTCTCCAGAATCAAAAATAGATTTATCAGAATCTAGAAAAAAATTTCAGAACCTAGAAAAAATTTTCAGAATCTAGAAAAAAATTTCAGAATCTAGAAAAAAATTTCAGAATCTAGAAAAAATGTTCAGAATCTAGAAAAAATGTTCAGAATCTAGCAAAAAATTTCAGAATCTAGAATAGAGTCCCCAGGATCTAATATAGATTCCTCAGAGTCTGATATAGATTCTGTTACATTCATAACTCAATTTGTCGATTACCATCTGCATGATCTGTTGGCCTGATCGAAATTTGCCGCCCCTTATGAAAGAATCCAACCGATTTTTTTTCCGTAACCAACCAATTTATCTGCTCAACAAATTTTACCGGTTGCAGCCCATCCAACTAATTATTCTTTTCGTGTGTCGTCATGTTGACAAAATATGAGCCCATTTTGCCGCATGAGGCGAAAAGCGCAACGGCTTATAAAACGTGAGTGTGATTTGGACAAAACGATCTGCGGAAACCTGCGAAGATAATTCAATAAAACGTTGGTTATACGCGCAATGCAAAGTAGTCGTGGTGTGTTTACATCGAGAACCCGGAGGCAGCTGCAAAGCAACGATTTGTCGCGTAATGCGCGCGCGTGCGCACTCACGCGATATCAATGATCTCGAAGGTCGGCAACGCCGTGACCGCCACGTCAGACACACGTGGTTACACGTGTCCGACTTCCAATGAGAATTTAATTGCTCTCCAGGCTCCGCTCGCTTCACTTGCTTTGCCGAAGAGCCTACAGCGATGCGCCTTCATGGCACTCTTCGAGAGTCCGCGCCACAGGATCTCATTTGCATCGGTAAAACATGACCATATCGGGATCTTCCTCGTTCTGTCCATTCCGCAATGCTTAGTACCATCGTAGTCTCATAATAGTCCAGGAAGACTAGTCAACAGCGAAATTCCAATTACCGACTTTAGGTGCAACGACCTTGGACCGATTATTAGGGATGATTTTGATTCTCTCTATATGATCGATCGTCATTCGACCATTTTATAACAAAAATACATTAAAAAATAAAAAGTTTCTAAATGTATTTAAACAGAGATTATGTATGGGACAATCCACCTCGTTTTGACCAGGATCTGATTTCGAACTTTTGGGTTTGGCTCGTAATTTTTTACTCGTATTTTTGTAAATTTATTTCCAATGTAACATATCGAATGCCATCATTTAAAAATCTTAAAAAATTTTGAATACTTTGGTCAATGTCAACATTTTCTAGCTTATAGCCAAAATGGGCGAGATTTTTCTTCTCGTAGTTTTTGAGTCTTTTTTATTTTTTAAATTGTTGAAAAATAGAAAAAAATTTATCTACTTGAGGGGATCGATTGAATATTTATTTTTCCACATTTTGATAAAAATTGGACCTAAATCGCAATGCATTGATAATTTCCATTAGCGATTTACAGCTTTCTTCAATTGTTGAAATGTTTCCAACTGAGCGTATCCAAAGTTGTATGCGTTTATCATTTTTATAGATGAGCATTTATTGATTCGAATTATTGATCCGAATTCTATTGGAACAATAATCCCCCTCATCCATAAAAAGTTTCGAAAAAAGCATGGCCTAAATATTTTCATGAAATGTCACAAGTATTTTCTGAAAATAGATTGAAATCCTGAAATCACTATCGCGTGAGCGATCAAAGGTGCGCAAAATAAAATTTCGGCGCTATGTATGATCCATGTCTCATCGGCATGACTCGATCAACAGAGATTTCATTTTATTTGCAGCAATGCAAACTGATCTGGGTTAAGCATATATCTCGTTATCTTATCATAAGCGAGCTTAGAGTTTCCTCGTAGTGTGCTCAATTGCAGTGATTAGTAGGAATTCGCATATGGATTTCGAAAAGGGTCGAAAATTCAAAATTGTATTTTGCGGACATTTTTATTTTCAATTATTGTTGACTAATCCGGAGAGGGATTAGCAGGAATTGCCATTGCAATTGCAGTGATTAGTAGTTCAATTTGTGTTTTCCGCACATTTTTATTCTTAATTATTGTTGAATCATCCAGAGACGGACGCAAAAGGAATTCCCTTGAAAGTTTATCTGTCTTCGCTCCACGAAGAAGCACTTAAAACTGTCACTCGTATTTTTTTTTACCCGCGGGACGTTTCCACTTTCGAATTCTCAGGCGATAGTTCCTGCTAACCGGACATGGTAGGAATCCTCAGGAGGTCGAGAAGGGACGACTACGCGTTTATAGTAATAATGAAGAAAAAAATCACACGAGATTCTTTCTCTCGTTTGTCTCTTGGCAGAATTCAGAAGTGCGTTTAAGGCGAACGAAACACCTGAAAAAAGTCACTAAGAAAATCGTTTTGTAGGTGATTTGTTTTCTTCAATTTAAACCTCACTAAGTACATACTAAGCATTATCATATTGGAATATTTAAAAAAATTGCACCGTTATTAATTTATAATTTAATAACGGTGCTCTCGATCCTCTTCAAAAGGTACCAAACGTTGAAGGGCCATTTAAATTATATTTTTTTCATTTATCTACATGGTAGCAATTTCTTAGCATTTATTGATAGCTGAAAAATTTGCGGTTTTTTTTTCTCATGAACTTAACTTCTTAATTTTTTCATTTTGTCAGACTATTTGCAAAGGTATTATGTACATACACAAGAATTTTTATGACAGTGGTAGCGTTTTGAGTTAGCCCACAAAAACCTAAGCGCGCGGGCGTGCACGCTACGGGTGGTGCTGGATAGATATCCGAGTCCGAACGTCGCGGCAGACAGGAGGAGAAACCTGGACCGAGGGTTCATTAGCGAGGTATATCTCTCGTCCAGAGAGCCCGACATTCCTTTGCCCCGTCGACCTTTGGACCCTTCCACTCTCGTCGGGGTCAACGTGAGCGAAAGGTTCGGGGCTCACGGCGTGCCTCAACCCAGGTAGCTAAGATACCGGGTGTTCATAAAGTTTTCCTTCCCGAGAATATCGTAAAATATTATACGAACATTTTTGAAAATTAATAATCATCACGCGGCATAGAAATAATAAATTTACGAAAATTAAAAAAATTACGACTAAGAAAAAGTTGAATACCGATCATTCGGATGTCATAGTCGGTAATCAATTTGTCAAGGGTGCAGAAATTTTCTGACTGAAAATGCAAATTATTGTAATTGTACTGTTTCTTTTTTTTTTTTTTTCGTTTAGGGTCAAGGTTCAATACGAATCAAGATTAAATAACAATTATTTGGATATCAAGAGTCGGAAATCAATTGTTCAAGAGTGCAGAAATTTCTTGGTTGTAATATGCGAATGATTGTTTTTCTTTCATCCCATTTAGTTATCAATTACATTTATTTTTCCGTTTAAAGTCAAGATCAAAGGTATTAAAAAATTCCCTGTCTTTGCATTTCGACTTTGATTAAAATATCCACTTTTGTGATGTATTTCGCCACGCGAGTAATTATATGTAACCGATTTCTCGGTGATCGTTAGTCGGCCGTTAAGCGTTGTTTACTGTAATGATTTTTAGAAGGAAGGCAATTTAATTTCCATACCAGCTTCGAAAATTTTTCCGCATGAGTCAATTCAATGGATACTTACGTAAACGAAACTCGATGTGTTTAAAGTATGTTCAAAGGGTCCGCAAATCATTTCACGTTATTTATTCAATGACATAGCCAAAATTACGAGGAAATATTATACGTGTTCATAAACATACTTTCGTTATTTCAGTGTCTAATTATTTCCGAAGAAACTGAAAATTACAAAATCCGATGGTGAAATATGAAAACGTCACATAAAAAATAATTTGGTGTGAGTTTCATCATATCGGAGAGATTTTTATTTTCTTTCAGTCGAATGGATGTCCACTGTTACATCGCAACAATTATTTAAATAGAGACCGAAAATTACAATATCAACTAAACGTTTAAAGGAATGATGAAAAAAAAAATCGCACAAGACCCTTTCTCCCGTTGGTCTCTTGGCATTATTCAGAGGCGGGTTTAAGGGCCACGAAATACCTTTAAAAAAATCGTCATTAGGGAAACAATTCTGTGAATTATATTCTCCGTATATATATTCAACCCTGAAATATGACAACGTATGACAATAAAAATCTTAGGTGCGTGTTACACAGGCTCAGAGTTTCAAACACGGTGACCATTTATCCAAGCGCGACTTAAGTATCGATCACCCGTTTCAGCGCGTTCACTGTAATATCTGGTAGATTAATAATAAGAGAGCCGCAATCGCAAAACCATCGTGAAACTTTAGTATAAATGATCGTCGGGACGTGCGCTCGATGGTGGAGCTTAAAGTGCGCTTGGTAAGATAGGACGAGAGTATGTAGCGAAACGCGGCGATTAGCCTTTAATTTCGCGCGTCGGTCTCGCCGCCATCGAGTTCCAAGGAGCAGCAGAAGCACCAAGAATATAGTAGTGGGTACCTAACGACCGACTGCCACCGAGCCAGCCAGCAGGATACGATAAGTCGCTAATTCACGTTTAACCGAGCGAGACGGTGAGCTACCGTGTGTGTGCTGTCTCGTGGGTGGCCACTGATTCGTCCTGCCGGTCGTTCCCTCCCGATCGTCGTCGTTGTCGTCCTCCTGCCGATCCGCATACGGCAATACGACAGTGTATATCAGTCGTCGGCTCGAGTACACGACTTGTACAGCTCGTTCGTACGTACGAACGATATTCTGCCACACGAAGACGGAAGGCCCTTGCCCCATTAATTAGACCGAACCGATATATTGCCGATTTCCGAAGGGTAATCGTATGATCGGTCACGCTTTTTGGCATACCCTTAGGAATGTCTCCTGCATATACCTTTGTCGTGCGGGAGGGGAGAATGAGACAATGGCGAATGATCGGTAATGCTGAAAACTCCAAACACTGTAAGGAGTATTATTTTCCGTGGATTCAAGCGTGATATACGGGAAGAGGAATCTTTATATCTATTAATTAGACTGAACCGATATATTGCCGATTTCCGAAGGGTAATCGTATGATCGGTCACGCTTTTTGGCATACCCTTAGGAATGTGTCCTGCATATGCCTTTGTCGTGTGGGAGGGGAGAATGAGACAATGGCGAATGATCGGTAACGCTGAACACTCCAAACACTGTAAGGAGTATTATTTTCCGTGACTTCAAGCGTGATATACGAGAAGAGAAATCTTTATATCTATTAATTAGACTGCACCGATATATTGCCGATTTCCGAAGGGTAATCGTATGATCGGTCACGATTTTTGGCATACCCTTAGGAATGTGTCCTGCATTTACTTTCGTCATGTGGGAGTGGAGAATGAGGTAATGGCAAATGATCGGTAATGCTGAACACTCCCATTGCAAATGATGTAGAGATCGTTAATAAACAGCACGTTCGAAACACTGTGAGGAGTATTTTTTTCGTGAATTCAGGTGTTGATACACGTAAAGAAAAATGCTTATATCACTTAATTAGATTGTTCCGATTTATTACCGATCTACATAAAGTAATCGTTTGATCGGTTGCGAAAATGCAACGCATTTTTTCTTATACCAATTTCCCTACTTTTATTACGTTTCTGTTCCACTCCGAAGATCGATAGGAGATATTATTTTGCGCAGACGATGTTATGTTGAACGAATCGTCTAAATACGTGAGGAAAATCCAGTAGCGGAGAAGAAATGGTATGAAATAGCCTAGAGCACTGCCATATTTAATTTTAACACTCTGCTATGTAATTCCACATTTGGTAGAGTTACTTTTTAATCGTGGCAACAGTGAAGAGATCTCGATCGTGTGTACGAGAATCTTCCTTTCACTGAACTAACTGAAGCTGATATCCGCGGCATACTTGTATTATGGGAATTGCGCGGGTGATCGCATTATTGCATGTCTTCCCTGTTATAGACGTGCCAAGCTTCACCGAGACTCTGGTAACTGTTTATGCCTCTGTTTTATAATGCGTAGTTTTATAGTTGTCTGTGTATCTGGTTACGCAAGCGATTTACACCTCTCATGTGATAACCTATAGAATCATGAGAAGCACATCGTACCAAGTGAAAACACGCAGACCAGCAGGAAGAATCAGGTTTTCTCATACAAACTTGACTTGCATCGTCATTCAGTAATTTTGTGCTAAGACGTGATTTCGAATTTCAAAAATGGTACAGCCCAATTTCCATTTTAATCCACCAGATGGATTTCCACTGAATATTGTTTGAACAAAATTTTGAACAATTTAGCAATCAAAGTTCTATACTCAAAAATGATAGCTACCAATTCATTTTCGAATTTTTTGAAAAGAAAATTGTGACATTTTGTAAATTATTTGCATTCTATGTTTGCCAAATTTTTATCATCATATATTTTGAAAATTCGTTCAAATTTTGATCACACAAAACAAAATGTCATACATTCACGTGATGTAACAATCTCTTATAAGTTTTTTTGTCGGAAATGAATTGAACTACATCTAATAATACCAAAAGTGAAAAATAGTCATAAACTCTTTGCTGAGATTGTACCGCTCGGCGCACAGTTTCAACGAGCAGTTAGCATCGGAACGAAACTGTGGAAGCGAGGGGAGGATGAACGCACGGTCGTAGAATGACGAAGAAGGCCGCGCGCGATGATGCTGTGGTTCTCCCGGTCACAACTTCTTGGTGCGGTGGTGAGATGATAGCAAACGCGTTCGCAGGCGTCTCGCATCGGTCACACCGCAGGTGACTCGTTGCGCGGTCTTGCAGCGCGACCCCAACCTGACCCAACCTCGTACCTGACTTCCAGCAGTCTCGTATACTTATAATAGTACTTGCCTTCAGGTCTGCGTGATATCTGCATCCTTCTTCTTCGGTCCATTCGTCTGAGGCGCAACTCGTCATTTCTCACATTTCCTTGAGTGAAGTTACTATATACCACCATAGAAAGAAAGCATCGTAATATTTTTTTTTTCCCCGATATATCGAAATACATATCTCGATATCTCGAACAATATATCTCAATATATCGAAAATTGTATTCCGATATATCGACCAATATATTTCGATATATCGAAAAATATGTCTCGATCTGTCGAAAAATATATTCCGATATTTTGACAAATATATTTTGATACATCGAAAAAATACATCTCTATATATCGGAAAATATATGAATGTTGGCAAGATCCAATATTTCGTCCGAATGTACATCAAGCGAATAAATGTAATATATATTTTCTTGGGTATGTATATCTGGCGAATATACGTGAAATAAATCTTTCGATATTTTTCCGAGTATACTTTTTTTTTTATGGGGACTGCATAATCGTCCTTGTTTCTTGCCGCGATTGCTCGGCAACTCTTGTGCTAATCGATCTTAGCAGCTCGCAATAGATACGACACGAGGTCGTCTTACCTCTTTGTTCTCCATTCCAATCGTACTCGTCTCTAATTTATCCATCCGCTTGCGGGAATCGTCATTGCAAATGCCAATGGAGGTATCGATTTTTTTAATGTTGATCTTCAAAAGGTCCGAGAGCCACAAAAAATTTATACCGTAGTTTCGTTTTGGATCCATTAATTGAAATAAGCATTAGCAATTTAAAGTACGCGTTTTATTATGTTTTCACCTAAATCTGAACCATTCTTATGGATCAACTTGACAAAAAGGTTCACTTCGGTCATCAGCTGAGCATCACATAATTTTTTTTATCCACAAAAAATGTGACACGAATTTTTGCCGAAGAAAGAACAAATTTTGGAATGTAACCATCAAGAGAGATTATTATTATTGCGCCATATCCTCTGGCTTTAGTTAGGAGTTAATTTTTCGGGAGGAATCGTAATCTCGCTGGAGATGACATTCCGGGTCGAGTACGTGACAAACCGCGATCTTGCGGTATGCACACCTCTTGTGGATTATCTTGTATCTCTTCGTGTGGCTGAGTGTTTGTGCTAGAATTCGCTAGAGCACGTGTTTTGCGGACAATATTCCGACGAGTGAGTAAGAAGAATTGCTTATGATTGACGCCGAGATTCTCAAGGTGTCACTGGGTTAACACACACGTTTCACATCAATACGCTGCCGACCTTTGTGTACACGCGTTGATATGAAATATGGGAGAGATACCACCCATTTCGCAATAATCTCGCTCGTGCCATGGACTTGAGGTTCCAGTATTCAAATCCTACCAACGTGCTTGACGTATCCCATATATTTATACGCCGGTATCAAGTTACTTTTTAATAACTCAACAGTATAAGTCTATTTTCCGAGATTTTTGCTACATTATTCATGGCCTGAAGTTGGCGAACCTCGTTAACACGGTCGGATTAGCTAAATAACTGTGATGTTGGTATTTTTTTTTTTTTGTTTTTTTTTTCAATTACCTCATGAATATTTCCAAATTCTGTCAAGTAAGGAATTGCATAGACAATTGTTTTTATCGTTATTCCGTTAATTGGTTAACAGAATCAATTAGGAGAATGATAACAAATTTTCTTTTATGGTTGGTTACTTTACAGAAATTAATTATATTTATGTGGCAGCTAAAAATTTTTGGTAGCAGGATATATTTTTTTCTGACTAACACATAAATATTTGAAAATGTTGTCAAGTAAAGAATCGCGTGAAGAATTGTTTTATTATTTCTCTAACATGACGGAGTTTCATTATTTTTTCATATTAAATCAGGGAAAAAAAATATTGTGAACAGTTATCAGCCAAGACAATCGCCTTAACACTTTCAGTTCATTTCCCGCGACACTAGCGACATTATAGGTGCCCTGAAATTATCGAGGATCGTTAACAGCAAGAAGATGTCCTTTGGTAACCGACGACGAGACCTGACGAATATATTTCGTTCTAAATGTCGCGAACAATTGCAAGCAAGTGTAATAACTAAGCGTAGACGTGTAATTTCGTCACTCCCTGAATCTTTATGACACCCATTGACTTTACTGAAGATATCCGACGCGTTTTCCTTTCGATGACCCGAAGAAACGAAGGTCTTAGCTCCAACCTTAAGAGGTATCGATTGTACGTGGATATACCTATATATCTACGCAAGTACCGCTTCAGTTACAACATGTGCGTGATGACGACCTAAGCCACGTCATATACTAACGCACTTTGCGCATCCTGTCGCTTATCCCTCTGCCTTTTATCTTCTTCAGTTGATTTAACTTCCCGGTTTCGCATCAACTTACATCAGCTAATTTCTCGACATTGAATATTAATCACAATAAGTAATTGCTAATTTTTTAAGCACCGCGTATCTGCGCCCCAGAATAATTATGCATTTAGTTACGAGCTACTGATTTAGGCTGTGCCGTTATTGCCATTAACATGCTGGCTCTTCGCCGTCTGGCTTAGTGTCCTGACGTCAAAGAACATTCGAGGATGCGCTAAAAACTTGCGCTCAACGTTAACGATTATTCCCTAACGGGAGCCTACGGAAATTTGTTTACTGAATATTTATAATATTCCGGTTTAGATTGAAATCAGCTTCATGTTAGAATCCTTGTACACTGACCAGATAAATTGAAAATATCGAACCTGATAAATCTTTCATTTGTCACCAGTGGCGAAAATAATTCGAGTTGCTATTTTAAAAACAACCGGTGGCTGGACTTTTTGGAGTTATGGGACAATCTACCCCGTTTTGACCAGGATTTGACATCGAACTCTTCAACTTCACACCGAATTTTTTGTAGGCTTAGTTGGACCATCAAATTCACCAGATTTTATTTCTATGGCAGTTTTTTGCTTAATTACATTTTTAATGTACATATCGAATGCCACAATTTAAAAATCTGGAAAGGATCTGAGAAATACTTTGGTCAATATCAAATTTTGGAGCTTTTAACCAAAGTGGGCGAGATTTTTTTTTTTATAGTGCTGAACCATTTTTCATTTTTTTTCAATTATTGCGTGTCTACTACACTTAGGTTTTGACGAGGGTCTAAATCTCAACTTTGGTTACACTATGATCGCCCAGAAAAAAAGTTGATTAATTTGTTGCTCAAATTCGTCAGAAAAAAATTTCATCGCACTCGTACCGTAATATACTATTATCATATCCAGCTTAAAACACTGTCAATTTCATGTTGAACGTTTCAAATCCATCAAGTTAAACAAAGAACGTTTTCCGTAAATATTATGAATATGCAAAGCCCATATATTCAGAATATCCGAGTAAAACGTTCCTGCCGGATATATTCTGAATAATTAATTTTCTATTTTTAACTTGGCGACAGGTCGCTACCGTCATTCTTGATAAATGGTGTCTGCATATTTAGAATATGCACGCGAGATGTTGCTCGTATGAATCAATGATTTGTGACGTACACAATGAAGTTTACAGCGTTTTAAGATAGATGTGAAAAAAAAAAAAAAATTAAAAGTCAAGTAATGTATGTTATAGTGACCGATCTTCTCCAATGATGTATGTGGTCAGCAATGGTAACGGTTGTCGGATTCTAAGGTTGAAAGTAGGTGCGAAATAAAAGTGTTCTGCAAAGATTTGCTTAAACAACGACAACACCTGAAATTAATCTCGACACCTAGAATATATTAATAACATTAGCTACTTTATCTCGTGAAAGAGATAAATCTAGCTTCGCTGACTAATGACAGCATTGTTTGTTGACATTATTCGCTGGTACGTATTAATGGAGTCTGGAGAGGACCTTTTTATAACTCGTCTAACCGTTACAACTGCTGGAAAAAACACACACATTAATAAAAGTCAAGTTTTACAGTTTAATGATAAACAAACCGGAAGTCTGAAAACTTAGATTCTTGACGGACTAACCATCGTAGGCAAGTCGACCTAACTTACCACGGAAACAGAAAGCTCACAATAGTATTTAACCATTTTTTATGAGTTAATCTCATTTTGAATTCCTTTTTCTCGCGATCTTTTATTCACCAGTATTGCATTTTTCCCTACGCCCAAATATAGGCAAATTAACCTTAGAGTTCGCTCAATCGATATCTACATTTAACTATACATATCGGGTGAACAATACCTTAAGAAATTTTTCTGGCAGATTCTGTGTGAAAAGGCGAACATGAAGTGAAAAGACAAACTTGAACAAGTTTGAGCAAGGAATTAGAAAAAAAAAACACAATTTTTTGGGTCTAACTTACACGTCAGAATATAAAAAGAATCTACAAATAATGCGAAGTTTCCATCATTTCCACTCACAAAATGTCCGACATTTAAGAAAAAAGTTTCTCTTCGCAAATGCTTCAGATTTATTCGGATTATTAACCAATAAAAATCAACAATTTTTTTCTGCATCGAGTATCGATAGTGATGAAAAATAATTAATATCCGCCCGTTAAATTTAGAAGATCATAAAAATAAATGAACCATTTCAGCAGAGCCTGATCCAAGATGCCAATTCCGTTAATTACGACCTTTTTATCGTTATCGAATGTTAGGATCACATGGTTGACTGTTTGTAAAAAATATTTAGTATTATCGATTGAGCCGGGACCATTGTCTGATGCCGCAAAGGTCGCGATGCGTCAGCGTTGCCCTCGGGGAGAGGAACCTCGGCCTCTGCGAGCCAATAGCGTTACAATAGAATTTAATTAGTTGCAAGAATGCTTGTCGGTGCATAGGCACCGCGCATTCCGGCGTAAAGTCGAACACAGTGAGCGTAAGGTGCATAGTATAGCGAACGGGAGACTCGGAGGTGATGCATGAAGCCGCCTTCGCCTTCATACACAGTCGTTGGTCGCCTCCTAATGGGACACAATCGTGCTGAATCGTCATGTGACCTTCGTTTCTCGCGAAACTCAAGGCGCGGCTCGTATCACTCGCTTGCCTGTTGAAAATACACAAACGCATACTACTATACATTGTTATCCTGCGCATAACCACAGACACAGGCTCTCGACTTGTCGAGGCGCAGCTTAACCGAGGCTCAGAAGTCTCGCAGATTACCGGAACGCTAACCAGTCGCAAGACGTTTAGACGCTACGAGTGTTGAGCCGATCGGCCAACACTCGATACGTATGCACGCCAGCGATCATAAAGCGAACGATCAACGCGCACGGTCACGAGCACCTGCTGGCATTGTCTTAAGCGTCAAACTGGGAGGATAAATAGCCTCCCGCGCAAATATAAAAGTATTAACTAAGTGAATAAAAAGTATCAAAAGTTAAAGTATTCGGAGTATGTCGTTTTGGAACGTTTGACATTCCGTTAATACTCTCGTTCAAGTACTAAGGATTATAAAAGTATTCAATGAATTTTCAAGTATCGAGTATTAGATAAAGTATTCAATGAAATTTTCAATATCGAGGATTTAAAAGAGTATCAAATGAAATTTTCAGGATTAAAAAAGTATCAAATTTTTTTTTCAAGTATCGAGTATTAAAAAAGTATCAAATGAAATTTCATAAGTATTAAGTATTGAGGGAATAAAATTTCATTTAATACTTCATTAATATTCAATGGTTAAAAATTCAATTTGATACCTTTTCAATACTTAACACTGGAGCAGAGTATTAACGGAGTATTGAAAAGTCGAATAGGAGATACTCCAGATACTTTAATTTTAACCTCTTTCTTTACTTTTTGCAGCTTTAGAATTAGCAGTTTTAGGCAACGAAATAAATATTAAGTTGATTTTTGGAGAAATAGTTGAATGGGATCTTGGAAAAATAGGTAATAATCCTAGCAACTTTAGAGTAACAAAATTAACTATCTCTTTATATTTCTCATATTTTTTTCGCTCGTTTATCGATGATTTTTTAAATGTTCATTTATCGGTGACTTTTATCGATGCATTGCAAAATGTTCGTGACTTCCGAACAGAAGCAGTTTGAGTTAGAGCAGCGTCTGGTTTTTCCGCAATCTTGTTCAAGGTCGCGATTTTGTTGTTTGATGGGACAGCGAAGAATTGCGTGCAGCGACCTTGAGGTACGTAACTGGAGAAGTGTTCCTTATTGTCTCGGCCTTTCTTCACCGGGAACGAGTGCGTCCGCTGTTCTTATCGTCGCAATAATTCACACCGCGGGATCTCGTTCCGCGCGGTCGAGTCTCGAAACATTTCTCTCTCGCATAGAATGAGCGGTCCCGTCGCTGACCGCAGCTACCTCATAGCGAATAATCCTTTTTTCCTTTATTTATTCTAATTTTTTCAGTCTCCAAGGATCTTTTCTTTTTAAATTATTTTGCGGAGAGCAATGATCCTTAATCTCAGTTTCTTTACAGCCTTTTGAAGAATATTCAACGAAACAGTAAAATATTATTTTCGAAAATCTGCATTCAAACCAATCTCGATAATTCTGTTTTGGAAAGAAAAATGTATTCGATTTGACAACTACTAAAAAACAACGATTCAAAAAGCGCGCCAAACGTGATCCTGCAACGATTACAACAGTCTGAAGTTGGCTTCACGTCAAAGCCATCGACAACCAATCAGAATGCTAGAAAGACGACTTCAGTTTTCGATAGTTCGACTATCGAATTGCCATGTCTTTTTCGGCAGAGACTCATCAATTCCAAATTACGTATAACTAACAAAATATATCTATTAACGTGTAAGTTTTACCTAGAATTATCCGTCGTAATTCCTTAATGTTTTCGGATGTTAATTAACCTCAAGATAACCGCGGGGTTAGTGAGCCGCAGGCATGATGAGGCAAGACAAGGACGGATGTTGAAACACGCATGCGCTATTACGCTATTAGTGTCTATGATGCTCACCGTTTGCCGTATCAGACGACAGTAGCACTCTGCGTTCACTCTCCGAGTCTTTTCCGTCAACGGCTAACATTGCCTCTGGACTTACGCTGTAAATTAGCCGTAAGTTATGCCGCGACCGCCATAAGGTGCATCACGAGGGACGTAAGCATCAAGAGCGTGCGCGGGTTATGCCCATTTCAAGTGGAATATCATAAGCACCGCAAACACACGCTCGGTTATTGCCTTTGTGTGCGATATATACTATCTTTTATATATATGTATACGACAACACTGCGAAAGCTTGGCCACTTACTTTGTAATCATGACTTATGCATTATTCAGTAGCCACCAAGAGCACGAGAAGCGTAAGGATCCTCAGCAGTGAGCGCTACAAATGTGAACGCACCGCGGCGCGAGCTAGAGTAATATGCGCGATCCCTATATTACATATATACGTCGTTATATGCGTCGCTGCTTTACTCGTTCTCGCTAACGCGTCTGCGGACGTATTATCTTTGCGTGCTGCGCACTATATGAATCCTGTACGTTCTACTTTAGGTGAACGAGCCAGTGGATGAACGGGACCTGGTAAATGGACACTGTCTATAAACGCACGTGCTTAAAACGCGTCCATTCACTGGGATTTTTCGTTAAGCCTCAACAAGCTAAACATGGTATTATAGAAAATAAAATTGTGGAGCTACTTTTAAGTAATCTCTTCTTCCACTTTGAAAAAGTATTTTCGAGAAAAAGAAGCTTAGGGAATCAAGTCAGCTGAAAGAAAATCATAAGGGAAAAATTCTGCAGATGATATACGTCTTTTGAGAAATCTTAAATAAAAAACATTACATTGATAACGAGCATTATAATTTTGTAATTTTGTAAGTACCTGCAGTGCATTAGGTTTTTCTAAGCCTCTTAGTTTCTTTTGATGTTATATTGTCTTTGGAAATACATTGACGATATTATGCCGTTTAAAAGAGTACGCGTCGCACTTTATCGTTCATTAAGTACGTAGAGTCATCCAGTCGAAGCTCCGGATGCGGACGTGAAGCACGTACGTGCAGTGGCGGTACTTCGCACGGTGCCAGCACCGAGTAGTAATGTTGGCATAAACGAAAGAGTCGAATAGTGTCTGCAGAAACGGCAGCGGGCATTTCTCTGACTTTGCTATAGAGGTAGCCTTGCCGAGGCCGACCAACATCGCCGACGATACTGACTCGTCGAGTAGCCACGCGCGTGCAGACACTGAGGAAGCGGCACGTATGCACCCGCATCCGGTTTTGTGAGAGGGACGACTGCACCAGACGCGGCTAACGATGAAAATCTCAGTGGCTCGAATGACAATGTTATCTCATTGTCACTTGCGTTCGTTTTTTTTTCCTGTCGTTCTTTATTGTCGCAACGACATCTGAGGTTATTAGCGACGAATGTTCAATGTTGGGTTAGCCGTTTATGTATAATACGGATTACACGGTCAAAGAAATTCTAAGTAAAAGGAGCTTGAAAAAAATTACCCGGGAAGAAAGCTTTATTTGAAATTAATTTGCACGAATTCTCTGCGTAATTTTACTAGGTTTTTATTTGAACAGGTTTTTTTTTTAACGAGAGTTTTATCAGTACTTTTGAATATTTTTCATTGATTGAATAATCTCATCAATATCTTGATATTGAAATTCTTTTCAGTTTGTATAACATTGGAGGACGAAAAGAAAATATTTCATGAAAAATATTTGAAAAGATTTGTCTACAAAAAAAGTTACGAGGAGCCACATTTTCCACTTACATTTCTATTGTACTTTTACATCGATTATTCTGTTTTTTTACTAATGCAAAATTGACACATTTTCGCCTCCATGAAATATCATGAATATAATTAATAGCGTCACATAACCTACGAAATAAATAAACAATTATGTTTCCAATTTTGCACGTGGTCTGTTTTAGCACGAGTGAAGGTAAAAGATTTTCGAGAAAAACAACCTTGGCCAGGAAACAGAAATACTACTTGATAAATGAACTCGCGTTGCGGTAGCGACAGTCGCTGTCCGTTGCTCGCCTCGAATTGCATAAAACTGGTGTCTGGACAGGTGACATTTCAATGGTTCGAATGCTCTCGGGGGTCAAAAAATATTTTTACATAATCCCTCTGCTACACTTTCGATATTTTATTTAACATATATTACGATCCTTGATACATACAAATTGTTGATGGTATTGTGGGCGATGGATGGTCTATTTATGCATAAACACTGTGTTTCAACATTCGATTCTCACATTATATTTCGACAAGTTTTACATAATTTATTTATATCACCTGGAGAACAGGCCATCGAGAAAAATGCGCAGGAGTTTGTGCTATATATGTGTATATATGTAGATGGATATATAGGCTAGGATATAATACTATTTTTATTATTATTATTATTATTACCGTGCTAATTTATAAGCGGCTAAATAACATGTACGAGGAGTTCGAGGCCACGTCTCTTTATATTCCTCTACGTCGCAGACCACTCTCTATCGCTGACCTCCGAGGTCAATTCGTTTTAGCCGAGAGACGGCGCGATCTCTCGCTCACGTATAATATATGCGGATCGGCAGCCGAGAGCAAGATCGGTAGCTCCACGAATATACCACTTCGTTATCTTTTGTCCTCTTTCATCCACTTTTGTCTATTTGCCTTTGAAATTTGAGGGCACGACGCTTTGGTAACGTCAGAGAATTTGCAGAACCTATCACAAACGGTACACATTTGTGCGTAAGCAGTAGGAAATAAAAGATATTTATTTAAATGGGAACTATAAATGGTGAGGTCAAGAAACTTTAATTATTCCATGGAGATTTTTGCTATGGATCCCATAAATAGTTAGTACTAGATTTCGTCAGGTGACTATAAAGATAAGGTGTCTATTAAGATAAGGTGACTATAGAAATCGGCACTTAAATTAGTCAATAGTTGTCATGTAAGCGCAAAATCAAGAATGGGAAAGAAATTGACAATTTGGTGAACTTTTAAAACCAAACTTGTTTTTGTATAATTTTATATCAAGCTCATCTCAATGTTATTTTTAATCAATTCCTACAAAATAAAACGGCACGTAGATAAAATGATGAACAATAATCGTTTTACAATTCAAAAATACAGTAACATCGATATTATTGCGATTTGAGAAGATGCAGTTGCTGAACTCTCCTTATTATTCATATTCGTCAACATATTTCAAAACATAACCTTTATGAAATAAGCAGGAGATTAAATTTTGCCTATTGGAATATTTAAATTTCATATCTTTCGCATTCGATTCAAACAAGTAACTATTTCGGTGATCTCACCACATTCACCAAATTTTTTTCCACTTTTTTCGTACACTGCTTCAGCCACGCCCAAATCATATCTCATATTTTTCTTCATCATTATTTATCATTATAAAAAAGGCAAAATAGTACGTGAAAAAAAAAAAAAAATTGAAGGGGGCCGCAATGCTCGCTTAGAATTATCTGGAGCTAACGAGCCTCGTGATTAACGTCCTGTTGTCGATGCTTGCAGCGGTCCAACAACCGTTAATTTTTTTTCCTCTTTACAATTTTTTTTCGAATACCTTAACAAGTCGTTTGCGTTCCACGTGGTGTGGAATTAACCCCCTCGAGCCTCATTCCAATATTTTAGCCGCGATACTATTTATCACTAGGTGAGATATATATCATAAATGTCCGGGAGTCTTGAGCATTCAAGCGCTACCAGAGTCGTAAGTATTCGCGTTGGAATTGCTCTTTAGTCGACAATTAGGTATATCATTCGTACATTCGTATGAGAATAGAGAAATGCAGCGCGCACACGTATGTATTATAACAAATGACCGGCAGCCATGGGCGACGCGAATCTCGCTCGAATATCTTAGTAGCTGGAATTTGTTTGACTATTATTGTGCTGCTGGTCCAACGATAATCGCGTGGCAAACACGCGTGCAATCTCGCTACCGTGTACCACGCTTTGAGCTCTCTCTCTCTCTCTCTCTTTCTCTCTCTGAGAGCAAATCGTTTTGCACCAGACCGGACACAACCCAACGAGTATATCATTCATGTACTGGAATTGAATTCTCGTGACACGTTGTAAATCCCGACTTATCGCTATCGACAGAAATGCTTTCCTTTCTCGTTTCAGCCCCTTGGCTGTCGCCAAAGTCACTTCGAATACCTGGGTATCTAATAGTGGGTCCCTATGTTCTCCGACTCCACTTTCCCTCGTTCTACCGACCGGTTCTCGAAATCTCGCTTTGCTTACGCACTCTGACCGGTAAAATCAAGTTTTTCAACTTTTCGTTTATCGAACAATAAGTTTTTACATGTTCTATCAAACTGTTTATTAATTTTCCACAAGATTAGACGAATTTAATTGTTAATTAAATGTTATATCTTAATTTTAAGATTTTTTTAAATACAATCCTGGAGTGGAGAATTATTCCGCATGGAATGCTGCAATGAAATAGAGGTACAATAATCGATTTATTGATTTGTTTTTATTATTTCGTTTTCACTTTAATATGTTTATAATTAGATACTTAGTGATATTCATACTTCATTCGATTTTTATTATTTGACATATTTTGTTTTAATTTTATTGCTGAAGTAGATAAATTTTACATCACATTTGTGAATTAAATTACATTTTCTACTGCCAATCATAAGTTGAATGATGTTATAAAATTGAAGGTAAACTATCAGTAGAATAATCACCAAGAAGGTAAATGTGAAATCGATCATGTGTCCGATTTGTGCAAATGAGAAAAAAGAGTAAACACCGCAGCATCGACTAATTCTTCCGCGTCTCTTGAACGCAGTAAACACCAAAAGGTTTGGGTGTGAAATGTCGTAACGATGTGTTAAAACGTGCTAACTTGCGCGAGCACGTAAGTCGTTAGCGAGTTTCCCTGTTCGCTCGTCAAAAGTTCATTCTTTTTCAGGTAACATAATATTCATAGGACTAATACTCACGAAACTATGGCGTATCATTGACTGTTTCATGAGAAGCAATTTTCCTCCAATAAAAATAGAATATGTTTAGTGACAGTCGCTTGGTTGACTCGCGAGTAACTAATGCAACGAAATTCAGATTTCAGATAAATGTCCAAATGATTAGACATGTACCAGTGACCGAACGCGATGAAAGTGTCAAGAAGATAAGAATACGATTTTCTATCCATGTCCGGTAACTGGGACCTCACTATGTGTCCATCCCCATGGAAAAGAAATATACACAAAAATATATCTGACATATAGAACTTTTCGGACGATAATATAACAAAAATATATATTTTACATTTATCAAAAATGTCTCCCAGATATATTTTTCACTTGCATTTATTTTATGTGTATCCCAAAATATATCTCAGTTATAGTATTTTTCGGACAAGGTATGTGTCATGTATCTGAGATATATTTTTCAATATATCCTGGATGTACTCTTTTTCCATAGGAGCAAAAATCTTCATGGAACTCTGATGTAACGTAAACGTGTCAATCACCGAACATGTCCCATTGGCCGGACGCGCCGTGTGAATAAGAAAGGAAAATACGATTTTCCGGGTATTATCCAGTGACTGGAATCTCATTGTTCACTGTCCGGCCATTGGTACGTTTACCTTAACACACAAGGTCCATTTTTTCTCAGCGACTAAAATATCCATGAGAAGAATCTCCACGAAACTTGGTTCATGAGAAGCAATTTATTTTCGATGCAAATAGAAAATGTACAGCGAGAGTCGTCTGGTTGACACGTTGTCATTCCATGGCCACAAAGCGGTGACAAATTGGACATGTCCCAGTGACCGGACGCACCGTAAGTGCAAAAGAGATAGAAATACACATGGTCAGAAATTTCTATGAAATAAAACGGTAACAATGAAAATGGTCACGAATGTTTTCTTCGGCTGACAAAACTTTATGCTGGGCTGACAATTTTTTTTTGGTATCCTGACAAAACGATTTTTGTTGTCAGCGTTTTATTTTCTCACAACACAGAGATTTTTCCGCATGCAAAGTTCCGTCCATATTCGGTGACTGGGACTTTACTTTCAAGTGTCCGAGCATTGGTAAGTTTACCTAACCACGCAAAATTAATTTTTTCCTCCGGTACCACAATATCCATGAGAAGAATCTCCACGAAACTTGGTTGGCTGCTTCATGAGAAGCAATTTACTTTCGATGCAAATAGAAAATGTACAGCGAGAGTCGTCTGGTTGACACGTTGTCATTCCATGGCCACAAAGCGGTGACAAGTTGGACATGTACCAGTGACCGAACGCCTTGTGAGTGCAAGAGTGATGGAAATACAGTATTCCGTCCATATCCGTTGAGTAGGACCTTATTGTTGAGTGTCCAGCCACTGGTACGTCTATTTCACCGCAGGATTCGCGAGAGCGTGTCTGACCGTCTGTTCCGCAACTTTACGCACTTGTCAGGGATAAAACAAAGTGGCGAGCGGCCAACCGCAGAATTACGGCCAGTTTCAATCGCAAGATTTTCTATGGACGCTGCGAAGAAGGAAAGACCGTTTGACTCTATTTCTGCTGGATGAAGCTTCGCGAAGCCTTGCGCACGATTGTACATCAACTTGCAACAACAAAAGTACGCGCAGAATTTCAACGCAATCCGGCCACTCGCACGTGCGGTGGCTCTCGCCAATTGGTGTTACAACGTGGCGTCGGGCAATAAAATCTTCAATACGCGACACCTGTGGCGCCCCGTCGTCGCAGTGCCACCGCTGAAGAGCTCCGTTTCCTAGACTCGAGGTCTTATCTTCACCGGCTTTACGATCTACCCGCAGACGTCGGTCGCGAGCGCCATTTTTTCCCTCGTTACAACTTCGGCACGTTCGTCACGACATTACCAGACAACTTCGGAACATCTTCAAGGGGCTATACCAATTCAAGGTTTTCAGAAAAAAAAAAATGTTTATTTTCCAGATTTTTCCACTTATGCTTTATAAGATATCATGAAAGTTTTGAGGTCGAACCTCAAATAGCATAAGCAAAAAATTCAGCTTATTAAACTACGTGCGCTTTGTTGGTTGGAGATTTTGTCACGTCAACAAAAGTTTGTCTGAATAAAATAAATTTTAATCAGATGAACAGAATGATCAATGTCGACTAAGACAAGGATTAATTATCGCGCTTAGTTGAAACAACAGATATTGATGTATTTCACTTGAATAACGTTTAGTTAATTCGAATAAAGGCTTATTTTCGTTGGATCAAATTGTGAATTGAATCCAATTTAACTTCTAGCTTAACTTTCGCAAATTCATTGCGCATTTCACATTAAGTAGAGTTAACTGCTGGACTATTTATTATCATTGTAATCATCCAGTCAAAAAATTTTTTTCGTTCGTCACGACTTCGGCACATTTACTGCACGATGTCACGAGCGGACCTTTTTAAAACTTTGTCGGTGCAGTTTTTTCTGAGGAGCCGAAGAGACGATGCGTTCGATACTCTTACGGGGTTACGATATTTGCCGTACGTGCTTTCTGTTTCCTCGTGCTCGTTACCGTCGACTCACATCTGCAGGAGACGCAGAGACGCCGTCGTTAAAATCGCCTCACGCGTCACTTTTTTGTTCTGAGCGAATGCGAACTCATGATCTGAAAAAGGGAGATGTGAACTTTGGTTGTTCCTGACGAAGTTCTTGACAATGGCATTGACGAGTCAGGGAATCAATGAGATAAAGGATCTGGCACAATAACAAGTGACAAAAAAATGTGGACAAAATATAAAAGACAGAGTTTCTCGGGTTTACCGTTATTAGGACACGTGTAGCACGTCCCTCTCGACTTTCCTCGCGACTTAAGATGTACTTGGAGCTATTCACGTGACCAACTCTCGTAAATTCGTTATCCTAATAGGTGTGTTTACCCTGGTTCGCGAGTTCCGCTTCTTCACGGTCATAAAAGTACTGTCGTACAAATGAGAGTGAGATATGCTCGCTTATTGGCTGTATCGTAAAATGAAGAAATTAATTAAACAGCCAAGAGATGAATAATATTTGAGGTGTTGTGATCTATGCTCGCCGGACGAGGTGCCGATAGCAAATGGTTTTTTTACCTCCGATGACTTCTGAGAACTGACATTAAATTAATTATTCACGCTTAAGGACCAACAATTTCCTGGAAATATTTTGATTGAGACACGTAGCTCGGCACTTTTTCTTTAAACCTCATACGTCGCGAACAACGTAATAAAATGAATATTCTTGAGTTAGAAATAATTGGTCCGTTTTAAGTATTTTTCCAGTAGTGTTTGAATTGAGATTTATTTAATTGGGAAGCATCTTGAATGAACCCACCGTATTTACGATCCGTTACAGGCCTCAATGTAAAGGCCTAGAATTGATTTAAGTTTTTCTTCAAACAAATTTAGGAAGTTGGTTCAGATTCCTTATCAAATCCTCGAGACAATCTTGAATAACAAAACTGCAATAAACGTCATTTAAGAATTGGAGATAGAAAATGTTTAATCCAATTTTTGGCTCAGTGATAATAATTGTGAAAGAGACTATGGAGTTTTAAAATGACTCTAGAAAGAAGTTCAGAAAAGACTCTAAAAAAGAAGACTGCAAAAAAATCTAAGAAGAAGTTCGAGAAGAAGTCTGGAAAAGACTCTGGTAATGAGTATGGGAAAAAAATTAGAAAATCGTCTAGGAAAAAGTTTGGAAAAAAGTTTAGGACTGAAAAAACTCTGACAAGAAGTGTAAGAAGGCGTCTGGAAAAAATTCTCAGAACGAATCTGGGAGTTTGGAATGACGTCCCGAATAAACTCGTGGGAAGCAACTCGAAAAATCATATTTAGGACATCACGCTCTGAAACTTCGAAAGCCTAATATTCAATTCCTCTTCCTGAGGCAACTAAAAATCCGCTCACTTCCATTTTGAAATTTCCTACAAGATCTTTTCTAGTCTCTTCATGAGTCTGTCATCAAGCATCAATTATAAAATATAGTTATAATATAGACATATAAAATGAAATAGATGATTCAGAACGAAATATCGGTGAGAAACCGCTAAAACTCATAGACACGTTTTTACATCAACATTATGTCAATCTGAGAGTTATGAGAGCAAAATAAATAGACCAAATTACCAAACAGTTATTTTAACTCGGCTGAAAGGGTTGTTGGTTAAAAAAACGCCATCAATAACGAAGATACTTGATAACAGCGCATAAGAACGAGGAGGACATGGCTGAAAGATTCACATCGATCGACCAAGCGTATCGGACACATCGGTGGATCTTGAGCCATGCAATTCTCGCGCGAGAAACGAACGCGAACGACTGAACGATTTGCGAACATCTCTCGTCGGCGCTACAGTTATATACCGCGGAGCTACTCTCTTTTCCGAGAAGTTTCACGCGTAGCGAAGCACGTCCCGATAATAGTAGAGCTCTTGAGAGCTGGTGCAACGGAGATTCGTTCGACGCGACGATTCGTATCGCTGTTGGCAACTCTTCGACGATCACTCGATCATTGATTACAGGAGATCGCTCGTACTTTGCTTCTATCACACGTTTCTCCTCGTTTATTCGACGAATCGCCTCAAAGATCGGATCGTGCCCAACACATTCGATACAAATTTCGTTCGGGGAATAAAGTTACGTCCGTGATCGTCAATCGGTTGATCGGCAAAGACAGGGTTGACATGGAATTCAACGCAAAAGGAGCTTACACCTTCCGATTTGTTCTGTATTTATTTCTATAATTACTCGAGTGCGTTTTGGGACTAAGAAAAAAATTGATTCGGCCCTTTTCTAAGAAAACATATTTTGTTATGTGTACCGCAGTTTTTTTTTTACTTCAGCACTATGCAAATTACTCAAATGTGGAATTTTCTTCGATCAAATCTTCAATCTTTATGTCTAGAAGAAAGTTGTTTATCTTCAAGATCCTGGGTGTTCCACTTCTATATTAAATTTTGGTTAACAATCTTAAAAACGTTAAAAAACCAGTTTCTTGAAAATTATTCATTCTAGGTGCACAACACGTATAAAGTGATTAGTATAAAATAGAAGGATATACAATTATGCCCAGAACTGAAAAAAAGTCCTCATCTTAATACCTGAGGAGACATGACCTCTGAAATATGGATGTGTCTAGTATTTTCTCTTTAAATTTTGGTTTTCGATTAATGACTCTTTCTCTATGCATCCCACAAAAATGTTGCTGGTAACCAAAATAACCTAGACACAATTCCCTACCGATCTAAAAAAAATACATCATTATCATTAAATAACAATATCAGTGTTTGTGATCATTTACAATTTATTTCTCCCATAAGTTTTAACTCCCTAATTCATCGAATCGCCCAAGATCGAATCATGTCCAGCACATTCCAAATAAATTTCGTTCACAGATCGAAGTGATATCGGCAATCACCAAGCGATTAATCGGTAGAAAGATCGGAGTTGGTTGAAAACAATTTGAAAAAAATGTCAGCGTCTGTTGCGTAGGTAAATTGATCGCATCCCATGGTTATGATACCAGACCGAAAATTTCGGCGGTCTTCTTGCGCGAGGAGTTACAACCGACCGTTAAATTCTCGGTCATGAGTGCGTTTTAACGATGACAATAATTTATCGTATACATTTCAGTAGCCTGCTGGCGCGGACAACGACCCTCTCGGCTTTGCCACTTGAATGGAGCGAGGCGCGGTTTTATAAAGCCCATACAACACTGCTTATATCTCCGGCGCGAACGTTTGCCGTATCGTCGTTGATGAAGGTGGCGCGGCGACCGATCCCGTGGTGATCGAGGAAGAAGATATTCAACTCGCGGCGCGCCCGCGAGACGGCTTCATTTATTGGGCGTAAATCTCGATTCTAGCGCCACATTAAACACAGAACATCGTATATATAAAATACTGCACTATATATACGAGCAGTTATCTCACCAACGCACTATTTGTACGATCGGACCCCATCACCTTATTTTTATTTTTATTATTTAATTATTTATTTATTCATCGCTTTTTCGACGGAAAAATACCTTTTACTTTACACTTCTTATAAATATAATAGTTCATAACATGTAAGATCTTGAATAAATAATTAATTTACATGCATAGAAAATTAATAGCTCTAATCACTTCCGTACATTATTTACAATGTCAATTTTTTACTATTTTCTCGATAATTATGGAATTATCACCATTTATCACAATTTAACATTCACCCAAACCGCATTTTAGGTAAAACGTTGCACGATTGTATCTATAGTGTGTTTAAATGACTCAAGTGATTCTGTGAGGTTCAGCGCAACCACGAAGCCTTTTGGGTGGGGGTCAAAATAGCGAATGACCTAAATAGTAAATGGTTAGAATAGTGAACTTCGAAATTAGGAACGTCTGAATATAGAATGGTCATCATTATGAAATTCGCTATTTCAGCCATTCGCTATTTTGGTCATTTGCTATTTTGACCCCCACTCAGCCTCTTTCCCAGTTCGTGGTCTTAAATCATCGTTCTTGCTGCAAAATTGTTTTTAACATGTGGAACTTCATATTATTATTATTATTATTATTTTTCATCGCGTTGATCGGACTTTTTTTTCCTCTTCGCTTTGCTCCGTTAACGGCTGCTGCACGGTTTACATACACGTGATATTAAATTAGCCTTACGACTGTATCACACTTGGAAGCCCAAATAGTGATCGACGAACGGCGACCAATTATCGGCTCGCGCCCGATGAGTTAAGAGACTTACGGCGCTGGGGCAGAGGCCTCACGAATCACGGTAAACACATGGGGACGAAACGATCGCTATAGACCTCTTCGACAATTAATTAACCGCAACATATTTATCGTTCGATACCCGTGAGTATATGTGACAACCGTCACGTTTTAACGATTGAAAGAACGCGCCAGTGCTCGTCACTACGGCACAACGAGCTGCAGGAACGCCTAGCGACGGATCATTACTTATTTCAATCGTAGTGATGATAATTAGGTGGTAAAGCTGTCGCACGCTTCGAAAATTAAAAATAATATATTCCGGAATAATGAGATAGATACGCAATTCAAATCTCTCGAGGAGTGCATTCTGTATTTTTACTTTAAGTTTTTATGATAAAGCTATGATTTCAAATGTGTAAATAAATCTCACTTTATTAAAACATTGCTAAAAAATCAGTTACAGTAAATTTAATTTTCACTTCAACCAGAATCGCTAGATTCAATCTAGAATCCACTCTTCAACAGATAAAATAAGATATCGAACACAAAAGTTGGCTCACGTTTGGACCGATTTGATTTGAAAGCTACAAGTGAAGAATTTTCCTTCCGATCTCACTCTTTTTTTTGCTCTCGGTACGTCTTTATAAACTTGCAGAATTATTATGTTTATCATATACTTAATGAGGTATCAGGGCAACACTAAAAAAAGAAAACGAATATCATTGAAAAAAAACAATTGCTTATGACTTTTTTTTAGGTGATCTGGTCCCTTTAACTTGGTTCGAGATTACATAAAGACACCATAATTAAAAATATGTTTTTGATAACATTGGAAAAAGATACCGAGTTTTTTTTCCATCGCCTTTTCTACATTTGGTTCTTATTAGGTGTTGAGTCGTATTTATCACGCATTCAATGATATTTGGTGTCCAGCTGAGCGTGCGCTAATGATGTGGCCCGTGTGGCATTCCACACCTCATATTACGCTACATCCTCTTCAAATGTCAAATAAATAAGGCATTTTATTATTACTTTTCGGTGAAATAATCGCGTTCTAACGAAGTTGACTCGTTTGGATTTTTCATTCAGTCCTCGTGCTTTATGTTATTTTTATTCAGACGCGAGAACGACGAGCGTGCGACGGATTTTTCTCTATAATCCGCTGACTCTCGCGAGTTTGTTGAACTATTATCTTGTCAGAGCG
Source organism: Tromatobia lineatoria (assembly GCA_949699805.1). Classification (NCBI taxonomy): domain Eukaryota; kingdom Metazoa; phylum Arthropoda; class Insecta; order Hymenoptera; family Ichneumonidae; genus Tromatobia; species Tromatobia lineatoria. Next base: position 1,100,270 of record OX453040.1, on the reverse strand, counting down.
CGGACCGACGACCGCGACGATCTCGACGAGAGGTAGTCTGCGATCTTGCGCCGCGAGAGCCTCACGAGGAACACGTATACGCGTAGAATCATTAACGAACGTGTGCGAGACGAGTTCCTGTTGCTCTTCGTCTTTTCTCGCGGACTCCCTGCTGCATAGTCCGTTGACGGGCACCTCTTCTTCGTTGACCTGACGTGAAAATTATCCTCTCAACTCGAGCGACTGCTATTTTTGCCGATTGCACCAATGGGACATTAGAGCTTCTTGCGGATAAAATATTTAAGCGATAAGTTAGTTTCTTCATGTGTAATTAAGTTCAGCTGTGTATCCTGTCGCATTTCTTATTTACAAACGCGGTTCAGTGAATATTGTCCGTAAATCCTTGTATTCCTTTGGCAATCATATTTTTATTTTTCAATCACAATTTATCGCTGGGAGAAAAATAATAACGGTTCATGATTCAGATCTAGTTCGATTTGTCAATACGACAAATTAATTGCTACCACGACAAATTCATTGCGTTGGTACAGTGAATTCATTGCTCTGACAGAAAACGTCATTCTCACAAAATTATTTAACACACGGACATCCATCAGCTGATTGTCGTAAAGGTCCAACGAAGTCACAGTGAAGAAAAATAATAATTTTCCCAGAATGTTTCTGACTGCTCATTTAAAAAAAAAATTTCTCGGTGGATAAAATAAAAATATAAAATAAGGGATCGAAAGAATTAAGAAAATCGTGATTCTTGTGTTGCAGGTGAGGTGTCAGGTGAGACCGTGTCCGCGGGTACGGTTCCACGTGGAGGCGACCGCGTCGAAGCGGCCGATCTGGGAAGACACAATAATATTACGGAGAGGAGTGACGGGGCCACCCTGGCCGCGAACACAGCGATCGACGCGAGGGGCGGTAGCCCTCAGGGCGCCCACCTCTCGGGGGCAGCAACTCCTAGGCCACCGCGGAGCCGAAGGCGATTGAACCAAAACGGCCTTGACACGACGCAGGTGAGAGAACATCTTATTTGTCATACGTTTCATCATACACCCAACGAAAAGGGTCTGATGAGTTTATTTAAATCAATTATGTGGTGTATTTAGAATGAATGAAATCTCATTTCAATCAAATAGAATCTATTTCGATCAGATGGAATTTTATTTCAATCAAATAGAGTCTGTTTCGGTTGAATAAAATACTATTAGGCCAGCCATTAAATAAATTATTTATTTAATGGCCGGCTAATAGTGTTTCATTCAACCGAAATTTTGGCGAGAAGCGAAGAACACGCGTCCGTTTGAAAAACCACTTGCATTCGGTTTCCGAGGACTTGGTGAGCGAATAGCGATGTTTCATGGTGGTTCATCGCGGTAACCTACAGGTTATTTCTACTGCCTCTATCTCTCGACAGCAGGTAGCACGCACCTGCGATCCAAGTACTGTATGGTGTACACGAAGTCCCGTTTGAATCTGGCTACCGAGAGGATGGTACGAGTCGACTTATGTTGGCGCTTCAAACGAGTATATACTTTATCTGTGGATTTCTATAGATATACGTCCCGAGGTATTCCGCTTTCTTCTCAACAAGATTTACCTATGACAAGAAGGGCAGAGTAGCGCCGAAAATTCCCATAAATCATCGGCACTTCGTTCTCGACCCACGTCTCCTCAAGTATTCCTTCAACAACTGGACAAATATTAAATCTCGCAGCACACGCTGTTACCAGCCCGTTCAACACCTGCTACGCGTTCGTCCATCTGTTTTCATCAAGTACCAGACTCGACTAGACGTACAGACACGTATTACGCAACTGCAGTGCTTTCGGATTGAATTGAAGGGTCTTGAACAAGCAGAACTGTTATTTGGGATGAGACGGGCTATTTGACGTCCGAGAAAAATTAACATCCTTCTCAATCAGTGAAAAGGCGTGTGAGAATTGTAGTTAACGCTATTTCCTAGCACTCAATTCATCTGATTTTTTTTCTACAATTTGAAACCACATTTATACATCCAGTATTTTTCAAAATTATTCGAAAATAAATAACGAATAAATTCCACTTCATGTGTTGTTGGTCCAATCTTTCCTACCTACGTATTTTGTCCAGTGAAAAGTGATTAGGGTTTGTAAACCGGAGATTTCATTCAACATTATTCGGAATGCAAAGTGTATTTGAGATTCGAGATAGTACAACTATGCATCTAGAAGAGAAGCAAGATCTTGTCTGACATATAGCAGGTAGAGGAACCATACTAACTATATTACGTATTACGCAACTGCAGTGCTTTTGGATTGAATTGAAGGGTCTGGACCAAGGAAAACTGTTATTTGTAACGGAACAGGCTAATTAGCGTCCAAGAAAAATTAACATCCTTTCCAATCAGTAAAAAGGCGTTTGAGAATGGTAGTAAAGATAATTTCCTATCAACAAATTCATTAGTTCTTTCTCTAACGTTTGAAACCACAATTATACATTCAGTGTTTTTTTTTAATCATTCAAACATACATAACGAATAAATTCCCTCCATATGTCCTTGGTCAACTCTTTCCTGTCTACGTACTCGGTCCAATAAAACATGATCGGAATTTGTAAACTGGAGATCTAATCCACCATTATTCGTAATAAGAAGATTATTTGAGAATCAAGATAGTGAATCACGAAACTACAAGAGAAAAAGACCTTGTCCACCATCTAGAGGCACCATATTAACCATACCAACTGAACAGCACGTCGGTCAGGTCACTCTGCTCGTGTCAGGAAAACGATCTCAGACTCGTTGTGCAGGCGAGAAAGAGATTTACCGGGTCTGTAGATTCCGCTGCGTTACGTTCTTCAGCATCTCTGACTCTGCTTATTCGCCGTGGATTCATCCGTATTATGAACGTACCATAGATATGAAGAGCAGTGTTGCGAGAACGTCGCTATTCCACGCTAATCCTGACTCGTCCTTCTTAGTGTCACGCTGCGTTGAACCAAGTCAACTCTCATGTACCGTACGAGCACCTACCATAGAGGGCGCACACGTTGCCTTCATTACCATATCTAAAATGCAATCTCTTCTTCCTTCTCTCGGGTGGATTAATGCGGCGAGATATTTTCTTGGGTTACGTGCAACACTCGGTGTTTGTACGTACGTAGAACACGCGCAAAGAGGAACGATAGGTGCAACGCGTGTTGAGGTCTTCTTAAGTGAAACCTTGGTAGACATCCCGCGGCGAGAAGGAGACGTGCGCGAGGCTATCCATCGCTTCAAGGGCTTATTCTTCATGTCACTTCTGTCCCACTGAGCCTCGCGGTGGCCCGAGGAAACAATTTTCCTTCTACTAGAGGATATCAAAACTATAACCTTATTCTTTGCTCGTTTTTCTCACGTCAGATTGATTATAAGAACGGTGTACAGACGCGCTTGAGTATCAGTCATTTATACAGCATCTTTTCATCTCCGTTTCAGGTGAAGACCGAAAGACTCACGCCCGATAATAATTCGACTTCTTCACGAAGCGTTACGCCGTCGTCGTCGAGTCATCCAGGAACGCCACCAAATGCAACGTCCCTCGGCGGACCCGAAGGCCCACCGGCTCCCCATCATCTCAAGCACATGGAGCAGATGATGGGACGGAATTACAGCGATTTCATGAGAAGTCTCGCCGCCAAGTACAACAACGCCAATCCGAACGAGTAAGTTTGAAGTTGATCTCTTCACATCACGAAGTTTCCTTGATTCGTGAACATATTCGCCTATGAAAAGATATAATTAAGACCTAAAACTATCTTGATGATCTATTTCTTTGATGAAATTTATGTTCTTAGTAGGTTGGATTTTAATTGGTTTGCTTGGAATTTTCCAGTTACTTCAGTACCCCGCGGAACGGCTATCCCCCAGGTTTGGATCCTAGGTTTCCGGCCTTCAAAACTGCTGCCACGCCGTTTGTCGGTCTTATGGCACCGCTTGGCACACCTCAACCCTCGACTGTGCCAACAACGTCACCCCTGTCCAGTAAAGATCCGTCAAAGGAACAGAAGCAGGACAATCTCTTCGGTAATCCGGTATTCCCGCCCATGCTCGATATGTCGTCGACGCAGGCGTTAATTCACATGGTGCGAACAGCGAACGCTGCACAAAACGCCGCGGAATTGGAAACGTATCTTAAGGGTGAGTTATTGAAAATTGACAAACGTTTTATCATTTCACTTGCCGCTACAAAGTATTTTACAAAAGGTTTTTGAACAATTCAAGAATTATTATAAACATGGATCACTAATTAATATCGATACATAATTCAGAGTATTTTTTTCTGTGTGAGCTAAAAAGTTGCTGTTGCAAAATAAAATTAGGTGATTAAGCGAACAACTTGCCATCGCAATTATTAATTTCAGGATTAAAGCAGGACAATTTTTAGTTACTAAGGGCGCCGTTAAAAATTGCTTTTTTAGCATTGGGCATAAAGCGAAACTTTTGCAGCCAATCACGACTTTGACATTTTTCACTATTTTCTATCGAAAATCGGAGATCTGAGATACATTATTAAATATTTTGAAACACCGGTAATTACCTAGCTAATTACTCGTGCGAATAATATCAAAATTTTTCATCAATTTACCCGTAGGTGCGAACAAACGTGACGTCGGTGTGACGAGTCCCTTGGATCTCTCGAGTCCCGGTGGTTTTGCTCCGCGAAAACGTCAACGAACCGAAACGAGAAGATCGGGTAGTGTGTCACCGAAACCAAAGCCGACGGTGGTGCCCCGTCCGAGTACGCCGCCACCGGTAAGATGTCCGTCGCTCTGCGGTCACATGCCTTGCGGAGATGGTCAAGCCGTAAACCGCTGGACCGTCGAAGACGTCGTCAACTACGTGTCTTCGATCGAAATCTGCACCGAGTACGCACAGGTAAGTCATTTCCAAGATTACACGCACACTTGACGAGGATATAACCATTTCCATCAGGTCATAACAGTGGAGAATCCCTCGGGGAGTAAATCTGCGTATGGTGCGACAACATCTCGCGACCACCAGATCATAAATTAGCCAGGACGTATAAAGCGATAAAATTCATCGGATTGCGTCTATTACCATACCTATACTTAGGTATACTACTAGATCCTCTTCCGATGCATCAACTCGCTACATGATTGGCTCGCGTCAGAGAGAAATAACTGGTTTTTTATTTTTATTCTCTCGTTTATCTCTGCGTTATGTTATGAGGTTGTGCTCATGGTTGCTATGATTCGTGAATGGTCAAAGAGAAGTTCATCATCGAGAGACGCAGCTATTTCTCGCACGGGCTAACGACCCTGATGCTAGTGCGCACTTCGATATCTTGTCCTGCTGTTACAGTCTTCACCTTCGTCGCTAGTTAACGGCAACAACGGCGTTGCCGAGGGATCGTTCCTTGACGGCGCGCGAATTCTAGCGCTGTTAGGATGCATAGTACAGGCAGATATATATGTGGATTCTCCCTCTGGAGGGTAGATGCACCGGATGGCTCGCATCCGTCAATCGGACAGCTCACATTGCTTCGCTTCTGATGCTGCTGTTGCTGCCGGTGCTCAAAGATCGCCCGAACGGCGGACGGCATGTGGATACTCTCATACTGCGCAGCTATGCACTCAGATTCCTCTAATGACCCCTCGGAGCTGTACGGATCGCGACCCGTGAGCTCGAACACTCGCGCGGTGCCTTCACCCCGCCGCTGTCCTCACGTCCGCACTTTCTACCTTCCTTCGACGGATCTTCGGTCTTCCCGAAGAGCTTCACTCACTTCCGACACTATTTCTGGATCACTTCGGATGATTCTTCTGGTTTTGTTAATCTGTACTTTCGCCTTTTCTGTATTATTTTTCGTCTATGGTTTATTTGTGGGGAAATCTTCATTGGCAACAGATCAAAATCGATAATGGGTATACACGCGAAACCAGGATATAAATTACGATTACAATCGAATCGATATGATTTAGTAACCAAATAAAGCAAAATAGCGATGGAATTCAAATAATACAGAATACAAAAATTAGTGAAATATCAATTTTATGCAGTGGATAAATATGCGAGACCGAGACATTAATTATAATAGACTTCTATTCAACTTAACATAATTACAAGAAAATTGATATAATTTAACAATAAATAAGATCGCAATGTTAATTAATTTAACAATTTGTACCCCGTCAAATTATGCTAACGAGAACCTTATTAAGATGGTAAATACCAACTATTTTTTATGAGCATTGATGACATTGCAGGAATCAGTATAATTTAACCAAAAAACACAAATATAGGCAGGTAAACCCCCGAAATCTCTTTTGCTGTATCGCTGTTTCGCAGCTTGATTGGGACATTCCCAATAAAGACTCGCTAACAAGCGAAGCTGAAAGATGTAGTCCTCTCGAAACGTCAAGTTCTGACGATCGTAAATTTTGGCACGCTCGTTAAACCGTCAACTTGTGAATATTCATGAGCTCAGCCCTCGTATACTTCTCTGTGCTGTTCAGTATACGTCTACTTGATGCGTACGGTATATCTAATAAGCACGAGTTCGAGGACTCGCGCACGTCTTAGAATTGCTGATGGTCACCAGTCGAAAGCAATAGTCGAACTGTTCTCATTCAGTGACTATCCAGCATCCAGATGATCGAGAAGTGCTTAGTCACCAATTGAACAAGTGCTTCGAAATTTAAAGAACGCTTGGCACTTGCTGCCGTTTCAAGTGATCATTCTGGATCGAGTTGAATCTCTTCCTTTTTACTCTTAAGTAACCATAAAAATTAGCATTCCTGACAAGTCCTCATCCAAATCAACAGCTCACAAAAAGTACATACGTAGAGAGAAAGATAAAAAAAGCCACGGTACATAAAAAACGTCACATGACGAATTGAAATACCGGATGCAGTACATACAGGTACAAAGGTGTATCGCTAAGTATGTTTACAAACATTAAGAACGACTGAAGATTGTGTCCAACGATCGAGTAGCATTCTGGAGAGGCAATGATCTTGAACTCCGATCTGCAGTCACGCCGAGCTCGAAAAATCAATAGAGTACCTTGATTACCACAGAATTAAGATAACAATTAAATTCCACAACGATATTCCAATAATATATTTCGCGTGCTTAACATCATCTAATCTCGTAGAACCGTTTTCGATTTTTCTCCAAGCGCTCAATTATCCAACAACGGTGAATTAGACAATCAGAAATTAAACATTAAGACCAATCGAAGATTGCGTCCTACGATCGAGTAGCATTCTGGAAAGGCAATGATCAGAAACTCTGATCTGCAGTCACGCCGAGCTCGGAGAATCATTGAAGTACCTCGATTTCCGTAAAATCTCGCAGATAAAGACTCAGGCCTGAGCATTAACGGCGTTGATAACATTCCAATAATATATTTAGCATGGTGAATATCATTGCATCTCGTGCAATCGCTCCGGATTTTTTCCGTTCGCTCAATTAACCCGCAAAGGTGGATTAGACAATCACGAGGAGGTTCTGGATGCTGTAGAATCGTTAAACGATGTGTTAGATAGCCGTGCAGGTGCTAACGATTCAGTGAGCAATGAGAGATTGTAGTTTCTCGATAAGGGACTATCTTCATTAGGAATAAAGAGACGCGCCATTCTTTCTCGATACGCAGTTAAGCGTTGGTAGCTCTAACACCACTAACACTTCAATCCTTCTCAGGTCAGTATCGTGTAGTAGTTGAGACGGCAATAGCTGCAGCAGCGAACCAACCTACAGCATATAATTCTCACAAGTGTCCCTTTCCCTCGTCCGAATCCGCTTGCTCTGCTTCGTGGTCGTTAATTCGCATCACAGCTAGGCTAAACTCCGCCAAGAGTCACTTGTGCTATATAGGGTCGTTTAAGAGGTACGGCCCACAGAGAGCGGCAATTAGAGCTCGCTGGTTGGATCTACGAACGCATCTGAGGTGCTCGCATAAATCGAGAACCAGCTCTGGTTTCGCGCTCTCCAAAAGCTGACGTGACTACATATCGTTTGATACACAGCTTGTGTTTTATACGAGAGCTTTACTATGCGATGTGGAGACAGCAGTGAGCGATTTGAGACCACGAAGGCGACGTGTTATGCAAGGGAGACTATCGACTGGGAAGAAAGATCGAGAGTAAAAGTAATCGTAACTCCTGCATATATGATACCATAGTCGGATTTTTTTTTGCTTTAGATTAATCAGGTAGTTCTGTTCAGTCAATGAGCTAAAGCAATTATTACGTTAAATGGTTTTATACTTGGAGGATGTATTCATCCTATAGGCGACTGCTAGAGTGCCTGTTTTCTCTAGGTTTTTTTTAAAATCAGAGTTGTAGCAAATTTGGAAACTAATGCGTTTTTAACCTGCAAAAAGCTGCTCTTCAAGACGCTACCATTTTCAAAATATTCCAGACCTGACCTTGTAATTTCAATACGCTATTCTAGAAAATATAAAAAATCGAGAGAAAAAACGATTTTTCTTAAGCTGTACTCTGATATAACCCCTTAATAAATTTCGTATAATTTTACCGGAAATGTCATTCTAAGTGTTCGTTCTGCACAGTCCAATATTAGTGAAGATCCGCTTTATAATAATCCTTCCGCACTTGATTTCTCCAACATTTTTCTTATGCAATATTCAGTCAGCGGTGCAAGATCCGAGGCCACGAGTGCGACTACGTGTTATGCAAGGGCTCGACTGGTAAGAAAGATCGAGAGTAAAAGTAATCGTAACTGCTGCACATACATTACCAAAGTCTCTCGCTGGTATGGACTAATATCTATTAGCGTCCCGTCGTCGTTGGGTGGAAAGGGTCTCCGATAACTATGTAGGTGTAACTTATGGTAACAAGGGACTGCGGAGTGGCATGAGACAGCCAAGAGAGACGGTTTTGTGGCATGCACCGCTCGTACGCTCAGGCTCACCGAGGGTTAAACCGTATCTACATAGACGCACCAACAAAACACACGTACACACACAAGTGTCTATGTAGACGAATGCAGCAGGGTCGTTAGAAAGTCATGAATGTGGAGCGCCTAGTCTGTTCGTTCGTCTTCCGCGGTGCCCTGCACGTACGACCGGAGCACACAGAGCTCAGAAACGTCGAGGACCCTCGTCTTCGTCTAGTCCTCGTCTCCCACGCATACGGCACGATGCAATCCTCTTGTCGCTTGATTCCTCGCTCTCAAGTTCTCTGTTTATCGTCACCGCGCAATCCTCCGCTGTCTCCTCGCTGAAACCCTGGTTTCTTGTACCGTGATCCAGTGATCAAGGATATTGCGGTTCACACCAGTCGCTTCCCTTTGATATCCACTTTCAAAGTACCATAATAACGGAGATAGTGGTACAATTTTACCCGGGGATACTCGATGATTTATCGATTCCTCAGCGATTTACAAACCAACGCTAATTGCGAACTCTCGTGTCTATTGTTTAGCCCAGAGACTCGTCTGCATCAATTGCATGTATATCTCCGTGTAGCTCTCTATTCATCGCTTCTCCACCTTGGTATACACTTCGGGCAATGTTGCATGCATCAGACTAGTGCGTATATTATGTGGAGAACGTCCAAAGTGAACTGCAATCCTTGGCCAATGGATTTCCCACACATGCAATTCCCTCTGCCGTGTTGGCTGAGCCCCTAGCTCACGTTCCCTCGATTTTCAATCAACGAGGAACGGGCGCGAAGCCCCCTTTTCTCCTCGTGACCGAGTTAATGACGTGCGTCTATCGCTCTCGTTCGGTTCGCGCAATCCTCGCCAGGAACTTTGCGGAGGGCATCGTGCCTATCCGTATTATATTCCAGCGGTAAGTCTGTGCACTGTCGGCACGTACTCTCGTCGACATACTTGTCCAGATCTTTTCCTCAACTTGCTTACACACAACACACACGAGAGGAATGACTATAGTCTGAATTTAGTGTGTGATACGAGTGAGACTTTCTAACGATTCGGTACAGACAGCCGCATGATCTGACCCCGGATGACCTGCCGTTCGAGACTGGATCTCAACATGTTACGCCTTTACACAGGTCGAGAGGTGAGAAAGAAAGACGGAAGGTTTTCAGAGGTGATCAATTAATCAGTAATAGGATATGCAGGGCTTCTGAGTCCAAGACTCTTGATCCTTACGGGATTAAAAATCATTACCGTCATCACTACGCAAGTGAATGTGCTTCTTAAGTTCTCATAATTCAATCTCTATGCGAGTCGAAGCGAATCAAGTTGAGAAATGGAAAGTTTTTCCGGAGTTATAGGTTCTATCGTGTATTAAATATTATTAGTAGGTGATCGAACTAAGAGCGAAGGCGAATTAATATCCGAGCCACGCGTCCTATGATCTTTCTCCATATCTCGGCTGACTTTCTTCTTCAGCTTCTTTATTTGGTGCAGCATTAGAATACATGGGTTATTATCGAACTCCCTTTCCTATTAATTATTGATTTATTCGCCGTTACGTCATGGTGACTAATGCACGATAATCAACGTTCATATCTTTATAACTCAGATTGAATAATATAATACTGTTATTGATCGGTAGGAGAAGCGTCTTGTATGTGCATGTTATAGACACGTTTTGAGATCACGTGTATCATAGCTCTTGATCAAACTCCTGCTTGGTACAGATCGCTCAACGATCTACCGAGCTCGAATCACTTCGCTTGAATCACGGTTGAAGGATCGCCGCGCAGTCTGTATCGTTGCGTGTATCGAACACCTGTAATTAGGTACTACCGTATAGTACCGATTGCGGATTCACCAGATCTCTTCGTATTATCTACAGTTAACTGCGCTTTAGCTTATTTCTGTATTTTATTTACCTCAGGCTCGTATGAAAATCTTGGGCTATTAGAAAGCTTGGATTAATTGATAATCCACTGGGCGATTTAGTGGCAGGTTAATCGTATTCAACGTAAGACTCAGCTTCTGACATCTTTGGAGCATTAGTTTCGGTTTTCTATTTTTTGCGATTACGATTCTTCTCGTATCATGAATTAGCTATTTCACTTTTTTAAAAACTTGATCATGCGGATCTAATAAGTCGATTAGCATTCTAATAATATTTATGTACTGCGGAGATTACCACTCAAAGTGTTTGTGCTGGACTGTCTGATATTAGTGAAGATCCGGCTTATAATAATCCTTTGCACTCAATGGTCACAAATGGCAAGAGTAAACGACGGTTACACCTCCACATATATAACTAGTATATCTTTGTCTATTTCATTGTATATTGTCAATACGCCATTGATCGTGGTACTTCAGCCCTTGATTTATAGACACTGGGCACTTTTTTTTTTTCCTCACTATAAGTGGAATGATGAATGACTTATTTTTCTTTCGATTTTGTTCCTCAGTTTTTTTCGTTAATCATTATCTCTAATGGATATCTAATAATAAGCATTACGTACACTTTCAAAAATGCACGGTGTAAAACTCGCTTGGTGTGGACTTTTGCATACTGTTATCCAAAAAAATCTGGAAAAAAATGTACCCATACCGTCAGTGTTAGAAACGGCGATAGAGTCAGAGCCACGTTTGTTTACCTTTCGTGCGAATGCGCAGGTAAAATGTTGAGTTTTGTCGGAATCTCCGAGATTCGCGTTAAGCCGGACAGTAGTATATCAGCGAGCGCGCGTGCTGGTCAGCTTTCGTCCGGCAGAGTGGAGGCGCGCGCGTCCAACTACCACCACTACTGCGTTAATTAGCTGAGAAGCCACGTGCGCGCTTTCTCCTTCGCTACACCGGCGCAGCACGCGTACCAGTCAAGTAGAAATATCCAGGAGGTATCCACAGCAAGAGGAGTAATAGTGTGGGGATCGTGCTTACTCCTTGCCGATCGACACTCGCCACTGCACTTTTTCCTAACGGACTGATCGCTACCGTTCCCTCGATAACGGGTCTCGAGGCGTGCAACTCGCACACGCCTCCTCGGCACTGTATACACTCGCTCTCGGACTTTTATACAGTGGTACATCCGGGGCGCACATTTTGCTGCCCGCGGGGATCATGCACCGGTCGTGTTACTCACGCGTGCGACGACCACGTACGATCACAAGCGGATAAAACACTCCATTTCCATTTAAAAATTATTCCACTATTTCGCCTCGTTAGCTCTCGTTAGGACAGTGCATTTGCGCTCGTTTGTGATGCTGCAGCTCTTCCCGATCGAACAACTAATTGATCGACAGGCTTTCTCGTTTTTTCCGATTGGGCCTACGCACTATAACGGAGATCGAGATTCAATTAGTCGAAGAGGTTGATGCACCTTGAATTACAAAAAAAAAAAATGTATGTAGTTTGGAGTTTCACTAGAGTAATTAACGACATGATAAAGTCGTCGAAGCATATGAAAAGTATGTTCTAAAAAATTGCTTTATGGTAATTGATAAACTCCGGACGTTGTTATTTCGTTGATGTCGAGTACATCTAAACAAGGATCAAGATCCTTCTCCGTTACCAAAGACAATTTTTTCAACCCTATCACTTTTTTAAAATAAAATCATAAAAGAATTGGACATTTGGAGAACAGAATTTTTTTATATAGATCAATGAATCTCTTTTATGAAATTTAAATTTCAATAATTTTAAACGAAATTATTTATGACATTTGCAAAAATAGGTATATAAAGTGTGTTCATTCTTTCAAATCTGCATAATTTCAGTTTAGTATTTCACTCGTTCTATTACTGTCTTAATCATTTGCTCACTTTAAATCCATGTAATAGAATTCCAATAGACACAAATTTGTTGCAATCGACATCGACATTCCTAAGCAAATACGCATATGGCCGCGCCTGGTTTTCTTTATTTGGGAGACTGGACAGAGTCATTTTTTTTTGTTCTTAATCTCCAGTCAGAAGTCGTGACACCGCGTGGGTGTCTCTGCCCAAGGATATCAGTAAATCCTATCGACAAATCTCTATCCCCTGCTCGTTAGGCCTATGACTAATTATGGCTCGTTATAGGTCAATCCTTAATTACAAGGCGGTGATGCTGCTGCCGTTGACCAGAGACTGGCGCACTTCTTTCGGATCTTATCGCTGCCAGGATCTTCGGGATACAAGCCTCGCAACAGGTTCTCTCCTCTCGTGGTATTCGCTCGATAGTGCCATCGTCGAATCTCCTAACTTGCTGTTGATAAAAAACAAACCGCACAAACTTTCCCCGAGTCCATTAGCACGACTATTTAAAACACTTACAGTAAAATGGCGAACCCTTACAAGGGATGCCATTATATACAAAAAGAAAATTCACATGAAGAAAGATTGTTAGTTATGCCAACAATCTTTTAAATGCCTGGGATATTTCATAAACCGCATACCTCAATTACTCACAGGAATTAAATTTTTCCACTCAATTGATTGGTGTCCATCAATCAGTTAGTCCATTTACTAATTCACTGTTAGGCATACATGATCAATTTTTCAACCCAATATCAATCAAATCTTGATTCATACGAATCAACTCCACTGATAAATAACCTAAATTGATCGGTAAACCTATTCTCTCCAAAACCAAAACAAATTGGTGGTCATACACAACAACCCATTTATCTATGCGGAACAATGAAAAATTGGTTATCCCTAATTATTCCACTCGATATTCCAACTAAATCTCATTTTCCTCTTGCTGCAACGGAGATTTGTTCTCATACAAAAAACAATTGTGTTTAATAGCTCGTTCGAAGCGTTCATATTTTCACCAGAAACTTTCTTCACATTCGCAGTGCAGGACATGTATCTCGTTATCATTTAAGGATACACGATTACGTAAACGACGATGGAGGCGGCGTGCGGCTGCTTTCAGAGCTCCTTTATAGCGCGGCAGTTAGGAGAGATGATTGCGCCCACCGAAGATGAGAGCACATTGAATCGTGAAGCTATCGGAGCCTGAGCGCTCACGCTCTGATCCTTGCTTGATCCTCAATGCTCCTTTTCCAGTTACGAGACTCGGTGCTGATGAATGGCCAGTCCTCTTTTGCTTACCTCGCTGTCTCTAAACTCTTTTGATCTATTCTTTCATTCTCCTGTACACCTCCGCATGTGATCCTCCTCCTCCCTCGCGTATATAATGGCGAGCGATCGTGTCGTGATTCAGTGACAGATCTGGGTTGCCGGTTTCGTCTCAGCTTGCTCCATCGTACATTTTGCACGATAGACCTGCTCCAACGACTCAACAGTTTATGTATACACGCTCTGAACCGAGAACCCTCTCCGTAACGTTTACATCTCGACCATAACGTATCAGGCACTCCCACGTGGCATTTTAATCTATTCCGCACCGATCGATCGGCATCGATCTCGATCTCGCTGCGACTCGATCGCATTCAACGATACGGAAGTCATCAGCCTGTGGCTTTCTGTCTTCCTCGCGATCGTTTGACTAAACTTACGCTCGTTCAAATTATTCTTTCTCTCTCCTGACGTCGCGTACAGCGAAATACGAGATTGATAGGTTTTATTGGAAATTGCAAGAGCTGTTCAATTGCTAACTATTGAGTGACATGCACACATTTTTTTTTCTACCTTTCTTGCATCTAATTGAAGGTAAAAATAAATTCGGATATAGTTCCATGGATTGATAATTAATAGTTGTGATTTCAATCTTGCTAGGATGACAAAAATTTCTGTCAGTGTCTTTTATTTTATTTTCCGTGGAGTAAAGTCAAGTCTTGACGATTTTACTTCTACTTGTGACGTCAAAGATCTCCAATTCCTTTTTTCTCCGTGTTTGTTTTCCACCTGTGAAGATCGTGGCCAACTGGGCAGCCCAACATAAGCAATGAACCCGCGCGATAACCTTTAGTAGAAAGTAATGGAACCGACGAAACTATGCTACCACAACGCTGAGCGCAGTATCGTATAATACGGACACAGAGAGACCGCAATAAAGGTCGAAGCGCGCACTGGGTAGGCCAGGAGAGTGGAATGTTGCAAAATAATATAATGATTCTTTGGCGTTGGTCTCTCGAGGGGTTCTTGAGGGTCACTGGGTTAGAAGCATGAAGTAGAAATTTCTTGGGTGGGGCACACAGCTTCTCCATAATGCAACTAAGCTAAACTGTTCATATTTCGCTGGTAGCATTCCAATTAAAGTGCTTTATGTCACGACATCGTGAATACCACTGTCCATCGGGTGTCTAAAATATGTTCTCTCGTGTCTTTCTATACCCAGCAATCCACATGATACTCCAAGTTGAATTCCCGCATCATCGTCTTCTCGTTAAGACTTTTATTCCATCTATTCCGGAGTCTCGTGACTTGAAACTGTTCACGAGGAAGACCCAAGAGTAAGACTCCTGCAGAAATGCAGTAAACGAACGCGCCTTGCCTTTTGAAGAATCCCATCCTGTCGCTCGTCACTCGCGATTCAGTCTTTCGCGTTCCTACCGTTGAGTCGTGGAGCTTAGCTGGCTGAAAACGTTCCAGGTAATAGCAAAAGTCCTGTTGGTGGAGTCTCCTTGGCTTGGATGCACGTGGTGAGCCGGACGTCATAGACAGCTGGTATCTTTATCGAATCGATTCGGCTGACAAACTGGAGGATAGCCCAAGACGAATAGCCGATCTGCATGAGGTATGGAGTCGTGCGCGTTGCGATTAGTCAGGGAGAAGAGACTCGGGAGGCCCATGGCATTACACAGTCATCTATATGGTGAACCTACTGGTATATGCTCTCGGCGTACAGCTCTAATGGGCATCGTTAGCCGTTCACGTACGGATCGAGGTTCGCCGAGGACAGCTCACCACTGAAGTACACATACGTACATACATACAGCGAGGAAACAGAAGCATGTTCACTCGGCAGTCCTGACTGAGGGGATCAGCAGGCGTGCACCCGGTCTAACGCAACGCGTCGAGTGGCGATACGAAGAGAGCATGGTCCCGGCTTCTATATATACAGCTTCACAAATAGGTGTAGTGTACAGTGTCATAGTAAAGCGCAGGTGACCGTCAGACCCGTGGAATTCCACGTACGATTAATGGTTTCTCGGGCAGCCGGGAAACTCGAGTAGGTTCATCTCGAAGGAGGATGTACGTTCAGTCCGTGAAACGCGACTCTCATATCCCGACCTCTGGAGCTACCACTTTTTTCTCTTCTTGCGTTTATCCTCTTTCTCGGTTGATCTCTTTCCCGATGTTTCTCCGTTCGTTACATCGTCTCCGCTCTCTCTTTCTCATTCCTTGAGTCTTTTTGTTTTTATCTCGGACGAGGGCGTCTCCACCACCTTCTCTTCTTCCTGCTGAGCTCGTTATCCGTATTCTTCTGCAAAGCCGAGAAAGAGATGAAACGTGGTCCACGCGAGAGGACAGAAGTGGGTCGGTCGACGGGTGCGGTTCCATCGGACACACCGCTACGAGGAAGACCTTACTGTGCATCGCTCGCACGTTCGATGCTGTTGTATACGAGGACGATCTCATTCCGCTCACGACGGTAATGATAATTAATCCAGCAACGCCGCTAGACTGACCACTCCTCGCTCGGTGAACCACAGGCCGGCAGACGAGCTGCGGGTTGCATGGGTTGGAAAGAGTCCACCGTGATGCTCAACATGCTGGAGGTCAGACGGGAAATGGAACTGTTGCTGCTGCTGCTGCTGATGGTGCTCATGTTCCTTGTTCTTATTGCACTTCGCGTGCTCGCGTATTCTTGCTGATTCTACTTCTCTCTCTCCTGCTGTACTGCTTCTTGCTCATTAACCAATTAATAACGTCACCTACCAAGCTAACCACAACCGCTGGCCCGTTCTCATCAGTGAAGCCTCCTGGCGCAGCACGATCAACTGCACTGCTGACCCCGGTGATCTTCCGTACTTCGCGTGCCCCTGCTGAGGCTCCAACTGCCGAGCCGAGTCTCTCTACCGCTTCCGCGAACCTTTTTCGACGGGGTCAAGCCGAGTTGAACGGATCGGTCCGGCGGTATGAGTTCCCTCGGGTTATGAAATTGCAAGGTGCCCCTCGTCCCGATGTTGCGGGTATCAAGAAGATTTGTACAGTCGAAACTCCCTTAAACGAGGCTTTGCAGTTACAGCTGATACTTATGAGCGTACGTTGGAACAAGTTGTTACGCCCATACGCATTATACAGTGATGTATGTGACGCTATGGTGCGTGGAGAATGAATCATTACATCAATATACCTTTGCATTACGATTTCTATAGTTTATCGATTCATCTAGGCATAGTGTGATAATGCCAATAATGCGGAAGATGGTCCAAGGTTCTTCAGACATTTGATTTGTTTGAAATAATTTTCTCCAGAAGAACTTCACACTCGAAAAATTGTAGTAGTACCGGCAATCATAAAGTGGCAATTTATCTTTTGTTCACGCAACTATTTTCATAGTAACATTAACTATGAAACTATATAAATGAAGTAGAATTGCTCCTGCGAACTAAAAATGAATACTGTCACTTTATAGTCACTAATACCATAATTCTCTTTCAATGTAAATTAGAATCTCAGTTTCCAAATGATTTATTTTGTTTTTCTACACATGAATTTCTAGATCTACCGTGTTACATTTTCCAGCATTACTTAATCCTCAAACTGCATGTATATATTATTCCCCTTTATAAGGATCTTCACTTTTGCTTAACATAACAACTTCATTGAAAATACACGTGTTTGTTGTATTTGAATATAGTAGCCATAGCGATTACTCGAAGTCGATCTACATACTGTGCTACCGCTTGCACAGTTTCACTCTCGAGCTCGGCTCTGGTGAGAATACGACAGGCTAAACACATTGTCATAAGTCGAAAGACTCGGAGAATACATGCAGCCGTAGCAACAGTAGTAGAAGTGCAGCGGTAGTCGCGCGGATACCAAACGGACGTCTCTCCACCTCGAGTGTGCCGGAGATTTATTGCTCTGTGTCTGTGGACTAGGTACAAGACCGGGGCACGAGTTCGCCGCTTTGGGTAGCTCTTGTGCGCACTCTTGCAGACTTTCCCAGAGCAACGTAACACGGAGGTACACGTTTGTGTCTGAGGGACGAGCAGAAGAATCGCAACTGTACCTGATATGCCTCAGCCAATACTAGCGTGTGTGTACAGACCTCTGCGCCAAGTCTATCTATCTATCTCCTCGAACTTTCGGTATCTATATGAGCCGTTGCAGAAAAGCACACGTAGCAGGTATTAGATAGCAGTGTATTCGCGATTCGAGGCAAAAGAATGAGATCGAAACGTGCGAGAGCGAGCACGTGTGCTCTGCACTTTCCGCGGCGCGAACATACTATTGGATCGGAGTTAACTACTTGGCCAACTCGTGTAATCTGGTACAGTGTATGTATCCACTGTGTTGGTACCACGATGTTGTTATTCGCGGAACTAGGAGAGCCCAATACGTGAGATCGTACACCTAGTAACTATCCGACGAATTATAAACGTGCTCGATGGTTACATGACGGTTATAGAGGAGATATTCCACTCGGGACTATTAGTATAAACACAATGAGGTAATCCCACCGCGTCGTGTTTTACACAAACGTGTACACGATCCGCTGCGGCAAGGAATCCTTTAATGCGATCTTAAACAGTGGTTCCAATTCCCTGTCTGCGAGCAATCTGCTGTTAGAAATTTTGTTTTGAAATTTCATTTATCGGTTACGAAGCTCGGATGCATGTAATGTATATTCATTTTTAGATGGATTCGTCATTGAAAAATTGGATACTGGTATATTGAAATGAAATAAAGATTACAATGTTCACATACTGTAATTTTCAAATACCAGTATCGTAGAATTTTTATACTCTTCTAAAATATACAATAGCACTGTATAATATGGATTCCATATATACGATTCGCTATGTCATATCGTTTTATATCTCAAATTCCCTCGCATTTTGAGGCGAGGAATATGCCCACATGCAATTCGGAAGAGGCCAGTATTGAAGATTTTGCTGTGACCAAAGATTTTTGCCTCTAAACGTCGATCGCATTTTCAATTGTCTATCCACCTGTTTCGATACTAGAAACGTCAGTATGATTCTAACACCACAACATGCAACCGCAAATAGTGCGAAAGAAGCCCAAATGTATGATGATTCCGGATATAATTGAACGACAGATGCGAACGAATTATTGTGAGCCACTGTTTCGGGCTGAGAAAAAAGGCATCGCGTGAACTGGTAAACATGATTTAGAAACGTGGTCGAACGTGCTGGCGAAATCGAACAAAAGGAACAACACGTGCTGTCGTTGTAACACGATTGGAGACGCCACGCCGGCCCGAGCTTCACCCCGATTGTGTTATACTAGTCTTACATTAGGTATATATACCTACTGACATTATAGTTGTATATTGAGGGAACGATCGTGCAAGTCTCGAGATGCACAACGCCAGAAGGCACGGCCGAAGATCGTTAGGTCGTTATTCATGTGACTCTCGCTCTCGGCATCACCAGGAGCAGAAGGAGAATCGATGGCGTGCACTAGAACGATACTCCAAAAAATGACGTCTCCGAAAGGAGAAGCATAAGAGTCTTCGTATGCTTACTCAGACTTCTGGGCGACTCTTTTAGTCACGAATAGTCGAAGCTGACAAGACTCTGGTATGCATTCCGGAATAATATTGTTGGCAACTTAAAAATCTCAATGTATCCAAAGAACATGGGTCTCTGGTCGATATGTTTAACAAAATTGAAATTCTACTTCGTCGGTATCATTATCCTCCCTCTGCTTCATCTTTTGGACTCTAAGTTTTTGTTTCCTCAGGACAAATATTTCAAGCTGTGTGTATTTGTGAGTCAGTGGAACAAAGGATTAGGAATGAGAAACAATAGTGGTTCTCTTCTTGTGGGTTCCCACAGTGGTGTTGAATCTTGGGTAGAATTTGCAAAGTGGTATTTTCGTCCTAGACGTTCCTTCCGGGCACGAATGTGGAGCGTTTCTCCGTGCGTTTAAACCTTCCGAACTCCTCCCGCGTCTGGCTTCTCTTCCAACCATATCGCCCCGTTCTTTGCCCACGCACTTCGCTCCACCCTTCCCCTTATCTAAAGGGGGCACTCAAAGATTTGCCACGAGATTTTGCAGTTTCCAAAAATAAATCACGCAACGCCGATCATTAAAGACCTTTCGACCCGCGGGCGAGGTGAACTCTCTGACCGCAACAAATATTATGCAGTCCACGTGCTGTGCTTCTGGCCGAAATCTTCCCCCAAAGTCTGTTGGTAGTTGAGTAGTTACCCATTTTACGTGCACCGACGAATACCCGTGAATTTAAAATTCTATCCACTCATCCAAGCTCCTAAAACGCTTCAATATTCCCAACAAGGGAAACACGCATCTTCCCAGTTAGGCTTCAACTAAAATCTCACTGGTTTTGTCGTACAATGACATCATTCGAGTCCGCAGTGATAACAGAGCATTCCCGTCTATGTTATACTTATGGTACACTAGTGTTGAGAAAGCCCTTTTAAGCCTTACTGTACGACAAAACGTACGGCCCAATAAACCGGACCATGCATGAGAAATGTGTCTCGCAACCTCAGATTCCCAATGCAATTGAGCCCATGAATTCAAAATTCCACTTATTCACCCAATCTTCTAAAAGGCTTCAATGCTCCAAATAAAGGAAACATGTAGCATCTTATTGAGGGCTCAACTAAAATCTCACTGATTTTGCCCGTGACACCATGTAGTACCGCATTCCGTTCTACGTTGCACTAATGGTACCCTGGTGTCGAGAAGGCCCTTTTGAGCCTTACTGTACGACAAGACGTACCGTGTCCGGCAAAGCCGGGGGATGCTTGGCCCGGTCGGTCGAATGCCGCCGGCGGGGACAATTACGCAGATGTGTGCTGGCTGCAGTACTGCAGAGTAAGAGAGAGGGAGAGCCGGACGCGAAGCTCACTCTGCTGTACGGTAGATAGTCCACTTCCCCGGTGCATACACTCCCAGGATGCATCTGTGTAGCATCTTGATCACATACACCAATACAATAACGAACATAATAGCAATATCCATGCTCCTGTGGCGGTGAATTAGTATGCACTCGCGTGCGCGCGAGTGCAAGAAGTGCATCGGTGTCGGTGGTGCATTTTCGCTGCTGACTCGCTCGCGCTCGCGCGCCTCTTCCACCATAGTAATTGTATACGTGCTGCAGCCGAATGGATGCATAGTGTGGATGCATGTTTGTATCGTACGCGAATATAAGCCCCCGGACGCGTGCGTGTGTGCTGCTGACTCGAGGAGTGATTACAGACCGCGCGAGAGAGGCCTCCTGGTTGCCCCCGGCGCGTGCGTCTGCAACGCTGAGCGTCTACCCTATTCGCCTCTTCACTTCTTCTTCTTCTTCTTCTTCTACTTCTTTCATTTCCTTCGTCTTCCTCCTTCGTTCACTGCTGATGGATCCTGCGCAGGTTCCGAGAAACCGCCGAGAACTGCCCGGTCCTTTCAGCATAGCGTCTTGCCCCTGGCCCCCGATTTTAACGCAAACGCAGCAGTCGCACCCCTCCCAAACAGAACGCTCGAGCTATCTACTCAAAGTGCGACGGAATTCTCGACTTGGAGAATTTCTGACCAACGCCGATGCAATTATATCAACGACAGATGGCTCCAAGGACCTGTTAAGTTGGTGTTACAAGAATTCGGGCACAGATCTTGTAAGCAGTGTTCAATTTGAAATTACCGAATAACTGCGTATAGTAAACTGTTCTGGTAACATCATTAGATTTTGCTTTGTTTTCGTTAGTTTTGACAGTTGGAGATTCGGTATTACATCTTTCAAGGCCATGGAAAGAATAGACCAACTGCGGAAAAGTTCATCTCAAGATCAAATTAGTTTCCAGCTACAACAAGCCGTCTTTTAAAAATGTCGTAACAGTAGTAGTCTTGCGAGGTGTGGGTAGTGCATATCCGGTGGTCTGAACTTTCACCGCGCAATTAAACTAAAAGCGCAATTTCTGAAGGAGCGGAACGGCAGCGCGTTCACTTCTACTTCAGGGGTTAATGGCTCAGCTGTCGGGGTCCCGTGGACCGAGCGAGTTGACGTAACATGCGGAATTCCGCGCCGTTCCCGAGCTGCGGAGAAAATTGGATCATTTTATTTATCTTGCCATCTGCCTCGGTTGAAAACGAGTTAAACATAGTTTCCACGTTACCGTCGATAAACCATCACGCGTGTGGATACAGAGTTGCAAACTGACGGTGTAGAAAATTCAAATTTGTCTCGTCCATGCAGATCAAATTGTGTACTATAATGATGATTGACAGTGAGAATACCGACGGTCAGTCCATACAACATGTATCATAATCTGCGTCGTGTCGGAATCCACCAATCATTCAGCGAGCTGGTCAACGTCATTTTTTATTTTCTAAGACCATCCTGTTCTGCTACGATGATGCGCGGTGTCATCGACGAGATATATTTACGCACGGATGCACCCGCGAGCGTGCTGATGCGAGAGAGGAGTGAGTCCTGGTGCAGCGACTTGCAGGGAAGATGTAAAAGCAGCCCGACAAGCCCGGCCATCATCATTACGCTGATCTACATCTACATTGTCATTAGAGTATGACCGCGCGCGAATGGCAACGTCGTGTATCGGCGAACCGACCGATACCACCTCGTCTTACTCGAGATGCATCGAGATGAACACGGTTCATGTGCGTTCCGCGGAGCCACCTGCGCGAGGATAAAGGACGAGTAAGATCCGAAGGAACTGAAGGATGGCAGAGAAGCTGATGGCAATACTGAGCACTAAGTGGTGGAGAGCCTGAACGTGTAGTGCGAGTGGTGAAGGAGAAGGGATGAGAGAAGGGCGGTGCCTGTACCCGCAACCCCCCTCGAGGAATGAACACTATTCGCATAAACGCCAAGGCGAAGGCTTCGTCGCCATGGATCTCTCTACTTTTCCCTGCCTTCTACCCCAATCACTGTTATTACGTCGTCGATGCTCATCTGCGTCCACGCATCGCTTCGCGCCCTCCTATATATGCCTTCGCGAGAAGTAGATATATGGCTGTGAAACAAACTGCAATGATGGGCTCGGCACATCATTCCTGATTTTACGCACTGTCGCATACCG
This sequence comes from Tromatobia lineatoria, assembly GCA_949699805.1. Lineage (NCBI taxonomy): Eukaryota > Metazoa > Arthropoda > Insecta > Hymenoptera > Ichneumonidae > Tromatobia > Tromatobia lineatoria. The sequence continues at coordinate 1,077,255 of OX453040.1, read as the reverse complement.
GTCCATCCTAAGTTGATAAGTAATGCCTATTATTCTCACGATAACAGTCTTATGTCTCCGCCTACTTGCCTGGCTTACATCCCACTTTACATTCACCGGTTTTAGTCTAAATAGGTAGCCAACATACTATCTGCTATACCTAGCAGTAATTAACTCAACGTTTGTCACAGTTTACGTTCTTACGGACTGGGACGACGTAACGCATGCGAGAACCGCTGAGATCGAAGTAGCCACCTAGCGGCGCGATTCGTACTAAACTCATAACTTTTTTTCTGAACTTCACAATGCAACGGCGTTTCTTAATTACTCTACACAATATATTTAAGCTTGTATATTACAAAAAATTAATTCGATACCGTTCATCGATTTCACAATAAACCGGTCGATGCATGAGATATGTGGTTGGCAATCTTAGATTCCAAATACAATTGAGCCCAAACGGTCCTTCACTTCTGACCGCATTCCGGTCCCCACGCTGTCCCATCCTCCTCACGACACAAAATGTGTTATATAGATATCATCGTCGTCCAGGCACATCGGCAATTTGCTGAAGTGGCGATTAATTAGCGTCCACGTAGCGCTCGGCTGTCTCCGGTATATTGTGTACCGCAACGATGAAACGAGGGTCGAGAGGGTCGCGTGCAACGTACAATACCATCAACCTCTCTGCGGACTATTCGCGAATCGTGGCGAGTAGCGGAGCAGTTGTTCGAGTAGCGTTATCGACAGGCGTCCAATCCGGATTGAGCAATTACTTGGCAATAATTGGGGCCCGGCTTTATAACTCTATGAATTACGAGGCAGTGGCGACGGCGAATGTTGCTGCTGTTGCTGTTTTACTCGTACAATCGCAGGTACAGCTCAAGCGACTATCCTCGTTGCTCAAAGTTTCCTCTCTTGTCTTTGCAACCTCAGGATATGGCAGAAGGCCGAAAGACAATGAGCGCAGAAGAAACAATAGCAGAATGCAGCGGAGTGAAAGAGAAGAGGCCCAGTGCCGTCTTGGGTCCCTCGCGGGATACGCGCACACTTCACCGCTATTAACAATAGCCCCCTGAGCGCAGGGGCCCGGCTGATAGGGTCACGGGGTCAGACCCTCTGTGGGAGCAGCTCATGACTCTCTTAACTCCTCCTCGTCTGGACTCCTCACTATGTATACACTTGTTTCGATGTGAAATACATTTGCACACGTGTTACCGACCTCCATGTGTGTGTACGCGATATCTACCGGGTCACGCTGCAGGCACCGAAGAATAATAATGAATTTAAATTTTGCCCACGGCTGCGTGAACACGCACAACATTTTTTTGCGCATTTATACCAATTATCCGATATGGGTGTGGTTATGCTTGAGTCATACGTAGTTATGAATGAGGAATCTAGATCGAAAATATAACATATTAGCAGCTTTTTATTTCAACTATGTAACACTATGTAACTCTATTTTACTGAGGTTTCGCTTAGATTACGTGGCATATAAATGACGTGATAATTGTTGGCATTATTCATGTAATACGTGGATAAATGGTACTCCGATTATTTTCCATTATTCACGCTCAAATCCACTAAACGAAAATCTGGTTCTTACGTCATTTCATTAGTTTGCTATCCACCTGCGATCTAGTCGATTTTTCGCTGTATGTGCTTAAGACGCTGATATACAGAGCTGTTAATATGAAGCAGTCCATCAGAAAATATGAAGCTTGGTTAATAAATGATTATTAATATATCGGAGACTAGGCTAACGGATTTAGCCCTGCTGGTACCGCACCCTTCAGGCAATAACGCCGCGTAATACCTCGCAGCACTCTCCGGTCAGTTCGCTCTTATCTCACACGGAGAGCGCGGGCGCGTAACGCTCTCGTACCTTACGCGAGAGATCGCGAGGAATAGCGTGAAAAACCACGGCGAAAGATCCTTTCCAAAGATATAGGATATCCGTTACGGGTTTGCCGCACAGGCGTTAAGGTCGAATCTCGAGAAGTATAAGGCTGAGCTCGCGAGCTTGCTAGTCCAGGGAAACTCGAGATATAAAACGTGAGTCTCTCTTGCCTCGAGTTTGTAGGTGTACTGTCTATCGTGTAGGATAGGATACTACTATAATACGCTGGACCGACACCTTTTTCACCTTGCAATAAATTCCAGCTTCTCTCGGCTTCTTTTTCTCGAAGCCCGAGTAGCTGCAATGGCCCTAAGATCTGGAACACGCGTTCTCCGGTTCTCCGTTGCTTTTGCCTAAGGACAACACTCGTGTATACGTATCGTAGGTATGAAGAGGATGTCTGCATATGGGACAATCCGCACCAATTTGAACTTGGTCTGACCCTCGACTTCTTGGATTTTGTAGGTAATTTTTTTTTTTTTTAAACTGTAATGGGAAGATGGCATTATTTAACATTTCTACTGTCTTACCACATACGAAGTGCATGAAATGTTGAAGTATTGCAGTAAAAAAAATACCCTGAGGTTGTGATGAAAATGCATGTTTTGAGTTTTCCAAATTCTAAAAAAGACATTTACTAATTTCTGTATGTCTGTCTGGCGTCTGTTACTGTCATCCGAAAACACAATGACGTTTGGAAAATCTGTAAACTGCAGTAAAAATTAGTTTATGCGTTTTTCACTCAAAACCTAATTTAATGTTGAAATTCAATTCAAAATCTTTACTTTTTGAGAAATTTTACTGAAATATAAAGAAAAAAAAATCAGTTTCCGGACCGCAAATGAGCAGTGAACAAAAATATCTGATTCATTACAGCAAAGTTTTTATTATTATCTTTGTTATCATTAACTCCAAATTTATGAAATGATCAATTGTATTACAGGTCCACCAAATTATTATCACTGATTTCTAGCTGTCTTCCATACGAAAAATAGTGACAATGTTCATATGGATTACTGAATCGACAAGATATATTCAATACTGAGTTCGATCAATGTTTTTCATTTAATCGAAGCAACTACAGGCTCACTTTAGGTTTAGGCTTGAAACTTTTTAAATGTGATTAATAATTTAAAAAAAAAATTTACATTTTCACATAAGTGAAAACACTGGTTAAAAAAACGATTTCTTAGCTTAATAAAGCTGGAAAAAATCTACAAAAAGTTCTGCTTTCCTTTTGAAGTTGAAACAACAACATTCGACATCGAGTAGATTCGAGAGGTCGAGGGTCAGGTCAAATTGGTATGGATTGTCCCATATATTACAAGAAGATGGACGTATATATGAGTTCGAAGGATCGAACGCGCGCGCGCAGCGTGCCTGCCGGGGGCCTCGCGAAAAGGTCACACTACGAGGTCACGTAATGACGGACCGAACTCTGCAATCACGAGAGCGCGCACGCCACGTGGCCTGATGGTACGCGCGCCTTAACCAGTCATCTCCCGATCTATACCTACTGCAGTGGTCTGTACACCACATGTTCATCTGATTTGTATTTGCGTGCGAGACGGGAGGATGATAGCCCTTCGACGGATCCCTTGGTAGAAGGTCGATGAATATTCATATCAGCATACAAATTTCACTGGCGAGCTACAAAATTAGTTGGAAATGAAGATTCGTCTCGTGGAGCGTTTGAATGGAGTCATATTCTGATCTTACACGAAAAACAATAATTGGTATCATTAACCAAATCTTCTCTCCGTGGATTTGACGTTTCATCAGAATTTTATTGGATGTGAATGAAGGAAGGATGAAAATGAATAATGGATTGTTGGAAAATTATTGTGAAAAAGCCTTCAAAGCTTCAAATTCAGCTAAACAGAATTTGACTAATGCTAATCGAGAACTTAAAATAATTTTGGAAGAATGTAGTTAGTAATAGTGGTATCAATTTTTGTTATCATGTTCTTGAACTAACGATTATAGTCTTCTAATTTTCATTTATTTAAAAATTTCGGAATAGTTATTCACATCCTTTTCGATTGTCAAAACAGAAACCACTTTCCACTGACGAAAGTTACTCACCTTAATTCGGTGTTAAGAGTCAGCCAAAACACGTGGAGAAAAAAAGTAGTTAGGACTTCCATATTATAAGTTGACTCTGAACGATTCGCTAGGATAATTCACTCAGTGCCAAAAACCTTTTTGTGAGTTCAAACAACGAATAAGCAGTGATCTCAACTCACAACCGAGAAGTCCTATGAACCACAAAAAAGTGAGTCAGCGCAACAACTTTTTCAGTGTGTCAAACAAATTTATTCTTCCCTCCAAAATTTTACAAACGTACTAAATCGACGACAATTCAGCGAGTGTAAATTTCTCCAGGTTTCACGTTGAGGAATTTCGAAGCAGAAATGAAGAAACGTGCGGAACAAAGAATTCACCAGAGGGAATCGAGTCACGGGGTGGTGATCGAACGACTTACCGTTATTGTCAGCGCGAGTACGAAGAATCCTTAATGAAACCGCGCGGGCTTCCTCGTCGACGTTGTTGTAGTCGTCTTGGAGGCAAGTATAGGGTTTGCTGGTGCGGAGGCCGCGAGGTCAGGTGCGCACTGGGATGACGAGGAGGAGCGCGCACAGCGGAGCATCGCGAGCTCGAAAGGCCGATCAACGGTGTCATGAGATTAAATGACTTGCGATCGCGAGTAGAGCGTATAGAGAGAAAGAGAACAAGAGCGAACGAAGCCTCCGGGCCAAGACATACACAGCGCACGAAGATAAGAACTCTCCACAAGAGAGTGTATAGAGAGGGAAGGAGATTGAGGAGGAGACCTGATCTCGCGTACTGTCCGACGGTCGCGCCGAGTCACTCCCTTGTAATTACGAGTACCGCGAACGAATAGAGAAGCTGAGTTGTGCTCCCGGTGATCCTTCTTTTCCTTCTTCTTCTTCTTCTTCTTCTTCTTATGTCGTATTTCTTGTTGTTGTATACATCGACAATTAGGCCATTTCGGCTCACTGTTTACCGGTCCATTAGTTTTCTCTCAGAAGCTTTTGAAGCAAGTCACCAGTGACGAAGGAACTGAGGTTGATATGGGTCATTCCGTACTTGATTTATCTGGGTCTGACCCTCGACCTCTGGGATTTTATCCCTGATTTTTGGGTTATTGTTATATCTTTAAAAAGCAGCGAAATTTATTTAGAATTTTTTTTCAATCGTTCTGATTATTTATAACGCTCCTCAACCTTTGGGGTTTTATCCCTGATTTTTTGGGTTATTGTTCTATTTCTGAAGAGCAGCGAAATTTTTATTAAATTTTTTTCAAACGTTTTGATTATTTATAACGATCATATTTAGGGTTGATATTGAAAAATTCCAATTCCATTATTCGTAAATTTAGACTTCGGTGCTTGAACAAGACCTTAAAAAATTTGGGGGAGGATTTGAGGGACCAAATTTTTATGGAATGTCCCATATGTTCACCGGCATTGACGATTGTGCCGGATCTATAGTAATACAGCACAACTATCGATTACCGGTAACAGTCGTCGATGACTAGAACATCCATCTCATTCGCCTCGGGTGTCGAGGATGATAATAATACAGCGTGAATTCATCGATAGCTATCAAACGAATTTACACTTTCTATAGATCTCACGAAAAGTATTACCACTTGTTTTGATAGGTGCCTCCTGTGATAATGACCTTTCGATGACTATCATCTGACTGGGGTGAAATAATCGGAACAACTAATCAATGGCGAACTCAGAGCTGATGATTACTGGTTGCCAATGAATGTACAAAAATTTTTTATTGAAAAACGAAAGATCTGATTCACTCAGCAAAAATATATTGTCATCGTTCAGATCGTCGAAAAATGTTATTTTATACGTTATGGCCTTATTTTCCGGTCTAGCAAATAATTTAGCTGACTTAACAAAAGACTTATTAACCCAGCAAAATGTATTCTGCGACTAGCAAATTAAGCTTGCAGCTTGATTTATTGAAGTCATTCTGCAATTTAAATGAAATTTAAAGCCCTCAATTAAAATTTTCTCGATTTCACAAAGTTGGGATTTGTCAAACAAAATTATCACAAAAATGGATTGCTCTTATCAAACCAACTTTGACAGTGATAAAATTAAATTACCTTTGGCTGGGAACGTGTTTGTTATCTCGGAATGCATGGTTAACAGCACTAGATCCATAAATGATCATTTTCTCAAGTGATTTGCACACACACATTTTTTTTCTCCACCTTAAGGCGTTGAAGCTGCCGGAAGAATGCGAGGAATTGATCTCGTCTGCTTAATACGTACAGATCCAGCTCTAGAAACGTGTCAAACATTGCATGCTTTGCAAGACAATGTTGTCTGGCAGGATTTCCCGCCTGGTATCGTCTACCTATTTCAGACTTGTTTTTGTATCTCGACCGAGCTATACGTAGCAACCGCCACAATTTTTCTCACCTTCTGCGCCAGCAGCAACACTAACGGGTGCGCGATGCCAACATTCTCTCTTGTCCCGCAAATCGATCCGTTTCAATCACCTCGATTAATCGCGTCAACCCCGAATGCACATTTGAGGTTAAGAATCGTTGATTTTTTTTTATGATGCTACTATGGAAAAGCATCTGAAATAAGACTTGAGAAATTAAAAAAAAAGTTCAGATTCCTTTTCATAGATGGGAGTCAAAAGAGCGGATGATCAAAAGAGCGAATAGCTAAAATTGTGAATTCAAATATAATAAACGTTTGATACCAGAATAGCCATTATCAAGAATCGTGATAGCGACTCAACGCCAAGTTAAAAATATTTATGGAATTCGCTCTCTTATCCATCGACTATCTTCAACGCCACCCACGTTTTCCCATGGGGGTGGAAAACATTTCACCCACTTTTTTTCATGGGGGTGGAAAACATTCCATCCTCCGTATTAAACATTGTATCGTCCGCAAGACAACGTTGTCAGGCACGATTTCCCGCCGGGTGTCTTCTACCTATCTTAAACTTTTTATTTATTTCTTGGTCGAGCTACACGAAGCAACCAGGACCAAGATTCACAATTTTTCTCACCTTCTGCGCCAGCAGCAACACCGACGGGTGCACGATGCGAACATTCTCTCCTGTCCCGCAAATCGATCCGTTCCAATCACCTCGATTAATCGAGTTAACCCCGAATGCACCGTATCCCCGGGCACGATCTCTCCGCACATTCGTCGCAATTATCACGGCTGTACATACATATATACAGCGCCATTCATAATTATTATACGAGAGGCTGCAGCGCTTTACTATATATAGTAAATGTGGTTATACGATATCTCAGCGGCTAATCGGGAATGCATTATTCATAAACAGAAATAACGCTGTGTTGCTCGCTCTCTCGGTGCTCGCTAGCGAACGCGTTACGCCGAACAGTGTATTTATACACGCATAATACACGAAACATTGTGTCGTATAGTTGTATGTATTATGGTGTTACCAGTTCACTGATTACCGACTGTATACAAGCAGCATACACCTCAACTCGTATTCCAGAGACTCGATTTTTTTCGCTTTTCCTCGTCGCGCTCAGACAATTAATTACGTTTGTCCATATCGCACCGCCGAGAATTATTTACGAGTATCTCGCGGTGACACATTTATCGGCTATATCGGTCGTATCACTTAAAAGCCTGTTTGCCCCGCGGTAAACCTACTGGCGTATCTGTCACCGCAATACCGGAACGAGATTAGACTATAGCTCCGACTTTTTGTTTTGTTTTCGTCTGTTGTATAATACTGAGAAAGAACTTTTGTTCGAGAGCCGGAAAACTGAGCTCTTGTTTGACAAATTTTAACGGTCATCAGTACGTACTTAATTTTTTCTTAGGCTGCAAAAATAAAGAGTTGAATATCTGTCATCGCTGGGCTGACAGAAAATTCGACTATGGCTCTATTTTTTTAAATTTGTATAGCACATAGTTTTTTATAAAAATGTTCAAGTCTGAATTTTTTTTGCACCGCTGCGAAATCGTATATATTGTAAAGTGTTTATCGTGTTGAGACAGCAACGAGATTATACTATCGCTTTTACTTTTTCTCTGTTGAGCTGTGGATTTTTTTTTTAAATGACAAAGTGAATACATTGTAAAGAATATTGCAATTGGTTATAATTTTCTCGCTGACAAGCATTAATTGGCACTTAAATAGAGCTGATTTAATTGATTGGAGCGCAGAATATTGCTGAATGAGAAAAGGAAAACACAGTGGTATTTCTTGATAAATATGATTCACAAATCACAGCAATGACACTAGTCATTGTTTTTCTGCTTAACAAAAACAGATATAAATTTCTCATGATTTTTCGAGGTTAGACTTAGGCCTTGACTCTTTTTGCTTTTGTTTGTTGTATAACCCCAGAATAAAACTTTTATCCGATAGCCGAAAAACTTGGTTCTTTTCGATTTCAACCGTGATTGGTATCTTCAATATTTTTTCTTACCCTGCGAAAACAAGTTTTGAAATGTCTGATATCCTCAGACTGGAATTATATTAAAATACGACTCCAATGTTTTTTTTTGTATTTGTATAAATCATAGTTATTTCAGAAAAATGGATATATCATGAAGTGGATATCACGTTGAGACAGATACGAGATTAGATTATAGCTCTATTTTTTTCTGTATTCACTTGTGATCCAATCCCGGGAAAAAAAATAAAAATAATAAATCGTTTTCGTTAGTCAATGCTACCAACTATATTTTTCTTTTACTGCGAAACTGAATAAATTGTGAGGATTATTGACTTCGATATAATTTCCCCGCTGACAAGCACTAATTGGCACTCGAACAGAGCTGATTCGACTCATTGGAACGCAGAAAATATTGCTCTGAGGAGAAACGGAAAACCCAGTTACATTTCTCGATAAATATGAATTGAAATTCGCACTTGTTGCTGAGACCGTTCGTCTGATTGACAAAAAAGTAGATAAATTTTCTGTGATTTCATAAGATTGATATGAACATCAAGCTTTAAATTATTAGCTTAGCAACGTTGCCAGTAAAAATAACTTGAGAGTCTGACGCGATACACGACAAAAGGTTCCATAAAACGATTTAGGGTAAGACATTGTAGTGTCCCTAACAATGGACCATCCGACGTGACCATTACACGCAAAGATTTGATTACAGTTTTTGCGTTAGACGAGCTGTCGGCACCGCGACATTGCGGTTCGGAATCGCGCGTGAGTCAATGGAAAATCGCGGTCTTGGCTCGTCTCTCCAAGAATTCATTACAAGGTAGACTCCAAGTTCTTCGAGACAAAACCTCACGTTTTCCACCGCACATTCTCATCAGACAATCTCCGGTATCTTCGCAGGAATCCACCTATTTCTTTTAATTCAAATGTCCTTTGTTCCAGGCACGTCACTCCGTCCATAAAATCGACAATAGAATGTAGATAGTGTAGTTAGATTGTTAGAATTTGTAGTTTGTCCGTGGATGTAAAATCGGTCGCGCAGGAGTCCGCGAAAGGCGGAAAGTCGATGGTGCACGAAGGACGCGCAGGTGAACGTCGCGTACAGTGAGAGTGAGCGAGAGACTGGAAAGAGAGAAGAGGAAGAGGAAAAATACAACAACGAAAAGGAAAAAAAGGCGAAGCGGTCGGTTTGACGATCACCGATCTCCTCGCCGGGGGGAGTATCAACTCGAAGAGACAGACACGCCTGGTGTGCGAGGACGCGGAACGGCCTAGAGGTTCAACTCGGGCCTCTCCGCTCCGCTCTGCTCTTGCTCACTTGCTTACACGCTTCATCGCTGGAAAAGTCTCGCTTGCTCGCGCTTTCCTCATCTCTCGGTCCTTCCAAAGCTCTCGCTCCTATTATACCGTACAGACGATCGCGTACATCACCACCCACCACGTCCACCGATCCGTACACCGATAATATGCACGTATTGGACTCTTCGTGGACAGATCGGTATCGCTTTGCTCTAATATCGGGACGACATTATACCTTATCTCTGGTATTATCCTATGTTGAACTGTCGTTTAGAACTTCATGCGTTATACAAGGAGTATATACTTTGTATAAAAAGTGTACTTATACTTTGGATTCAAAAAAATAGTCGGAAAGTTTTTTGTTTGGTTTTGAGTCAGCCAAGTCGGAATAAATTGTGTCATCAATACAGGTCGTATTTAATTTTTTGTCCAAAAAATAGTCTAAGCATTTTTTGATGAAGCAATAGGTTGTTTGTTTATGTAAAAAAAGGAATGTCTTTATTTTAATAAAAATGTCAAAGACGTAGCACATTCACATAGAGCCAGTGCTCTCAGAAGTGACAATCAAAAAACATAGAATCAGAAATATAACTAACCAAATAATACCAAGGAAAGCCAGTGAACAGCATTTTTATTCAAATATCAGTAATAGTTAGTAGTACGAAAAATTCTGCTGATTAATTAGGTTACTCTACACCACATGCGAGAAGAGCGGTATGGACATTCGCCATCTAGCGGCTCATCCCATGTACCACCACAGCTTACATGGCACCTGTCATTTCAATTTACAATCTTACCACAGTAATCATTTGGATATGATGCTGAAGAGAGTAAACAAAATCCCAATACCTTCAAAGCAGATATCAGATTTCGGTAAATTTCATAGATGATAGTAATCGAGACTCCTCTCAGAGAAATAACTCGTTAATCGTAGTAGTCTGTATTCGATATTGTACTTAAGTCCGTAGTTGGTTACGCAGCGGCTTGATCTAGTAGATTACGTGACCAGACGTCTTCTGTCCAGTATAGTCTACGGAATGAACACAAAAAAGGGGTTGCTACAGTTCCGCACTGATTGGCCCTCGCTGACTCGTCCACTTTGTCGAGAACGCGAACGGGATGAAAGGCCGTAGCATATATACGCCAGCCTATATACACTGCACTATATAGTTGCGGACATTGTAAGCGAAGGTGTGTTAAGGATCTTTGGAGGTTGTGCGCCGCCTGGAAACAAGTTATATGTACACTGTATACCATATACCCTTCACCCTGCTCCGGTTGATCCTTCTGGTAAACGCGAACGAGAAATCGAAGTCCACACAGGGCCAATAAGAATTCATGGAGAACGAGAGAGAAAGGAGAATGAGAATGAACGAAAAAGAGAAAGAGAGAGAGAGAGTGGTATTTATTTCATGCTCTGAAATTAAAGGTATTTTTAGCACTCACGTATTTAGTAGAAAATTTGATGAATTTCAAATATGGTGTTCCCGATGTACTGTTTGTGGTATATGTAAAATTAGAAGCTACCTTATTGACCTTTTCAACAAGAAATACAAGATTGACGACAGTGATTTTAAGACGGCCGGTATAGTGAATAACCAGCTGCTGATGAAAATTGACTGATAATTCGCATGAGAAACGAATATTGGTCATGCCAATAAACCACCCATTTTGTTCGGTCGATCACAAGCTTTCGAATGATCAGGGAAGAAAATAAGGTTACCGACTAGTGGAGCGAAATTTTATCGAATTTCTGCAAGTGAAAGAAAAAAATTAGGTTGGGCGCTATGTATTTTGACTTGGTCCCACAACAACCTTAAGGTAGCTATGCCAAGACGCCGTAGTCATAGGCGTTTTTCTCCATTTATTTTTTCTTTTATTTATTCTATTTAAATGAATATATACGTCAAATTGACAAAATATTTGAGTATCATAAACCGAACTTGATTTAAGCAAACTCAATATCATATTGCAAGTACTGTATTTCATTTTGCACAAGCAAGGAAATATTTTGTTCGCGGTACATAAAATTTATTTGGACGTATACTCATGTGATTTTGTTTTAGCAAACAAAATTTTCTTGACTCTGAATTTTGTTTCTCAGTGTAAAGTGTAACGGACGAAAAAAAAAACCAGAGAGAAAGAGAGAAAGAAGGACCGAAAAAAAAAATGAAAGAGAGGAGAAAGAATGAAAGACAGAGAGGGAGTAAAGAGGGGGACGAGTCAGGGGGCACGCATCAGGGTCCCGAGGCTTCGCGCGCGCGAGATCGAACCTATCCTGGCATTCCTGCACGTCACCGTGTCCGCCCAGTGGCTCGCCGAATAGCGTACGCTCGCGCGCTGCTCCCGCACCGCACCCGGGAGGACCCTTATATAATTAACCATTAAATTATAACTTTGGCTATATCTCGAGTAACTTCGGCGCTGGTCCGCTTCGTACATACGAGATATACACGAGCTTCGAACACGGGGATCGAGAAATCGCGCGAACGTCCCTCCGGCATAACGCTCCAGAAGTAATTACTTATACCCCTCGGCTCATCGCCCCCCTTCGATCCCCCCTTAAAGCAGGAGCAAGGAAACTGGAGAGTCGAAAGAATAAGAAACAAACATAAAAAAGGACGCAACGAAAAACAGAAGGAGCGGACGATCGGTGGATGAACAGGGAAAAAAAAAGAAATGGAACGTCGACGGCTACCTTACTTCGCTTGAGGAATTATAGCCGAATACCCGCTCGTTCAACGTCGTTACTAGTTACGAGTAATCACGGGGACGAGTAATGCACTTTTTTTAAATTTTTTTAAGTTTTGTTAATTTCTATAGGAAGAGAATTGCCGAATATTTGTTATGATATATAAATGAAAAATAACGTAGCTGAAAGATTTTGAAAAAGTCATTCAGTAATATGTGTTATATATATGTGTTATTTTTAAATCGTCATTTTTAATCATTATTAAAAGATTTTGCCAGGTTTTTAGATATTAGTCATATGATTGACTCAATGGTGGTTAAATACATGTTCTCAAAAATTAATTTACACTTTTTGTAATCACTGAATTATCTACCAAAATATCGCAAATTCTACAAAAACTCAAGCGCGAACGTATTTTTTTAGAAAACCTGAAAAAGCCATAGAATGAAAATTTCCATATACACTTCATACAATGTTACAACAGTCGAAGATAAAATGCTTCTTTACTCGTATGCCAAAATTAATTTCAGTCGATTAAGCGGTTCTTGAGTTACAGTTGATTGAAATTTCAAAGCACTGTACACGCACTCATACATTGACACATTTTTTCTAAGCCACTTTTCTCGATATTTTAGACCATTTCAAGTATCCTTACATGAAAATCTCAATTTTTGTTTTTTTTTAGATGAAAACATAGTTTCCTCTATGAGAAAGCAAAATGTTCCAATTTTCTCATAGTGCAGAACTTGAGAATAAATGTCGGTCGCCTTTTTTCACCCTGTGGTCGGCAGTGAGGACTAAAGAATGAGTTTTCTGTTGATCAGACAGAGGGAGAGAGAGAGGGAGAAAGAGTAATCGAGACCCTGGTGCGAAATCTCGCATCTTCTCGGTCCACGCTTAGTCTCTACATGGCTACACTATATTGGCTCCTCTTGCTCCTGCGATGGTGTTTCGATAACGGTGTCCGCCACCGTCGTAGCCTCTGCTCTGGCTACGGCAGCGAGGAGGATTTACATATTAAAAGGTTTACAGGATAGGCCCTCCGGGTGTAACGATCTATTCGTGGATATACACTCGCGGGTTGCACAGTGGAGAAAACATATTGTATATGTACGCACAGCGAGAGCGCAGTCACAGGTGGATATTACACGTGAGGTGCTCATTGCGCAGGTGGACTCGTCGTTGAATCTCGTTCGCGAGTATCCCGCCGAGAAATCGAGAGGGAACCTTATCGAACGTACTTACGAGCGCAATTACGAGCGCAATTATCGATCGAACGATATATCATGCGAAATCGACTACGTGAATGAGTTTCGAACAAACGCCAAGATATAATAAGCGGCTATCTATATAATATAGTCGAAACCAGGAGCATGCAATTCATAAAAAATCGATTAAACACGTTTTAATTCTTTTTCAATGAAAATCCGATAATATACATTCTCAGGAAAGAAAGTGCTCAAGAGGATTTCGATACCTTGAAATTATGAAAATTTAGTGGTGCAACTTGACATATGAATTTGATTAGAATATAATGCCGGGAAAAATGGGAAAGTGAAAAATGTTTACTGAAATTTTGTGCTATTATTTAAATCAATTTGGATTTTTTCTATTTTATTTGGTACTTGTCGAAGGATTTGCACTGAAGTATTTGTATCTATCTAGTCGAAGCAAAATATTTTCTATCAACACAAAGACCTTTTTTGGTAAATTTCCTTATACCTTTTGCAAATATATTACGAATCAAAATTTCTGTCCTCAATATATAAAGAAATAATTCTACGAAGACCTTGTGAAATAAATTCGGTTTAGCGGTACAGTCTTAATAAGATAAAAAACTGTAAAAAATATTTAAAGCGACGAAATTGGCGAAAATAAAAGAAAATGGTTTTTATGAAATTATTAATTTCTCCGTGTGCAATAGTAGCATAAAATTTTCCTCATTTCAGGTGACTAGTTGCCCTCAAAGAGGTTAGCAGTGATTTCACATGTAAATCGTAGGAGGCGTGTCGTAATAACGACACATTCCCCCACGTCATGCGTTTCTCTGTCGTGTGCACTGTGCATGCACAGTCGGCGCTCTCTGCGAGCTCACACATTTGATTAATTGCCGATGTAATCATTGATTTATCCGAGTACTCCCACGCTGAAAAATACGTATCGGTACATGATCGTGTACCTACGTTTTATGTACGTATTGAATATAGCGCCATGACTATACGTACCTCTTTGCGTTTTCTGTGTGCGCTTTGAGAGCGAAGCTTGTAGAACGAAAGACACAAGAGGAACAGAGAGATCGCAAGAGAAAGAAGGAATTAACATAGAGCGCGGCTTGTATATGAACGTTGGCTCCTACACAATTTCTGTCACGATTACCAAGCCGCGACTTGTGCTCTGGACCACAGACTGTAATACCAACTTTATAAGCACGATGTATAACTTGTTTTTGCGCGGCGAGAGGGTTGACGGCAGAAACGAGCTCATAAGGTAAACGTACCAATGGCGGGACATTTAAGGCGACGCCTATTTTGTTGGCCAATTTTTGGAACGCATATGAGGCAATTCACGCAATTTCGAATTGGATGTGAACCTTGACCTCTTGCATCTGTTTGGTAATTTTTAATAAGGTCAACGAGTCACTGAACGAATACTGAATCACCCAAATTTTTTTCTTGATTTCAAAGTTGTAAAAAATTTTAAGTTAATCCATAATTGATGAAAACCAGGGATAAAAGATCAACTATATAATGCCAACGCCAAAGAGCCGAGTAAATCCTTGCCACAGCTGGTAATTCGATAAGCTTCGCTAGTAAAGTAGTCCGGAAATCGTTAAGCGACTGTTGCCGGCGGTGAACCGTCCCGCTAATTAACGCTCGCGCGTCATCATCTGGTTTCGAGGCTTTACTGTCTTGGGACAGGTGCACACGAAATAAATACAGTTTCCTCTGTGGACCGCGCATGCTGGCCGCGCTGAAATAGAGCGTAAAATAGATGAGTACGCGGCAATAGGACGTCGAGTTAATCGGTCCGCAATAAAATGTTAATCACTGTGGCCTGCACCCTCTTTAGGCTACTATATGCTATGTTGTACACTGTATTTTGCATGGATGTCTTTTTGTACCTGAGAGAAAATTGACACTCCTAAGTTGACACATGCGAATACATTTACTGTGTTTACAAAAATTATTAAATGGATGAAATAGTTGTTTTTAATAATTAGTTATACAAATCATTACGGTCATCAAATAATTCTACAGTTTCAACCCTTTGACAGTAAAGCCTTTCCTCTGGAAAAAATAAAATAAAATTCTTAACTGTGCGAATTTTTTTTTACATAAAAAATAAATTTGGGTACTATTCGTTGGATTTTACTGAAATTTTTAGGTTAAAGCTCGTTATCACTTGGTTCACTTATCCTTTTGTATCGAGACTCCACTGTCACGACGCAGGTGCACACGAAATAAATACAATCTCCTTTGTGGACCGCGGATGCTGGCCGCGATGAAATAGAACGTAAGATAGATGAGTACGCGGCAATACGACGTCGAGTTAATCGGTCAGTTACAAAATGTTAATCACTGTGGCTTGCGTCGTCCTCGAGTAATTATATGCTCGAGTTGTCCACTGTATTTGGCCCAAATGTCTTTTTGTACCTGCGAGACAATTAACACTTCTAATTTGCTAAATACATGCGAATATATTCACTATGTTGGTAAGAATTTGATAAGCTGAAAATTACTCAATGGATGGTAGAGTATTTCTTATCATTTTGTAGTCCAGTTTTTACGTCCGCGAAATAATTTTACATTCTTGACCATTTAAATCTAACGTCTTCTCTGTAGTAGTAAAAAATGTTAACTGCTCAAATCCATTTTTCTTAAATTTTAACATGCACAAATAAAAATGTGGAATCTTTCACTATTTGTTACATTTTCTAAAATTCTAAGCTCAAGATTCAAGTGGATATTCTCAGACAGTCAAAGGCATCTTTCTTGTCAATTGCCTCAAATTATTCGTAATTATTGGATAAGCTCAATTTATATACATTTTGCTTAACAATAAATACTCATAATTATTCATACACTTTCTCTTCATTATTTTATTTAAATATTCCCATTTCAGGCTACCGCATATTAATAACAGACTCAGTATTCCATAATAACTAATTGCATAATTGGATACTATTTTACCATAACATAATTAACTTCTCATTAGTTACTTTAACCTACTCGTATATTTCTCTAGCAAAAAGTATGCCAGGAATGTAGTTCCGAAAAAAAAACACAAGCAGGAAACGCGATGCACTGGAATAGAAAATAACGTGTGTATTAATTCGTTTTTAGGCTCGTTCGTGTTCTACGTAACCGAGATAAATCTGTACGTATGTCAACCCCATCGTAGCACTCGTGTATTCGTCACGGACAGGCAGAGAATGCACTCGAGAGACTCGAATTAACGTTCACGTATGTTAAACAGTTGCGACGATACAATCGGCACAAAAGAGAAAGAGAGAGAGAGAGAGTCAGGAGTGAGAGTAAGAGAGCCGAGACAGAACTTGCCCCGACGAGAGACCAGTCTCGATTTATTGCGGCCACGCTCCCTCGATTTATTTCCTTCCCGTCTCCACCGACGCTCCCGCGAGCGCTACCGCCCGTAATTGCCCCAATTACAGATAAAACACCGAGTATTGCCCGAGGCTTCCGCATTGTTTTGCGTTTTGCCGCGAATATTTTCCTCCTGTAATGTAACATTGAGTGATCGTAAATTATTGCAACTCTAGAATGATACAAAAACGAAAAAACAAAAAAAAAAAGACAAACGACATAGAAATCATAGGGTGGTCTGTGTCCTGAGCGACGAGAGAAATGGTTGGTCTGGTCAGGAAACGGTTTATCACTTATTGACAGGATTATGCGTCCGGTTTTGTTCTTTGCCGTTGAATTTTCTTGCAGATAAGCGGTCAACGATTTATGGACTCCGGACGCTTGACTCGATCGAAAAGGTCTTTCCAACGAGTACCGAGATACTCGTTCGGATGAAAATGTGAAAAAGGAGGACGTATATCAATCGAACCGAGTGCAAATTAGTGCGGCAGTCATTCTTGATGCCGGAGAATGCAGATTGCAGTTCTCTCGGACGAAAGGCTCAAGGCTCTTAACGCCAAGAATCTCAGATCGACCGACTAAGAAGATTAACCGCGAGAGGCTCTCGCTCCGTGTCGCTCGATTTTGTTCATTTGGTGGAGAGGAGAGAACGTGCGCGAACGGCTATCCGAGCTTCTGGCCTCTGATCTTATACTGTGCATGCGGCCTCTCTGTGTGTTAGCCTCTTTAGAGAGACGACCACACGCGTCGTATGATCAACTCCGCGGTAACTCCTTCTGTGCCGTTCCGTCCCGTCTCTCATCTCTTCTTTACATGTCCACTGGCCTGTTCTGCCCATCAGAGCTGGATTATACCGAGGCTATATTGTACCGAGACTCTATTCTCTTTTGTCGTTCTCATCGATCTTCGTCGACCTCCTTATACATATATCTACTCTACTAAGCTTAAGAGATCCACTTTTACCATACGATACAATTACATTTCAATAGGCAAATGTATACCGTACACGGAGATTTTTTGGTATTGCTAATTAAGGTACTTCATCGAATACATCGGTCCAAAAATATGATGGACAATGTAGACATTTCTGAGATTTTGTAACAGGCAATATGGTGAATTTAGTGTATCATACATATTTCAGACTCGGTCACGAGATCAACTTTTATTAAGATATACGTCTTAGTGAAAAAATGTAGTATTTGATTCAACTAAATTCAATGGACTGACCTGTCGAATAAGTATTGTGAACAACGGAACTTTTGGTTCTTCTAGTAATTTGCGTTCGCCGATAAACACATATTTGAAGTGACTTGTAATATCCAATACATTCTTCTAGAAATAATCAGCCAAAACTTTATTTTTCTGTGTCAAATAAATGTTCAGTATGAGCGACGGAATTTTTTTATCTCCTCGG
Source organism: Tromatobia lineatoria (assembly GCA_949699805.1). Lineage (NCBI taxonomy): Eukaryota > Metazoa > Arthropoda > Insecta > Hymenoptera > Ichneumonidae > Tromatobia > Tromatobia lineatoria. The sequence goes on along the minus strand of OX453040.1, from coordinate 1,058,898 downwards.
TAATTTGCTTGAACCAATTCGCAAATATTCGAAGCGAGCAAAAAATTTTCTTCTTCAACATTTATTGGACAAATATAACCAATTTATTTTCCTCAATATCATCGGTAATATCTATAGACAGGGAAGACAAACATTTGTTAATTGGTGGAAACGATTCGATTAGCGACTTACGTGAGAAAAAAATTCTAAGAACACCAATGCAGCAACTTCTTCGTCGCGTGATACATGAAGTGTGGTTGCATCGGCGCCGCAATGTCCCCGTGAACGCATTGGAACATCTCGCACGACAGGAGCGCGTTCTACGAAGGAGAGAAGGGCGATTGAACCAGAGCTGTATCAGGCGTGGTGACTGTCTGACCCCTTCTCGATTCTCGTTGTCGTCGTCCTCGTTCCTTCGCAGTCTCATTCCTCAGCAGCTTCGTCAACGGCGCTAGGCTATCGATCGAGGATCGAGAGCCAAGAAGATTTCCCAGAACGTCGATAATGAGCGCGTAACCTCGGGTGTTCGTTAGCGCCGTCCGGTCGTGGCTCTCGCGATCCGAGCTCGCAAAGCCCGATCTCTTCTCGATCCGGGATCGAAAACCACCTGTGTCGCGACTGCTACTTCGACTTTCACGACTCTCTACATCAAATGCTCCATAAAACGATAATTATTCGACAAATCATCAATCCACTGTTCCGCCTCTAACGAAATCTTAATTTTTATTCTTTTTTTTGTTACAGGTGAGTGTGAAATTCTCTTTGACGATCACAGTTCAAAATCCTAATCACAACACGTGCGAGCGTGAGTATGCAAAGCGAACGAAATTGCCATCAATCAATTTCGAGTATCAGTTTTATATTCTACAGTAGCAAAATGGTGAAAGGCGTCAGACTGAAATACCGATACTGAACTTCTCATTTCGAATTCGATTTACGTGAATATCCAATTACTCCAGTCGTAGACATGTCCATTTCCCTTTGAGTTACTATTGATGTGTGATATCAAAGAAATTCCATTATCCTAAATATAGCCTTGAGCTAACTGAGCGGAAACACGTGAACAGTTGGAACCTAAATGGTCACCGTGATTCATGTTTATTATTCATTGGAAATAAAGCCTGAAAATATTGTCCGGCCATTTGCACGAGCTGCTGTGACTGTTTTTTATAACACGCATTTTTATACAACCGCGAATTACGATAGGACCTCAGCGAGTACGAATTCTCTCCGATATATATTTCATAACGAATTTACAACCGCGTCGTGCGGCAGGCAAAGTTTCCGGCCGGTGCATGTAAGCAGATACGTTGCGAACGCTGCGGGCTGGGGTTAAAATGACTCGCGGAACTTTGCTTCGTGAAAATCATAAATTCAAAAGCCTCGAGGGTAAATTTTACTAGTATTCCATTGCCGCGGTTTCGTGCCAGCGATGCAACACAGTAGATTGGATCATGCGAGTATAACCGGTGCAGAATGACAACAAATCGTACGTCGGACTCTGAGGTTGGGTTTGGAAATGGTAAATTGAGCGCATAGCCCGAATCAAATGGTAAATTCGTAGACGTTGTTATTACCTCGAGAATGGCTAGGTTTACATGGGCGAAAAATTAGACCCCACGACCAAAAAGCTCTGTATGATTCAAACAGTGACATGGTTAATTAAGCCAGACAAATTACCCAGCCAGTCAGTTCCTTGTTTCAACCAATGTCTTGCTTGTAGACAACTGATCAATCTCTATACAAATCGATTGGTTAGTTTGTCGATCCTCAACTAATTCAGCTGTGAAGATATCCACTAAAGTGTTTGTACGATATCCGTTATTCAAATCTATGCCCAGTTCAAAACAAATTACTAAATCAAGTGTAATGTCCGCATGAGAACAGACACGAGCGAGCATTTTCACCTTTCTGAATGGAGCCTTAATCATCGCTCCAACTGTGCCCGTTCCTGTTGTTTAATAATACAATAAATACCCCAGCTCGTGATTATTTTCACAGCAAGTTGAAGATACCGAGTTTGTACAACGTTACACTCTCGCATAGAGATGATCGCAATTTGTAAATTCGTACCGCTCGTTGGGTTGTCTTCGCCCGGGGTAAAACAATGATCATCACGTATCTCTAACGAGGAGAAGGATCGTGTAGTCGCATCGTCCCGGTTCTTTCTCACTCTCGTCTCCTTCTGGTCTCTGTATGCATCGTCGACGATGCACCTCACTCACGTATTCCATCCAACTTTCGTTTCATAACAACAACGGAGTAGCGTATAAAATCTTCTATGTTATACCGGAGAGTGTCTTACAGGCCAGAGCTCCAGGGCTTTCAGTTCCGTAACGAGTGTTTCGCGTCTACACTGTATGCGCGAAAGGAGCGAGTGAGCGATGACGCGACGCCGTCCGCATTCCCATTATTATAGCATCCGCGTTCAATGGAAGCACGTGCGACGTGCGAGAAGAACTAATGTGGCTGGTCTAGCTGCCGCTTCGCTGACTCCGCTTCTTTCCTAGTGTACATCATGGTATAATAAACCTTTTCGAACATTTCGCCTGGCTAAGACATCAGCCCGATGCTTTCGCTCTCGTCCAACGTCGGGTCCGACACACTACAGAAAACTATTTTGAAAGTATGCGTTCTTCAGGTTCGCTGAGTATAATGACTACCCGATACCAATTATTTTCATCGAGAGTGACGTGGACGTCAAACATAGTTCGTCCTCTCGAGTATTATATGCTACCTGTATGCGACTAGAGAGAAAGCATCGCCTTCAAATTCTATACAACACTATTCTAGTTGATATTATATTTGTTCACCGAGAGGAAAGTGATCGAGAGGGACTGCGATTGAGAATAGAGCAAGACGGGAACGAAGATGTTCGGTCGATTCGATCCAAGATGTTCCACTTCACTCTCTCGACATTATTTCTAATCGTTTCTTCAGTCTTTTGGATGAAGTTAACTTGCTTTGATGCTGAAGCGGTGGCTCGAATCTCTTGCGAAATAAATTCAACTTGTTGGAGTTACAACAAGTTCGAGTACTTATGAAGAAAGAAGGTGGAATTTTTCATGAAGAACCGAACGCGTCACCTTAAATATCGTTCTTTTGGAGAGGAAAGTGATATAGAGAATCTCCGATTGACAACAGAATAGCACAAAACCAAATGTGTTGCGTCGATTTAATTCGAGTAATTCCTGTTAACTCACCCGACATAATTTCTAATTATTTCTGAAGTCCTCCGAAACAGTATTCCTTGATTCATTGCACCGTGGCCCGAATCTGTTGCAAAATAAGGTAAAACCCGTGGATTTTACAGCAAGTTATAGCCCCAATGAAGAAGAAAGGTGGAATGGGGAAACTAGGATGCGCTTGAGGAGCGTTTTACTACCTTACCAAGAATTCCAAAGACCCCAACTCGTCACTCTTTAAATCGTTCTTTCTCCATTCTACACTGTGTACGATAATTAGCCATAAATCGAGAGACGAAATCGATTCTTCAGCAGGTACAAAGGGGATAAACCGCTGTGGAGCAGCAGATGCGCGTGGGCCGCATGAGACTCTATCGCGTGTGTGTTTCACTGTATAAACTTTGCCGCACGTCGCATGCACTCGATCGATTATTCAACGTTGTCTACTTCGCGATCATTTCGAACGACGACGAGAAGCGTGATTTAAGGGTTCCGTGACTCGTGAGTCTTGCATTAAACTATACGAAGAGGAGATCAACAGCTGCTCACTTTCTCGCTTATCCAACCAAATCGGGCCGAAACGTGTTGAGAGCTAAATTCGGATACACCAAATTTTTTTAAACTACGCCACGTATTAAAGCGTTGGCTTTGAGATATATCTTTGGGATATCCCATACCTTGCGCCATATTCGAGTTACATGATTGCATTTGCATTATACAAGACCCGCACGCGCCCGTGCACTACAGATTTATCCAGGGTGAACCGCGGAATTATTTATTTCGAGTTATGGCCGATGGACACACATGCACTTGGCGATGGAACCGCTGCAGGTCCTCGTCCAGACTCGGACGATATAACACACGGTAAATATGGTAATGGGGTTCACTCCTTTCTGCTTTTATTCTCGTTCTGCCTACCCCAACACGACAACGATACGTGAACCCTCGACCCTACGTGCTCTACACGGTAAGAGCGAACGAAACCTTCGCCTGTATAATCTGTATCGATTTTTCATAAGCTTTTTTTTACTCTTCTTTACATTCGACCGCATGACGACTTATTGACGATCATTAAAGTACCATTAACCTTTCGATAAACTGTAGAATTGTGTATTTGATCCTAGAATAAAGATGAGTCATTTACACAGAGCAAACCGATTCCGTGGATTGTCATATAATAGATTGTATCTGAAACTCACCACGTGTTGTGGAATTTGCATATTAACCGCTGGAGAGATTTTGTTACATTTTATTTTAACAAACGACTCTGTTTAATAATGGGTCGTATGATTTCAACTTATGTGACGAATTCTTATAATAAATCACGCTCGGTAGAAGGTTGGAGAAGATATTGTATAACTACAAAAAAAAATACCATTGGTATGAAAAATAGGCTACGATAGGTCTAGAACAATCTAATTATTATTTCATCGGTAATTCAAGGTCAAACTGCACCTTTCGCATTTTTCCCGCCGATCCCCACGAAACATTGGCAAAACACTCGGAGTTTACGGATGAGCGAGCGCTTCTACGCTCTCAATGTATTCCATGGCAGGTATCGTACCGAACAGAAACCGCGAAGAGTTCTTCCAACACATTCCGCGGTTTAAAATCCTCCTTGGGGCATACGCGAGCTAGTGCATCATAAAACATCATAGGCCGCGCCGAGAAACACATCATAAACGCATTTTGAGATTCTTCCGCCGTTCCATCGAGGTATCCACTTAAATCTGCCTCTATTTACTTACAAACTGCATACAGATGAGCTCAATATCATCACAACTTCCCGGCGGATACACATATCACGCATGCATGTCCCGTTTCCTTGAACCGGCGTCGAAAGAATCAACGTTCACGCATGATTGTCAGTAGCCAGCAGTTCTAACACTCGCAAAATACAACCTTGCATCTATAGCCGCGGAGTAAAACGTCAAACATACTAAAGCGCCAATAGACCTCGTTATGATTCTATTTCAACTTCACGGCCGTTCTTTTACGATGTGCGTAATAACATGCGTCTCACTTTTTTCTCTCGACATTGTAAGAGCGTCAAGTTAACCGGGAATAATAATAATATTACCGCAATAAGAGGAGGAGTTCTCCATCGGAAAATCCGCGACGCGGGATTCCTGAGCGTTTTTCAGCAGCGGAGATTCGAGCGGAATTTCCAGCGGATCGTTTATAATTGCTCTTGGCACGAAGAAGAAGACGACACCACGAGCTACCTTGTAATTTAATTTCCACGGCTTATTCACGGGAGCCTTCTCGTATCCGGTTTACGATGCGTGCTTTCTTCGCGCATCATCATCAGCAACAGTTGAAGATGAGAGAGCCGTCATCTTACTTGCGGTTCTGATGACGACCTATGCTAACGACATGGATAACCGGATGCCATATCACGTATCAATTCCACCGCATCCTCGATAAAAACGCCAGCGTTTCAAACATAGTTGCTAAGTGGCGCTTGCGTCATTTATTTTTCCGCTTTCTCGTGCACGCGCCCCTGGAAAACGACAGTTGGTCTGAAACTCGCGACTAGATCTTCCGTCACCTTTTTAGCCTTTTTTGCCCGTCGTGGCCGTCATGTCGGGATATTTCTCGTGGCTCCGTCGGTAAGAATGCGCCGTATTTCGAGTGATTCCGCTTTACTATCCCGACACGATATATAATTATCTCTGAAATCCTCTAGAATAGTTGTCCTTGCTTCGACGCAACGTGGCCTAAATCTGTTTGTAAGTTAACCCAAACCTCTAGAATTTACAGCAAGTTTTAATCCATGTGAAAAAAGCATTAAAGTTAGGATTCAAAAAAATAATAATTATTCTTGGCACGAAGAAGAAGACGACACCACAACTTTTTAATTTAATTTCCACCGCTTATTCTCCGCAGCGCGTTCGTATCCGATATAACGACGCGTGCTTTCTTCGCGCATTATCATCAGTAACAATTGAAGATGAGAGAGCCGTCATCTGACTTGTGGTTCTGATGACGACCTATGCTAACGACGTGGATAACCGGACGCCATTTCACGCATCAATTCAGCCGCATCCCCGATAAAAACGTCAGCGTTTTAAACACAGTTGCAAAGTGGCGCTTGCGTCACTTATTTTTCCGCGTCCTTGTGCACGCGCCCCTGGAAAACGGCAGTCGGTCTAAAAGCCGTGACGAGATCTCCCACCGGCGTCTCAACCTTTTCTCCGCGTCGTGGTCGTCATGTTGGGATATCTCTTGTGGCTCCGTCGTTAAGAATGCGTCGTATATCGCCCGTATTAACGACGGGGACCGCGCGACACGGACTCACGGTTCGCGGAGGCTTTATTACCCGCGAAATGGCCAATTCGTTGGCGAAAAGGGCAGCCACCTCATTAGCTCACCGCTGGCCCCGCGTGTGCGAATGGCAGCTCTCTCTCGTTCGGTCCACAACGCGCTGCGGACCAAAGATGTCAGCGCATATGCACGCGCTTGTAAAGGAGAAACTGCGATCACGCAGCGACGTCTCGTATCACGTCGAGAATTCTATTCACTCGCGTGTACGCACAAAAAGCGCAGAACGTTAAATAGCTAATGGCTGTAATACATGTTTGCAAATAAAAATAGCGCTACGCGTGGAACGCTAAAAATTTACCGCAGCAAACGCATTAGTTAGTCCTTCACGACTGTTATTGGCTAATAGGTGCGTAGGTGAAACTCGATGCGGCTGAATGGAAATTACGAAATTATGGAAAGTCCTCGTTGTGTGGTGACATTTTTCTTGTTTTAATCGCTCGAATCTATCAGATCTTGGGGTAATTTCTGTTTTACTAACATAACGCGGGCTCAGTCATGCGCTTGAGCCCGAGTTATCTGCTGTTAGAGGAGACGTGAAACACATACGTCACGCTGCGACTCTCACGAAGCCAATGAATATATAAACTTTAGGTACGTTACTTACGTACGTTGGTACGAGTATACTCGAAGTACAAGACTGCCAATCGAACCGGGTATAACTTACTTCGTTAGTTTTCACCTACAAGGCTCTGCGGTGGCCATTAAGACTGGCACGTACATAAGTATAGAGACATGCGCCAAGTGAGCACGGTGTCTCTTTCAGTTTCTGTCTTCTGTATCTCATTCTGTCCTTCTTCGGCGCCGTGTTTCAGTTTGCCCTCTGACATTTTCTTCAGCGTCGCGCCCACCACCCACCGACACTAAATGTCACTGTCTCTGAAAAGGACGTGATCGATGCTACTCGATCTTTTCCTTTACCCTCGCCCTTCGCCACAACACGAATTTTTACCGATTTCGCAGCGGAACACCATCAAGAAGACGAGGTTCTATGTCTTCTGTCGCAAGTATTCAATAGAGAAAAATATAAAATGAAACTGGATGAAGGGTAAGACATTGATGCCGATCACTGAACCTTATCCTGTCCTATTCGTGAGTGGGTATTATATTTGTAGATAGCAATGCACTGTCCATGAGGATGGGTAGTAAGGAGAAGCTGGTACCGACAGATATCCGAACAAATGACCAAGGGACCAGGAACGGGCACTCAGCGATAAGGAATCTAACAGAGACCGGTTGCCTCCGCTCCTGAAGAAGAATCGACTCTATGCCCTCGTCAAATATCTCAATCTCGATCAGTCGCGTTGGCTCCTACTCGGTTAAACCGTGTAACTGTTGCTTTAGATTATATTCAATATAAACCAATGGTACTGAAGATAGAGCTCTAATGCTGATCATGGTTGAATCCGCTCGGCTGTCTCACAGGACAGCTACAGATTTCTCATTCAATCAGTCCGTTTGGAAGACTACAGTCGCAGTCGCGTGTGGAAAATAGTTTTCCATATTGAATCACGAACTGACATACAGGAGCCCACTTAAAGTTTCTCTATAGAAACTAATAACAACCACACAATTGTTCAGTCATTTCTAAATCGTTCCAGTGAGACTTCCGATTTCAGCCTGACACAATCATACATATGCGTCAACCGCAACTACGGTTAGAGTCCGGAAGAGTCAGAAAGGCGATGAACCTGCTGGCCCAAAGAATCCAAAGGTCCTGCAATGTGTAGCGAACAAAAGAACGATGGAAGATCGTTATTGTCCGGCTGCGGGGTGGTGCAAGAATGGCGGTGGACGTACCTCTTGGTGGCGAACAGCGTGTAACACGTGGCAGTATCTTGTATCGGGACCGCGCTCCCGCTGGTAGCACACGCTCTGTTGTTCCTCTCCACTCTGTGCTCCGACTATACTGCGCTTTCTGTTAGCTCTGTGAAGTGCTTGCTGCTGCTGTTCCTGCTGCTGCTGCTGATGCATGCACAGCTACCAGCGCAGTGTGCAGTGCCATACTTGCCAGAGGAGACGCAATGGCGCGGGCATTTGTAGGGACCACCGCACAGGGACACAGAAGAGCGAGAGTAAGAGAAGAGCCTGCGGTGGAAACCGTGTCGGCTCGCGGTCCTTCTGGCATGCCTACAAGAGTAGATTTCCTGCCGATAAGTCCACCGCGCACCACGGAGGTCCAGTGCGATCGCTTCGCTAGCCATGGGGCACCGCAAGAGCGAACCACATTGCGCGCGAGTCCTTCTTCCACGGTCTTCTTCTTCTTCTTCTTCTTCTTCTTCTGGTGCTTCTGCCGGTCATCCTGCAGAATCCTCCACCGGCACTTCTTTCTGTTTCTCTTTGCGTTCACCATTGTATACACCGTAAACTTGCATTCTCGTGTTGGTACACCAATGGTGTAGTTTTCTCTCGTGCGCGCACCGTGCTGGACTGTGATACCTGGTACCCGGGTTCAACCGAGGTCATTGCAAGGTTGCCTGCCCGCGAGAGAGATGGATCGAGATACAGTCTCCGCGAATAGAGACTCTCCTGGACAGCGCGCGGTGCGTAGATTTGCTGCACTTTCTCTGATGCCTGACGTGTCCCCTCGAGTCACACGCAACCGCTCTCTGTCGTAACCCACACGTTCAGGGGCACACTGTTGCAACTTCTTTTGAAATAACAAATCTCGGTAGAGAATCTCAATGAAAAAAATGGAGATACTTCGAATGACATTAAACACAAAGAATTTTTTCATACTAAACGGTTGTATTGCAATCATACGCCGTTGATACTTTTGCTATTCTGTGAATATAAACGTAAGGCTGGTAATTGGTTATTTAGTAGACTTCTCAATGCACATTTATGTTTACGGCAGCGAAATTTTACAGCCCGTTATAAAATGATCCTGGAAATCAGAAAATCTGGATGACTTTCTCTACCGGGCTGTTAAATATTTTATGAAATTCAGTAGCACCGGTAATTGGTGTTCATGATTTTGATGACGTTGAGCCTTTTCACAAAGCGACACTTCGTACACTTGTGTCGATCATAACGATAACGTTTGAGATATACGAGCACCATAAATTTTTGTGGAAAAGTCAATCAAGTGCCGTGATAACTGGAGCATGATGCTATAAAACCGCGCCATCTGTTCGGGCAACTACATGCGCCGATATGCTATAAAATATCCGGCGGTTGATTTGCAACCTGATCACATAGAGTCTCCTGATCGCGAGAGTTCGACCTTTTCGGTAAATTACTACTTGCAGACGGTTGCCGGCGCCAGATCCTAAATGTGGTGCACTGCTGAGAGTTCGCTGGAGTGAGAGAATCTGGATCGTTTCAGTTACCGATCGTAGGAGTGGTGAGCGAACCTAGATTGCGGCTGGAGTCGGCGCAGCGGGTCCGGAAAAGAGAGACGTGGGCGTTCCACGAGCACACAGCCCGAACCGTAGGTTGTAATTGAAGGCGTCCGTGCGTGAAGGTGTTAATCTCACTCATGTATGGTAGTAGCCCGTATCTCAGCGGCATTAGGCATGGACCTCGCGGGTTTATGTGAGTAACGACGATAAGGTGTCGCGGCGGCACAAAGGTCGAGCCGATTCCCGTCTCACTCTGCCGCTCTCTTTCTCTCTTCTTCTTCTTCTTCTTCTGCTTCTTCTACTTCTTCCTTCGAGCACGATTCTAGTGGCAACCGCGCTTGAATTATATTCGGTGACGCGGTGCCGACTGCACCGGGGGATGATATCTCTTGCGGAGAGTTCTCGTAAGTCTCGGCGAGAATCTCGCGCCAGCGAACCAGCCGCGCTCAGATAAACTCTCGGAACAAACTCTCGTGCGGGAGCTCGATGCTGACTCTTGGTTGTGCACCACACGCTGTAGTAGTACAACCTTTATTTTACTCTTGGTCGAATGTACTTTGCGGTTTTACAGAAAACTAGGAGTTACTGCGCAAGCGATAAGGAGACGTTGGGAAGACTGGGGTCAGTTGGTTCAATTTGGGCTTTCGATTTTTTTTATGTAGTTGGTTGCGAATTGTAAAAAAAAATCTACTTGAAATTTAGTGTACTTTTATTGGAAGTTTTCATTGATAAACAAGTATATGAAATTTAGTACACAAGTGTAAAATTCATGTATGGTACAGCATATTCAATAATTTACTTAAGTTTTACAGTGAAAGTACATGAATTTCTATAATCTGCTTTAATTTTACTGAAAAAGTATATGAGTTCTAGACCACAATTGTTTATTAAATTTCGATAACGAGTTGATTCACAAAAACTTCAAATTTTTGCTAACAGTGCATTTTACGAATTTAAAGTTCAGCCATTTTTTTGTATAGGTTGAAAGCTAGACAATCTGAATTTGTGAAACTCTAATTCATTTTGTGAGCAAGTGGAAGTCAATGGGCTAAGGATTTCTAATTGATTCTAAGAAACCATTTTTAAAACATTTATATTATCATGGTATGAGTAGGAAAAAAAATACTTCAATAAACATCATCGTTTCTTAGCTGACCCAAGTGCCTCAAAGCTGTATATTGTAAATCCACCTTCAATTATTGTTTTTCTAACCATCGCGATGAACTTGACCAAACGTCATAAATGTATCGATTGAATACGCCTGTATGAAGGCTTAGCTTAGGTTGCAGTGTTCTTTGTTGGATTGCAGAATGAAGTAGACGAGAAATACATTTCAAAGAGTACTTAAGGGTATATCTAGGCCCGGGTAGGCCATGTACAAGATTTTCATCTTCGACCCGAGGCGCCTACATGTTCTCCACACATAAACCTACCCAAGAGCTCGGGACCCACTATCTGTAGCACATATCCACGTGAAGCGAGTCGTTGAGTAAAACATAAAAGTTTAACGAGCGGCGCTGTGAAGTTAATTGAAGAGCGAAGTCGCGATTCGTCGGCAAACTTCGAAAAGAAAATAAAATGATGTAAAAAAGTGTTAGAAAAAAAGGTCAGAAGAGATTGGTGGTTGGTTTCAAATTCAAAGGTATGGTACTCACATATATATATATATATAAGGCAAATGAAAAAATAAGAATAAAAGAAAAGAGGGAGAATACGATCACGTATGTGACTCTTGGCCTTAAGAACCGCGAGACCGCGCGATACTCTCGATATCCCAGTCGTCCCTTCGCGTCACTGCTGTTGGCTGCTTCTGGACTCGTTTCAAGAGTCAATCACTTTTATCGCGTACGATCGACGAGCGAAGAGGGACTCTACCGCTTCGTACGCTCGCGCGCGCGACCACCGAACGCAAATGATCAGTCGCAGCGACGAACAGTCAAGTAAATACAGTGAAGAGTACAGTGATAGGCCGTTTATGGAAAATCTGTCGCACGGTACGTTCTATAGGCCGATAACTGCAATACGGCCATCGACTGTACTGCATTTCTCGCAGAAAGAACGCTCCGGAGTTGGAGCAGCCGCCTCACTGCACATATGCATACCGCATCGATGAGTATGCACAACCAGATCTTCGCCATGAGAAATTGCTCGATCGAGAAGGCGAACGATGGGCCTTAATGGCGTCCAAAAGCGATCACGTCGAATTCTGAGCGCGGAGTAGCTACCGATTATCAGCGTTTATACTGTGCACACAGGTCCTCTTTCTCCCGTAGCGGTTGACGGCAATCGCTTAGGGGGGAAACCTCGTCGAGTGACGGGAATCGATAAAAATTCTTCTCGTCTCCGTCAGTCCTCACAACCTAATCTTTCGCGGTGCTTATTTGGCAGCACGTACCTCTCCTATTTTCCGTAGGTACATAAGAGAGACTAGAGTTTATTTATTTTTATCTTTTACGAAAACCTTGTGCGGCGTACAAACGGATTCCCGCACGAGGAGAAACTTTATAGCGCTGTAGTTTGTGTCTCGTCGTCTCGTGTACACGGAAGCACTGCAAGATCTCGCAGTCGCCCGACGGTCTCTTCACTGAATCTCCCGAGATCACGTCGCACGGCTTGGTTAGCCTCCTGACGATGTTTATACCTACGAGAGCGACGAGGATCACCTCGACGAATACTTTTCGAGGTGTGCCTTTGACTCGCGCGATCTACTCGACTATGGGAACAAAATGTAGATATATTATTTTAATGTGGTGCCGATGTGGGAAACCGAACCAGCAATATGTTACCCACATTGGGACTGATGGTAACTGGATCTTACTCTGTATTGATTTAAATCATAAGTATTTCAAGGGGAAACTTTCGACTTTCTTGTATTTCTTATCAATCATGATTTGCAATCGGTTTTTAGGATTGCAAAGTTGAAATCTTGTGGCTTACTATATAACCTCTGTCACTGTGTCATTGCCTATGAGTAATGTGCGTAATCTCATTTTTATTCACTGTGACTTTTTTCGTCAACCGAAAGAGGGATTTTGCGCTCTGTTAATAAATACATAATTTCGGATAATTCTGCATAAATATGTTTAACAACCGGAAATATTTATCTAATGTTATTTTAGTTATTTATGTATATGTTTATCTTGATATGTACGTTATCATTTCCTTGTTTTTTCAAGGGCTTTTCCTGTCCACTGAAAGAAATCCATAGTCGATTGTGATGCGAAGAAAGTACGCAGAAGAATTGAAATAATCATGGCAACTCTTTTGCGTGACAATAAATAATTAACAAAACGGTTACATGGGGGAAAAATGAATAATTTCAACGCACCTCAAAATGAATAAAATCTCATTATAGCCACAATTGAATTTTTTTCACTATCACTGCAATTTATAAAGCTCAGCCGTGAGGAACAAAGTGGAAATAGCATATACGCTATATGAGACATCCGGTCGCCTGAGAAGCCGCCAATTTGTGAGCGTGGTTGCGCGCGGTGAGCGCGTTATGATTTGCGAGCGCGCCGAATCGCATAGATTTATCGATGCTATAGTTTATCATGAGCGTTCACATGGTGGCGCGGCTGTAGCGGCAGCAACAACGACGACGACGACGACGGCAAAACGTTAATGGCGAGTTACTGCGCCCCGCGCGAGTTATGCGACCTCTGCATAAGTCGCAAACCCAGGTCGCAATCCAACACAAGTTGCGGTAGCAATTGTTAGCTTTTGTCGGTGTAGCGAACGATACGATTGTTACATGCGGCTGCGGACTGTGTAGATAACGCTTTACCATGACGCGCATTTATCAAGCATTTAGTTGACAATACTAGAAAGCGTAGATTATTGATCTACGCTGAAAGCTTATTACCATTTACAAGCTCTTTCGCGTGGGCGGCAATTTTCATCAATCGGTCGACTGATATGCGGAACCGCTTTATTACCTCCCGAGTGACTTTAAAATGGCATGATACTCTGATCCGGTCTTACGAAAAAAAAATTGTCACGCAGTCGTAGCTCATTGTTCTCTGCAACAATGTCATTTCAGCTGCAACAGGAAATAACAATTTACTGTCATTCTGTGATTATTTTTTCTGTGAAAATACTGTTAGGGAGGGTTTTCATGAAAAAATGTTCTCAAAAAGCGTTACGGTGACTCAGAAGAATATAAATTTTCAATCAACGGCACTTTTCTCACCACATCACAGAATTTCGAGACCTCGTTTTTCCTAAACTACTCAACAGATAAAGCTCAAAGTTGGAGAAAAAGTGCTCAAGTGAGGCAGAAATGCGTTAAAGTACAAAGCCATTAGTTTGGGAAAACCGGAAAACAAAAAAGTGAGGTTAGGTACAATAGAGACAACCCTACTTTTTAACATTGGACGATGAAATTTCCAGCACTTCCTGTCATCGAGTATAACTATTTAATAAATCAAAGAGACCGTTTCTTTGAATCGATGAAAACTTTTTTCATCATATGCTTACTACGTAAATATTTCTTTACAGACAATAAAATATTCTCTCTAAAAAGTAACTGCACTATTTTATTAAAATAAAAAAAATATTTCGTCGTAATCAACGAAATCAAAATGAACCTACTAATTTCTTCGGCGTCAATGAAATTCTTTCTCTCGACGGATTAAAGAGATCAAGGAACTCGATTTGTCGGTGAACAACAAGTGTCCGTGAGTTGGTTAAATATGAATTTCGCAAAGAATCTCGATCGTTCCGGCGTTAGGAGGAAGGAAAGCCAGACGTTTATGTATATAGACACGATAATAATGCTTCTGTGGTTTGCCGGGCAAGCGTACATAAAGAAGCTTGCCCATCCGGGCGAGATCGTGGCTTCATTACCGGGGAAACCTGTTAGTTATGCTAATATCGACTTATAAACCCTTCATTACCGCTGATGAGCAATTAATACGCTTGCCTGAGCTCGCTGCACCGCGGTGCTAATGCACTCTGAATGTCTCTCAATTACACGGTGACAGCGGAGAGTCGTCGTCAACCACGACGACGACGACGACGAGACCGAGGTTGAGAGTAGCTCGCGAGGTTCGAGGTCTCTTACGACTTCACTCTATCGCCAAGTCGGTAATATTTTTGTTGTTGTTGTTTTTTTTTCTTTTCCCGAGCGATACACTTATGCAAGTGAGACATTCTCCGAGTTCGTCTATCCTGAAAAGATCATCGGAGGCTCCATATTTATATGGCACGATGTTCATAGAATCATATCACGCTCTCACGTCGCTTCTACAAAAATGTTCAATTAAAGGGTACAAATATTGTAACCACATGAAGTAAACTTGTTAGTTGACGGTTATCCTGTGGTAAAATATGCAAGTTTGTTTCGATAAATCGACTTATTATTTTTACCGACCAATTAGTCGGTTATCTGAATCACGGAAATTGACTGGAAACATAATTTAACCATCCAATTGGTTTTGCCCAGTGGTTAGCATTATCAAATATTTCAAATGATTATGTCACTGGAAGTCGATAATGCCTGAGAAGTATTTTATCGTTTAATCGATATTATACCGATTTATTAAACATAGTTACAATTGTATTTCTGAATAGGAAAATGTGTCGTGTCTGGACTCTGTCAAAAATATTTTCGATTAAATAAATATTATCAATCAAGTACAAAAATAGATTCAACTACTTACTGATGAAACCGTTTAACATTTTTTACTTGAGCTTTGATATTTATTAAAGCCGCCATTGTTTGGGCCTTGGAATTGTGAATTAGTCACCGTTGTGAGGTTGCGTCTCGACCCTTTACTAAACAGATTCAATTCACCGATAGCCCGTAGGTGAACCTTGCACAATCTTTTCACTCAAGCAGCTTTCTCATCTCTGGTGTAATCGCGTCTCTCACTCCTTGCAACAACGTGTTTACGTGGTGGCAAGTTGGGTCGTGCCCCGAGGAGAATCAAGCGAGGAGCACACAGCGTATACCGTACGAGGGCGAACGCGATTTGGAGATCCGATCGGTGGAAACGAGTGTGTGGAACGCAACGCGTTGTGTTGCTCAGCTTGCAGCAGCAGCAACGGCGCGACGTGTTTATGCTCCCCGCCAGACTATTTCTGTGCTAGAAAACACTATAAAAAATTTTGTTCAAAACTTTATAGACCGTTTTGTGAAGCTCGGATTCCTATACCGTGTATTTATTTTCAGATGCATTCGTCATCAACGAATATAATATTAGTATATTAAAATGAACATTACAATGATACTGTAATTTATGAAACCACATGAAGATAACGAGTTGGCTATGCCGGCTAATCTTGTGCTAAAATAGTAAATGACATGTGGCTCATCATATCACATAACAAATGGGTTAACTGCCATTCTAAAAATTTTTTCGCTAGCCCAATAAATTGATTTGCTAGTCTAAAAAATTGTTTTGCTACAATGTAAAGAAAATCTACTTGAAATTGAGTGTACTTGTACTGGAAGTTTTTATTCATAAACTAGTATATGAAATTTAGTACCCAAGTGTAATGTCATTTAATAAATGTCAATTTAATAAATTGTTTTGCTAGTTTTTGGTTCTACTTTGAAAAGTGTGGACGAGCAACACGATTGAAGTGTAAAAAGTCGTCATAATACAAAAGATAGGAAACAAGACACTTGAATTTTACGGTACAGCCATACGTACGTGTATATCGCTTCCCTTTCCTTTGCTCATACGTATACGACGAGAGATCACGAAGGGAACGGGAGCGCGAGGTACGGCGGGGTACGGATGCCGGGATGTTGATCTGGTTAGGCTGGTGCCCGAGGCGCTTGCCGGTCGTCGGTCCTCCGGTCGCCGAGCAGCTTCACCAGCAGCAGCAGCAGCAGCAGCAACAGT
Organism: Tromatobia lineatoria; assembly: GCA_949699805.1. NCBI lineage: Eukaryota > Metazoa > Arthropoda > Insecta > Hymenoptera > Ichneumonidae > Tromatobia > Tromatobia lineatoria. The sequence goes on along the minus strand of OX453040.1, from coordinate 1,042,212 downwards.
ATAGAAGAGCGCGCGCGCTACGACCTCGACAGGGCGTGGCGGGTCACCGGTCCTCGTTGCACAGTGGCGTAGCAACTCTGGTAACGTGGGCTCCACACTCCGGTTTTGCGGCTTGTTTCTCTTCGCTCTTCAGCTTCGTGTACCAAGCTCTTACACGTCGATAATCGACCCGGAGGAAGCTGCACAGCAGTTCGATTCCTACCGTGCGCGCTCCTGCACGCACTTCGCCTTGCCTCGTGGATGTATGGGCCAATCCACACCAATTTGACCTGGCTCTGACCCTCGACCTCTCGGATCTGCTTGTCGATTTTTTATCTTGTGATTCCAATTCTGAAAGGGAGAAAGATTAAGAAAAATTTTTTTTTTCAGTATACTTGCTTATTTATGAGGGAATAAAGGCTTGATTGGAATAATCAAGGCGCTTGATTGTATATCCGCCGGGCGATTGCTTTGGTTAATCCGATGAAATTTTCACGGAGCGAATAATTATACTAGGTCAGAAAAACTTTTGCTACAATAGTGGTAGCATTGGGTTATTTGCTAGCTTAGAATGAAATAGGAATAAGAATTGTTAGAAATAGGAATAAGAATAAGAAATAGAATACTTTCAATATAACAATATTCATTAAGCTGAAAAAAAAAATTGAATAAACTAGATTTTCATTTGCCAACGATCCAATTCGACTTCCGTACCGTGGAGTTACATAACAATTTTTTTGCCTGGATAGATTAGACGTTAAGTAACTTTTCTAAAAAAAATTTTATTCAAACCGAAGAATTCACCTATTTCAAGGTAGATTAGATTGCAAAAGTTTCGCGAGTCTGCGGATCCATCGATCCGCGAAGATTCTTCTACTCTCCGTTCTACAGTATTAACTAACGTGACGAGAGAGCCGCGGTTCCGAGTGATTGCTCTGGCTGACTCTTCGAGGTTACGACCGCAACGTGTACCGCGGGGGTTTCCTCGGGGTCAGGAATTCGAACCTCGCTGCAAGAAAGAGGCCGTTACTTTTGGTAGGCTTTAGTTCTCCTGCTTTCCCAGGAGAGTCGAATAAGAAGAAGTAGCTGCAGCAGCAAAGCAGAGCAGGCCGACTTGAATGTAGTAGTTGGAGAGACCGGGGCTAGTTGGGTCAATATATTGATTTTTTTTTTCTTCATTGAGCTGTATATCAATTATTATATTGCGAGAAATGATAAGCAATTGAAAAATAAAATGGGTTCTTATTCTATAAAAGGATTTTAAGCTGGACGAGTCGGTCCAAAAAGTTGATTTTTCATATTATAACTATTGCTCCTCTCACCGAAGTAAAAATATGAAATAATTATCTCTCTTCAAGATGAACCTGAGGGATTTATTTGCAACTTGATCGACCGATTGGGTCAATTAATTTTATCGAACCCAGATTTATGGGTTTTACACTCTGCACGTGATCCAGAGAACATTGCTCGAAGTATTGGCCTCTGCAAGGCCTCGTTCACTTCGATTTACTTTAACATCCTTTAAAAAAAGTTACAGACAAATGTAAAAATAAAATAGGGATGTTAACATCTGAGAATGATCCTCTTAAATCTTTTTAAAAAAGTAACTTCAATTAGAAGGTGCGCAATGTGATCGGGTTTTGATGTAACCAGTTGATCCAATTGTTCGGTCAACTGACCCGAAGATCCTTCAAGTTCCTGATGAGGAAAAAATTATTTTAATTTTTTTACTCCGGTGAGAGTGAGAGTAAGTTCGTATATTGATTATCAAAAAAACACTTTTCGACTGACTTGTGCCCTCTCAACTTAATTCTCTCCCATGACTAGCCCCAGTTTCTCCCCCAGAGCGAATCATTCTAACAAGACAAGAGCCTAACGCCGAATTTCTCTCAACGACTCCGCGTAGAGAAGGAAACAAAAATAATAGAAGAATCTCGATAGAGAGAAGATGAGGTGAGACGGCAATCGTGATCGATTCCAGCTTTCGCCTTGACGTGCCGCAGGCCGTGATCGTGACGGCTGATCGAACCTGGCAAAACGCACACCGCATCACATTTCCACTGTATCCATCACAGCATCCACCGAAAATCTCATTTCGAAGCAACAATGAAACGAAGAAACGAGAAACGAATTCGTCTCGTATAATTTAATCTTGGCAGTCTCTCAATGACGCTCTAAAAAGAAAGAAAAAAAAAGAAGACAAAAAAAATAAAAAAAGGACTTCACCAAACGAGACGGCCTATTAAATTCTTCAACATTCAATTGCACGCCTCTGTGATTTACTTTGTGGAGAGACGCGCCGAGAGATCTCGAGTTGGCAAGCGTCGAGCGAGTTTATCGGTCGGTCCTTCTTCGTGGTTCGCACTGCAGAACGTCCCCGACATCGGAAACCCCGAGTTCTATAAACAAAGTAAGGTCTGGCAAGGCGCACCACTCAGACAGTGTACGAGTGCAGAGTGCAGTCTGCGCTTTTGTATATACGTACTTATATGTATGCGACGGTAAAGGAGCGAGTATGCGGCGACGTGCCGCGCTAATAACGTGTTTGAGGAAGGTATAATTGATGCGGACCCCGGGTATCGCGCCCCGACGTCCCATGCCTGCTCACGTATGCCCCTGCGAGTTTGGAACTGGGTGGAGAAAATATAGGTTGTCTTCGTGGGTCGAGCGCCCGGTCGCCCGCGGTGCAACACGAAGATGATATATTCCCGGCAACCGCAGCTGCACTCTGCACCGCGGTGCAACCACCGCGGGCCCCGTTCCCTCCGATTCCATGTGCAATGCGAGCCTCTCTTTGCCTCTCTGTCTCTGCTCACCATCGTCCCTCTCGTAAATTCACGCTATCCTAAAGACGAACTTCAACGACACCACCGGCGGTCGAAGGTCGCCAACATATGCACTGGATAAAACGATTTGTAGGCCAGAACGAACCTAGAAAAATACACGGCTTAACGAAATATGGCGATAGCAGGTCGTATCATGGTTTTGCTTTAAATCACTTCATGGAAGTTTGATTTGAAAAAAAATCCTTCTGCTCTCACGGTCAATTTTACTAAAGCAATTCAAATTTTGTATGGACGAGAATTTTTACTAAACCAATAAAAACTGCGAGGAAGTCAAAGTCGATTAATTAACTTCTATGGTGAAGAAGCAATGTACGAGGTTTTATTTCGCACCCTCTCTTCTTAATAATGACGTCGAAGTTGGTGATATTCCTAGAACAAAAATCTACATAAAAGGTTCACTCTAAATAAATAAAAAATATTAACTCAACTTATCAAAAATGCGCACTCGCCTTGAACGCGTCTTGAAAATAATTCATTCCCTTCGACGAGAAATTTGAGTTCAATAAAATTCCCAGTCCTTATAATAATTAACAGAATTGTTTTCTTCTTACAATTCCTTTTGAAGCCTAACGTCATTAAAATCAATGTCGACATCAACTATTCATTCCGAATATTATTACGACCCGTCAATCCTCTCGATATTACCGATATTAATTTTCATTACGACGATATACCGATCTCGCCCACACAAATGAGTGATCCAGTGAATAAGTAGCTCAAGGTATGAATTAGTGGAGCATCGAGCACTAAAGGCGAGTAGATAACGCGACAGTTATTGGCTCCGGAGAGGAAAAATGAAAAGCCAAAGCGAACACGACTTGATGCTCGTACTTCGGTCGTGTCTTACAGCGATACACAACGTAGAATCGCCTCGCAGCTTCATAAATACAACAGAGCCTTTCGTGCATTCGCTCTTCCCTTACGCATTTGTATACGGAATATTATACATCACGCGTTCTGGCTGCGATATGAGGAACGCACAGCGCGCCTCATATCCTGGCAAAGAAGCCGCGAGCCCTTTGCCAGACGAAGAAGCACGGCATTCGATATAATACTGTATCCAACGCAACGTACACACGGCAAACTCCGCAGACCGCAAGCATCCAGTGGAGAAACATGCTTCCCTCTGTGTACATTGTAATTTCGCATAACAGACCGTCCACAAACTCACACAAACACACACAACTTGGCGCGATGAACGTTCAACGTTGCACGCGCGCTCATCGTAACGATAATTTCGGGCGTTGTTCACGAAGGCATAATTCGTGCTTATGGATCGTTAAATGCCCTCAGTTCGCCACGAATATCTATATATTGTGTGAAGATGAGGCGTTCCATCGTTGTGTAAGAATAATCATGTCAAATTGTGATCATCAATTGACATATCTCGAAAAATGTCATTTTTTAAACGTGTGCAGATGCAAACGTGTGCAGTTTTGGGAAATTTTTATGACAACCATTCCAAACAGAATCGTTTGCTTTTCGATCCATCATAGAATTGTCTTAAAATGTTGCCAAAATCAATTCATATATTGGACTTAAATTAGTCAATAAACGTAATACCAAAACGATTTTAAAATCGCTTGAAATGTTTTTAAGGATTTCGTCTAAACTTATCTCAAGCATGGTCCATTTTGAAATATGTCGATCAGTGATCTAAATTTGATGTAATTATTTTTACGTGGGTGTTTACGCGTATTTAATCACCGCTATCGTAATCGTTGGACGTCGTAATTCTCTATGATCTTGTAGGTTAAAATCTCATCAAGGAAAACGTCTTTACTCGACTTAAATCACTCGCGGAATTAATTGGTTCGGATTTTCCTGCTCGCATCGCCGTAAATGAGGAATCGGAACCTGTTTTTACGCATCCATGCATGATCGGCAATATCGGTATTAGCTCGCGCATTTCCCGGCTCGTCAGGGGCCGATGCATTTTTTTTTAGGAGGATTACCCATCGTATCAGTTACGACCACGTCTTTGATGGACCATTAAGGTTTCGTTTATTGCGAAATGGTGCATAGCGTTGTTTATCGCTTGACATCACGCTCGGCAATTTAAAGTGATGCCAATTACAGAGGATATTAATCATTCCGTTTGAGCTACGCGTGGTTAATTAATTTATGAGCCAGATCAGTGACTACATCGGTGAAGGGAACGTTCGTGTCAAATATTCTTGGGATCGGCAAACATCTCTTCTTTTTACATCGCTTTTCATTTGAGTACAGGAAAATATACGAAATGATGCTCTGAATTATCTTTCGTTCATGTTTTTATTAGGGATGATAAATGTGGCAATATTGAAAAGTTTTTGTAATTCACTCGCTCAAAAGAGATATTATATCACAAATATCTTTTATGTTTTTATTGTATGAAACACAACCGAATTTAGTTGAAAACATAGTGATATTTTGTTTTCTTGAAGAAATGACTGTAAAATTAAAAAAATTAATAATGTTGAAAAAAAGTGATTTTAGACCATTTGTGCGGCATCTAAAATTGAAGCTTATTTCTCCCAAGAATTGTCTTGACAAACGGGTTGCAATTAGGCACACATATAAAGCGATTGACACTTCCCCTTGAGATAATTTTCAAAAACATAAAAAAATTGTGCTCAAATTTTATTATATCTGGAATTTTCCAAATCAGAATTTCGAAGCTCGTAAACGCTTTTTTCACTGTACTGATTAGATCTACTAATTGTGGCTCTCAGTTCGCCGATTAAAACAGCGCAATCTTTAAAAATTATTTTTCTCTGACAATTTGATGTAATTTAAAAAAAATACCATCTACAAATCCAAATTTCACACTTTTCATATTCAAAAGAATATATGTATACAGTTACTCATTTATCTATTCATTCAAAACAAGGATGTAATACAACCTTGCACATCGCTACCTCATTAAATTTCCCTCTCCATAAATTTTCCTCTATAAGGAAGCCAAAATCAATTAACACAATTCCCAATAGCTTTGTAAAAAGCAAAATACACCAAGTGAGCAACCTGCAAAATTTCACTTCACACTCACATTTTATGATCCGCAGTTTAAAAAATGGTCCCACATAAAAATCGGTTTCCCTTCAACACAAATGGGAGTTTGGTCATTAAAGTGTTAAAAAAAAAAGAAAACAATCATGGTGGTTCGCCTTGCATGGATAAAATATCGTGTTGACCAGCATATGGGCCCATATTCGTACGGCCCGTAAATCGGGATCAGTGAAAGACATAAGGGCGAGAATCTGGAGGCAAAGGAACGAATCAGTCCGCGTGCTGTGCGCGCGAGAGCTTCAAGCGACCGGTTGGCCTAGCCAGAAAGATCGTTGCGTGCACAAGTCGCATTACAGCCTTGAATATTTCATTCATAAGAGCGGCGGCGGTGCGCACGCTCGTATTCCGCCAACACTGCCGGTACAGCTCATATGCAGCATGCAATATAGCATGTACTCTCCTCGGTATGCTCTCTCTCTTTCTCTCTCTCCGCCGCTTGGGCATCCGCTAGTCAAGACCCGCCGCAATTACGTTCAGCACATGCACCGAGTCGCCGCCCCGCAAGCTGTGAATGAATCGTTTTTCCGTTATAGTCAACATCTTTTTTACTCTCGCCACGCCAGAATAATAGCAGCTGCACCGCAATTTCCGAGCAGTATACATGGTTACGATCACCATAGCTTCTCGAGGCCGTAGTAAATTCGTGTGACTCAGCTTCCGCCAAATGATTTTTTCCATTCGACGCAGCGGGACAACTATTGAAATTAATCTCAGCAACAAAAAAAGTCCTTACGGTCTTATATTAGAGTTGTGACTCGCGTTCGGTTCTTGTCGCTTTGCTTTCTCCGAATAATTGTTTTTTCGACCAACGCTTCACACATTTAATCGTCAATAATTCCACGAGTATTTTATTGTTAGTAATTACTGTTATTGGCAAGAAAAGTGTGAATGTGCTTGCAAATATAATTCCAGACGACAGACTTGATGTTATCATTGTAGGAATGATCTTAACAATTGGATTGATCCTGAGTGCAATTAAAACTCAGAGTACTGATTGTTTTAATGGTTGTCGTAAATTTGAGAAAAAAAAAAATTGTAAGTTGGAAAGACGAATATTTGCAATATTGTGTCATTCGACGCTGAAAGTTAATTATGGTTTTAGTGACTATAAAGTGACTATCAATTTTTCGTTCGGCCTATCGAAATGTTCTTGGTCACCATAACTACTGAATAACTACCATAACTATTTTAATAGTTACAGTTACTATGAAAATAGTCCTACAGACTAAAAATTAATAGTTGTCACTTTATAGTCGACTGGATTAATACGATTTCTCTGGGTATATCACCCAATAGCAATTGCAGTGTTGTAGACCCCTTTTCTGTGACGACGACGATGATAAATCAAACGTCTATAATTATACACATTATTTCATCTTTATTACTTCAATCCTCTCACACGCGCTGACGTGTGCGCCTGTTGTCTGTATATGCCAATATAATACTGTACTCGGTCAAATAAAGATAACCCGACACACCTAGTGAAAGGTTGCGAACGCTCCACACATGATACTTATTAAACGGTGTGCGGCATATTGCAATAAAAGATAGGCGAGGCTTGGTCAAGAACGTTTCACAAATTGACCTCTGCGTGTTCCTATTCGCACGCGTTCTCGATACCCGTTTTCAATCTGTCATTTCTGTCATAAACCTTGCATACAATGCTTGAAAAAAATTATCCTATCTCATCTAGCGCTTTATCAACTTTTTCTACTAAGTGCACAAAAATCACGCGAATAGAAAAGTCGTTCAACCGACAGCAAATGCCTTTGCTGCAGAAAAAGCGATCAGCAATTATACAGATACCTAATTGTTTTTATGTAAACATCAAATGTCTTGTTAAATTTGCTGACAGAGCATTTCATTTCCCTGGCAGCTAAGTAAATTTGTCCTGGTAGCAAGCAAATCAAAAGTACTTGTCTCCTAGGGGACTGAGTCACCTGACGTAATTTTAAATAAAAAATCCTGTGATTGATAAATTTCTTCTGAAAAATTTGACATCACAAACTCGATAACGCAGTGTTGTCACAAGACATGCTGTCGTAGCAAGATCCTTTTCTCCATGTAACAATGCAAGAAACTTTGACAACCATGTAAGAAAAAATTCAAACAACCTATTCAATGTGGTCCTTTCATTTTTGTTTCAGAATTTCCGAGAGCATCGTATCGACGGTGCATCGCTACCTCTGCTGTCGGAGGATCACTTGACGGGTCCGATGGGAATGAAATTGGGCCCGGCGCTTAAGCTCCGAGCTCTTCTTGCCAGAAAACTTGGAGCCTGCACCGTTTGCCTTCACTGTGCCCACTGTCATCAAACACCACTTCCAGCGTTGAGCGCAGCAGCCGCGGCAGCCGCAGCAGCGGCGAATTCGACACAGACACCAGGCAGACGGCCCAGCAGCACCGGAAACTGACAAACAATGGCGGAGACTCCAGGACTCGAGGCCGATCCGAATCGAGCCCTGCGAATTGAGCGTCGCGTTTCACGACCCGTGCGGAAGCCGGAAGTCGTATTCAAAAAACCGATCAAGCAGTGATCGCGTGTTTTGACATTGAATCACGGCGCAGACGCGATCGTATGGATGAAATGACACTCGGCTTGCCACAGGGCCACCAAATTGGACCTCGATGACAGCAGGAATACGCGACGAGAAAAAGATACTAAAAGCCGCGTATTCCACGAGTGGAGACTCCGCCTGAAGATGATAATACGAAGAAAAAAAAAACAGTACCTAAGCTAGTTGATAGTAAGCGCTAATTCAGTATAGGGACTCTGAAAGTGCCTAAGCTCTTTCCAGCAATCGGCTGCAGCTTAAGCTCCGGTCGTTGGTTCTCCAGAACGTACTTACCGAGGCAATCACCAATTCAAATTTAGGATCAGGGATTTCTGGATATCGGCTATCACGAAAAGATTGACTATGATCGGTATTAGCGCAAGGAAATGATTGTTTTCGCAAATTGGCTCGCTGGCGACAATTAATGACACGCTAAATTAAGGAGTGTCCGATTAATCAATCGATCTTATAGTTTAGATGAAAATTGGTCTATTTCTTCAGCATGAGAAAAGATTGTTCATGACGGTAATAACTTATTGACGTGAGTAATTATTCTAGGCAGGCTGAATAATTTAATTTGCGTGGTGTCAGCGAAGAATCTGGTATCGATGAAATTACAGCTATCCATTTCAAAGCCACGAGACTGTATTTAACGTTACGGGAACTATGTATAATATGAATGGCCTTAAAATGTACAGATGTTACTTTATTCATGTCAGGAACTTCACGATTCTGCTGATCTTGATTCATCCGCAGTTTAAACTGATTTTTAATTCCCGGGAGCCAATTTTGTGGTGGTTTAATTGTTTCTTGCATGTCGTGAACGAGCGTCATCATCGAGAGCGGTAAAGAATTAATCGTGTCCCGTTGGCGTGTGGAATTATAGTCTCGAGGAAAGATAGACATCATTAGAGACAATATAACGACTGTATAATACACACAGGAGATATAACCATGCAGGAAATTAATGTGCTTGGTATCCAACATCGACCTCTCGATGTTTTTATGGTTGTGGGGATTGAAACGTCCGAATAAAGTTCTCTTAATGGGTGCGCGAGCGATCAATGCAATCTCGATAACGAGTCTGTCAACGTGCGAACACACAACACCGCAACGCACAATTTACTCGAATGCTTTCGATCGCTCTTTATGAACTCAACCAAAGCGGTTTATCGCAAGTCACGTTATATCTTGATAAAGTGGCACCGCGCATTAAAGAACGTCGACTCCACGCAGGAATTCACGGGATATACACGATTCTCATTCTCGATTACGCGGAACAGTGGTTTTCGTTGTCGACATCGATCGCCACTGCCGATTCTGATCCTGTCTCGGTTCTCAAAGCGAGATCCGACTCCTTTCCATCGACTCGTGGCAAATAATGAATATATAGCCAAAAGTGGACGGACAGACGGAATCCCGATCACTGTGAGAAAATGTACGAAAGCGAGAGAGAAAGAGCGAATGAGACAAGAGGGAAGAATGTATTGCGAAAGTAAGAAAGAAGACATTGAACAAAAAAGAACAGAAATGAAAAAAAAAAATACAAACGTGCCCTGATTAATAGCGAGAACCATGTGCAATAACAATAATCTTTTGACTCGATGTAACTGTAACTGTAGGGTATACGTATTTGCTCAAATCGTTGTTTCTTTTATATATTTTAACGAAGTTTTATATGGATGACTATAATGATAAATATACTAAATTATATTTTTGCTAATAACGCTCTACGTGAAACTGATTGACAAAAATGGAAAAATATAAAATGGTTAATTGATTCGAGACACGATGGACAATAATGCAATAGAATCGAGCGCGATGCTAGCCGCAAGAATTTATATGTATAATAAATAAACGAGTTAGCGCGACGACGCTGCTCGCCTCTCGATAAGATAGAGTTGTACATTTTACTTTCCAAGCTGTAACATTTATTTATTTAGGATTTAACCGTTGCCTTATTGTATTCACGTAACAAACGTAAGACGTAAATGGCAGTAGGCTGCACGACTACTATTACTTGTACACACGAGAAAAAAAAAAAGAAAGATAACAAAAAACGATTGAGATGAAACCAGTTCGTATGACGAGCAGTATTTTTAGATTTACATTAGCCTGAATTTACTGCAGACTATTCTTTAAATGTATCTAATACACGTACACTATTGACACGATTCACTCATAACACGAATTCTCAATTTTCGTGAGGGTTATCGATTCATTTCGCATATTTCGATGCTCAGGACAATTCACCGCAGAAATCCTGACAGAAAAAATTTCAAACACGTGTCGTGATACGTGTTAGGATTACCGTCAGAATTTATCTGAGCTTGTGCGACAGTAATCGATAAACGTTAAGGACTTCCCTTCGCACAGAGAATTCTTTTGTTGCCAATTAAAAAAATTCCGGAGATCTTTGTAAAAATCGTTTGGAGTTATGAGATCAGATGTGCGTATGATAGAAAACCGACTAGTGCGGCCTTTACTTAAAAAAAAAACCCCCCCTCGTTTCATTGTATATATCGCTTAAGCATTTATTTATATCGTGCTTTTTACGAGACAGAAATGATCGGTAGCATTTTATTCAGCACCAGAAACGAAGACGACGCACAATATTGTCAACGTATCGCGTACATACATTTTTACACAGACAAAGACACAGACAGAAACACAAACACGAAATCACGTGATTTCGTGGCATAATGTTGAATATTACGTATAGAAGGTAGAAGTTTTGTGGAACGATTGCTGGTGAGGAAGAATGAAAGATAGAGATTTAAAAAAAAGCATGCGAGAACCGGCGTTACGGCAATTTTGTGATACTTCAATTTCCACTCCTTTTTCATCCTCCACTCCCTTTTTTGCTTCACTACCGTCATCTATTTACCGTGCGTTTATCCACCTTTTCCTATCCCCTTGACCTTCTCATCTTATGTATTCCTTCATCGCAAGTCTGTCGTGTATTATTTTACGATTAACTGTCATATTATGTATAGCAGAAATTAATGGTGAAAAGAGAAAACAGTACATTGTTTCTGTTAAAATAAAATTGTTAAAAAATAATATAAGCGTGATTTATTTCTGCACCATCTTTTCTTCAACATTTCTAACGAAGCTTCTTCGAATATATTTTTTATTTATTTTTAAATAATGGTAACGAATAAGTATATTTGTTAAAATGATACTTTGAAATACATACAACGATATCGATCCTGAAGGTTGTGCTTCTACCTTTTTTTTATGACTCTGAAATCAGTGGTTTTTTTTTGTCGTGAAAGAAACACATCTTGACATATTGGCAACAAATCTAGAAGTGTTATCGTTGCGGAATTCAGGATACCTTAAGCTATTCCATCCATATTTTTTTATCATAACATACACTCAATCAAAATTAGTGATTACTTGATACTGGCTATCAGAAATAGAGCGACACGAATGTTTTTTATTATCGTGAGTCATTTATATTTTTTTTGTTATAATAACGTTATAAAATATAAACATTATAATAATTTATTGGTTCATCACATTATATAATCCTAATTAACAATTAAATATATTTACAAATCAGTTATAAATATAATCGTCATCAACTTGTAAGTCAAACACTAGAAATTATGTTCGTTAGAATAATACTCCATAATATGTGTGGCTTTATAGAATTTTAATCACAATCGCTTCGTCGCTGACTCAAAAACAGAGGTGGCTGACTATCCTTCATTTTTAATCAGTCTCAGAGCTTCGCCTGCAAGAAAATACCAATACATAATTATTGCTAACAATCAAAATAACTACTTGAGCCGAATTGATTTCCTCGAATCATGAATATGAAAAACGGATGTTAAGAACAATTTATGTAATGGCCGAAATATTCAAATGTGATCGTGATAAAAAATTTATTATTCATAATTTTTTCGGAAAATGTCCCAGTTCAAAGGGAAAATTAAGAAATTCTACTATTTCATGAGATTCCTATTCCATCATATTGAATTTCGGTAAAGATTTAACAACATCAAAGCCCCTCTTGTAAATTTTTTGTAGACTCAAAAATTTTGGTGGCTGGAAATCGGTGAAATCGCTCAAACAAAATTGGAGCATGATTTTTTGCAATCCGACATACACCTCATACTTATTATTTTAATACTGTTCGAATACTCTGTCCATACAATTTTTATTGCAATATAAAAATTGATATTGAATATTAACTTTTTTCTCGAGTATTCATATTACTCACGTTTCGATGGATAGCGAGAACTCCATCCTCTTCGTTCAGCAAAATCCTCACACGAGCGTTGCCGTTGTTATCAACAGTGACTGTCTTTCCGGTGCAAGCTCCGTTGACTATATTTCCGGAAATGACGTCGCAGTACGTACCAGCTGGAAGTTTGGTTTGCAGAGTCGCTTTCAGATCCATTTTGTCAGCATTAATAGCGATGAATCCTCGACCGCCTCGAGAGAAGGCTATTTGATTGTTGCCATTGTCCCACCAGTGACTTATCGTTGTACCGTTCACCGCATTTCGGAAACGAACCATGTTGTAAATCTGTCGCCAACGATGCTCGCATACCCAACCAATCTCACAGCTCAAATCTTCTTTTATGACTGGGGAGATTAAATTTCCATGTTCATCAGCCGGAGGCCCTTGGTCACTGTTGTCGAAGGTAAAGGAACTCATCAACTGTGGACTGCCGTACGGATGCGCCAACATGAATGCAATAGCCATCTAAACAAAGTGCGTTCCAGTTTTATAGAAGATTAATTAAATTTTACAGCGCGAAGTAATTCATTTTATTTATGAGATTTCATCTATACTATATGAAATTTAAATTTTTAAATGTGACATAATTTGCGTGCTGATCTTTGCTACTGTAAAATCGTAAGCCTCCTTACCGACCTTTCTTTTTCAATAAATCTCAAAAAGTGCTTAAACAGCCAAAAAGCATTCTCGAAAGTTCTCAACTACTGCAAAAATATCGACATATACAAAAACCTATAAACGACATGGACAGTTCAAGCTTTAAAAAAATGAAAAATAGAAAAAAAATCATACATCAAATATTTGAACCAAATTAATGTCTATGTAGTGTGTACATTGTTTTGTGGTCGTTAATAATCTTAGTTGTTGATGTGACTTATTATGAAAGAAAAAAAAAATCGTTTACTGACCATCAACTGAAATCATCTGGCTAATGATTTTTCAAATCAAATTATTGTCGTAAATTGAATAATCCTCTATAACAAGATATTTAATTGAAGAAATTTTTTATGGAATATCATCGAAAGACCATTTCTGCGGGTTTTCAACTGGGACTTACCTTATAGAGTTTAGATTGCTTGTGAGTAAGTACACCACCACTTCCATGTCCACGTTGATTATCATGGTTATCGATAAAAACCAAAGCATCGTTGGACGGTAGCATATTCCAAGTTTCACCAAAGGTTTTAAACCATTTCAAAGGGTTGTTGCCTCTTATCCCATTGCTAATTTCCAATCCATACCGGAATTCAGACACCGCGGCGAGACCATTGTATTCGTATTTGGAAATCGCTTCGCCACCCAAATCGATGACCTCCTGATAAATGTAGGGACGAGCGTTTTTCGGGAAACCATGTTCGGTATTTAAATTGTGAAGACGAGAGTAAATTGCGCGAAGATCTTCAGGCCACATATGTTTCGCTGCATCAATTCTATAAAAAAAAAACATTCGATCACTTCAGTCAAAATTCACCCGAAGACAAATTTCTATTGATCAAAATACAATCACTTAAATCACGTAAGTTTTTGTCACTTAAATAAATGTAGTTCACTGAAATTATTTCATTCTGTTCTCATAATTTTACGTTTCTAGAATATATTTTTTGGAATTGAGAAAGAATTTTTTTCTACTAAAATTGATCTTGAAATTTGGTACCAACCGAAAACCAGCAACTCCTGCATCGATAGCTGCGTTTAAAAATTCAACGATTTTTTGTCTGACGTGTTCGACCCTCTGGTTCAAATCGTGAAGACCAACGAGCTCGCAATTTCTCACTTCCTGAGCATTCTTATAATTAGTAATTTCACAGGGAGTGTTGAAATCATTCGGTCCATAAGGTACTTCATAATACAGCCGAGCAGTCGTGTTCGCTGTCGATCCTGCGGTTCCTAATATGATCGGATGATCGGCAGACATGTGATTGATCAACGCATCCACGTAAATTCGGACACCGGCGCGATTGCATCGTCGGACCATGTTTCGAAAATCTTGTTCGTTTCCAGATCTTGTGATCCAGATGTAAGATAATGGCTGATAACGTTCCCACCATGGTCTACGTGCAACAATCACGTTCTCATTGATCGGTGATACCTAAAATAGATTTTCACCTTTTTAAATATAATTTTATGTTTTCGTGATAACATACCAAACATTCGATACAAGTATCAATACATTAAATTTCGATTTAAAACTCTGGCATAATCAAACGAAATTATTTGCACAAGTGTTGAAAATCAAAAGTGTGCACATTTGTCATCTTCCACGAAAATTATAATTACCAGGATATTTGACACACAAGCGATTTTGAGAAATATAATAAGTGATGATGTCTCAATGTATTATCAAAATTTTTTATTTTTTCTGTAATACCCAAAGTCACTGTAATTATTTCCAGCACTGTTCAACATTGGTTGCTAAATGGACTATCTAAATTTGCTTAAATCACTGCAAATGGTATTTTCACGTAGTTCATTATCTAATTACAAAAATATAAATAATAGCGATCTGCAACTCGTGCGCACTGAGTCACTAACTTCAATTATATCTATTTAAAAAATAACGTCATCATTCATTTAACAAACAATGCAATTGTAATTATTTCTCAGAATCACAGAAACTTCATTTTTATGACTTCCACCCCTTGAAACCATGAAAATACGGTGTCCAAAACGCCGAAACATTGCATTTTACCTGAATACCGCCAAAACCCATTGGCCCGAGAAATCGCTCGCACTCATTTGCGATATCGTTCCATTTCCACTCCATGAGATGCACCATAACATCGTGACCAGGTGCGTAATGGGGATTATTTAACGAGGGAGATGCTGTCGGCGCTGCGAGCGCTGCACTGAGCAATAAGCTCACCACTGTCACGATCGAATACATGCTAAACTGTGCAGTTACTCGCACGACGTTCCACATATATACGCTGCGGTTATCGCTAAAACCACTACGAACTGTATAGATATTCATTTCTCCCACTTTGTATCATTCGAAAATCATTGTGTCACTCTTTTTGTGGGAGCAAGAAATTTCAGCTTATCTCCACATTTTAGCGACGAATCCGCTACTGTTGACTGTAAGTTGAACTACTGTGCTTGTAATTATTATCAGTGAATCTAGAGTGTTTTGGAGTATTGTATATATGGGCCATCCGATGTAAAATTTACAGGCAGTATGAATTTGCTTTAATAATTTTGGTTCCCATCCAAATTTTTTTTCAGATTTTTTTACCAGTATTTGACTGCGATTCAAAATATAGTTTTGAGATATATATTGTTGAGCGATATTGTGAATTGTATTTCAAATTATAGTGAAAATCATAGTTAAATCAGTTTGAATCTTTACAGATTAAAAAAAAGAGACTTCAGAGTCAGCTGTTTGAACCGTGGGAAATTCTAATGGTAGTTAAAAAATCTAAAAATAATTCCCAAACCCTTTTTGGCCGAAACCGCCATTATTGTAAAAAAATTCTAAAATCAGAGAGGCAGAGGATTACAACTCGTAAATCTGGCGTGGAATGACCCATATCCACTATACTATTATCTAAGGCAACATACAATTTATCGATGTTGATAAACTTGAACTGGGACAAATAAGTATGTTCTGAGAATCAAAGTTAAAATTCACACAACTTAATCATTTCTCGGAGAGAAAGTGCTCGTTAATCAAAACGACACATTTATTTTCAGAAAACCTGATTTCAATAAATATTCATCCGTACTAATTATTGAGGAATTCTAGAGAACTTGATGGACCTTTTTTAATTATGACTGTTACGTCTCGTACTTATTTCAAGATAACATATAATATTGACTTATAATAGTTGAGACTCTTGTTCGATTGATCATTGAAATCGATATTCAGGATCATGACAATACTTGATTGATTATTTGTATTGATTCATAAACTAAGTTCAACACAATTAAATTTCGAACGATCATTACTGCAAGTACGAACGTTACGAACAAATGCTTTCTTTTAGCGACTAACAGAAAGGATCTTGGGGAAGACAATATATGCATTTTGCGTGACATAATATTTAATCAACCTCAGAAAACGACCTGGACTTCACAATGAAAAATACTCAATCAACATTAATAGATTCTTGATAGTCCATAAATTAAGTCACACGCATACATCTGGTCGAAAATCGTTTAGTTGCATTTGCTTTTCTTGCCCATCCACTTGAGTCAACTGATTCACAGCTTCGAAGTCGCCTGAAACAAGATTACATCATTAAAAAACGAAATCATTTTGTCACAATTGTGGAGCCTCGTTACATTTTTCAATAAAAAATAATGGAACAATTATGCAAATGATGAGTATTGCATGATAATAAACTCCAGTGCTTACAAAAAGATGTATTAAGTTTTTTTATCAATGGAGAAGTAAATAACTGCTATTTGTTTATATAAAAAATCATGCAAAAATGCGTGGATTTATAAATAGAATTAAAAATAATAAATAACACAGTTTTGCAGTCTTAAGAAAAATATGCAGGAATATACTCACTCCAATGTGAATAGCGATGACCCCTTCTTCAGCATTTCGCGGTATTGAGAATTGGGCTTCCCCATTGTTCCCGACAGTTACGGTTTTTCCGGTACATTTTCCTCCATCAGCCTTTCCGGATATGACGTCACAGTAGTTTCCAGCCGGTAGACCGGTTTTCAATTCTTCATTGAGGTCAGCGTTTTCGACATTCAGGACAATAAATCCGTTTGAACCCCGAGAAAACGCAATTTGATTTCTTCCATTGGACCACCAGTTTTGTATGGGCGCCTCCTTCGCAACGTTCCGGAAAATATTCATTCCTACGATCTGAGGCCATCTGTGTTCGCAGACCCAGCCTTCGGTACAAGCGCCATTTTTCACCGGTGAAAGAATATTCTCATTTCCGTCCATCGGAGGTCCACGGTCCGTATTGTCAAAAGCGAAAGAACTCATTACACGGGGATGCCCGTAGGGGTGGGCGAGCATAAATGCTACTGCCATCTACCCAACAATTAGAAATTAGAACAGTAACTTTATTACTAGATAATGAGATTTTTGTTTCGTTTCCCGTATGATGATAAATTATTTTTTTGTTTCGTTTTCCGTATGATGATAAATTATCAGTCAATGAAATTCAAATATCAAGTTATGGATATGATGACTTGAGAAAAAATTATAAATTTCGATTATCTGTGTCTAAAACTACGAGCTCTTGTTATTTAAACTGGGTGAAAGATTCTTGAATTATAAGAAAATCTATGAAGGTTATGCGAGTGTAGACATGAAGTAATTCCTTTTCAATGTTTTGGACCATCTATGTGTTCTGACGGAACAATCGCAAAAAAAAAAAATTTCATGAATAAAAAACTTTCCGTGCGGAAGAAAAAATCCTGACAAATTCTAAATCCGACTTTTTTCAAGTGTCTTACGAATTTATTCCTTGGGTATACCTTGTACAGCTTGGGATGCTTGTAAGTGAGGATCGAAGCTCCACCTGCCCCATGACCTCGCTGGTTGTCATGATTGTCGATCATGACAAGTGCATCTCCAGACGGCAAAAGTCTCCACGCGTTTGGATCGTTGAAAGTTGCCAATCTAGTTAGATTATCAAGACCTCGGAACATGTTGCCGAGGATAATGCCATATTGGAATTCGATGACGCCAGCGAAGTCATTATATTCGAATTTCGAAACAGCCTCACCACCAAGGTCAATTACTTCTTGATAGATATAAGGTTCCGAATTCGCCACAAAACCGTGATCGGTATTTAGTTTGTTCAATCGGGCGTATATCACCTTAAGGTCTTCCGGCCACATGTGTTTTGCCGCGTCCACCCTTACATGATAAAAATACAAGAAATCATGAACCTATTTGATGATCACTACTTTTAGTATTAATTCATCCTTCAAATGTCTATTTCTCGAATAATTATTTCACTAGTATTTTTTTAAATTGATCCTGATCTTGATATTGAAGAGGTATGCAAAAAAAGTGACCCTTCAATAAATACCTGATTCCCGCAGCTCCAGCATCAATAATTCTGTTGAGGAAAGCGACGGTCGGCCCCCTAACGCTCTCTTTGCTCTGATCTAGATCATGAAGTCCACTGAGCTGGCAATCTCGTACCTCCGTCGCATTTTGGTAATTATTTATTTCACAAGTTCGGTGGAAGTCGCCCGGACCGTAAGGAACCGCAGGATAACTGCGTTGATTCGTATCAGCGACAGAACCACCGGTTCCAGTAGCCGGCACTTGATCTCCCGTCATATGATTGAAGACAACGTCAACATACGTCCGGACATCAACGGCATTGCATCGTCTAACCATGTCACGAAATTGCTCTTCGGTTCCGGATCGGGAAATAATCTTTGTTGATATTGGTTGATAACGTTCCCACCACGGTCTGCCCGTAACTACCAGATTTTCGTGGATCGGTGACGTCTGCGTACAGAATTTCCAAAATAATATTATTCCATTTGTTAGAAGGAAAAAAAACTGGAAATATGATTTAAAAAAAGATTATGGGTCACTTTCGGGTAAATTAACTGGTTTTGGATTAATTCTGTCAAAGAAGTCAGTTCTCCACCACAAATTATTTTCATACTGTCAAAATATATAAAATTTTCTTAAGACTTGTACAGTTAATTATAAAGTAATAACTGCTCATTTTCGGTCTATGGTAACGATGACAATAGTTATGCTACCTACATTAAGAAAAATGGGTCGTACAAATTAAGCATAAATAATTGTCTCTGTAATTACAAATGCCAAAATTTTCTCCCTATGTGGTGAAGTCTGAGAATAATTTCCACAGCATATTTTTTTTTTTTGGCAAATAATGGACATTATTATAGGAAGATTATCAGTCGACTTGAGAGGGGGTAATTTTTTTTCAAATAATTAATGTAAAAAAAATCTACTTTACAAAGTAGTTGACTAATATCGAAAACGAAATGAAGATATATTTCGTATTTGCCATGAGACAATTAATTTGACCAATTAGTCAGGCAATTTATAAATTTACAAAGACGGTGTCGGTATTTTCTTCAACACTTTTATAGTTTTACCTGAACACCGCCGTAACCCATGGGCCCCAAAAATTGTTCACACTCGTCAGCAATGTCGCTGAACTTCCATTCGAATAAATGCACCATAGTTTTCCTGTCATCCTTGTAATGCGGATCCTTTTGCGCTTCCACTATCGCCAGCAGAGCCAGCGGCAATAGAATGTACGACTTCATACTTGAACGAGAAGTCAATGCAGACTCGCAGACGCGTTTATGTCCTGAATGACTTTATACCGAGCGATTTTCTGAGAGCAACATTTACACAGCTGCTATTGAACCACATAGACAATATTACATAATAACGAATAAGCAGTGACATCTCAATGATAGTTCTGACAATTACGACTAGCCAGTCCCGCGACAGTGCAATTGGTTCGAATATGATGCATATCGCACTGTGATCACAATGGAATTATAACGTCATGAACCGATATAACAACACATGTAAGAAAAATAAACTCTTTTAATACACAATCGCAATGGAATTGTAACGTCATGAACCGATAGAACATCACATGTAAGAAAAATAAGCTCTTTTAATTTATGATTGCTTTTAACGATCGGTGTACGTACTTAAGGGGAAGGGAAGTTAGCAATTGGAAATAATCATATTAAAAAACTAAAAAAAATTCACCTCAATGCCTTTTTTCACTCATCATAACATATTTTGAACCGAAAAAAAAAATAGGTTTTGGAGCACTGTCGATTTTTATAGTAGCCAAAAAAAAAATTATATACATAATCTGCCACGCTTAATTGTTAAGAATAGTATTCTAAGCACGGAGGAAAATCACGATGGCAGTTTTCCACGAAATATAGTTATTCATGTGACCAAATTAAACGAAATATGTTAACTTGGCAACGCGACGAGAATTGGACAATTATTTACAACCAAAAACTCGAGCTGTTTTAGTGAAAAAAATAGATACTTTGCTTTATTACCGGGAGTCGACAAATTGAGTTTTGAAACGTCTAAATATATATCATGTTTTTAAACATTATTCACAAGATTTTATCGTCTAGTTTTCACGTTGGATGAAACTCAATTTAGTTCAGGGCCCAACAGAAAAAGCATCGATGTTTGAAAACTTGATTTCCATTTTTATAAATCGAAAGTTTGGTTAGTTTAGAAATTTTGATTGCGCAACTTTGCAATCTTCTAATATAATAAAATAAATCCAAATTCTAATTTTTCCTTTCATCGAAACGTACGTCTCAGCGTAGGTACGAGATCATAGTGAGAAAATTGACAGAAAAAGAACAGACAGCCTCATAAATAATGCGCGCAGAAGAAATAATAATTATTCGTTGCATGTTCACCATCTGGTGTTGAACGGAGCGGCAACCGATAATTGCGCAATCTCTCGCTCAGAGTACAGGGTCAGGGATAAAATTTCACCGTGATCTTCATCGATTGTCGGCTTCGCGCCTCTTCCTCAATTTTTATTGTTATTTTTCGTTTTTTATTGAAACTGATTTTTTTTAGTATTTTTTTTTCATCCACTACAGTATATCACAACATTATATAGAGATCGAACTTTAGGTAGAATCATTTCGCTTGGCGAACTGACGGGAAGTCGTATTGTTTTCATTTCGAATGATAAGAATATATAGTACACGTAATCGCGACGATTCTCATCAATTTGACGGCGTTTTTCGTTGCTCTTCTGATGCACAATTTTATTACATATATGATCAAGAATTATCGACGATTGTGATGATGTAGAGACGTGATCGTCGTTCAGTTTTGGGCATCATAGAGAACACGTGGGACACGACATCGGAGGCGGAGCTTTTTTTTTGTTCGGCGGTATTACAACGAGGACTGGTGATTTTTTTTTTTTTTTGTACATTTGTATACTAGCGGGGCCCAAATTTCACCGATATTTTAAATTTTTAGTCTCACCCAATACAAAAAATGTGTTAGGTGAAACAGGAATTTTCGCCAAAAATGTCGCCTGCATGAAATAATTTTGAGATCGCTCAAGAACTTTGTAAATCATCAAAATGATTTTTTTTAATTCAATTTTTGTAATCTTTCACCCTTCGTTTTTTTTCGCGAAAATTTCTTTTTGACCGAAACCATCTCTTGTATTGAGTGAGGCCAAAATTTGAAGAAATTACTTTAAAATTTGGTCCACCGGATTGTATACCAATTATACTTAACAGGCTAAGTACTCACCAACCGTCGGAAGGATGCAATGCACATCAACAGCGTCGTTTTTTTTTCTTTTACAATGATCGTCTTATTTTACCGTCGGTCAATGTAACTCAATAGTGAGAAGTACGTAGATATAGATGATAACAAAATTTATGGGTGCGGACGAGCAGTCGCGAGTTCTATGACGTATCGCCACGATAAGCACAATTTAGATATGACAGACTCTTCAAAAACCAAACTACATGAATGCACATAACGGGCTACGTCAATAATCGAAGCGACCTATAATTCAATGGTACCGATTTACGCATTACGATCGGATCGAAGCGGTAATTTTTCTTTTATGTTATTTCATTTATAATAGCCATAATAATGATACGATTGAATCATTTGCAGGTGCAGGAAAAAACAAATTTCAAGTGGCTCCGAATGATAAAAACATTGTCGTGATCTCGATCCGATCGGCGCGCAATTCGCGATCCAGAAATTAGGTAACACACAATAATGAGGATTCCTCGGGCGAAGATTTGATCAACGACGTTATTATAATATAATATTCACACGTTACGTATATAGACGATAGATTTTTTTGTTTTCACATTTATATAAATACTATACCCCTGACACTTATGCAATTGAGCTGCACATAACATGATATTATAAAATATTACCGACAAAGGCTGTTGCGGTTGGCTTTATTTTTCCTATAAAACGAAATGAGAGCTCGGTACAAGCACTTTTTCCGGCCATTTTCATTATATACTTTATATTTGTTTGTGATTTCTGTTTTGCTTTCTTTCCTCACAGAGTTTCTTTGGTAATTTGATTATCGCTTAAACATCTGTTGTCTTAAAAGGCTAGAATTTTACCTGAAATTATGTTTCGTAATAATGAATCAAGTTCGACGTGAATATTGATTGGGGGACAAGGTATTTTTTGATAAATATATACTAAAAAACAAGATATGTTAAGCGAACAAAACATTTTCGCTGATAGTGACACGTGCCGATAACGATCGGCTAATTTAATTGATCTAATCAAATATTTATACATCCACTAGATGTTATTGAAGCGGACAATCTTCACCATGAGGAAACATTTCTTTAACTCCAAAGAAATCGGTGAATTGATTTGTTTTCACATTAACGAGATAGTTCTTTGATTTCAATCAAACACTTACAATGATGAAACATTATCAATAAGCATATGAAACAATGAGCATTGCCGAAAATTTTCTTGAATCAAGGAAACATTTTTTCTCAATGTTCCTTCTTGATGTAGAAATATTTCCGCCGCAGATATTCGCACCGGCCGTGTTACGACAACAAGGTGCGAAAACTCGAATTTGATTTTTTTGTCCTCGTTGGACGTTCATTATGAAGAAAGCTATGATTCCGGACCAAGCAATGTTTTTTTTTTTTTTCTTGCAGTGATAACATATGATGTTAGCCTAACAAACAATTAGTTGTGACTTATTAGGAACATATTTTCTGATTCACCGAAATCGTTATTTCCGCACATAAACCGATTATAACCGTAGATTTCAGTGCCAACCAAAAACTCTGCTAGCTACAGATACTATAATTTTTTTGATTGAAAAGCAGGTACCAACCACCACTTTGTATACCAACCACAAACATACCGATCAACGGGATTATACATCTTAATTATAATTTTCTCTTGTATCTCTTACAGTCAACAAATCGCTCGTTACGTTGCCCAGTTGCATACGAAAGAAATACGATGGATGATTTACGATTCGTGTTTTCCAGAAATACAACAGGGCAGTCGCTGTAAGCGCTTAATGCACAAGGAATATTGAGTCCATCAAAGGAAGTTTCCGGGTGTTTCTCATTGATTATCCCCGTATATAAATGTGTATACTAAAAGGACCACTCGTCGTGCAGTGAAAGTTAACGAAAAATGGTATTCATTGATAGAAGAATTGAAATTAAGGAGGTGTTAAAATTAATCGAAATGTGCAAGGCTGATATTGCATTTTGATGAAACTCTCTTCCCTTAAATTTCGTAGATGAATTTTTTTTTAAAAGATTATAGTGCGATAGATGGCATAGATGAAAATAATAATAGTAGCGAACGCGAAGGCTATCCTCATAGTCACGACAAAGCGTTTTTGACAATAGCATCGAATTCGAGACACAAGTCTTTAACACTATTATCATACCCCCAGATTCGTTGGGAGAGGAGATCGCACCGGCAGTCTAGAATTATGTGATTGGCGGCCCAAACATATTATAGTATCAAATATAGAATTCGCATATTTGCAGCTACCTAATTTAGTAGTATGTATCAATGGATTTATGTCGTTATTAGTCTCGATGGATATGTCGTAATGAATTCAGAACGTTTATCAACAATAACCATTGCTCCGCCGGCGAATACGCGTTCGCACGTATAATAGACTCGCGGTTGCGAGATGTGGAAGCGAAGGAGCGTGGGGAAGGGGTGAGGGGGAGGGGGATTGTCGTGTATAACCGCGAGCTTCAAAAGTTCATACGGATCGAGTTATACTCGTCCGAGAAGAGATCTTACAAAGAACATTATTGGCAGATCGTTATTTCCACAGGATGCCACTTTACACAGTGCAATTAATTCACCCGTGTGTCGAGTGTAGCAAAATCTATACCCGTTGTCGAAACGCAACATAGCATTAACTCGCCACGACAAAAATCTACACAGGCCCAACTTGTTACACGGGAACCATACACGCACCAAACTTAACACGTAATAGTTGTGAACGGTATAAGTGTACACGAGGTACAGTTGTACACGAAGTACAATTGTACACGGGGTACTATGGTATACGGTACAGACATACACAAGGTACAATTGTACGCGGGGTATAGTTGTACAGAAAATACAGTTTTACACGGGATACTGTTGTACACAGGGTGTAGTTGTGCACGGAGTACACTTGCACACGGTGAAATTGTACATGATACAGTTATAAACAGTACAGTTTAACGCGACACAGGCGTACACGGTTCAGGTGTACACAAGGTACAGTTGTACACGGGAACATTAAACACGGTATGGTTGTACACAGACTCACTTGTACAGCAATTAGAGACTATACATGTGTACACAGTGGTTTAGACAGAGGTCCGTGCACAACGTTGCTGTGTAAAGTTGTGTCAAGTTGAGGCCGTGCTTATGTGGCTAATTGAGGCTATATAAAGCCTTGCATAGGTCTTATCTTAGAAAGTTGATACTGCCTACAATCTTGCTAGGTAGAATTTCTGCATAAGCGATATCCTGCCAAATAATCATAATGAAATTAAAATTTGTGCGTCTTGTACAGCCAGACTAGATCCGGGCGACCTTCCTGTCTCAAAACGAATCTTATGTAGAGCCCACCCGATCTTTCGATAGGCTGAATCTGTTGCTCTTCGATAAACTCGTCGTCACGCCTGATTATCGGCAACTGCATCGCCGTCCGAATCGGTGCCTGTGTTGGCGTCTCCGCGGGTGTTTGCGACGGCGTCTGAGCCGGCGTCTGAACCGGCGTCGGCACAGGCGTCGGTATCGGTGTCGGTATCGGCGTCGCTATTGGCGTCCGTGTTGGCGTCCGTGTTGGCGTTCGCGTTGGCGTCCGAGTTGGTGTCCGAGTTGGCGTTCGAGTCGGCGTACGTGTTGGCGTTCGTGTCGGCGTTCGTGACGGCGTTGGACATGGCGTCATTGTGCCGACGTTAACACTTCGTTCCAATGTCACGACGGTTTCCTCCACTCTTATCTCTGCGGGTGTTGCGCCCGCAACGGCCGCTATCAAGGCGGCCGGGGCCGGAGGTTAGTTGCTACCAGAATGTTGTTTCTGGTCGGATCCGACATCGCTTCCGCTCGAGCTCAGAGTCGTATTGCTACCATATGGATCCAGAGACGATTGTACCGACATGCTGCGACCCTGTCTCCTCACTCTGTAGGGTGAGAGCTTTCCGGGATCGACACTGCTCGGGTCTGCCTGCAACAATCATCTGGTTAAGTCACTCCTGGTCATCATAAGAAAAAAATTAATTTTTATTTATCGCACATAGATCGCACATAGATACAGCATAGATCCCTTATTATATTAAAACATGGGATTTATCATATTTTTAATTAAACAATTGGATAGATTTCATGATTTTAAAAATGGCATTTATCCCATGTTTGATTGAAAAAAAAACAAATATCTGATTCGAACATGGAATAAATCCTATATTCGATCAAAAATCAGATGGATCCCATATTTGATTAAGCAAGGGAACAGAACCCATATTTGGTTTTAAAATGGATAAATCTCATATTCAACTGAAAAAAGTATATATTTGATAATTGATTAAAAAATGGAAAAGATCTCATCCTGGGTAAAAAAAGGAAAAAAACCGCATTTTTCATTCGATGAATAAATTTGACGCAAATAAAATTTGATTTAGACCAAAAAAGTTTAATTTACTTTTGTAAAATTATAACAATATTTGAACCATTTCAAACAGGAAACTGGTGTGAATTGAGGTAAATTGAATTAAGAGAGCTTCTTATAAACATGGAAATATGTGTCTTAAAATGCCCTTGATTGACTTGTCTGCATCGACGGTACCACTTTAAGGACGTAAAGTAGTTTCCAGTAACTACGGATCTATTGATCGCGCGCGACAGTCCATTAATTCTTAAATGCTTGATTAAGAAGAAACGTTGTATTGCGGTCAGTTATCGATCCATCGATGACAGCCATAATTCATTAATGATCGTTGTTCGCAGGTCGTATGTTGTGTCTGCTGTCCAACGGTTTATAAAAAGTCTTGTAGCGCCAGTTGTTAAACGACTTTTACCGGAGCCGTCCACGTAGGTAATTCACGATGAAGGAAGAGCGCAGCGTCATGCATTCACGAGACAAAAATACAAGGAGACTCGAGACACGCACCTGATAGGCCAGGGCGATCACCATTATCTTCTCTGGTACCAGTTGAAGGGGTCTAACTTCTTCCATGAGTACCCGCGTCGGTATCTTGTGAAACTGGATAAACTCCAAGAAATTGCCAAGCACGTCTTTCAGAAGAATGTTCTCGTCGTTGTCGCAAAATTTTTTACTCCACATCAGAGCAGCCTGTAAAATAAGCGCGTATCGAATCAACGATCGCGGTAACGTGACTCGCCACACTCACGAACTCCATACGAAATATTACTCGTATATGACGTGTTATTTTACCGATATTACCGTTAGACTTCAATCTCACCTGGAATTTAGTAAACTCATCGGCGCGTAGCTCTTCTCTGGCCAGAATCAATCGAACAACATGCTGTGGTAACAGTGTGAAGGATCCGAGATTCAGTACTTCGTTTCCATGCTCGTCCACGAATTCCAGAACCTACGAAAGAATTACATGAATTAATATAATTCATTATTGCGGTAAGTGTTATAATTAGATATAGTATTTTTTTTCACTCAAATAAACTTTAATCAATTATTGTGACGATCGTTGGTGTTGCAAAATATTATTGTTCGCAGTTTGCACTGGAATGAAGATCGCAAAACACTGATAACAAATATAGATTTCAAATGATGATTCAAACTGTTTTTATGAGTTGTACTAGCGACAGGCGCCTCCATTGGTCACACTTTTGAAAAAAATTGGATAATCAGTTCTTTATGTTCCAATTTACGAAACAAACACGTGCGGGGAATCAGATTGTCGTCGATAAAATTGGAATTCACTAAGTAAGTGTGCCTAACGATAACGTCAACCGATAATATCACGCTAGAATTCTAATAAAAGTTTACTCGAAGTTATCTTGGTAGGTGTGGCAATTATTATGGGACAACTATTGATTATTAATCGATGCGGCAATTGTTTTACATTATAGATTCATATTATTTTCATAAATATTCTTTATCACAATAATAAATCTAATCGACGTTATTATCTTTAGTGATTTTCAGTGGTGCAATTATTTACGTATATTTACAATATCAGGTGGCAAAAAATGTTAAAATTTTTTTTTAAATTATAGTATTCGTGTAATAGTGATTAGCTTCACCTCGATTTTCACGAGTATTCAAATCGAAGAACCATTCGCGTAATCGTCAACCTACAAATGCAATCAGTATTTCGCTTGTGACATAGAAAAACGATACAGATAAAGAAATACTTAACCTTTTGTACGAGAGACTTTGTGCACTTATATTGAATATAACGCTCGGCGGATGCCAGCAGGGCGCAAACCGTATCTACTGTTATGCAGCATTGAACGAATCCAGCACAGGCTCGTCTCAGTTCATCCAATCCGTAATAATCCGCGGCATTCATGACCCCTGTTGAGTTAGATATCAAAGTTATCTCGTACATATCAGATTAAGGTAGTACCACCGTATCAGTTTTAACCGAATTTTCATCACATGTCTAAAAATGTGAGTAACTTAATTGGGTCACCATAGAGTAATGATTCATTCATTCAAAAGTAATCTATAAAATAAACTAATAGATCAAGAATAATTAGCTATGATATTATTTTCTTCTTACGCATATTTTGTAAGCATCTTTTTATAAATTTTTATAGAAAAATATTTTTTGCTTCCTAAAGAACACTCAGAGAAATCTTAATAGTATACACTCAACTACAAATTGACAACTATTAACTTTTAGTCCATGCAACTATTTGGTAATTATTTGATAGTTTTTTGCAACTATAAAAACATTGGTTGTAAGAACTGAAAATTAATAGTTATCAGGTTATCACATTATAGTTAGTGATACCTCAATTTCTATCAGTGTAGCAGAAATTCCTAGGGTAACTATGTGAAGAGTGAAAAATAATGACGAAACGATTTGCAAGGTTCGATTTTGCACGCCTTTTAATTTGTTTCATATGAAATCTCTACATTTCGATACATTACATTCAAGTCACAATTGAATGATTACAATTGTGATGGAGGTTTAATATGGTTTGATTTCAAGGTAAATTGAAAATAAAATACTATGATGACCTTACCCAATAATGTCCGGGGCTGCAACGTCACACATCCAGTGTGAATGTACTCAATGAGTTGTCGGAACACATCAGGTTCAAACTCTTCAATAATCAGAGTATGATGTTGATTCATCTGTGGCTAACAGACAGGTATGTAGATTAGTGGATGTTCAATAAGAATAAAAATAATACGTACAAATATTCTAATACCGCGTGCTATTAACCCTTTCAGAGACATATAAACTTTTCAATTCACACTATAAACTACTATCCTATTATTTGTGTAGCCTGAAATAGAAATAGCTTATCAAAGTACCAGAGTATCTGATATCTGGATGAGTGTATGCGGAGAAATATGTCCAAAAATAGAGGATGGATATGTCAATATATTTTTAAAAATATACTTATTGCACTTGATGTCAAATTTTTACGAAATTAAACAAAAATATTCAAAAAGAATTGAACAATAGATACGTGTCAAATTAAATAAAAATCGATTAATCAAAGCGTCGCACATTGTACAGAAAAACATGTTTATCTAATACATCTATGCAATAGGCTTAGCTTTTGTTACCAGTTAATGCAACTTGTACTGAAAAAAAAACCATTTAAAACTTGGTTACAAAGCTCAAACTCCGGAAATACTCAACAGCGTTCGATTCAAAGCCTAAGCGGAAAGGACAAGCGATGTTATGTACCTGCTATACAAAGCTGTTTGTCTCCACGAGCCTTTGTCTTCGCATGCTCGCATTGGCAATTAAAACTATTCGAAAGGTCGTTAACTGACGGCACCAGATGGACAACAAGGATTGTGCGCAAGTGGAAAAGGTTGTTTCCTGTCAGACGTCAAAACGTGCAGAAACATTCCATTTTTTTTTTTTTTTTTTTTTTTTGTTCATTCTTAATATGACTCGTATTGGGATATAAGCAATTTATCAAAACTCTTGTCAACTCATCGTGCAGTATTCACTATAATAAATAAATTTCTAGTGTCGATATTTGTTTTCGTTAAAGGAGCCAAATCTCCTTAAATAAGTCATGAAGAAAAAAATTCTGTAGATTTTTTTTCATGACTTTTTTAGGTACCTCGATTCCTTTAAAGTATCGATCAGTCTGTAACTAAATCGCGTGTGACATGCATCGGGCTCGTCGAACTATAACTATTGACCATTGAGCCCCTAGACACATGGCGTGATTGCTTTTTTTTCTAAGGGTCATCTACGATTGACATTTGGAATATACCTCGTGGATTGGAGCCAACTGCTGCGTGAACCCTGACCGCTAATCGACACATATAAAATGCACACTTACTATTTCTGTACCAACACCCGATGCAATGACGATATTCGCGTATTAGTGACGCACGCAAAATGATTTGTTTATGGACGAAATGGTTATCAACCTTTCGCTACGCGATGTTATAAATAAATACAAAGTAAAGCGTGTGCTGAAAATATAAACAATAGGAAATGAATACGGACAATCAATTGTGACCAACTTTGAATAACAATTAGGAAAAAAAGAGCTTCCAATGGTTTCGATCCAAAATTAATAAGACAAGAAGAATTTCGTCACTTTTACTATTTTCTTTACTTGATATTCTGTATTTGAATTATTTACTCGGAAAAAAATATATAATTAATAGCACATTTGTTATTAACGGCTAATGGGTTGGAGAATGTGGAAAGCATTCATTAATAATGTTTATATCGTCATTTAGATACTGCGGATAAATAAAAGAAATATGTAAAAAATAAAAACTGCCATCATAGTATAAAAATCGTCCCTGCCTTTATCAAGCTATTGTTGGTTGCATCGGTACTAAAAAATTTCATACATTTTGGAATTCTACGATAAACATACTAAACGTACTGTAGCCCAATTTAAACGTTGTTGTTATCGTTTCATTGAAAACTTTTTATGCAAAATATATTAATCACAGACAGGACTTATCATAGGGTCACAGCCACCACCGCCATGCACACGAAAGACAAATTTGGTCATATCGAGAAGGGATAACATTGCCTGAATGATTGATTCAATTCTTGACACTCATAGAGGACTAGAATGACTAGAGGACTAAAATGACGAATAATAATAAAATATCATCGATATTCAAGTTCCCCATTAATGATTTTTTTTATTTTACACAGTCCCATGTTTACTTTAAAACCGAACATAAATAATCATCAAATTTATTCCAAAAAACGTAATTTTTTCCTGACCATTCTGAAATCAATGCTCAAAATTTTTCAATATCTCAGGACGTATTCAGAAGTAATGTAATTTTCTTATTATGAGAGATGTTGGAAAGTAAAAAAAAAAAAAAAAAAATTGGTTGATCCGGTGAATGTATCAAATACGAATGAGCGTTTCCCAAAATCACGAATACATTCAAGAGTGAAAATGGTAATTGTTAAATAAAAAGAGGGATGAAGATCGATGTGTAAAAAAAAAGCAGCGACAACAATTACAAAATGCACAACGAGTTAGTTACCTGTTGCGCGGAGTTCTGAAGATTCAACAAAGGCTCGGAGCTCCTCTTGAGAAAGAAGCGCAACTTTTCGCGTGGCGGTGGCTCCTTTTTGCGCTGTGGGCTCGGTGCCTGATAGAGCATCTTGTGGAACACCCTGTCGGCCATGTGAAATAAGAAAACATGACAGAAGCAGCTACGAATAAAAGGGTTGAAACGTCGGTAAGAAATTTTTACATTCGAAAAACCCGAGCAAAAGTTGTTTGCATAGCTCTTGTCGTGGCGCGCAGAGACAGCCGAGCTGTTTTCACGTTTCTTTGTCGGTGCGGTGATTAACACGCCTTAATTGCAATTGGATGAGCGACAGTTGCCTCGACACGTAATAGTAAAAATAAAATTTATTGACTATGTGTGTGTCTGTGTGTGTGTATTGCACGGACCTGCTTCTGGCGGCCAGAACGGCCTTCACCGCACACACTGGCTCCCTGGTGTCGCCAACGAGAAAGGTCACGTCGCACAGCTCCGGCATACTCGCCAGGAACTTCATGTCCTCGGCGAGGCCGGTCCTGTTCTCGAAGGTCGAGTAATCTGGCTCGTCCGCCACCCCCATCACGCCTAAGCCGACGCCCGACCCCGAAGCCTCCGGCATCGAGCTTGCCTCCCGCTGTCAATAACACAAACGTACATACATCGATATGACGCATTCTTCATCAACTGTTCCGCTTCTTCCGCTCGATTTTCCGGATTTTTTTTTCTTGGAATTTATCAGATTCTTGTACTAAGGTGACCCGATTACTGAACGTGACCCAATAGTTGTCCATTCATCACGATAGTATTCACGATCAAAAATTCTCTTCCCGTGTGAAAATCTGGTATACACTAGTTTGAATCGAGATTCGGTTTATGATAATTAAATATTTTGTGAATCTGATATATATATATATTTTTTTAACAGGGTAAATAGGAGAATGGATAAAAGAATAAATAATAGAAAAATAAATACTTTTCTACTCGAGGATTGTTTATTGTGATATTGCCAATAGTAGTAGAGAGGAGGGGATGGGAGTAGTAGATGGGAACCAAACGTTTGTTGACTTGACAAAATCTCCAATCAACAGAAGGCATTTAGTTAAATCAACTGAATTTTTTTGCAGTGATATTTGCACCTGTTAATTCGACACGCTGGTCGTTCGTTAAAATTTTCAACGACTGTCTGGCTCTATTTAGCGAACGCGCTTTCAAATCCCACAACAAATTGAATTTTTCTTAAAATGTCTGTAAATACTCTGGACTTCGCAAATTATTCCTTACACATTTTTATTTGCATTTAAAGTAACTTCTGAGGGCGGCATCTAATTTCGGCCAAATCTAGGCATAAGTTAAAATTTTGAGATTCTTGAAACGTAATGCAAAATAGTTATGTCCGAAATGCCTATAAAATTTAATTAATGCTTAAAGCATTTTTTATAATTTGCGTAATACACTTCATATATCACTAGAAAATATAATATATATGGAGAGTTAGATGAATGTCGAATATACAAATGGGAATAAGGATTTCCCTGAAAGGATAATGGAAAAACATTGTATTATAGTGCAGGGGTTTTCGAGATTCTGTGGACTACAAGAGTGTGAAAACATCAGTCGATTAAACTCAGCCAGAATCCGCGGGAAATCAGCCCAGTGGCCAATAGATCGAGCGAGGGGATGAAAGCGCATGTACGCAGCTGCGACTCCAAAGTTCAAGGTTGCATCAGTCGTTAAATATACCTTGGTCACCAGGGGAGACAGTCTGCTAATGGCGAAACAAGGATCCCAAGAAAAGTGAAAGCGAAGATCCTCGACTGGTTAATATTATCGATCGAAATCGCCAAGATTACGTTTAATAATTGATTCGCTGTCACAAGTCTCATTCAAGTCTGACTAAATATTTATCATTGCACTCGTAAATATTATTACAAAAGAGATAAACATAATTATGTTTTTAATTCCATATATACAAGTTCAAACAATTGCTTCCGATAAAAGTACATTAATTTGTAGCATAAAAATTAAATTAAGTGCAGACAGCAACTTTTTTTTGTGTATAAATATATTCATTGTTTTTTAATATCTAGTTTTTTTCACATCTCTCTTTTACTTCATTTAACGGCTTTTCTACAGCGCGTCAATTTCGTGTATTGATAGTAATTATAAATCGTTGCAAATCACAGTGGATAATTTTGGACAGGATGGAATAAATATTGTCAGATCGTAAGACTATTAAAATTACAAAGCACTGAATAGTCTCTGTTTAAATAAACAGAAATTGTATGCGTGATGTTCAGACGTTGGCATAAATGATTCGCGAGCTTACAATCGTCGGATCTAAGAGTAATCAATCAGCTATTGAATCCGATAATTAACGTCGTCTGCAGGTACGTTTTACAGTTCAATTCAGTGACGACATGTATGGAAACCGGAGAACGGTTGCAAATTGGGTCCCGACGGTCGATTCTTTGAATGCCGATTCAAGCTGCACGTTCATTCGCGGAGTTAGATTGGTGTGTTATACGGCACTGGAAATACTCAATTATTTTCGTGGGAATGGAGGCTTTAAATGAAAAGCAGGTGGTACCCTATAGTTGCGAGAGGGTCTCGATAAAACTGCATTCATCGATCGTTATCTCTTGTGTAATTAACCCACTTTTGAGCCCAGAGCTCGTTAGACTTTTATCGGCGGCCCCTTTTTTTCCAATAGAAACATTTCGCAGACTTAAATTGTCGCTACAAAGTAAGGATACGAGAGACTTTAATTAGTAAATGCAGCAGACGCAGTCGCTAAATTTTTTCATTAAAACGATGATAAGTTTCAACAAAATACCCAAAAATAAAAAAATAGTTGTACGCTTTTTTCATGATCGTAAATTACACCGAATTAATATTAACTGTTAATATCATTAGACATTTTCCATTCCATGGACGCGACAGAACTATAAAAATTATATATCTTGGCATATGCATAGATAAAATCATAGATGTAAATCATAACAAATCTTACAAAAAATGTACATGAAACAAAATATATGTACGAGCCACATAAGCTGTCACATGGAAGAAAATTTACTCAGCCAAGATAACAGAATTGTTATTCTAATAAAACTAACAAAACTTAAATAAGTCATAACCTCAGTTCACAAATAGCTGACAAATGGATGCTCAGAATTGAAACAGATTATTCATGAGCAGAATTAATGAAACAAATAGAAAAAAAATGAATGTATTGAAATTAAAAAAAACAATAAAGGTGTGTCACGCACATACACACGCAAATACAGGGCGAAAGAGCGGATAAGAAGGAAAGACGAGAAGGGGGTCGTCGTGGAAGTAGCAAATTACCTGTTGCTCCAACCCCGGAGCCTTCTCGCTCGCCGGGCTGCCCTTGCTTCGAAAAAACACTTTTACCCTGCTTCTTGTATCCTCGGATTTAATTAAATTTCGCGCAGCCTTCCGCAACGCGCATTTTACATTGCGGAGTAGCTTACGAAGCCGTGATGACGAGACTCTTGGCAAGATCTGAAGGATCAATATATTCGCTAGTTCTAAAATAAACTAGCAGCCTCGTCCTTCTGATTTTTTTCAAGAAACATAAGGTAAGTCGCTGTGCTCAGGGAAGTCACGATAATTCGGGTCTGGATTAAAATATCACAGAATTAATGGCACCTCGTTGACTCGTATCACTGCTGTCAAACGTCTCACCAAACTCGCAATCCTGACGAGCTTCCACCCTCGAAAAAAAACTACGCTACCACACGTTCTCGTCACTCGACGCCCAGACACTTGTCTATGACACAAGTTGAACCATGAATGGAACCCGTGTGCCTTAGAGCAGCCGCAGGGTTGCTCCGAGCTTGTGCACTCTGATCTGGAAGACACTCCGCTTTTCCGACAGTCAAAAGCTCCAAACGCACGCGCATTCACGAGCATCGAGCTTTGCGCCAGTCCAGAACCAAGAAATCCTTCCCGATAAATTCCATATCGTACAGTTGGAGAAAATTATGGGATTAGTAACTACTAGCGACAACTATTCGCTTTTAGTTTGTACGATGACTTTTTTTTATGGTTGACACAAATATCAAATTATTATCAAAAAAGTAATTGTTAATAAATTGTTACCAAATTGTTACCCTAAGGTAAATTTACGAGTGGTTGCACACGGCTCAATGACCGCACTCCGCAACATTAAGAAAACCGTAAATCCAATTGCAATTGTAAAAATTGGTAGAGCACCATCGATATTTCAATGTCTTCTAGGATAATTGTCATATGCCATATTGTGCAAATTGTAATAGAATTTAGAGCATCTGTTTAGGTCCGCATGTTGCGGAGATAGTTTTATCATATTTCCTATCGAAAATGCTAAAAATAGGCGAAAGTTTTTTATCTTCCATCATTTGGTTTTCACACATTTTCGGTATGGAATATAGCTTTTGCTGTTTGTGTGTAATGCAATTACACAAGTGTTCAAGACAATTTTTACAAAAATCTTCGTTCATCCTTTCTAGTAGAATATAGTTCAAATTTCCATTGAGGCATTTACGAATCTATTAGATTATGCTTCCTATTTCTGCCTTTTCACGCAGCACTTATCGATTCAAAGGCTTTATAGCTTTTCAATCGATTGCACGCAATTGCACGCCATCGGAAGTATGATGTTTCCGATGGCGTGCAAAAACTTGAAGGTACATATTGCAAGAGAATATCGAGTGACCCGGTTTCGAAATGATTTTTCTATGAATATTAAATTGGGTCGTCCGATTGACTCAGCGTATTTTCAACGTTTTTTTCTTCACTCCAGGAATCGTATTCGCCAGAGCCAATTTACTGCCGTATGCATCGTGTGTCCTTGGCAAAAGGGCGATGTTTGAAGCTCTGTCGCGATGAATCTAGGTCAAGCGCAAAATCAGGCTCTCTAGGCCGCGGAACCATTCATGTTTCCACGTAGCTTTCACCGCCCCCGTCGTCGCTATCGTTCTCCGCAAATCGATACCAGCCGGCTACGCAACAAGTAAAGCATGGCGATTCTGCAAAACGCTAGCAATTCGAATCTAAGAAAGCTTTCTCGGCTCTGAATTTCACAGAACAGCTTAAACTACAAAATTTCCACAAAAATCGAGCTTAACAAGCATTAACAACTATTTCTACTTATAGAGATTGGCAAAAAAATTGTGAGCGCCAAATGACTTCTTTCACTGAACAAATACGAATGCCCGAAAAATCCGTCGACGATTCACAATCGGCCGAATTAATCGGTAAAGAAAATAGCAATTCCCGTAGCGTTTTCAACGTCCAAACGAGTGGAGAGTCTCCGATAACTGAGCGCTTTCCTCGAGGGTGGGGATTGAAATCCGCATGCGCGAGAATAACGAGCGATTTCATTCTCGCTCGGGCGGTGCGAGCAGTTGCTCAGGGCGATTACTATAGATTCCTTTTCGTATAAGAATTCCGTAAATTATTGTATCTTCTCGTTTCCCAACTTCCTGCAGTAGATGAGTAGAGACTGATGAGTATTAATTAAGAAAGATAATAAGTCAGGTTTGAAAGAAATGGAGAAATGGAGACGAATAGCTTTTAACATAAAACAACATCGATTTATTTAACACAAATGCTTGCACGTTATCATAGAGGTTCATAATAATGACGATAATGATAATCATATTCACATATACATGAAATAAGGCACGTCTGATATTATATTAATTAACGCCGGACGTCGCCGAATAAACGGTTAGCGCGACGATTCATATGTCACTTTCTCTTACGATATGCTACATCCTTACCAAATGTAGAAAATGTCATATGCATATGTATGCGGATATATACATATCATATATGAATATTCATTTTATATAAATGTCTGTTTTCGTGTTTTTACTTTTCATCTCGTTCCTCTTTTTTTCCTTTTTCTTGTTTCTTTTTTTCTCATGCGCACTTCTCGCTCATTCGAGCTGAACTCACCGACATTTCACGCATTTCAATACACTTTTGGTGTGCGAGAACGCATCGGCGCAAGATTCGCATTTAAATCACACATCACCTCAAAATTCGACATTCTCACGACAGTGATAATCCAACGATATTAGGTTTAATCTCTCAGTTACATAATTATAATCGAAATCACTATTTTTATAGTACCTAGTTAAGCACTCGCCTTTTCGTACACACCTATCGCTATTTTTTTCACCAAAGGTTTGTTTTCTCTTACGTAATTACATTAACGCGTATTTTACTTATCTGTATATAAAAATGCATCAATTTTAAAGCTATTGGCACACGTGAAATCGTAGATTCGGGCGATTTACGTTCGCCACGCGACTGTCGAGTTGGTGATTAAATTCGCGTGTCGAACTTACTGACGCGAACAGAATTTGCGAATTCATTCAGGTGCTAATTGGCTGCGCGATGCGTCACATTTACCATGTAGGTCGCTTTACTTCGGCCATCGGTTCGATAATCCCGAAAGAAATTACCAGAGGCCATTTCATTAAATTGTCACAATGTTTTTTTTAACATACAAATTAGATCGAGTTTAAACGCATCGCGCGGGTCATCGCAGAACATTAGTTAGTTCGATCTTTGTCTTACTTATCTTTTTAAGGATATCTAATGAAACTGGCGTCAAGGTATATTATATTATAATATTTTACACGAATGTACAAAATCTGGCTTCGGAATGCAACGCTCTCGTTCTTTACATTTTCTTAATGTTCTTTCTTCTTTATATTCTAATATCTAGAGTAAAAAACGAACTATTTCCCTGGCGTTAACTCTCGCGTGGGTTCCTGAATATTATGATAATGATATAATTTATTCGACGTTCCCGAAACGCGGAATTCAAGAACTCATAAGAAACTAATGCTATGAGCGTTCATGAATTCCAGTGAATTCCGCGAGGGATAAAATGATTCCCAAAGGAAAAAAATCCATGTTGGAACTATTCGCGAAAACGTCGAAATATGGAATGTATTTTATAACGGGAAACACTTTCGGAGATAAGAGCTTAGATCTCTAAGAAAAAACCAAAAAAAATGTGGAAGATAATTCGCGCAACAATTTTTGCGCTTCTTATTTACAATTAATTCTGCAGTCGACGGTTCATTTGCCCCGTGAATTTGGCATTGCGAATTCTCACGTGCTACATGAAATAATTCGATCGTTACGATTGAAAGAACCTACGACTTTCGGGGTGAGCGAGAAAAAAAAATTTAACGTAAAATTCTAACTAATCTACATATCTCAGAGTGAATGAATTAGTTGAGTTGCAAGTTCCGATTAACGGAAAAATTAATATTACGACTTATCGTCCCGGTGTCGAATAATCGCACGTACATACATTCACCAAGCAAAGAATAAAACTAACTGTCCGGATTTCGTTCCAAAATTATTCGCTGACGTTTTTCTGCAAACAATTTTAAATTACGAAGGTGCAAAAAAATTGTTAATTACATCTTCCATTGAGATGCACGTAAAAAAATCGATTTTGTGGTTCACATTCGAAACTACCATTGATGAGTATTTTAGTTTCCGTTGAATCAGTTCGAAGAAAAATGCTTGAATTCGAGTTTTCTTTTTTCTCTACAACATTTCGACAAAACGAAAAAGTAATAAGAACAAATTCTCATATGCTCCGTCGACAAATTTCACGCCACACGGTTGGGATCGCAAAAATAGAGAACACGAATAGTATTGACTCAGTCGGTATGACTTCCGTCGTTTCTAGCGAGTGGAATCTTCATAACAGTGAGTAGAGCATACAGATATTCGCTTTACCGACGGTTTCGCGGCTTAGACAGATTTTATACGTTAGGAATTTGTAAAATATTGTGCTGTTCAGTTAATCGACAGTTTGTCTTACTCTTCTCGTCCCCGAATGCTCTATATTTAATTCTAGATGACAGTTATAATTAATTCGAAAGTAACGATCGTCGACACCGAAAAGTCGTAATGGCGGATTTAAATCTCTCTGAGCGTTCGCCACTCAAAGGGAAGTTAGCCGGCAGCTTGGGAAATTTACGGCAGACATTCGTATGACATGTAGAATTTAATACTACGTAGAAAGTCGCGAGTGGCGCGGGCTGCGCTCGATTAAACGAAGACTTCAGCGAATCGTTGAATCCTTGAGATTGGATGATATTCGAAACGTGTCGAGTGCTTTTCCCGCTGACTCGACAGTTTCACCATTCGAATACCAAGCTCCGAAAGCCCAGATCCTTACGAGAAAATCGGAACGAGAAGGAGATGACGACACTCGGATATTATTGGTTTCCGGATGAATATCTCGATACGACAGACGAATCCGCAACGTTAGAACTTTACCAATCGACGATTTTGAACAGTAGGTCCGTTCACTCCGTCGGGAATTCTCTCTCGATTCCTCTACGTGTATTTATTACGAGTATTTGCCTAGCGAATCTCCGGTACATCGGGAAATGCCACAGAAAGTTGTCTATCTTGCTTCTAGCGATCTCCCGAAACGGTCGTTTGCGGAGTAATAGCGTTGGTCGGTTAGCCACCATGCTTCGCTATCGGATCCCCGATTGTGGTTGATGTGATGACTCGAAAAGGCGCTATATCACAGCTTCGATGGATCGTAATTCTCGAAGGACCATCTCTGCCTTGCTCCAGTTGGTGAGCATTCTTCCATCAGCAGACGCTGCTTACTCTCCGTAATGGCCAAGCACTTGTCGCTACTTCCATGCCTGATTTGCTTGCTCTGAAATTAAACAGAACTCGTTAAAAATCGATCGCGTTTAAGGTCATCAAAAAAAAAATAGGTCGCCACATTTGCCCCTCTAGATATACTTTTTTAACCATTCTTCTCGATGTTTTAAATCAGTTTCAGTAAAATTAAGAATCTTAACAAAAAAACGAAATTGTACGGAAAGAAAGCTTTTATAAAAAAAAAAAAAAGGAGAAATATATACGGGCCAATCCGCTCCAATTAGACCTAGGTCTAACCCTTGACCTCCCAGATTTGATCGTCAATTTTTTATGTCGTAATTCTAACTAAAAGGGACGGAGATTTTATTTTATGAAATATTTTGTTACTTATCACCGCTTCTAAACATGAACAAGATGATTGTTATTTAAAAATCTGGAATAATTCTTTGAAATCCTATGTTATATTTAGAAAATTTTTAAACTTCGACTCTGGGTGGGTCTGAGTCTCGTTTCTATTTTTTGTTTTTATTATGATGCCCATCCTTTACACCGACCAGATCCGAAACGTCAAGGGTCAGACCCAGGGAAAATTGATGTGGATTGCTCCACAAATTATTACCTGAGGATTATAAATCCATTGTTGATTTCCCTTACTGCCGTGGCAAGGATAAAGGATGACGTCACTGCCGCTGTAATCTAAGCAGGATTCATCTCTGCGGATTTCACCAGTTTTGCTGAGCATCCAGTACTGCGAAAAATCAAAAATATTTTTAACACTCCTCTCGAAGCATCGAAAAATTGCCTAGATAGAGGTGCGTTTCTGGCGAGCGATTCCACGTTTCACTAACTCGATCAATACATCCCCGTGCGGAATATGAGATGGAGAATATTGACGTATAGTAAAATAAAGCCAAGCTCTAAAAAAGCACCTTGACGGCTCGAACGTCGAATATTCTCCAAAACAGTTATTTTTTAAGCATTCAAAAAGAAAATTCATCCCGGGTGAGCTGAGTCTAACGTTAAACATGCACGATATCGAACAATATCAAGTGAAATTTGATGGTGCATCGTAGCATGGCAAATTAATTTCAACTTGACGTGGAAATGATTCGAATCTCGATAGCGCTTGCGATACTGCAACGATGAGGAGGAAACTGGTAACGAGCATTCGGGCATCAATAATTGCGTCCAGTGGTCCCGGAAATTGCGTTTATCTCCAGCATCCTCAGCGCACTCGATAGATCGACAGTAATTTCAATTTCACGCGGTTCTCCTTCGCTACTGACGTTGACAAAAAAATATTTGTTTTTGTTCCAATCACTGCCAGAAACGTCACTCTACATTAAAAAAAATTATAACCACTATTTTGGCAGCATAACCAAAAGCGTTTGAGAAAGGATTCATGCGTGTATGCCGAAAATAATTAGCATTTTTTCAAGCAATGCTACAAGCGGATTACGAAGCAAGTTGGCTATTTAAAAAAAAACCCTCATTTCAAGTAAGCGTTAAATTTTACGGTTTTTTTTTTTCATCCAAGCAATTATTTGGTGCCTTTTTGTATGTGCTTCGGGATTAATTAAAGCCTGCGTACCAGTTAGTTCCCCTAATTACAAAAAAAAAAACATGAACACGGTCTTCGTAAATAGAGTATCAATCAAAATCCATTGAATTTCCGCCGCTGCTATATTAATAAAAAAAGGTTGTTGTTTTTCCAGAGAAGTGTGTAAAGTTCTTTCACACTTCTCGGGGTCGTAGTTGGAAAGATACAGAGTACAGAAAGACGCGCTTCGTATGATTGCCAGAAGTGGTCGTCGGTCAAGAGTCACGCGGGTGGAAATTTCATGACTAGAGAAATTGCTTGCTATTTTCGAGAGAGCAAAGGATGTGAGCGCGAGCTCCTGCAACGTTATAGTGGTGGTACTCGTCTATTCGTCTCTTAGTGAGTGTCGAACGACGAGGCCACCTTCATTTTCCCCGTTCGAGCCACGTCCAAAAGAGTAATTACCGTGAACCACGGCTTAATTGCGGGAGTAAATACCTAAATTAAAGTGGTGCTTTACGAGAGCCAGTCTGGTAGTTCCCAGACACGCACACACTACGCGTATCTCTGTGTTACAGTACAGAAACGTTCCCCACACGGACTGATTGTGTTTTTGTATGTAACTAGTTATCTACAATTATAGTAAACGCGTACATGTGTGTGTGTGTGTGTGTGTACCCTCAAAGCTCACAATCGTGCCCCATGTATGTCCTCTAATGAGAAACTGCAGGACCGCGAACGTGCTGATGAACGGACACTACGCGCACGTTCGCCATTTGGTCGAGACAAAGGTTAATATAATTTTTTAGTCACACGATTGTTCATCAGTTCGACGGATAAGGACAATATCCCAGCCCTTTGAATTGTTCAGAGCAAATTTATACAGGGTTTAACACTTTTATTTGGTGGGAATTAGTAACAGACTGGTAAAAATTGTAGAATCCTATTTGATAGATGGAAGAGTGAATTGTACTTGAGACCGAGTAAAGTACCGCGTTTAACTCTTGATCAGAAAGAGAAGTTTAGTAAATAATTTGGTTACTTTCATTTATGAACTAATAGCTGAAACTGTTGTTCACCAGTTTGTCAAATAATAGCAATGGCCAAACTCTTTGAATTATTCAAAACGAATTTATACAGCGTTCAACGCTTTTATCCGCTAGGAATTATTAACAAGCTGCTCAAAATGCTAGAAATCCAACCATTATTTTGTAAGCTGCACAAAAATATGCAAATCAATAACTCCGCCATCAACCTTATTTTGAGCAGCGTGTCAGCTGCCG
The DNA here is from genome assembly GCA_949699805.1 of Tromatobia lineatoria. Classification (NCBI taxonomy): domain Eukaryota; kingdom Metazoa; phylum Arthropoda; class Insecta; order Hymenoptera; family Ichneumonidae; genus Tromatobia; species Tromatobia lineatoria. The sequence goes on along the minus strand of OX453040.1, from coordinate 999,341 downwards.
CGCAGCTTCGTATAATATTTCAATTAATCATACGTGCGTGATATTTTATTAACACGGTCAACCCGTCTTCTCCCGCAGGGTTAGCTACAGTATAGAACTATCGGTCACTGAGTTGGCGCAAGTTGCCGGGCGGTCTCGTCTGTCAGCCGTGCCCGACGATTAATTCGACGACGTTGTTCGCCGATTAAGAACAACGGCTGGAGATAGCACGAGAGGCTTTGGGTTAGTCGTCTGCTGCAGCAGGAAGAGTCCGTGGTACGCGGTTACTACCGTTGAACGTTGCGGATGCAGTACGTCGACGATTGATGAGCAACAGCGTCAGATTAACCGCGTTACTGATTACGAGAAAATAGACTGCTATCAGCGAGCAACCGCAATACAGCATTCCTCGAGCTTTCTACTGTTAAGCTTTAACCCCTTAAATTGTGAACATTTAGCCTCGTAACTTGGTCGCAAAATTACGAAGCGAAAATTTGCCGCGTCGCGAAATCTTGACGTGGCACGATAATTTGTAGATGAACCAGAGGTAATAATGATTGAAGCCATCCTTTCTCCGTTGACCCTTAGAATAGAAAGGGAATTGCGATCGACAACGAAAGATAAGCGAGTGCAAAACGACGATTCACCACGCCACGTTACCCACTACCGCGAATTTTAATCAGCGGTCGTTAATCGCTGCTTGTTGAGAAGATACTCGCACCTGAGTCCTTAAAAAGTCTATTCACACGCAAGTACCTTTTTCAGAGATCTTTCGTTACTTTCAAACAAGCACTTTGCTGATTCAGCTTGTAATTTATTTGTCATTGAATATTCAATGAAAGTGAATTGCAAGACATAAAATATTATTCATCTTATTCGTACAAAAGGCTTTCATTATATTTTTTGCAATGGATCTCATGGAAAATAATAAATGGACAAAAGTAACGGAAACTCGTTACATTTGCTTTTTATCGTTTGTTGTCATGAAATTCACTGCAATTAAAAGAATTTTATGTTATTATAATCTCAAAATATGTACTGACATACCAGGCAAGTATATTTTAGGAAAAAATACCGGTAACAGTGCCATCACAATAAATCGATAAAAAATCAAGAAAATTTGCGTATTTGAAAGTAGCGTCAGCGTAAAAATATTGGAAATATCCCAAAACCTTGGTCAGTTAGAATGTAGAGAGTAAAAAAAGATTAAAGGAAAAACATCTACCGGATGCCCCTTGTTATATTATTTTTGTCCTCCTTAGATATTTGTATTTTTATATGCTCTTGCTTTTCGAATGGAGCGTGCAACGGTGGCTGTACCTGATTGCCGCCCTGGCGGTGACAAGGCCACAGCCCCACCGGCTGGTGCAGGTCTTCCGGTTTTCCTGACGAGTCTATACACACGTCGCTATCGAGTTGTCTTATCTGCATTAAAATTCAGGACGAGTTTACCGGATGGAAAAAGACGCGAGTGTTCTTTCAAAAATATATCAATACTATTTCGTGCGTACGACGATCACCGGTTTTCGCTCCTCCCTGCTTCGTTTTTCTTTACCCCATAGACGAACACAGACACACATAAATAAAAGCTTGGCGACATAACAAAAATATACAAGACTGGTTATGCTTAGGATTTAGGTGTTAGGCTAAATACTAGATACAAAGCTAAGACAGGTTCATTATTTCGTTGAAAAATTGCGAATTTGTTACCTATAATTTGGAATTTAAAAAAAAACACGTCTCCGAGGTTTGTGAATATTTTGTTCGCAAGCTTACATCTAAGCCCACTTTGGAAAAAATCGAATTGAAATTTTCAATGACTGCCGTTATTCTGATTATTAAATTTTGTCCTATAGAAGACTGCCTTATACATCACGTTTCAAGGGAAAAAAAAGTTTCTTCAAAAAAGAATTTTGCGTCGATGAGCAATACTTTTACTAAACGATAATAAAAACTTTTGAGAGAATTCTTCAAGTTTCGTTAAGATATCCGCTATTTACATAAAAAAATAGAATCGATAACACTGCTATTTATAGAGAAAACATTTCTGAAGTGTGCTTCGTTTTTCATCCATTTTCTTAGATGTAAGCTAATACAAAGCAATATAATAACTTTGCAATTATTCGCTCAAAACTAAAATTAGTAGGTAAGAAAATTGGCAATTTTTCACGGACAAAAAACATCGATCAAAAATTGTAGCGGGTTTCGGTGGAGGAGCCTAAAAATTTGGATCAGCGGTGTTTTATAATCTACCTGGTTGCCGCCCTGTCGATGGCAGGGATAAAGTCCGGCTGGTTTGTGCAAGTCAGCCTTGCGGGCCGGCGAATCCAGACAAGTGTTTCCGCCCTCGCCCAGATTACGAACCTGTTATGGTTAGTTTTATTGTTTGTGGTTAGTCACGACTTAACGAATAACACATACTTCGTAAGTAGTTACAGCAACAACGATATTGATCAATTATTCGTACGATGAAAGATTGCTGACTCGTGTTGCTGCGTCATGTCGTTGTTCACTCGCTACTTCGCGTTCATATCGCATGACCTGAAATATGAACTACACAAGTCTACAATATGATTATTCAAGCTATCTCTTGTTCCTAGAGTTGTGAGCCTCCGTTACCTTTTGACATGAAGATTCCTGGTCAAATTATTACCTCATTATTATATCCTGCATTAATTATAAAAATATGTTTCAATTTATTCAATAGCTGAAATAAGAAAATTATGAATATAAATTCACGGAATATTTTGGGTGAAAATAAAGAAATGCATTCTTCCGTTTCTCTTCCCATGGATTATGTACGGCACCATTATTTAATGCGAATTTCCGTAAAATTTCTCGAATTTCCATGAAGATTTTAAATCTCGCTTTTTCTTGTATGCAATTCAATTGTAACTGTTTCTGTCAGCGCCATATAAGAGAATTTACCTAAGGGCTTTTGCATATAATGCTATTATTCTATGCACTAGGACAAAAAGATGTACAGCCGACGTGACATGCCCTACATCGCACAACTTTTGTATTTCCTTGAATCAGTATTTTAAATCAAAATGTTACAAGTTACATAAAGTAAAAGATACCACCAGAACTTTCGTATTTTCTTGAAAAAGATTGTCAGCTTTGCTAAATCAAAGTCACTGGTGGAATAACTGCTAATCTAGCACATCGTAAAACCTTCTGACTATTCAGAGCGATCTCAAAAAATAAAAGTGAAAAAGGTTCGTTGTTGTGGAATATAAATCCCGTTTATACACTGATTATGACTTTTATGCTCGAGTGAATGGAAATATATTCTGCTTGATGCTACCTCGATAATTAAACTGTCTATTTGAACTACACACTTTATTAACGCGCGAGCTGATTCTCTGTGATGTGATTCTCGTATTTATGCCCGGCTTAACTAAATATGGCAGTATGTGTACTATATAAAAGTGATTACGCAATAAATTCGATACATGCCCATATGAACCTATGCTCCGAGCCTCGGAGAAAACTGCTTGCAGCGCAACCAGCGTTCATAATTGCCCGTGCGTATTGGCTAGTTCAAACGAAGATAATACAACCTAAAGGATTTCCACCACTGTCAGTCTATTTCGAATATTTTCCCGAAACAACTACGCTCTGCGCTTTTTCAGTCACCCTTCTCACTGCCGTTACGAAACAATTGACTATAACTCAAATTAAAAACGTAGATATTGAGACGTTCTAACCACATTAACCAATTGTTTGTAGCCATTTCAGCGGGTAAAAAATTACGACATTTATTTGTGGCCCATTAACACGACCTGGATATCTCAACAACGAGTATATGGATGTTAATAATATTGACTTTTGAAAAAATTTGCAAAACTTTTGAAAAAATTCTATTTACACGGAATAAATTAGATCGATGACGCTGATATTCATCGGGAAAAAAAATTCCTGTAGTATGCACCGGTTACGAGCGTCTACTTGAATGTGAGGTCTTAATAAATCAAAGATAGATTTCGCGCTGATGCGTGACATATTTGCGTAGCTCGTTCGAATGTTTCGCGTCCTCGTCTAACGATGAACTCGCCGAATCCATGGGAAGTTAGGTCAGCAATCGCGATTTCTCAGCTTATACGAAATTTGCTGTCGCAGCAGTTTGAAAGGTTCACCTCGCTGGTTCACCTGCTCGAAACCCGAACATCAGCAGCAGGCTCAGAGGCGGAGGAGTTTCCTCCTCGTTGTCTGCATCGTCGGGCAGTCCTCTGGAATAAAAACTTGTGATTCATGACCCAACGTCCCTGCCCTCGATAAACTTCCAGGCTGGCTGGGTGCTGGCTCTTGCATTATTATTAGCTGTGCAGGACTTACAAAAAATAAAACACAAAAATGCCGTAGAAAATATGGCAAATTAAGGCGGCACGAAAGCTTTCATTCTCAGGTGGATATACGGTACTAATTTATATTTGAAAGGGACATACTTTTCCGCTAATGCGGTAATATGTCTAAATATATCTTGCGTTTCTACGTTGATTTGATTTAATGGATCGAGCGTAAATTTAATTATGGAGCGAGACCAACATTTTGTTAAGCTTCACCGTTCGTAATACCTTTTTTGGTTGTTAAAGGCTTTCATCTTGGTAAATTTGTATAAAATCCTTCATTTTTATTATTATTCTAATAGTTTATACAGCCAAGAATACTGTGTAAAATTCAGAAGCCCCAATTCAACGTATTATAGAAGTTAAAGCCCGTTAGATGAGCTTACTGCGCAAAACTTTAACCACGGTTTTTTGAAACCGTTATTTTCACAATCGGTAACCCGAATAATATCTTAAAAACGACAAGACAGATTTTAAAGAATATCAATACAGCGCAAAAATATCTTGAAAGTGAGGAAAAGTTATCTCGGAATTTGGGAAATTACACAATCACGATGCCGGTAAACGTGACGGTTTTTGGGATTATTCAACGTGTGCGCAAGATGTGCTTTTCCGGATAGCACGGTTGGCAGGCCAGGAGCTTTCCGTGCTAACTATAAATTCTCGTGGGTATACCGTCTACGTGATTTAGTTGGCAGCCAGAGAGAACGAGAGGGTATCCCAAAGACTGGATTATAACTATTGTGGAGGCATGGAAATGGACAGGACGAGGGAAAACGAGAGAAACGGAAGAAAAGTGAGAAAAAGGGAATGGGGTAAAACGTAAGTTTAAAGGAACCAGCGATGCATGCTGAAATTGTTATTTTACATGCGGTACTGCGTTTCGTAGCGCTCGTGTAAAATACTGATGGAAAAATGTTGCCTCGCTTGTCGGCATTTTCGTTCTGTTTCAGCTTATTACGAGATCATACTTTTAAAAAAAAGCGCGTCGACATCTGCGATTAATGTACGGACGTGAATTTTTGGAAAGTACAGAAAATACAAAATGCTTTTAACTAAAAAATAAATACATATTAAAGGGTCTGCATAAGCTTGGGAGCCAAGAAAAGTCAATTTTCGATTTTTTTTCTCACTATTTCAAATGTTTATATTCATGCCAAATTTGAGTTTTTTTTAATCCAAAAATATTTATTTTCGTTGAAATTCTTCAACTTTCCATTTCCGAAATTTTTTGAATTTGAGTATAGTGCTCGGTTATAAGATATAAACTGTCATAAACTGTCCAAATTTAAAGTCAAACGGACAAATAGATTATTCAGCAACACTTTGTGTAAATAATAATAATGATGTCATTATTCATTAATATTTTTTAATAGAAAAAACTTAACCTTGACAAGATTATTTATTCATTGTTTAATCAATCCTGACCTCGTCATCCGAAAACACCCGAAAGAATTTTTTTTTAAATATTCCTGCTCAATGGCCTCAAGTTCTTATGAACCCTTAAATTAGCTATCATGTTTCATAAAATTATCCGTAACCTGAAGATTGTTTGCGGGTGCGTCGGATATATATCAACTCATTGGCATCTCGAAAACGAGCGTATATGAAACGATAAATAAAGAGTGGTTGTAAACGAGAGAGCATAAACACTCCGAGGGCTGGAGATTGAGTACGGTAATTGGAATCGAAGGCGGTAGTCATATCGTAAGTCCGAATGCAACGCCGGCAACGGTTTCGAGCGTATCAATCAATTTGCGATTTATCGTCCGGCAGCGGGCGATGGCCGGTCAAATTAATGCACTATCAATTGCGGGGCGATCCGTTTTGCTACTGGCTCACTATAGGAGCAACGGGTTCTCATCGACAGCTAAACGTCGGAACACCTATTCAAACATCTACGCGATTAATTGCTAGCCCAACTATGTGTATAATTGTATTGATCAAAACGACTTTGATTCAAATCAACACATTTACGTTGTCATGATTGCTGCAATTGAGAAGATTGCTATGAGTGCTAAATGGAAGGAGGAGTCGCATACGATTCTCATCAATCTAATCATCCACCCACGAAATTTATGTCCTAGAGTTTGAATTTATCTGAGTTTGATTGCACGACCGTTTACCCATTCGATCAGACGAAAGCTTTCGTTCCATTAATGATTGAGTGATAAATCATTGATGATTTAACTGATCTACACTGATGAGTTAGAGACATGCGGGTTTTTGGATGAATGATTTTGTAATTTGTAGGGTTTCGTTCTCGCCATCTGCGACATTCCAGTTTGCCCCAGATTCGGTCTCGGTTAAATTGTATCTGTAACATAACTGAAATTGGTCTTGGTATAAATGCAGTATTGGTTCTTACCTCGCCGGAAGCTACCGCTTCTCCCGGTATGAAGAGCTCAGGATAAACATTGTCGAGATACCACTTGAATGATTTGCAACCCAACTTCTTCCTTAAGGCCTTTCGATCCGATACGTCTCCGTAGTTGCCCTGTAAAATTGTCATTCAAGTTTTTACGACCCTAAACGTGACAACCTAAAAAAGTTTTTATGAGTAAGGAAGACAAATGCATCAGTCGTTGGGATAAAGTGTCAGAAGAAAAGCTTTATGTTAATCTGTCGGAAAAAGTCTTTATGTTGAATTGAGATTAAAAAAAATGTCTTTGAAGTGAAAAATTGGTTAAAGTCTGTGAGAAAGGGGATGTTGAGGTTAGACTCTCAAAAAAAGTCTGGCACTCATTCATAAATTGTAGAAAAAATCAACACGCCATGAAATTCCATCAGAATGACATTCTTAATTTAAATTCAATATAAGAATTGAATTTACAACTCTGCTATTTGTCTAGTATGTTAATCTGACAGTTGTCTAACGAATCCATATTTTATTGGTACCCACTGTAATGTACAAATTCCTTTTTATTACGATGGAAGAAAGTTTTCCTCACAGTATATTTTTCTGCTGAATGTACTTATGAATTTAATATGAGTATATTGATCAGTGGAATATACTTCGCGAGAGAAATAAAACCATTTTGCTGCATGTGGCAATCGAGAGTGTAGAAAATTCGCAGTGCAGAAGTAACAGAAAAGACTGTTGAAAGCTTTTATATCGATTCGCTTTCAACTGTTCGCACATGGTCTGATAGTGAGAAGCTTAGTAAGATAACCGCTATGTAGATCCACTCACCTTGTCGTGACCTATTCTCTGATAGTAGTACTTGGCGTACTCGTCCAGCCACACTTCGCTCAGCCTTATGCTGTTCCTCTTGAGCACGTTCACTCCGCTGCGCCACTTGTACGGCGAGCGCTTTCTGAAGATGTGTCCCACGTGTGAGCAGGGCACGATTTCCAGAGTACCTGTGTCAGGGAAAGGCACAGAGAGATAGTCGAGGGTTCGAAAGACTTGGCACGACGGTGCAGTTGCTCGTGAATAATAAGCTCTCAAAGAATTCTCCGAGCCCGAGGATCGACCGCGAATTCCAACCAACGAATACGTAGAGAAATATTTGAATAAACGCGTTATTGTACGAGCTACGATGTTAATATTACGATTTTTCGGAGTCAATGTTTTCATATTATGCGAAGAGAAAATAATAAAATGTGCCTACCACCGCACATCCACGTTTTGAAGGAAAGCTCGAGATTCTCGCCACCCCAGATGTCGAAGCCACTGTCATAAGTACCGAGTCGCTCGAAGAAAGCCCGGTCGATGGAGAAAAGACCGCCAGCCATCGTTGGCGACCAAACTGGCTCCGCTGGATTACTGTGCCTCTTCTTCTCACGCTCCGGTACCGCGTGCCAGTTGAACTGTCGGAAAAAAGGAATTCCATCACGTAATCAGAACTCGTCGCAAGTACTCGAAGGTACTTCTGCATTCTTCTTTCTAAGATTAAACTCTGGTCACGTGAAGTTCATTCTTAAGTCACGTATAATCAGTTCCGAATCTATTAAATTTTTTTCGATCATTAAGGGCCTTGATAATGTAAACAAGTATTTTTCGGCAGCTCTAAAGAGCCTTTCATGTTTTTACTTTTGATGAAAAATAAGCTCGGAGATTTTATTATTTTTCTGCTGCCTCATAAAAAAAAAACATTAATATCGTGAAAAAAAATTGTATTTATTTTGAGATTGACATTTTTTAAATGCTCCTAAGTAACCGCTAGATATAAGTAAATGAAGGTATTTCTCAGCACCTCTACATTGAAAACTTAAAAAAATTGTAATTCTACCTGAAGGTTCCAGTCAAAGCCTCCGACATTAACACCGCCGGAATCTCTCCAGTGATATTCCAGTGTGGTATCATCGATCACGTCAATTACCGGGCATACTACAGTCGTCGGATTCTGCGCTATTCTATCCAGAAGAGGTTCGAGCCAGCCTTCGGTGCACTCGCAGTGACTATCCAAGTAGGTTAAAACCGGTGCTTTCGCAGCTTCAGCGCCGAGAAGACGAGCTCTAATTAGACCCTCGCGTTTTGCAGCTCTGATTATCTTCACTTTTGGGTAATTCATCATGTAGTCCTCGAGTTGTCGCTTCAGATGAGCTGCAAATCAATTTGGACTTGTCATAAATCTGTTACACTTAATTTGCAGATGAATAGTGTAATGGTCAAGAGATATTTCGCGTATTAATATTGCGGCAATACGTCGTTTTAACAGAAAACGATTCTACACATGAGCCACTCTACGCAACGACAATTCTACTCATGGCTCAATTGAATACAACCACAACTGTCACCATGCTCAACTGTGAACTGAACCAACTCTGCACACGTTGAAATGCAACGGGTTTCTGTCTGTGTTGAAATGGGGTTGTGTCAAATTTGGGCAGGTGCAGTGCTGATGACGTATATAGATGAGCATTGTCACAATTGTTGGTGTGTTAATTCGGATCATGTGTACAATTGCCATTGTGTAGAGCCGGTGGTGTAGAATCACGCCCACTCTAACGTGATGACGAACCCAGATATTAGATGTCGGTTTCTTCACGGGAAATCCGATCATACTGTTATCATTACGTCAATGTTCTGTGACGCCAGGAAGGCGTAGTAAAAAGATTTCTATACCCGGAAATAATGCTGAAATCACTGAAAAGACGAGCATTAACGTCAACGGCGCTCTTTTAATGCTCATAATTTTTATGACACTATAAAAAAACGACCTTGTGCCGATATAACAAACGGGCTGGTAGTGAACGATGGAAAATAGGCAGATAAAAGCATTCAACGACATCACAATGTGGCCGGAGAAAAAGAATGCAACAGCCTCTATAAGATCGGATAATGAGAGGTATCAAGCTGTAATTTGATCATGCTTTACATTGACATTTCCAATTAAAAGTTTGATTTTTCCGGAATTTCAGTAATTTGCGATATGAGACAAATTTAAAAAAAAATGAAAGTTTAAAAAATGACTAGGTAGCTTATATATTGAACAGAAGGAGCTTCCGCATCGTCAAGCATACAGTTCTATGAAATACCCTTCAATATTAGAAAATAAAAATGAGAAATGTCAAAATAACTTAAAATTTTTTCATTAGTATCGAAAAAGAGCCGAATTTATTTTGTAACATTGAAAATAATTTTGCTTCGAGAACAAAATCTCTATTCACAAAATTTCCGATAATTTTTCGGAATTCTTATTATTGTTTGGTATCTTCAATTACATTTTATTTGCAAATATTTATAAGAAGCATCGTTAAGCAAGGCTTATAGTACGAAACAAAAACATGTTATTTAGATGTTCGTTGCACTCAGCAATATTGCGATGGGCCCCTGGGCATTTATTTGCCTAATGGAAAGCTTCCTTTCTATCATCCAGCACTAGAAACAATTCCACTATTGTATTCAATCCCTCAATGTAACCCAAAAAATCAATTATGATTGTTCGATTTTTCCTCCGGTATGGCTTCGAAATCTCATGGACGATGGAGCAAAAAAAAAGCTAATTCGCAAAAAGCTTTGTACATCGTAATCAGACATGAATATTCGTATGAAATTCTCGTTGCGAGAGTACGTGACTGTGGCGAAGCGATCGAGGATCAGCGACTGGAGGTACAGAACCAGGGAACAATGGAAGGCTCTGGTCTCTGTTCTGTCGCTATCATGGTGTTCTATTACCCAGTCATGTATTGTTATCTATCCGTTACATGCCGTTCGCCCCGTCTATTCGATCCTCGTACTATACAGATATATGTTTACGGAAGAGCATTGCGCTCTGCTGTCTACCGTCAGTCGAAAACCCTTCCGGGCAAAGTATGAAGCAACGGTAACAGCACAAAATGAAAACCATTCTTTATTCAGGCGGAGCGCGTCCCATTCGGAAGCCAGAGATATACGTATTAGAGAGAACCGGGGCTAGTTGGATGATACCTTCCTTTTTTTATTATTATTTTCCAATTTATTTACGTTCAGAGGACGCATTCACTGCGAAAATCATAAAACAACACATATATTCATAATATGCTTCTATTGAAAAACCTAATATTTAAACCCATCAAGTATGTAACAAGCAACGTAATTCCGCAATTTTGTAAAAACATATACTGTTCACCCAAACGGTGTGAGAAAAAAAGTAATTTTTTATCATCATTTTGAATCCTCGCTTTGTCATAAAGGCCTGAAGATATAATAATACATGGAACACCGGAACTTATTCATCGACTTGGGCTGAAAGCTGTGAGACGTTACAAATGTTTCTTTTCACCCAACATCATTTTGGTGCACTATATGTCTTTGCAAAATTGCGAAATAGTAGTGCTCGATATATAATTCATAAGATTTGAATATGAGATTATTCAATAGTACTATATCATCTACAGAATTTTTTTTCTTATGAATAGATCCCTTTATTAATTTGCAATATGAATACAGCGATATTATACTAATGCAAGCGTCAGTAAAATGTTTTAAATTTATTAAAATTAAAATAAAAAATTATTCATGGTACTCCTTTTCATAGTAGCTGCATGAAATCAATTCAATTACGAAAATAAACGAGGATTCTACGACGTTTAATTCATCTTACACGTGTGATTATTTGAGCTTTCAACGTATCCTTTTGTAAGTTCACTATAACATGAGATTTCGTATGGTCCGACTTTCGATACTAGTGATTCAACTTACCCCGGTCTATATGGGCTATGCATGATATTAAGGGAGTAGCTCAACGATGACGATACAGAGGAAGAGAAACTTTAATATAACGCGTGTATTATGATAAAACAATCGGTTTCATCGTGTTCTCCTGGAGCCAGTTACGGTAATGGGACACGCCACGTGTAGGCGTAGTACACAGCGTAGAAGTCGAAGAGGATCCGAGGCACAAGAGAGTTTCATCGGTGAAACGCGAACATGTTTATGAGTCTCCTTTACGCTAGCGGTATAATACATACGAACGATGTCGGCTTATCTCAAGCTTTTAAGGGGTTGTGCGTACAGTAGCTGGTTCCGCCTTTCACCCTCGTTTCCCGTCGCACTCTCGCCCTAGTCTTATAGACGGCTTAATCTTCGCACTTATTCTTTACATCCACATTCTACATGGCGGAGGACGTGTAACTCGATTGGCTCGTCTGACAGTCAACACTGACTTCTCGCGTGGCATCGCTCAGACGTAATTGCTCAATGGACACGAAATTTAGCTTCATTGTTGTGATATTGGAATTGCCAACCAAATATTGATCTTACGCGTCGCGGTTGAAGGAAATACTGTTTTTATATTGAGGATGTTTCATAGCCATTAAATTACAGAAAATGCTTTATTCAACATGAAGCACGCTGATATATATATACTCTATTCATTGTTGATGAATTTAATCGAGTCCGTTAAAAAAATAGTTATATTCTAATGGTTATTCCCAGTTGTGTATTAAATGCATTATCCTGACGTGGGTTGAGTGTTTTATATATAAAATGATTTGTGAATCTATGTGTTGATTTTTTTTAAATATCCGGCGAAATTCACATGTTATTGAGACTTAAATTCACTTTTAGTCTCACTTTTTCTTTTTTATATTAAATCGGATTTTCGAATGAAATATTGACACAGAAGAATGAAGAAGGGATGAAAGAGGCATTTTTTTTGCTCGTCGGAAAGGCCGGTGGCCGAGCCGTCAGGTCGTCATCCCTACTCTATCGTCCTGACGTTCAGGTAATGCCGCAGCAAGTAGGTCGTACAGGAGCGCGTGATAGATCGCGATTAATCGATAACACACGGAAGGGTGGAGACCGCCTGGTGTAACAAATCACCGAGACGGATCGCTGGCCCTGCGAAATCCGCCAAGTCCGGAGCGAAAGCGAACAAAGAGTGACGAAACAGTAACTGCGAAGTATATTATGTGCTAGTTCCTCGGACTTCAATGTACTATGAAACTGCTATTCTCGTGAATTTATGACAGAGTTTTCTACAACCGAAACTTTGTGTACATGGAGCAATCCACATCAATTCAACTTGGTTGACTCTCGACCTCTCGGACCTAGTCGGTCATTCATTATGTCGTTGTTCCAACTTTAAAAGGGAAACAGATTTCTTGAAGATTTTTTTGGACTTTTCACTGTTACAAAAAAAAGTATTGGTCGGAATGTGGAAAATTGTAAAAATTCTTAAAATCTTTTGCCACTTTTTGGCGTGCGTTCGCTTCCAATAAAAAAAATTACCCGTGCAGTGATACTATTCAGTTGTTTAAAATTTAATGAGCAATGCTTGTGCAGTGCCAAGTGAAAAAATTCTATTTTTGAAATGGCGAGAAAAATGGCATTATTCAGTAGATCTCGTAGCTATTCGTGGATTTTGTAAATTGTGAATTAACTTTAAAATTAAAGTAACTTTAAAATTAAAGTAACTTTAAAATTAAAGTAACTTTAAAATTAAAGTAACTTTAAAATTAAAGTAATTTTAAAATGAAGACAATGAATTTGAAGAAACCGTGAATACATCTTTAAAATCACGTGTTCTATATGGAGATAGTTTAACATCAGCTTACAATCGATGACTACAGCTTCGAATTTTTTTGAATTTGTTTTCGATTAAAGTTTTTTTTTTTTTTAATGGAAGCGAACGCACGCTTACTTTGCGTCGAAGCTTAAAAACTTCGAAATTTGGCGAAGGGTTCTTTCAAATTTAAATAAAATTTTCCAATAAAGCGAAAAATGCTTTTTTCTTAGTTTGACAAATGAAAAAGAAATCCAAGAAGCCGAGGGTCAGACCCAAGTCGAATCACCTGACATTTGCAATTCTTTACTTCCCGCTCAATGATGATACTTACGCATGTCAGAAAAGTCGTCAACGAGAATAATCTCTTGAATCAGATGATCAGGCGATCTGTCAAGAACCGAATGCACCGTTCTGAGGAGCACGGACCATGCTTCGTTGTGGAAACATATAATGACGGCCGTGGCTGGAAGTTCCTCTCGATAACGACGTGGCTCTTTACACCTGTAAGTAAAAAATATATCCGAATTATTAATTATAACGTAAAATATTTTCACAGGTTAAAAATGTGGTAGGAATATTTTACATTCGCTTGAACTTGGCAACATTAACATGTCAACCGTATAAATAGCGTCATTGGACAGACTCTTTGCTACTAGCAACCGATGACGGACGAAGATCTCAAACAGAGGAATACCTTGATCGTTCTAGTGGGCTATTCTAAAGCGACCAGTGCTTTATACGTTTCATCGGTCAAACGCACATACCGAATACCTTGATAGGAGTAATCTCATACAGAAGAGCCTGAGGCCCGCAATGATTATCATCGGAACACCATTCATCACTACCCAATTTCAAACAGAGTAGGTGCGGACGTTATCTTCTAAGCAGAGATTCCCGATAACCTGATAATTACTCGTTAGTGCGTGGAATTACAGGCTTGGAACATTGTGCCGGAATTCGGATTAACGCATTGTTTCTCGTATCTGTATTTGTGTGATCTTGCGACTGTAGTCAAAGCTATCGGATATGGACTGGTTCAGTGATACAAAATCCAGGCTACATTCGAAGCAAATTTATAGTAATTTGTTAATGGCAATGGATTTATCAGTATAACAACTGCAATTCTATAGATGAAACACATTCCTCAGCAGTAGCGTAATGAATTCCTGTCGTTTACGACTTCCGTGCACGACCAGAGCATCAAAAACGAGTGATGCAGAAATGTTACAGTCAGACCTTGCTCTCAATAGCTAATGAGAATTCAATATATATTTATGAATAGATAAAAATAGATAAATGAGAAAAAAAGTTGCTTTAAAAAAATCTATGCATCTTTCTTGTATATTGAAAACGTTCACATATAACACGCTGAAAATGATTCAGTGATAGAAACCCGATATGGTCAGACTGTCAAAATCGAAATAATATTAATTTTTCAAAAGATTGAAAAAAGTTCAGTGATACAAAGCTGATATAGTTGGACTATCGAAATTGAATTAACATTTTTTTTTTTATAGATTGAAAACGACGCAGTGATACGAGGCTGATTCGGTCTGACTATCGAAAACTGATCGATATTAACTTATAAAATGAAAATGACTCAGTGATATAAAGCTGATGTCGTCGATGTTGAGTGCAATGACTCAAGTTCCCACAAAAAGTATAACAATTCTTCGGGGAATTGAGTGGGCCAAAAATGACCGCCAAAAATGTTATGATCCTTCTAAGTGATATCTTCAAGTGTGTCCATCAAAAGCGCTACAGTCCTTTTGGATATAGAGTGAAATAGCCAAAAGTGTTTCGAATAATCTATGCGATAATTATTGTGTAAAATGACAAACTGTTAGGCAAATAACTTTTAAGAAGTTCAAAGTCGATATCGAGGAATTTTATAGGCCCGACGATTATGTTTGTGGTGCAAGTTGGAAAAGTGAATTTTGCGGTCACAATGTGAAGTCAGATGAAAATGCAGGAAAAATAACAAGAGTAAGGGTGGAATAACACGCTTGTGGCTGGGAATCGTTACGAAGATCAGTCATCGGATATCCGTGTCTGATTTCGATACCCACCACTCACGCCTACGGGCCTCTTTTGTTGCCACGGGAAGTGGATATCGCTGTCGAACGCCAATCGACCGGAAACGATTGGAACCGTTCACCGGAGTTTAACCGAGTAGCGAGTGGGGTTGCTTCTATGGCTGCGGTCGACTCCCGCTGCGACGTCACCCCACGTGCGATACCGCTCGTTCACTTGACAATGCTTTTGCCTATAATGATCATCCCTCGTGTTAAATGGGACGTCAATAGCTTGTTTACAGATGGACACACGTTTTCATGGGCTTTTCATAATTTTTACTAATTGAGGGTGAATAAACAACACACGCTTTTTTTAAAATTTTCGGTGGAATAAATACTGGCATAGGCATCATCATGCTTTAGATCTTGCCAATTATTTTTCTGATAACTCTAGTTCAAATGTATCTCAAATTTAGTTTCAACATTTTTATTCTTCATGTGTCTCTACAGTGATCGGCAATATTCGAATGCAATTATATTCAAAATAAATTTCGGTCTAAATAACTATAAGTAATTTTAAGAAAATTGTAGGAGTATTATTTTTTTTACTAACATAAAGTGAATTGAAGTAATTCATGACAAAAAATCGTATTATTCGTCGTAGTTGAGAATCATAATTTCCGAAACACTGCTAACGATCCAGTGATAAAAAGCAGATATGGTCCGCCTACCGATGACTGAATAACCTTCAATTACAAGACAGTGAAAACTACTCAGTGGTACAAGGTTGATATGGTCAGACCGAATGCAGCATAAGTCAACCACGGCTCAATAAGCAGGTCGATTTTATTAATTGGTGTTTTTGTTTCATTTGAAAATATCTTTGGCGAAATCTCTGCTCACACAAATGTGACGTTTTTTTTTTTTTTTTGTAAATAAGTTAAGTAGTGAAGCTTATTTTCAAGCGTTAGAGACCTTCTCGAAATTCAGTAAAATGGCAAAATAGTGCCATTAGAATGGTCTAAAGCGATCCCTTAAAATAAACTTGCATTATTATCAAATTTCTTTGATATAGAAACATCGCGAATTTCGGTATCAGATAACATTAAACAGAAGTCCCATGAACGTATTAACCCACTGAGCCATACATTCGTCGTTCCCAAACTGATAAAATTCATTGATTATTATGGCAAGCTTGTTTGAAATATGTAAATTTGAGTGTAAATAGGTGGGTCATTTAACGAGCCACTGCGACACAAAAGGTTAATGCACTCTTCATATAGTAGTTCCAAAACTGCGGTATTATGAATTACCCAGAAAAGGTTTGGAGGGTTTTTTATCCAGCTTTAAAAAAAATGATTTTCATACAACTTTAGCGAATTAGCGCAGCTGGCGTCGTCTTTACAATAATAACGAATAACGATGTATGAAAAAAATGTTAATGTGTGAGAGTACGAGAAAATCGCATGAAAAAAGATGTTTACTGGGGGTGATATCTTCTGGAGGCTCCGGTACATTTGGCACCCTCAATGGCCTGGTATAACTTGAACAAAAGCCCCTCCTTTACTCGTTTCTTTTTCTTCTTCTTCTTCTTCTTCTTCCTCTTCCGCCTTTTCCTCTTCTTCGTTCTTTCGGCGC
Organism: Tromatobia lineatoria; assembly: GCA_949699805.1. NCBI lineage: Eukaryota > Metazoa > Arthropoda > Insecta > Hymenoptera > Ichneumonidae > Tromatobia > Tromatobia lineatoria. The sequence continues at coordinate 982,424 of OX453040.1, read as the reverse complement.
GCTCGCTTTCGCGAGTCAGTATAGTACTGTCACCGGTATATCTACGTTCTCGTTTTTTGTCATCATAATCGAGGAGCTTGATAAAGCCCGTTTCTTACGAGCCTTACTTTCCGCGTCATTCTGGCTGTCTCTCTTATTCTCGCTCATGCTCGCTTATTCGAAGAAAAGTGACTCTCTCCTCGAGCCTAGTATATCGTCGAGCTTGAAGCTCTCTCATGCGCTCTCGCGGATATCTCGTACACTTTTCGTTCACGGAGAAAATTTCGTTTCGCTGAGAATATTTCTCCGCGAGGGGCGCTGCGTTCGGCGTCTGGTCGGTGGTTTATCGAGGCACGCCAGCTGGTCAATGGCTCGTTAAAAATAAGCACATCAATTCAATTAGCCGCTTCGCAAGCTTCGCGTGCCTGTGGTTTATGAATTCCTGCTACGAAAGTGCTGCTCCTGTGTATATAGGCTTTTTTCCGCCTATTCATTCCGATTATTTTGCTGCGTTTATGTACATAAACGGAATTTTCGAGGAATAGCCACAATGAAAATATGCGAATGCTTACCATGAAAAACTGGAAAAACTATGTCTTTTAAGTGACATTCACACGCGAAGATAAATCATATTAATTGTAATCGATCAGAAAACTATAGCATTTTTTTCCATTCTGAAATCTCAGAGACAAAAGCTATTTTTTTAAATATCTATGTCAAATGTCATGCAAAAATTTTGAAAAAAAATTAACAGATTCCGCAATTCTACGAAAAAGATATCCCACGTCTTATTTATTATTTCACGTGCACGTGAAATGCACTTGCACGTGCAGATGCAGAAGGGATTCTTTAAAATGCAATCTTTTCTCTTTTTTTTATTCATAGAAGTGTCCAATAATCAGGATTTTTTGATAATTTCCCATTGAAGGTGCTTAGAACGGAAAGCTACATTGAGGAATATACGACAGAGAGCAGAAAAAATTTTCGCCTGTTACACCGAACACAAAATCCATTTCCATTCGTTTTCTCCATGAACAGTGGATAACAGCAAAGGTCCGAGAATTGCTACGGCAAAGCGCGGTATATATAACAGGGATTCACCGACTACCCTTGTTCTACGTTTCATGCACGATCTATCACAAAGCTTCCCCTTTTCAGCGATACGAGCGCGCATCTGCTGCTATTTGGTTCTCATTCTGATCCCAAAAAGTTCGAAGTTATAGCCAGGCAGTCACGCATCCGGAATTTTCACGGTAGAGGAGAAGCTATGCGGACTTTTATCCGAAAATCGTGCATCGAATATGAGAAAAATTTGTCGCAAAATACTCCCAAGCTCTGGATTGGGGTCGTGCTTTTCGGTACTGTGAAAATTATTTTCTTATTATGCCCCTTCCACTTTCCCCTGTGGGCCACAAAGCATCACGCTCGCACACTTTCGCTCCTCTCCGTGACATCATAGCCAGAATTAACTAGTTAGAAAACTTTCAGTGCATACTTTTTCCCGTTTCGCCTTCCCACCAGCTGAAAACTTTCGACCGAGTTGTCAGAATGGGTTTTACCCGTGAGGATCACCACATTAGTTTTCAATCTGCCTTCGGCAACAAACTCGGACGGCGTTTGCGTATGGCTTCCTCCAGGACTTTCCAAAAAGTTTGCGCACACCACCAGGCACGACTTTCCAAGGTTCATGGAGTTTTGAAAACGTTTTTGTCGAATTAATTTGGTTCATCGACCTCGCATTTCATTGATTTTCAAGCTTCGGAAATAGATATTTTCATACAGATGATATTTACCGTCTAATGACTATCCAAAAATAGAATCACACCGACCTGTAAGCTTAAGCAATGAGAGATTCTATAACTGATAACATGAGTTTCAGAACAGCCAAATCAGATAAAAAATTGCCAAATTTTATCTTCAGGAATGGAACGCTGATAACGATTTTAAGCTACCTGAAAGTTCCCTGTGGAAATTTTCACATCCCCATAAATCTCGTTCAAAAACTTGGATGTTACAATATTATATCCAAAATATAGACAATTCGATTGCGCTGATTGTCTGTATTTATACGGTGATTGATTGGCAACAAAATCGTAAACAACTAGTTGATGACTTTTTTGATAGCCGTAGCCTTTCAAGTTAGCGTGATAGCGTAGAAAAAAGCTTCCAGATAGTTTGAAAAAAAAAAGATAAAAATTCATTTGAACTACTGGGAAGTTTTCATGTGTCTTTTCGTCTGTGCTAGAATAATTGAGAATAACGTGACAGTTCAGCAAAAAATGGTACCGCGAACATCTTAGATGTTTGTAACATTTCGAATAACGTTGAAATTCAATATGCACGTTATAAATTCTCGACAGTCATAGAAGGTTTCTGGCAGCAATAACTCGTACGACAGTCTCGGTATGATCTCCGCCAATGCAGCACCACCGCGGCACGCTATTTTATGCAAAAGAACGCCATCTGTTTCACTCGTAACACGCGAAATGTAACGGCAGTCTACCTGTGCGTCTGTCTCAGGAACGAAAGACGACGTGCTCTTATCCTCAAACGGATCTTATTACTTCTAGAGGAATACTTTATCGAGAGAGCTCTCAGCATTGATCTCGATTGATATAACGCCATTACGGGAATAAGCCTTTCACCATATAAAAGCTAAACATGCTGAACTGTCATTTCTTTGATCATCTGTCAAAGTTCTGGGCATATTCCCCATTTCTGAGATACAATAAGGGCTGTACCATTAGGCAAACGAGTTGAGATGTAGTAAATTCAAGAAAGAGGAAAGTGGTGTATTCGAGGTATCGCATAGGCGCATTTAAGAGAAATAATCTTGCAGGACCTCGTCGTCGACGGGTTTATACATCAGGATGATGGATTGTGTTTACCAGCAATAAGCAAACAGCCCCTAAGCTCCTTTACTTTGTCCGATCCTCGCATCTTCTCACTTTGTCTGAACCGATGTATGTCAGAGTTGGTGCGAACTTTGCTATGCGGAGAACCAAGTTTCAGGTCCTTACCAAATGGGTATATTATGGTTGGGAAGAAGATACTATTATCTCGACTCACCCATGGAGATTGGGTTGAAATAGTTTGTTTAGAACAAACCTGAAGGGTCACCAATCACCGAACTTCAAATGAGAAGATAGCTGTCAAAGTTTCTGCATTTTGTGGCTCATTTGCATTTGGGATAATAACAGACACCATTGATCTCGGAAAATTTAAAGATACCTGGTTATGTCTATACTATGTTATACCCGATCGATGGGGTAACGCCATCGACTAAAGCAAAGCAAACTTGAAGGGCTACCAACCACGGAACTTCAAATATAAAAGATGTTATTAAAGGTTTTGGATTTTTTGGCTCATTCGTATTCGGGCCAATAACAGAGACCATTGATGTCCGAAAATTAGAGACGCCTCGTAATCGCGTTTTGGCGTCTTCCCAGTCCATGGGATTACGCCAAGAACGACCATAATTATCGGCACCCGTAGACAATGGAGCTCGTTAGCCACGGCAAAACTATTGCACCGTCAAGGCGCACAGAGAGCCAGACAGCAGGAATCTGGAAGGGGTTTGCGGAAGATGCTAGCGCATGCATCCGCGACTCCTTCCCAACCCGTACGGCCGGTATTACTTCCTGTTTGGACCACGGCCAAGTTTCGAGCTGCTTATTGGGCGACTGTCTTCCGACCTGCACGAGCATCGGCATCAATGATAACCATGTCTGCCTTACTTTTGCTATGCCAGTTTCGCTCGATGTTCTGAAATCCTGATCGGATAGCTCGTATCACCATTCCGAATTTTCATCACTTTCCTTCTAACAACTTCCTCCTCTTCATCTCTTTCCTGTTGGACTTCGGAGGAATGGACTTTCCGAGATTTCTCATTCACAAAGTGTCTCCAATCGTTTTGGCAGCTGCTGAAACTTACGCAACAGGAATTTGCGATAAGTGAGAAATGCGACAATTCGATTATGATCTCCTGATGATTATAGCGGACCATTCGTATCACGATCACAAGTCCTTATGCGCTGATATAAATAAAAATGATCTATAAAATAGATACTTGTAGTTAGTTACACAGTCTGGAATAAATTTGTGGCTGCAAGTAAACAAAACGTGGCCTAAAATGGTAAAAACCGTAATATATCTTGAATTTACTCTCGATCCTTCTCTTCGTCTATTTTCTAAGTTCACCTTCGGAGAAATGGCTTTTCCTAGGATTCCCATTACTTAAGTATGTCCAATGGTTTTGACAGCTCCCAAGAAAAACCCGGCAGGAATTTGTGATAAGTGAGGGCCTCGAGCGAAGTCAATAAACCCATTAAAATTGCCCGATTTTCATGTCGTAGCATCAATAACACGAGGGTAGAGGCCGCGTCACGCGCGAAAATAAATTAGAATTGCCTTAATAGTGGATACTTAAAGTAAGCTGCAGTCTTTAATTACTCGCCGACCATAAACAGTGTATCTACCCTAATAGAAATACTAAAATGCCTTTTTTACGTCTTTTATTAAAGCAACGATAACTTTCATAATTTTTTCTTCATCAATTCTTCCCGTTCGCCTTCGAAAAAATGAACTTTGTGAAAATGTTCATTCCCAACGGCTCTCTAATCGTTTCGGTGGCCCGCAAGACTGATGCGATAGGAATTCGCGATAAGTGAGGGGCGCAAAGGGAGGTGATAAGTCGATTATGATTTCCTGATGTTTATGGCAGAGCATTAATATCACGAACGCAGAGGTCCCGTCACGCGCTGGCATAAATAAGAACCAACCTCGGCGGCCGCTACTTATATACCCTGCGCGGTCTATAATTACAGACCCCTGGAGCATTATGGTCAGTCACCTTCTCGTAAACCATTCTGCTATGCGTATGTTCTTGGGTATATACGCCTTGCGCTACTGCCATAAAAATCGTATTAGAATTAAAGCCGAGAGAAAATAGTAATTTCTGTAAAAAGCTCCAACAGTAGTGCCATCTATAGTATATTTACGTAGAAGAGTCGCGCATCCCTTGCCCTCAGGCGCACACATAGTCCATGAATTAATTGGTCCCGCGTCGTGATTAGTTGGCTCCCCCACGCGGAATTATGGCGATCCGACACGGGGAACCGTGATTAATAACCCCGACGTAGCCAACTTTTCCGAGCGGAAGATTAATTTCGTCAAGTCCTTGAGAGATAGAGCAGCCCAGTGGATGTTAAGCGGGAATGGGACATTACGAGCGCTTGGAGAGTACGCCAGGAGTTTTAATACATCGGGGACGACGGTTTGCCTCAGGAGCGAACAGACGGGTGGGCACAAAATTTTCACTGGCACCGCTACTGCTTTCTAGCGTGATCTTCCACAGCTTCCTCGTGTCTACGTACGTTTCACAGTAGCAGAAGCAGCTGCAGCTCTGACTGCAGCTACTCCAATTGGTGTTCAGGGTCCGGAGACCTTCATCTCCCGGTGCAGAGCAGTTTTACGAGGACACGGAGGTCGACCAATGTGGTGCGACAACGTCCTTTTCGTTCCGGCTCAAGTACACCATCGAATTCCCTGTCTCGCGATACAGCGATAGAGAACTATCGACGGCAATAAAATTTACGATAGCTTTATGCGGAGCCGTGGGAGTGCGTATCCACAGCGGGTTCGAGGTATCAACGAGTTTCATTTCAATTTCGAGTACCGATGGATTTTCACTCGTGTGCAACAACATCCACTCGGCTGTACGATACAATTTCAACGACCCATACTTCGAGTGGGTGAAATATTTAACACTCCTGACGCGAACACGCTGTCCACCATGACGATGTCTATTCCAACGACACGAGCAACAAGCTACAAATGCAGTATGCATAACTAGGCAATGTTGCTACGATATTTAATCAAGAGACGAATTACAAGGCTCGTTGATAGCGCTTCGCTGCTATCACTTTAATCGGGGGATCTGACCGTGGTAATTAATGAACCATTGTTTATAGCACAGCATTAACATAATAGGACAGCTTTGAATTATGGATTCAGAGGGACTTTGACAGGGGCTCATGCTATAATGAGATGTTATACTTGTATTTATGAGCTGTCTAATTCTAATATTGATGTATGTGGACGAATTATAGCGCTGATATCTATGTGAGAACTTGAGGCGTGAAGTTGACAGGGATAATATTAAAACCGTATGAAAAGTTAATTCTCGGAGATGATGTATTCAGTAAATTATACTGCACGGAAAGAAATGTTTGATTGTGAAAAATAAATTTTCACTACAGTTACTGATACTATAATTTTCTCTTAGTTTGTTTTCGCGTTTTTTTAAGTCATTTAATATTCAAGAATTTTTCATTCAATTTTAATACGAATATATTGTTATCGAAAAGAAATATTTTTTTTCAAAATATTTTTCCGTATAGTCACTCCATACGTAATACTCAAATACGAGGATAATTTTGATTTTGTCTAATACGGCATACTCCTCGAAATTTCCTTTCCAATATTATTTTGAAACTTATTTTGTATGATTTTTTTTGCGCGAGGTTACAGCATCTCATACGAAGCTCTAAGTTGCGGGCTGCAAGTTGAAGGATGAAGGTAAAGATCATCTATATGTAAGAAAGAACATCAGCGTAGTTTTCTTCACGGGCAAAGTACTCCTCAGAGGTCCATAAAAGTATTAGTTTCAGTTTAGAGATCTACGACGGTACTTCGATCTCGTTTATTATACCGGCATTGACTGAATAAATTCTCCTTTGAACATCCGGAGCCGTATCTTCGCTCCGGTAATATCAATATTGTAATGTTTTGATGTTTAACGGCCGAGCACCCATTCGGTTCCAATGCTGCGAGGGGAATAGTGATGTTGGAGCTTTGGCCAAGTCTAACTTTCGAGCTAACGCAAGTTTTCAGTTTACTCTGGGGAACATGAGTTTGCATATACACATACGTAACACGTTTACACGTTCCGCTACAAAGCACCTGCTTCGACGTCTACGTGAAAAGGGTAAAATAGGGCCAAAATTATAATTCAAACACACCGGCAGCTTGCATGATTCAGCGAGAGTTCGACATCATCAAAACTTCTAGAACTGACGATAGAAATTAATGTGCAAGTGAAACTTCAGTGGATATAATTGAGGGAGATACCAAAGGTGCAAGCTCGACGAAATGCTAATAACTCATCCCTCGTGTAATCCTTCTATCGGCACACTACAAAGAAAACTTGATTATCAACACGTCTATATGGGAATCAAAACAAGTTGGTTTAATATGAAATTCTCAAAATATACTCCAGCCGGAAGTGCATTCATATATGTCCCCGGAAGAGAGCGTCCGCAATGTCAAGCGATGAAATTCCTCTGCAGGTGTATCTCGGACCGTCCATGAATATTATTATTTCGATGGTACAGAAGGAAATTCCTTTCTGGAAAATATTCTGCCTCCTCGCACCACAAATTCCAATGGTGAATCGTAATCGAGAGCCACTGTTATGTCTCTTTGTCACATGAGTACTTTTGAAATACCGTCGCTTTTGATGTCAAATGCTGAATAATTTAATAAAATAAATGAAGTTCGAATAGTTAAAATGTTCGCGTCGGCATCAACTATTTGTCAGGTTTATGGAGACTGATCGCAATAAACAATATTGATAATGCTCTGTTGATCATAAAGGGATATATATTCAAATGAAAATAGAAAAGTCCTGTTTAATGAGACATTCTAGAGTAAACATTTCTAACATAAATATTTAAATTTTTATCGTTGATTGTAATATTGCTCGGACTCTTGCCAATATCTAAACGCGGAATATTCATATATTTGTTCTAATTATCTCGTGTATTTAGAGGACTGCAGTACATTATCGCAAGCAATCAATTTATCCGATGTGCAATACAGAAATTAGTGTGCGCCTGTTGATTATTCTACGGTCGAAACAGAGTGAAATCTATAGATTCAATGCACTAAATATTGGCGACTTTATGATCCCATTATATAACGGATAATTCAGTATCATAACCTGCTAATCCTGCTGCTGGGCGACTCCAGTTCACTTGTGGTTGCACTTTAACATTAACACGATCATCAGCCGTATATCCATCGCGGCTGCAAGTGCATACGAGGGAAATTCCTCATCTTATTGACCCGGTTCCTAATTAGCGCACACAATAGTGTCTCGACACAAGTGAATCTTCACTTTCCACCACATCCGGGTGTCGGTATTTAGCACTTTGCACGGTCGACTGGTGAATCAGGTAATGCCACTACGTACAGTTTTGCAATTTGTAAGGTCCACTGGTAAGTCAGGCGACGACACTTCGTGCAGTTTTATACACAACGGTTGAAGCATTTGGAAATTAATTTTTTCCACGAAAATCCTTCTTTGTCTGCGTCATATGCAGAAGACAAAAACACACAGTCCCTCGAAGTAGACAGCCAACTTCACGAACAACTTCCTCCTCTTCGTCTATTTCCTGTTAGAATTCCGAAAAAATGGACTATCTGAGATTTCCTATTTTAAAATTGTCTTGATCGTTTTGACAGCACCCGAAACTCACGCAACAGAAATTAGCGATAAGTGAGAAATAAAACAAGTCGATAATGATCTCCTGATGTTTATGACGAAGCATTAATATCACTATCAATTATTTGTTGGTTGAAGCAGAGTGAAATCTATAGATTCAATACACCAAATATTGGCAACTTCATAATCCATTCAAATAGCGGATAATTCAGTATGATAACCTGATAATCCTGCTGCTAGGCAGCCCCGATTCACTTGTGATTGTATATTTATATTGTTATAATAATCAGCCACGTATTCGTGGCGGCTGTAAATGCATACGAGGGAGATTCCTCGCCTCATCGACCCGGTCTCTAATGACCGCACACAAGAATCTCCTGAGACAAGTGGAGACAAGTGGATCTTCACTTTCAACCACATCCGGGCGTTGGTATGCGGCCCTTTGCAACGTCCACCGGTAAGTCAGGTGATGAGAGTACGTACAGTTTCATAAACAACGGTGGAGCATCTGAAAATTAATTTTTTCTATGAAAAAGCTTGGATAACATCACACGCACAAGGTAAAAACACACAGTTCTTCAAAATGGTCTCCTACAGTCCGGAAATCATTAAAAAATTCGTTTGCAATGTTGGGTTCCAGGAGTAACACTTTGTAGTGGAATTTCTGGTCGTAGTTGTACTTGGAGTACTTGTCGAGATATACCTGAAGAAACTCTTCTCACACGGGGTCTCGCGGGCCCTGCATATAAGGGTCGCCGAGGAGAAATCTCATTCCCAGCTCACTTGAAAGTGTGCGAAGTCGTGAACAGCTATGCAGTAGCAGAAGCAACCCTTTCAGGGGGACCGAGCGCGTTACATTACACGCGTACTCTCCCTTCACGTTCTTCATGTCACCTCTATGTGTACTTGCTTGTACCGTAATTAGAGCGAGACGTGCTCAAAGAGACGAAAAACCCTGTCGCATGGCGGAATCCGGCCTTTCCTTGCTTTTTGATATAGGTGTAAAAAAAAAGTTCTTTCTAGTGGTATATTTTGATATGACAAAAAATCGTGGAAAGAAACGGTAGGAATAAAATTCTGAGAAGTGCTTAAATTGGGTAGCCCCAAATATGAAATGAGCAGAGTATCACAATTTCTTTACAGTGCTGCACTTTACTACGTGTAGTTCTTTGTAACGTAATTAAAGCGAGACGTGCTCAAAGTGACGGAAAACGCTTTCGCAGCGCAGAGTTTGTTCTTTCCTCATTTTTTGACAAAACAATTCTCTTTAGTGCCACATTTTGACATCACGATGAATTTTGTGGATGGGAAAGACGGGGACAAAATTCTGAGAGGGAAATTACAAGAGGGTAATTTTTTTACAGTGTTTCACTTTTTCAACATATGTTCTGCCTGCAAAGTATAAAATTTCGTTGATGATACTATGTTTTTTCAAATACCCTGATGTTAAAGAGTTGAACAAATTCTGTAAGTATTTTTTGCGGTGAAAAGGATATTTCAGACAATTCAGAAAACAATGCGGTATAACAACATTTTTTTGTTTCCATTTCTCTTAACTCTTTCCAGTGTGTCTCAGCCCGTTTCAAGAGGGCGCACTCTGGAGGTACCAAAGAAATTTCTAACGGAAATTTTTCTCAATCTCGAAATACCCCGGAGGCCATTCTGCCTTTGATATTACAAATGCACAAAAGCTCGCACGAGACTGCGGTTGTCGTCTTCCACATCGCTCGGTCCCTGTTCTCCGTCTGTTTCGCGAAACGAAAGCGTACGCTACGAGACAGTTGGTACGAAACTCCGGGAGTGCAGAGTCGTTGGTTCGACTTGCACGTAGCCGAAAGCTCGTTCTAGTCTTTGAATAGACAAGTACAACCACGCACAGTTCGTACCTAACTGTTCGATAGAAATTCTCGAGGTAGACAAAAACTTTTGCTCTTGTATTTCACTTTTCCAACGCTGTCGAGGGAAATAAGACGGTAAGCAGGAAGAATGGAAAGAGCGACTTTTTACTCAGAACTGCTATGGGAATGCAAACGTAAGCAGTCTCGAGGAAACCAGGTGATTACCTAATTAGATGCTACTCTGGAATATTGTTTTTGCTCCTTTTATCTCCAGGATGAAAACCGGAGAAATAGCAAGGAAGAAGAGCCAGTTGGATATTACTTAAAGGATCTACTAATCGGAATACCCGTCTGACTATCTCTTTTATAATTAAATACGAAACAATCTCTAAAGTTTGATAGATGCGGTTTAATTTGTTTTTAACTTGACGAAGTTACTTTTTGTTTTGAATCTAAAAAATTATTCGAATAAAAATGTGTTTAAAAAATATTGTTAGCTTCAACCACTGTTGATTATAAATTTGCAATAATTCCAAAGATATTCTCATCAATGTCTCCTTTATGAAACGACTCTTACAGACCGTATCTTTTTTTTTCAAGTAATAACGATAATAAGGTTCATAACATAAAGGCAAAGGGGTTCGAAAAGCATTATTATTATGCTTTTCGAATCCTCTAATGGACGTTTAATGGTATAAAAGCTCGTTAAAGTGACCACGTATTAAGCAAAGGTGTCTCATCTCTTTAGTTTTTATTCCATTTGAATTTTCACCCGAGAAGAGTCCATGGAGAGTCACTATTTCCATGTTTTTAAACTCGGAAAAAAGAAGAAAATAACTATATACGTTTTAATACTGGTAAAAAGATCCCGTGGCAGAAAGTTGACTACAGCTCGTGTGCACAGAAATGTTTCTATTTCATTCGCAAACCGTAATATGTTGAATCAAAAAAAGCTTTAAAGTCACCACTGTAGTTTTGTAACATTGTATAAATACATTGTCCTCGAATTTTCGAAAAATGGCAACAATTGATAAGCTTCAATAATTAAAAATTTTAATCATCAAATAAGCACAATGCGATTGTCATCAATTAAATATTTGTAATAATTACAAGCGTATTACGCATTTGATATTCTGGATCTACAGAACACCAAATGCGAAAGGGCAGAACGGAATAATTTAATATTATTCAGAGATATTAACTACATGCGAAAATAATTGACGTAGCATAAATGTAATCCTTTCATTTGATGTAATAATAATAATTCTGTTTTCGAACCATATTTCACTTCACCATCAGCATATTGAAATTTCAAAGTTATACGGCGACAAAAAAAAATATTCGGAGGCCCGGCGAAAAAAAATTGAAAAAAAAAATAGAAAAAAAATAGGGGTTTTCTGTAACAATTTACGTCAGCAGAACTGCATTTTCGGAAGCACCTTTAGACCCACATGATATCTTCCATAAATAAAATAATCCATTTAATTTTGCTTCTATTTCTTCCTGACTCCGTAGACGAAAGCTTTTTTGCTTTCGGTCTTTACGAGATACGATAAAGTTTCGGAGTTGACGTTGTTCTTTGAGCCAAGAGTCATCCCTGTGTATGGACGACCGCAATGACGGTTACAACCCCGGGAGCGTAACGTACGCGTCGTAAAACCTAATCGACACCAACATTTTGTTCGAGTTTAGTGCGGTAGGAGCGAAAAACAGCTATACAGTCCGTAGGCAAGGTGAGCATTCGGTCAGAATAAGAGAGCGCAAGGTAAGAGGGTTGCAGCTTTCGCTAGAACGAGCCAAGGACATTACGAGTTGAACCTCCATTTGTGTGCCAACTTTTCGCGACTCTTGTTAGCCAAAAGAAAATTAAGAAAACTCCAAGGGACTTTGAGTGAGTCTACTTTACCCCGCCATTTTCTCCCCGACCCTACGAGAAGTCCGCCTTTAATTTCTTCTGTTTTCCGCTCTCACCGTTGGCCCGCATCTGCAGCAGCAGCCTTGCACACTCCATTGTCTCGCAGCATCGATATTCCCAAGAGTTTGCTGCTCTTTTACTCGAATGCCAACAACCGGAAGGAAAGGGGAGGTAATATGCTACAGTGGCGCTGCGCTTTCTCCCTCAGGTTGAAGAACTTGAATCATTATATTAATTAAGTACAACCTCGAGAATGAAATAACGAAGCTTTTTGTTCGCGGTTCGCGAATAATTAATTCTACGCATATTTATGAAGTATTTTGAATTTTATCAGTGTAAAAATGTTCAGATGAGCGTTGTTATATTACTTTGCTGTAAATTATACAATAATAATTATAATATCGTCTGTATTGGAAGTAATTAAAACGATAAATAAATACAATATTTTCGGTATGAAAACTATGGCTGTAATAATTAGGTAAATGCCTCATCAATGTTCTGGAGTAAAGAGAGTTTTCCAAAAATGAAGCGGAAAATAATCTTGTAGTGGTAAATATGGACACAATGAAAAACATGCGCTTGGTTGATAGGCAAAGAGAGCTTTTACTCATTGTCTCGACGAGCGTTGATGATAAAGCTTCACCGTGTACAACGCTATCACAAACATTATGTACACGAGGATTACGTGCTCACGTTACTACCAAACTTGCCTTTGAGTTCTGTTACACGATGAAACAACGTACAGAGGATATTAAAGTCACCGCTGTTAACAGAATGCCGATAAATTATGAAAGACACGCGAATGTGTAAGCCTGACAGAGACTGAATAGCTATGGTAGAATATGGTTTATATACGTTCTCGTTAATCATGAAAATACTGTACTGTTTAAGTGCTTAAATATTTAAGATGTTCTGGATATTTTGTTTTTGTTTTTTTTTACCAAGAGATTCTTACACAAAAAGCCTTCGGACACGAAGCAGTAGAGTGCGTTACGCAGGAAGAAACGCAGTAAGAGGCTTTTCAAGAGGAAGATGCATGTGAATAAAAAATTTAGAGACCGATACCGTTGGGAGAAACGCGTCCTGGTGGATATAAGTGCTATACTGAGAGATTTTTCCCCTCGAGGATAGCTTTCAAGTTATAGAGAGACGGAAGTGAAAATATTAATGAGCCTCTCGCTGTTTCAGTACTTCACTTATCCATAAAAATGCAACTAACATTGTTAATTATTACCTATGATCCTTGCAACGAGACTAGTGGATACTTTTGTATGAAGAAATGAAAACTCGATGATTCATATAAATATACACATTTTGAGGAGTTTTTCTATTTTAGTTCACATGCAGATGTGCGGTTACCTGAAAATGCGTTTAGCAGTTCACTTTGGGGAGATGCACAGGCACTGGCGAATTTGTCGACACATTTAGTTTATGTTCCTACGTCGACGGAGACGGATTATAAATTCCGCTGGTGGTTTGCTGCTGCTGCTGCTGCTGTCGTGATGATTCTCTTGCTCTTGGTTAATTTTTTGCTGAGGCACTGGAGCTCATGACTGCTCAGTTCAGTGAGTAACTGTGTAAGTGTTTGTAAGTGTCTGTGAACGTCTGTGAGTGTCTGTGAATTTCCGCAAATGTCCATGAGTGTCTGTAAGTGTCTGTGAGTGTCTGCGAACTTACGTAGAGGATTCGATAAATTCGTACTTTACTACTTCACGTATTCATAGAAATTCACCTAACATCGTTGAATTTTTACCTACTATCCTTGCCACGAGAGTAATAAGTTCTACCCTCGACATACAGAAGAACTTGACAACTGGTATAAATTTTTCATGATTCGGCGGATTTCTTCTATTTCAGTTTACATGCACATGTGTGCTTATCTAAAAACGAGTTCATCAGCGAGCGAATCGCTGTGGAAAGGTGCTCAGGGACCGGCAAAATTGTATACGCATGCAGTTTATGTTCCTCCGGCAACGGAGTTGGGTTACAAACACCAACGGTGCTTTGCTGCTGCTGCGGTGCTGATTCTCCTGCTCCTGGTTAATTTTCGCCAAGGCACAAGATTTCACGACTACTCAGCTCCATTGTCGCATGCACGGCTTAATTGGACGTACCAGCAATGTAAATCTCGGGGTCCGCTCCGCGAGATAATACTAATTAGACTTGGGTGAATTAATACTATGAAGTCGAGCCCATGAGGCTAGACTTCGAAGTCTTTACTTTCGAGTCCGTACATCTCATGTATACACTCTTAATGTCTTCACGAAACTCAGTAGTTGATCATTAATTAAAGAGCAGAAGCAGAGAGACTTCTATTTAAAGTCTGCAGGTTGGATTAAGAGCATCGTTGGGGTTTAGAGCTCTACAATCTTGACAAAAAAGCCTCATCAATAATAAGAAACCGACTTTGGGAATTTCATGTCCAAACCCTTGATTTATGGCCGGAATAATTTCGCAAATTTAGACGTACTCAAGACCGTTCGCAAGTGGCATCCGTGTCTTGATATCAGATCCTATTACCTCGATCTTTTGAAAGCATTGGCGATCAAACGAGGCACAGGGTCTACTTTATCGGTTGCCGTAAATCTCGACCCTGAGGAGACCATCGCAAACTGATCCTCCCCACGAGCTCTTGCTTTTTGCTTGCACAGCCTGTTGAGTGTACATCCTTGAATCCTGTTGGTGGTCATTTCTCTATTTGATCTAAAAACAACTTAATTCGATACTTATCATCGCCGTTCAAACTCAATGCTGTTTGCTCTTCTTTATAGAAGACCCTTAATGTTAGCTAAGTCTACATCTTTTTTTAAATTCGCTTCAATCATGAAGGGCGTTGTTTTTTGTGGGCCGAATCTTATTTCTTACATACACTATTATCCGGGTTCTTGTATTCAGCACCAGAGGTAATTTTTTAATGAAATTCGGTAACTAACGTAAATTATAACTTTTTTTTTTTTTTTTTTTTTTTGTAGCTACGTAAGATGAACAATTTTACTTTTTACCTCGCATCATTCTGGCGCATTTTATGTGCTGGACAAATTGGAGAATGATAATGCTTGTGGTGTACTAAATGAAGTTTGAATATAGCATTTATTAAACTTCTTTTAACAGGTGACTCTATCTCCCTGAAAAATCAATAAAATAGCATTAATAATTTTTCGGAAATTAATTCCCACATTCAGACTCATTGAGACAGTTACAGTAGGATGACCCCTTAATCGTGTCCTTTCTCAATTCTCAATTCATGCCCTTTCTCTTGACTCAATATAGTGTTCAGTTATTTTCAGAATGGATACATCGCCGAGTATCGGTAGCCTTGGAGTTGAAGAATTGAATGGAGGTATGAAACATGCTACGATTGCAATTCTCGATCCAATCGAGACATTCGGTGCGACACTTGCCGAAGTGGAAGAAATTAAGTGAGAGCAAGCGAGAGAATGGGGAGTCGAGTGGTCGTCGCGAATCCGTTCGAACCAATCGTTATACGTTAACGACTTCGGGAAACGAGTTCACGAGCTATACCAGTAGAAGTGGCAGCAGCAGCAATGAAGGACAAGGTGTCGCAGGCTCGTTAGCTGCAGACACAGAGTCAGCACGTTCTTGATCTGTGCACGTTCGTGCTTCGATGCCGATTCGGCACGAGTGTTCCGAGCCTTGTGACTATGATGCAGTTCGAAAGTCGGTAACGAAAGCCAAATTTTCACCACTCAATGACATTCATTCGGATTTTATCGCAACACTTTAACCGAACTCCATAAATTGTTTTGTCATATCTTCAGACCCGTTTTAGAATACTCAACACAATCTATATGTATATTTCAGAATATTTTTTCAAGAATAATTTATCTTATTTTTTGGAACAAACGGAAAAACGAATTACTTTCCAAAATATGTATATTGTTATCAATACTAGTTTGAAATTTCACATTTTTCTATGATCCTGCGTAAGAAGAAGAATCTTGCCCTCTTTGGCAATAAACTAAAAAAATTTCATCTTTTTTAAAGAATTTATGCAGGTTTTTTGATAATGACATTCGATATGTCACTTTAAAAATACATTTAAAAAAATTGCCGGAGATAAAAAAATCTAGTGCATTTGAGTCCATCTAAGCCTATGAAAATTGCGAGCGGCATCGGAGAGGTCGAGGTCAAATCCTGATCGAAACGAGGTGGATTGTCCCATAAGCTGTAAGCTCAAATGAAAAATAATTTTTTAGTTGTCTATAAGAAATCATCTTGATATATTTGATATGCGTCGACCGATAACTCCTCACATTTGTGTATGCGAATTATGGGCATAATTATGGCCTGTACTACAACGGAATACGCATTTTAATGCTCCACAAACGTTTAGGCCTAAATCGCAGTTTTCCAGCATAACTTTTGATTACCAAATAAGTTTGGGTTTGATCCCAAACTTTTCTCTTCGTGTACAGAATGAAATTGCGAGATTAATCGTCTTCCCAATACGAAAACTTGAAAATCCCTTACAATTCAGAAGTAATGCTAGTAGGACAACAGAATCGATGAGAGCTAGAAAGTGAGGAAACTTGACCTCAGGACACCTGAATTCAGTGGAAAAAGCGAAAAGATCGTGTAAGCTACTTGTGGACGAAAATCTGGTGGATATTATGCTGCCATGTCGACGTAAAACGTGTATAACATAAATGCGGGAATCTCGAGAGAAGAGCATTCAGCTTTTCTCTCGACCAACGGCGTCGCCGAGCTCCATATTAACATAAAGCGCAGGAGTAAACTTTCGTGTACCATTCCTGGAAAACCTTCCGTTGAGCCCAAGCTTTTTGCAAGATAAGCCGGCCGCACGGAAATTCGTCCTCTTCTTCTGCACGTGGACTACTGCAGATTATTCCATAAAAGGAAAAACCGAAATTCACGAGACCCACTTATACCGATTATATTATTTCCTTCCCTACCCCCGATGAAACTCATACTCTTTTTACTGTCCCGAGAGCACGAGTTCTTTTTTTAATTACCCACCGTGAGTTAAAAAAATTACACAGTCCTGAAGCCATACGCCGAAGTAGTAATGTCCCGCTGCGGTCGGGCTCCAGTTACTTTTCACAGCTCTCGTACAAAAACAACTGGTCCCTCATACATGCGCGAAAATTACATTACCTCTAATTTTATAAGCGTTTGCAAGTGTAAATTTACAAGAATATGTCGTACGGACACATTTTATTTGCAATTTAATTACACTGTTATTTTTTTTACCAGCTTCACGCTTGGGAGAAATAATTTACATTCTGGCACTCTAAAAATTATCCAACGTATGAAACAACCGCTTTTGTCTAATCTCAAATTAAATTGGAAATATTTCGTTAATATATTCGGCTCTGATATTTAATGGTTTTGAACGAAAACCAATTTCCAAAATGTGCTGTAATACACAAATTCACTCAGAGACACACGACGATTTTCTCTCGTGTCTGGATTTCCAGGAGGACATATAATGTGGGCAGTTACGAAGCGTCGTTACACAGAGTTCTGCAAACAAGAGCATTCGCACAGAACATTATCGCATATCTGTATTTGAATTAAATCGTTTGTTTGCACTCTCCGCCCCTTGTCGTCTGGATTCCCGGTGCGAAGGCACTTCTTGTTGAGGAGCTGCAACCCTCTGGGCTATGGTATGGCGTGTGCCACTTGAATTTTCGTCGGAGTGTGCAGTAATGTGATAATTGGCTCCGCAAGGACGAACGTGAAGCGGCACGTGAAAGAGCACCTTATTAAACCAAGCGTTCGAACATTTGCATATTTAAATTTGCATTCCTGTGCTTTGGATACCCTCTCCACTCTATATACGACACTTCCGGGTTCCGCAGCGTAGTTTGGAATCGTATTCTCAGAGGTTAAGTTTCAAACGAGGTTTCATCGCCATTATTGAAGCGGAGGAGCTTCAGCAAACATTGCGACAGTTTCCTCCGACCCGTTAATTTATATTTTTCCGATACTTGTTCTATAAATTATCCTAATGTCTACATGCACCGCCGAAGACATTTATGAGCATATAATGACTAGTTGAAAAACCTCATTTGATTTGAAAAAAGTGAAATTTTATTTTATTTATTTACTGCTTTATTAATGACTGGGCAAAAATTCTTTCATCATTAGCGCAATACCGTCTGCTTTTACTGAAGTTTTTTTTTTGTTTTTTTAATTAGCTCATTTCTGCCAATAGATTTCACCTGCAAGCGTCATTTTTAGATAATTCCCCGTGTCATCAAGTTACCGTTTGGCGGTTCTTCATAATGGGCAAACGTCGAACTTCTACGAGTTTGATAAGGGCAAGTTTCATCGTGTCGCAGAGATCGGAAGTAACACTGGGTGTTGCATACACGAGAAATACATGAACCCCTCCAGCCTCTGCTATAGCTATTCGGTCGCGTAGGAAGCCAGCCATAGCATCCGTGTCAGCGACAACAGGCTCTCGCGAACTTCGCCCACCTGTCCTGATAATGTCGGTTAATATCATGTAAATTGTAATTAATATTCATGGGCTTAATTCCGGTAGCGTGGAGCGCGGGTCCGCCTGCGATGCCACCTCGCTCTCTACGGCAAAACTTTCAGACCCGAAATTTACGATCACGCGGGGGCAAAACATATATTTCAAACGTACGAGCACCATTTCCAACATGTGCATATAATGGAGTAATACGCGTACAGTGAAGTAGAGAGTCAGAATTGTTGGCTTAGAGGCCCGATGGATAAACTTGAAAAAATTCGTCTTTCAAAGATCACGGAGAAAAATTTGATGTGAACAAAAAAAAACAACGGATTCGTATAAGCGATCGGCGTGTGAGTATCCGACAATTATATCTGTTTCAGCAGCTACAAAAGGATATTTCAACAAAAAATGATTGTGACGGAACAAATATTCTATAAGATGCCAAGAGAGTTTACTTGAGAAAATAGAAATACGTAATTTTTTTACAATAACCCGGAATTTTTTTTTTTTTTTCAAAACGAGTTTTAATTACAATTTAAATTAACTTTCGGATGCACGAGTAGAAAATTTATCTGAAATTCAACAGATACAAAAATTATACTAATTATAGCCATCATAGATTCTTGAGTGATATTTAATATAGTACTGTATCGGAATTGTTGGCGATTACCCTTCTTATTCCGACAATCATCCTAACCGATCATTAATGTATAACTGGATAGTAATGGATGGAAATGTATTCTGTTTAACCATCATAAAATTCAACTTAACATTCATAATAAATTAATCGTGTGAAGATACTAACAATTCGCTGGCATTCAACATTCAGTAACTAACTTTTGGAATTTTTCATAATTCCACCGCTACGGACATTAGCAGATAGCTCGTTGAAGTATTCATTACTGGTGTAATAGCATGATTTATGACCTATTTCCTTGCCTTTATCCGAGAGCTCAACTTTGTATAATGAGAAATAATAGGGTTATAATCAAAAAGTTAATACGTCAAAAATAACGTATTACCTTCATTGTGAATACACATATTCAGTGCCCTTTAGAAATAGGAGCGCGTATACTGACCATAAAAATGGTCAGAACCAAAATAAAGCGCGCTTGCGGGCGGTACAAAACATTTTTTGTCGATAGGACAAAATGTTTGGTAATGCTAAGCAAAATATTTTTTTATCATATCACCAAATTGCTTCGAGCAATTAAATTTTCCAATGCTTTAATCAAATACATATGCTTTTTGTCGCCCAAAATAGCACGATATTTTTTTCCTAATGATTTTTTTTCCCACTGTAATCAAGTTACATAAAAATAAGGTAAAAACTTACCATTGGTCGCGTGGATCCGGAAGAGTCCTGTGTACAGAAATAAGATCACTGGCGTACTGATTGAACGCGTTGTTGAGCCACCCATCGTCGACGAGTTTTTTCGTCTCAGCTGTGAGATTAGTCGGAATGATCACGGGCCTTCCCATTTCTCCGGGTGCAGCGGAATCCTGTTCCCTCGGTGCGGCAAGAACTCCTCCACCTGGAACGGCAGTACGTTCGTGAGATAATCATGTTTCAGCTTAAGAGGAAAACCGGTGACATCCGTCTATATATAGTAGTATAGTAGTATAGTTCATATGCTCGAAGCATATGAACTATACTTAACCGTTTTTAAAGCGACTTTCTTGATTAATAAATATTTTTGAAATATCTATTCGATTTTTTACGGACACTTTCTCCATTATATACATTTTCAAAAAAGGACTTGACACTTTGTGAGGACTTTGCCCTTAATTTATGAATTATTCAGAAACTCCATTACGTTTTTTAAGGGTACTTTGACCCCGGAAAGTGCCGCTAAAGATGTTTTCACGTAAAAAATTGATTGCCAGAGAACTGCTCGACGCTGTCAAGACGTACCTTGTTCCGGTCCAGCTTGATTAATCTTGGGCTTGCTCTGTCCATTTCCAGGCGTTTCACGTCTAAGCGCCTGAGCCGGTGGTACAAAACCATTAGCTACTTGAGGGACAGCGGCGACGCCTGAGGGCGGCAAACCAACTTGCACGTCGACTGCGGCCGCGCGATCCTCCGTGTAAAGCAGGAAACATACGGTGACCCAAACGGCAGCCGCCAATACTGCGACCTTAAGCCACAGCGATCTTCTTCGTGGAAAACCCATAATCATGTTGATGCTGACTGCACCGCGACGTTTCGCCGCAACAGGTTAAGGTTAACGATCACCAGGAATGGCAGAAATATCGTTCGTCGTTTTACCGTAGTCAGATTGACGGACACGCAAAAACTCTGCGTTACCTCAACAACATTTTCATCCAACTTGCAGCTTCCTACCGCACTTTTCTCAGTATTTTATTTCCTCTATTTAAATACAAATTCCATAGGAAATTTGTAGCATCCAATTTTTCACTGTCAATAATCCATAGATGATATGAATCCCGAAGAAATCCTTTTCCTTTGATTATGCAAACAGCCGGAAGGATATGTCGATTATCACATCAACGGCTTGAGTCTCGATTCGGTTAAAAATCTAAGCTCAACGAGTCCATATGTGGTATCTTCTTAATGAACTGGAAGACAAGCTTCGCACGAATTGTGTAAGTGATATGAAAAGATATTTATCAGTTGGAAACCCTTTTTGCCTTGAATGATATGTGACTCTTGGTTTTAGAGCCTGAAATTTCCGGTTGGACGATGTATTCCCGTTCTGAAACAGAAAATGAGAAAAAAAAGTATGAATTATAGGGTTACGAACGTAGTATTGCCTAAAGGATTCAAACAAAACCTGACATCCGTTTCACGGAATGTAGCGACCGTATTTCGTCGACTTTCGTCGCTTTGTCAAGGATTATATAGTCGCAACTCGGGCCTTGCGTTAAAGAGCTTTTGTCGCATTTTGGCCAGCTGCATTCTCATTATAGTTCGTCGCCCCGCGGGCTTGCGAGGGCCAGAATTTTAATGACGATCGATCGCTCTCCCTTTCCCGCCCAACTAAATGAATATGGAGAAATGCACGAGGGTTCAACGATGCGCGGTACTGAATTTAACGGTATACTAGTTGGCTATGCATTGACGGACGCGATGCTCGAGGGTATCCAGAACGATTTTGTGATAGCCTTCGCGCGTTGGTTTATGCATGCCTACATGGTACAATTGTTGACCAACGACCAACCATTGATGTCACCTTACATCGATTGGCGTCGTGATTATCCGAAAATTTCAATAATCTCTCGTTTAATCTCCGGACAGTTGATGAATATGTATTGTTAATGTCTCTTAAGATGCAGTGTTGCAAAATGATGTCTTTATCAATTTTAAAAAATCACCAGGCAACTGCTTCAATCCATTCCCGTTGCATTCCGGCCTAAACTGGGGCGAATTAATTCTACTTCGCTGCATTTATGAAAAAAAAATAGTTTAATTTAGTTTCTGATATTTACACAGATATTTCCTTGCAGTGAAAATCATGTTTTTATGGTCGTCAACGCTACATTAAGGTCTGACTAAATAAGCCATGGCACGAATATCAATTTGTATAGCAGAACTGACGACATTCCGTTTTTTGTCACATTAACTTTTTCAAGTGTACTTTGTGACGAGTTAAACTTCCTCTGCTAATTTTGAATGATTACTACACTGGACTTCATTTTCCTGTTTGAGTTAGAAATCAAGATATGAAGCGAATTAACCTCGTGTCAACTTTACCAGACCTTTGAAGTTCTGGGAGTTTTCATCAGTCGATCTTGTGTCACGGCAGTAGTAAACGTTCAGCGCTAATGAGAGGAAAGTGCATTTACCTGTACGCGAGTGGACACGAGATACATATTCATGAATGCACTGTAGAATACATGTGCAGAACCATACGAGATCCATTGCAGCGAACATTGCGCAACTCGCCAACTTATCCCACTTTACGTTTGTCCATTACGACAAAAACCAGGAAGTTTGTGTGCGGTTAAATTATAGAGGTTCTCTAATAGTCTCGACATTTTTTTCTTACCGTGATAAGTATATCAATAACACATGTTGCGTACGAGTACATAAAACGATGTGGAAATAGCAAAGTACATATCACGCTCCTCATACTCTCCACTATCATTTCTCACTGTAGTCTCAGCAATCACCGCAGCCGCAAATATATCGAAGGAAAAATTCAATCGTCTGTCACAAAAGACTTTCTCGTGAGGCAAGCGTTTTTTTGAGTACCAAGTGAAGTCACCTCCATGAAGAAAGTGGTCGGAAGCTTCGACCTGGTGGATACTTATCGAGAAATAGAGTCTGAAAAGTCTCTCTGATTCAGTGGGAAAGTCGAGTCGTAGTCGCAACAACTAAACGCGCCGCGAAAAAGGGAAGCGTCTCTGTAGACCAAGGAAAATCCCATCTGTTGGCAAAACACACGTATGCGGTTGGTCTGGCATTGCGCGCAGCACTCTAATCGTGAAAAGGATTGAGGCAAAGCCTTCACGGGAGTGGAGAACGCGTCGACTCCGAGTAACTACGCCACCAAAACCGTACACGTGTGTGTGTATATGACGCAAAGCGTATAGACCCTATGTATACATGTATACAGAGATACGTACATGTACGTACGCGGTGTAGCGTTAACGTACCCACTCGAGGCCTTGGTGGTGAATTGCCAAAGCTAAACGGCCGCTTGGAACTCTCTCAAATCCCGCCACTGCCGTAGCTATGTTGCTTTTGGTTTTAGAGAAATGCAGTCCGGGGTAAACTACCTCTTCGCGAACCTCCACAATGCCGCCACCTGCTATCCCTCGTAGTACCACCAGCAGCATCCCGCGGATTCCGTGAGTGCGAGAGTAACTTCTGCTGAAAGTGCTCTTCTAACGCTCCCTCGCGCTGTTTCACAGGCGTTACAGAAACACCATATCGTATAATTTATCGCTACGTTGTAGTAACAGTCTCGCACCGTCCGTCGGAGTCTCCATTTCACGGATGGTGGAGGGAACACGCATTAAGCCGTGAGCCTGTGCCCTTAAAACACTTTTTCTCCAGTTGATCCGCGGTTTCTCTAGCGTATATAAGGGGTCGAATAAAATTGGTATGCTGCCGTAAAAATGTCGAAAGAAACGTCAGTTTTAGTATCAATTTTAGAATGCTGTAGTATCCTTTCCTTTTGTCTCTTTTCTTGGACATCAAATATTGATCGCACCTCTCGGAAACTGCTACATCCCTCAGGAACGCCTACATCTCTTAAGAACTTTCACATCCCTCAGGAACTCTCACATCTCTCGGAAACTTCCACATTCCTCAGGAACTCTCACATCCCTCGGAAACTTCCACATTCCTCAGGAACTCCTTTTAAGAACTTTCATATCAGTCACAAACGCCAACATCCCTTAAGAAATCGAATAGCCCTGAGTGTCCGCCATAGCCCTCGGAAACTCCATACCTCCATTCACGGAAACCCCCAAAAACTCCCATAGCTATTAAAGTCACCCGTTCCCTTGGGAATTCCCATACACCTCAGAGAATTTATCCCCCTTCAGAACTCCTGTATTCTCTTATCTCTCGAGAAGACCCGATTTCTCAAAACGCTTAAGCTCCCGATCCTCAAAATTTGGGGGCCATCCTTTCTATCCGTCTGGACGTACCCCGGTAGGGCTAACATCGTCAGGACTCTCACCGTTGAAATACTTTGGGTGACAGACTAAAAAAATACCTTGACTTTTATACACAGATCTATTAAATGTAAATGTACATAGTGTGTATAAATTTGACAGGTCAATTGTCTGCACCCAATATTCACGTTTCCGGACACTTAGCACGATATATAACTTTTGGTCTCCCAATAAAGTGAAAGGATTACTCCATAACCAGTAGACTCATCGAACGATCGTACCACACCTTTCGTTCATCACCCCTTGACTCGTCACGCTATATTTACGAATTTTGCGGATAACATCTGCTTTGCGTGTCCATCACGTATATTCAAGTTAAGTTTTATTTCCGCGTCTGTACGACCAGGCTTTTACCTCTCCATTTATAGGAACGAGGGCGAAGCACTACCAGCGATGGTTAGACGTTCAATCTATATATCGCCTCTTTTGAGCTTACTGAGTTGTAAACATTACTGGCAGATCACGCGCACCCGATAAAGAGAAGAAAACATCACCGATGTTGATCCACGTCTGTCTCCAATCGTACCACCGAGCATTAAAAGAAAAAAGAATACAAATATGCTGACAACCCAACATCTATATTCAAGTTTATTTTCAGGTCTCACCGACACTCGCCTAACGACAACGAAACTATGTAACACCTGTCAGCTCGACGCCAATCACTCAATCTGATGCGGAATTTTTCCATTATCATTAAATCCGGTCACGAATAATACTATATATCTAACGCTAACCGAACCTCGCAACGCGAGTATAATGGAGCTGTCTACTTTTTTCTTTTATCAGCCACCGGCGAAAACCGAATGAGAAATAATGGAAAGAGGAAACTTGCATATTGCGAACCCATAATTTTATATTTTCCGTAGGGTATCAGGAAATATGTTGATCAGCTTTTGCTTTGGTGAAAAAGGCGAGGAGAAAAGGAGACTGTGTACAAATATGGTAAATAATGAAAAAAAGACGATTCTATTTTGTGTTCTTAATTGTTAAAAAAATGCTAGCAGATTCTTTGGTTGAGAGAAATTTGAGTTTTTGAGGCTTTAGAAAAATTAGAGTCGTCACTGTCTTCAAAAATGCAAATTGTATAAAATCAACGAAAACTAAAATAGAATTAGTGGCATGTTTTTGTGCAAGCATTTTTTATCGCGTTCGATGAAGTCATTTGCATAATCTCATTTTTCTAGACCATATTTCCAGACGTTTAGAAATATTTCAAGTGTCCTAGGATTAGCACGAATATTTCGTCATAACAAAAGCAAGTTTTTTCGAAGAGAAAGCAGAGCAGAGAGGAGATTTTACCATTTTGAAGCAATGGCTTCGGGCGTATTGTGTTGAAGCTGCTTTTAGAGGTCTCGTTGTCTTAGAATTATGGATGTTCATGGTCATACATGACGAGTTACCCGAAAGTAGGTGATGCTTTGATAACGTTTACATAATGAAGGATTTTCGATGTGCTTCAGCTCGTGAAACGGTTTTCAGAGCTTTATGGAGAGCAAGCCGAACGGGACAAATAGGAAGAGATAGAAATGGTTTACTGCACGGAGATAGTGAGATTGGGAAAACAATTAGAAAAGAGAAGCAGACTGAGGACGTTTCTCGAGTAGCAGCAGCATCATAAAATATATAAAGACGAGAAATAAACGACGAGTCTCATGAGCACAGCGGGCGATTGTAATTTTTCTTTTTTCACACTCGTTCTATTTTATTCTCGCTACCCTGAGCTTTTTTTCCACTCTCGTGCACTCCCCGGTATTTTTAGTACCAGCTTTCTGCTTTTTATTTTCATTCTTCTGCTTCTGCTTCCATTTCTGTCTCATTTTTCTCTTTTTCTTCACTCCTAATTCGACTCAAGACGCAAACCCCCAACCGAAAGACAATATTATTTCTACAGGAACCGGGCGACATTTTTCCTTTGTAAAAACCACCGCTTCGTCTACCACCAACGCGGACTTGTGTGCTTGACTTTAAGCTTCCGCCGCAACAAAGACAAATTTTCTTTAACGGCGCTCAAAGTTAGCTTAACAAAAAAATCCAATAAGCAACTTAGCATTAAGCAACTCCAATAAGTTTTTCCGTAAATTAATATAAATCATAATAAAAATAAACCTAATGCATCGTATATGATTATACTTTATTATATATTCGTGGACCACGTTCTGAAAAAATATATTCTAAAATTTTGAACTTAGTCGTGAGCACAAAAAGCTAAGAGAAGTCTTCATGTTGCAAATTTATTTCCAAATTATTTCTATATTCCATTCTCTTCACTGTACATTTCACTGACGTGATCCTTTTTCTTCGAGATCCATATTTCTCGAAAGCACGATCACTCGAGGTGCAACAGATAAGAGGCTTTTTAAAAATTGGAGTCGATACCAAGTGGAACAGAGCTTTCAGAAATTCAAGTGAAAAGCTTTTAGATTCAAGTGCGTGGGATGAATCGTGGATGCACGTTCTCTTCGTTGATGGAGTGTCGAATGTCGCTTGACTTGGAAGTCGCGAGTTATAGAAACTGCAGGAGTGAACTGATAAAATGGTCCATTCGACTCGACGCAATAGCGGCACGCGGAAGACGAGCATTAAGCTCGGACAATGGTAAGGACTGGCGGACTACCACAGCGAAAGACGAGGCAATAGAGCGTTAACATGGTAACCGCTAATGGAGTAATGGACCTTCCACTGTTGCAGAGAGGGAAGCCCACCATCGCTCTCATTGTTACTGGACTCTGGCCAAATAAGTACCTAACTAACAGTCCGGTACATGTATAGATCTTCAGACTCTTTCGCGAAGTTTGTATACACAGAAAGAGAAATTTATTGACTCCAAAAAAATGGATGTATCATATTTCTTTTTTATTGATTTCAATTAAAAGTAGCATTTTTATTCTGGAGAAAACATATTATTGCCTGTGACGAAACATTTACTTAATGGATATATGATAAAAATGTAATTTCCTTGATTCAATAAAATGGTTTCCCTAATACAACAAAAGGATATATTCACTGGCAGCTTCAGAATCCAAATTTAACGTTTGAGTTCTAGCGAGAAGACTTCATTATCTACGAAGAAAAATTTACTCAATAAATGTATGGAAAAACAAAAAAGTTTTTTTGATTCAAAGAAATGGTTTCCTCAATTCGACACAAGGATATATTCGGGGGGCTGTCAGGACGAAGCTCGGGTGAATTACGTAGAGACCAAATCAAAACCCACCGACCAGTTCGATCCATAAGCGATATCAAGAACTTTAAGTATTTTCACATTGCTTGTAAGGAAGCGTGGAAAAATTCATAAGAAAATCCGGACGAAAAACGGTCATAAAAAAAGTAATGCGCTCAACAAGGATGAAATAATAGAGATGGCGTCATTTAATCGATAATTTAGTATCGATAAAACAATGCCGAGGTATGTAAAAAAGAAATGACAGGAAAAAAGCCACTACCTACATTACTGCAAAAATACGTTGTGCGGAATATTTAACGTTATTTAAACATCGTTATAAATATCAAGGAATTAAAGGGATTTCTTTATAAGAAGAATTTTTACAGCAGGGAAGAAACAAGAGCAGCACTCTAAATACCTTAATGAAAGGATCCTTTTCAGTGAACTTTGCAGGAATTATTAACTTGTTCAGTGGGAAATATCGGAAATATTGATAGTGTAACTAATCGAATCCTGGAAAAATACCTATGGAAAATATTCTCCGTGAAAGGAAAATAATGTTTGAAGGGGTTTTTCCAGAGGTATTATCACCCTTCTGATTCTGATAGTCGACACTAAATTCATAAGCGAAGTGATCGTTTTTGATCTTGACAAACCTTTAGAACAAATTCATCTTTGATATAGTCCTTTCTCCAACTGTTGGCATTCACTGACAGGATCAGAAATAATAAATAACTGAACTATTGCGAGAACGTAGTTCGGGTAATTTCGTTGAGGATTAATTGAGTGACCCCTTGGCGAAGGGCAATTACTGGTGGCAAGGGAAGCACAGGCGCGCCATAAGACGCGCGCCCGGCAGCAGGCGAACGTCGTATTCGATAAGTAATGTTCGGCTATCACGACTAGACCACGAGGGTTTCTCTCCATGGCCTCCGAAAATCAGCAGGGCAGAACAACGTTCGCGGGTGTCGGAGCGTGCCGCGTAAATCTTCCTCTCGACCTTCTTACCTACACTACAACACTATACAACGCTATATGTACGGAATACGAATCTGAGAGAGATGGAGAAAAAGTTCCACGTACATCTCACTTGAAAGTGGTTGAGATTTCAGAAAAAAAAAGCGAAGGTCAGTAGGATATGAAACATTGGAAGACGCAAATCTTAAATCTTCACTGTTTCCCAAAATCTGAACCGTTTTTACTCGAAGTTTTTTAACAGTTTTGTAATAATAAGGAAAGCGGAAATATTTCCTTTAAGTATGTAATTATGGATGCAATTTTATGGCTAGGATTTTTAAATATGATGCTTTTCGATTCATTTCGACAGCAATTAATATTCTGTAGCAGCTAAGTGAATTTGTTCTGGTAGCAAATAATTTTTTTTCGTATTAGGAATTCAAACAATATTGACAGTGTTTATTCCCATAAGAAATTCTTACATGTCGAGACTACAATTTGGTTAATACATCACTGAAAATACCTGGTACAGCGAAAACTGCCTAACAAATGATTTTTGCTATTTAGGAATTGCGATTTCATGTTATCATGCTAACCTTTTGCTTAATTGTTGAGTCGTTGCTTGAGTTAAGCGTTAATAAGAATTACTAGAAGTTTTATGCAGCATCAATTCACGAGATTACGCACAGATTCATCTAAGCGGCAGTTACCATAGTGAATTGGTCAGTCACACTGTGCGAGATGCGTATAATGGAACATAGTAGATACTAACTCCTGTATGCAGAGAAGCCCATTGCTGCCTGTCTAAATTGCGCTCACACCTGTTTAGGCAGGTCAAGGCTCATCATGTCAGTTCCCACGAACCGTGTGTACCCCAATAAGCGATTACTAGCCCAACGACCAAAACATACATAGCCCTAGATGCTCTCGGCATACAATCATTCATTGCAGATTATTACAAACGCCTACAATAATTCATTGTAGGAATGATGACCCATATTGGTTTAATGTGTTTCCTTGCCGAATTAACACGACGTGGAATATATAAAAGAGAAAACTTGTGTTCAACATTCTCGAAGACACTAAAAGTTACAAACAGTTAAAAAGAATTAACAACGTTAAATGGATAAGGGATAAACCGTGGTTCGTATTTTCGAAGACACAGGCAGATACGATGGTCAAAAACGAGACCATCACAACTGCCTACAATCACTGGCCGCAATCACTAATTGTAGATCATTAAGAATGCCGACAATGAATGATAAGCCTTATTGGTTAGATTTGTTGTTCCGCTCATCAACAACGTGGAATAGATAGAAGAGAAACCCAGTGGTCGATATTTTAGAGGACACTGGCGGTTACGATGGTCAGAAACTTAATCATAACAAATGGCTACGATGAATGATAACCTTTATCGGTTAGATTTGTTTTCTCGCTGAATTAACGACGTGGAATGGATAAGAGAGAAACCTTGTGGTCCACATTTTGGAGGACACTGGCGGTTACGATGGTCAGAAACTCTTGGGCACAATGCAGAATCGGAAAACCACAGCCAGAGTCGGTTCACGTTGGAGCTGCTGTTTCGGGATAGGTTGCGCTCACCACCGCCAACTCGGCAAAGGACTTTTGCCCACAACTATTTCAACGGAGCCCCGTCAGTGGGTCTCGGATTAAACACCCACAGCTGCCTCGAGGGCTTCAATGGAATTCCGAATCAATGCACCGAGGAAACACGACGGGCTATATTCTTCTTGCTATTTGCATGGGCAAGGTGGGCATTGGGCAGCCACGGGCACGGAACTTGGAGATACTCTTGAGTCGAACTGGCTTTACGCCACAAAGATCTTGCTGTCCGTACCCAAAGGATCCGGAAAATCGGAATCAATCCAATAGCTTACTAACACCTGTTTAAATTCCCACATAATATGCTCTAAATGATTCCATTTTCCAAATTTGTAGGCATCCTGTTGTATGCTCAAATATGATCCTCAATATTTTTATGCAACGGATAAGATGATCAAGAAGTATTTGATGGAAAGTTGACTCAGTACAAAATTAAGAAATTTTACCACGGAAACAACAGCCCTACAATAATTTTGATGGTTATTTTGTTAATTGGTAAGTGGTTTTTTCCATGCATTTAACAACCGGTGGAAAGTTGAAATGCAGGTAATTGACGTGATATTGATGGGGAATAAGCTTGAGACCTGAAATCGATGAAGAACTAAATCCAGAGACACCTACAATTAAACATAGCGCATCTCGAAAGTCAGTTTAGTGTGAATAATTAACAATGAGGTCTGGCTAACTAACTCTGTATGCATACAAAGCTTTAACTTTAGCAAAAGGATGAATACTAAACATTGCCGTACTATCGCAAGCCCCGAGTTTCGCCCAGTCAAATTGAGTACAGAAATTCATTCTTATGCAAATGTAACTCATGAGTTGCTCGACGGGCCGGATGTTTGAATCATCATGGAGTCTGTATAGACCGCTCCAGTAATTTTCGGCAAAAGCAAAGTGTCGAGTGCTGAGTAAATCAAAAGTCATGAACGCAATGTGAAATGAGACTCGGCACGATCAACGCGAACCGAAGAACGACGAAAGCGGTATGCTTACAGAATTGGTGGAGAAACTCTCGGGTGAGAATCCACAGTGAGAATATTTGAGAGTCTCGTCGTTGACTCGACGTTGGTTTGTCTCGTAGCGGTTAACTTTTCAGGGGAGGATCAAACACTCGGTGCTCCTTTGCAAAGTCGCCCGAATGTCGCGCTAGTGCATAACTAGATTATAGTTTAAACATGAAAAGAAGAGAAAAAAAAAACGTCGAATCCTCAAAGTTATTGCACAGCTCGAAGCAACCGCAGTTCATTTTCGCTGCGTGTACTTACCACTTTTTTTCTTGCTGAGAAAAGAGGTTACTTCAAGTTTATTTTACAAAGACAAAAAAGGCGTTAGACGTACGTTTGGAGTCTGCGTTGAAACAAAAAGTGAACTCACTGCTTGGCTGTGATGTCACGAACCAGACGAAGGCTCTGAGAATGAAGAAAAAAAAATGTGTAAAAGAGAAAAGTAGCAATAAAAAGGTCTCTGCTTCGCCCTGAAAACGAGGCTTTTCTAGAGGTGGTTATAAGCGCGAACGTCCATCCCAACGTGCAATCTACATGCCTCTGCTCGCCGGTATGTATACGTTTCGGCTTTTGTCCCATTGATATGAAATCTTGACAAAGCCAGACTGAATTCACCGTCAGTGGAATCGTCGAGAGGTGTTGATGAAGGACTCGTCGTTTACACGCGTCGCTGTCCATTCACGTAATTCCCAGAGCAATGTTTTACCTCGGTAAACACGCGCGTGAAATAATATTACACTTAGGATTTTCATGAGCTTGAGATTCTACTACATTTGATTCGAGTAGCACTTAAGCTTCCAGCTTTTCTTCATACATTTATGCAACAGGAGAAATCTCGTTAGACGACGACAACGAAATTTCCTTTGAGATAACCGAATTCAGTTGATTTAATGCAAATTCAATTATCGCGTCTTGGTACAGTTAGCTCAACCTCGAGTTTGATTAGCGTTAATTCGGTCGGCGGTTATTAAGGAGGTTGAATCGACGAAAACAAATTATTTGCGATCATTTGTATTTTTTACCTTGATGACAGGTAAATTTACAATTGACTATCGTAGAATACAATCTATTTAAGAGTGGTGTAATAATTCTTTGCCGCGATTCTCAAAGGATGAACATGGGATTATCAGTTAATGGAACAAAAATACAGAGTCTTGACCAGAAGTTCCATTCGTTTAGCATTTCATCAAGCTAACAATATTTGTTTTCAGTACCACCGATGTTTCTACAACATTATCATTTCCGCCAAGGGTCGTATCTTTTGGAGTATTGACAAAGCAACACGGGCCATCGGATCCAAATTACGCAGTGTATTCGAGTTGATGCAATGCGATAGCGTAAGCAGTGGGAGTTTGTGGAACTACACGAAACAGCATACCAGTTACATGAGACTCGGAGACATTGTCAACGTAACACAAACCAAGATACAAACTAGAATTCGGTTGAATTAACCAACGGAAAATTAGAACTACTAAATTTTGCTGCAATTGCACATATGAACTATTCCACAAAATATTACTCATGCAAATATGTCGTCTTTTGCATTCGCTCAATGGAATTTTCTGTTCGAATAAAATATGTTGAATAAATTTCGAATAAATTCAAATATAGAATTGCGGAATGTTTAAAATTTCATGAATTTTCGGGATTTCAGTGTCATTAATATGTTGGTCGTATCAGAAATGGCGGAAATTGCAGCTAGAATGTTTTCACGTGCGTTAAAATGCATAACATTCATATGGTAACCAAGTTGGACGAAAAAAGTGTGAAAGTGTATAAAACGATGTAGAGAGTAGGTATATAGGCGTACACTTGAGGACAACGACGACCAAGCGATCCTGTACCTCATCCTCGAGGGGAAACTTATGCATCGGTGAATGCATTGTGCCGATTCGCTGGCGATGCGCTTGCTGCTAGACGGCCCAGACTCTCGACCCATTTGTTAGATGAGAGGGGCGATTCGAAAAAGCTCTCGCCGCACGCCCCACGAGTACCGACAATCCCGTACTTTATAAGTACCTCTCATACCCTCGTCGCCAGCATTCTACTGCAAATGCAATGCAAATTGCGAATTGGCGAGTCTTCTATCGATGCCAACGTGAAGCGCCCGGGGACCGCTTCAATTCTGACACCGATTTTCAATCGCACCGATATATCGATAGGTGGACAGAAGTGTTATGAAACCGATTGTCGTTGCGAACCTATTCAGAACAAAGCCAATACGTTTTGCCATATCCATAACAGAACAAAGGCAACTCAAGGCTTCAAAAACGCCTGCAAAGTAGAATATTGTACATCGATTGCTCATTTATTCAAGATTTCACAAAGTCACTTGTATACCGAACTATGTTGATGAATTATACAATAGTGGGCATTTGGAGCGGATAAGTGAGTTTTTTTTATTCGTTTTCAGCAGAACCGAAGTGAATCTCAAAAACCAAAGAAATACATTCCAGAGACTTCAATTATCGTTTGAATGACGTTGTTGGCCTAGCATATCAAATTCGTTTCCGATTTCACACACAAATAATTGAATTCCGTGCTTGTATCAAGGGTGCAATAATTACCTATGTTTTACGAATGAGAAGTGCGGTACGGTTTTCATTGCTCTTGCCCGGCAGGAATAAATCGTTTTCCTTCCTAGGAAATAATGAAACTAGATCACGTTTGCCTACGAGTCGCAGGTTAAAATGAGAAAGAAATGAGGTTACTTTAGCGAAGACGGAA
This sequence comes from Tromatobia lineatoria, assembly GCA_949699805.1. Lineage (NCBI taxonomy): Eukaryota > Metazoa > Arthropoda > Insecta > Hymenoptera > Ichneumonidae > Tromatobia > Tromatobia lineatoria. The sequence goes on along the minus strand of OX453040.1, from coordinate 948,594 downwards.
AGAAAATGATGTTGATTGGTGGATAAAATGTCATTGATTGTTCATGTATTTCAGATTTAACATAGCTTTATAACAAACTCCGATTTCGGAAACTTTTTACTGGGTCTTAATAATTTCTGACTACGTCTTTCACCGAAATAAGTTTTGTCTTGGCGGAAGCAACATTGACGGAAAATAATTTCTTTTTATAAATCATTGTCACTTTATCGAATTTATTGTGAACCACGTTCGTGAACCATATTCGTTAAACTGACGGTATCTTAGGAAACTCCTTCGGAAGACGGCTATCGACAAGGCGAACAGCGGTAGCATCAAAGTGCAGTAAGCCGAATAAGTTTCGAGTCCCACCGGGGATGGCAGCATCTCGCGAAACAATGGAGACTGCAGCGGGCGAAGAGACCCTCCGGAGACTCAAGAATCCTTGACTATTCTCGGGTATAATGAAGCGGCGGCGTCGGTGACGCGGCGAATTTGCATGGGGGGTGTGCGACTCCTCGAAATGACGTGAGCTCTTTCATTTGTTGGACGAGGCGTCAGGTACAGCTCTATAGAATAGAAAGGCGGCGGAGACGTCGAGTTCCTTTACTTCGGGGAAGTCGTTTCTCGTCGGAGAACACGCGGTTTCCGTTTTAGTGAATCAATCCGTTCATTAATGTATCAACGTGACAATCGGACGTCCCAAGACAAGTACTTTTTCCAATTAAACCAACTCTTCGCTAAATCAATTTCATGAGTCTTATATTACTTTATCTGTGTTCATTTTCTGATGAGAGACAATTGCTAATCGGAAAAAGGAGCAAGAAATTTTTTTTTAAATTACCAATCACAAAGATACTAGCAAAGTGATGGAATATTCATCAAGTACCCCTTTTCAATTTATTTCTCTGAACTAATATAAGCACTTGTGTCATTTTATTATTGAAGTTAACCTTGAAGTAATTAACATTATTTGAAAGTTAATTTATTTTTTCAAGGTTAAATGGATTATCTTGATAATGGTGATGGATGTTCTATAGGACTTCGGTTTCATGATTCCGAATTTTAACTAACTACTTTTTACTCCACAGCAGTTGAGCAATTATTTGGTCACTTGATAATTACGTTTGTACGGTTCTACAGAAAATTGTGAAATTCATTATTATTGTAGACAATTGTACTGACTGATTTTATACCCGTACCGGAATATACTGTGTTACTATGGACTTTCTACTTTAAAAAACAATATTTCTGTCGACAATAACTTTGACGGCTAAAGGACAGATTATATATTATGCAATCGGCTTAGCAGAAATAAATGATACACGCCATCCACGAGGCAAAGTGTGAACAGCGCTGTAAGTCCAGTCAGGAAATTTTCCGAATCATCGAAGCATACTAAAAACGCAATGTAAAATGTGTTGGAGCGGCAATCGAGAAATTTTATATCGTCGTTTCGCCAGAATCTTATCTAGTGACACGCAGCGGCATCCTGTGTGCATATTGACATACTCGCGTTTAAAATAGTCACTTCAGAAATTCAGTTTGAATATATCCGAAGAGCTTATCGATATCAACATTAATAAATATCTTATCATTGAGTTTAACGAAAAAAGGAAATAAGAGAAAAAAAAATTCACACATTTCTACAACATCGAGTTGGATAAACGATCATAATTCTCAAATACTATAAATTATACATTAAAAGAATTTCATGTAGGGACAACCAATATTTCGCTAAAATAGTAACAATTTTTTTTTAAGTGAACTACCAAATCTTTTTGCTACGCTAAAAATATTTTCCAAACCAGATTTGTGTAATTTACAATGGAAATTACCAAGCGAAAAATTAAATTTGTCAAAACCATTCGTAATAAATCATAAATGAAGTAAAAAAAATGCATTAAGCAGACTACTTGCACAATGCCCGCTAGAGAAATACAATGCAGCTTTTCAGAACCAGTGGAGAAAAACTCCATCTCCATCCACTGCACACTTGACGCAATAATAAGCCCGTACTTTGATACTTACATAGTAAATTGTCTCTCGACAATTTCTCGGAACTTTCCGCTTGAGACACAAGGAAATATTTATGATTGCACTCGAAAAATGTTGGTGAACTGTTCGTTATAGAGACGAAGAGCCTCACCTTTGTCACTAAGAGACTTCGTCTCAAGAACTTTCGCCAACCAAGTATTCGTCAACGCTCGAAAGACTATATTGACAATAACGACGGTTCTTCAAATCCACGAAAAAAAATTTGTCATATGTCAATGTGCCACGATCGAGATATTATATTTATGCTGTACCAACAGTTGCGTTAACGTTAACGCGAAAATAGTGCACACGGGAGAGAGAACGGCCACAAACTAATTACACGGTACCTTAACGTCATTGGCTCGCGGATAAACCCGTGCCGATATCGTCTAGCGAGAACGATAATAACTCATGCGCGGTCAATTCGGTCTGTCGATACCAGAATGCGTTATCACCGTGGAATCTTTATATCTCGGAACTAGCGTTTCGATAAACGTGAGTCTGATATAGGCACTGTATCGAGTGTTGCATTAATATCACCTCATGACGCGACTTTGCCTAAATCGAGGTGTTATCGAGCAGTTAGAAAGAAATTGTCAACACATGCGTCATGTTAAAAAAAATCGCCGATAAACGTCATGGAGAAAAGTTATTAGCTGGCACGATCACCGTAATCTGTTTTTAAGCATAACCGATCAATATTTCGACGAAACGACTCATTTTTTCAGTCAAATAATTAATTGATTTATCGATAACTTTGTATGTCCAACTAATCAATTGGTTTATTAATCGATCTATTTTTCAACCCAACTAATCAGTTCGATCTTTCAACGTATCCATATGTCCAAGAGAACAGATGGTTGATTCTTCAAAAGATTGGCATGTTAATCTGATCAGTTGGTTGATTCTTCGGCAGATTCATAAATCGAATTGATCAGCTGATTGGTTTTTTAAACAAATTTATATGTCCAACTGATAAGTCTGTTGATTTTTTAATAGATTTATACATCCGTTCGATCAGTTGGTTGACCATTTTACGGATTCATATGTCCAACTGATCAGTTGGATGGGCCATCAACGAAGTTATAAGCCGAACCGATTTATCGGTTGACGAATGGACAGTTTGATAGAACCAACTGATCAGCTGGTGAATTTAACGACCAACTCAAAAACTTAAATAATCAGTGGATCATATGTAACTGTACCTACTGCTTGTAGCAAGTGATCTCTTTCCGTGTGGCTACTCGGTTTATCTTGTTATTGACCTGAATTACGTGAACAAATAACGTGTTGGCAGATCGTTCCGGTATAAGTCGCTATCAGAAACTGGTAGCCCAAGTACAGCTTCTCGGCACCTCGGCACCCAATCGGTATTCGATATCCGATTCGGAACGATGCTCTCTTGTCTCATCCGACGAGAGGTTTCATTGCTCTTGAGCGGTTACCGAGCTTGCGTCGACGAGAGCCTTCTGACAATATTTCTCTCGAGCATTCTTTACACAGCAAACTTTACCAAACAACTTGGGAAACATCTACAAAGACGTATTGTTTCGTACAGCAGGTTGGTATACCTTTGTACTTTGGATTAATCAAGGTTTAGTCGGATACAAGGAGAAAGAGGCTTTTTCCCATTGCAATCTGAGCGGAATTGTCGTGAAGGAAGCGCTCGAGCGTACCAACAAGTTGGTAACGATAGCAGTCAACCAAAGAGAAATAGGAGAAATAGTATCGCGACGGCTATGCGCGGACCGCCTGTTCAGTTACGCTCAGGCTCGTTATAGCTGCGGTTTTGTGTGAGTAAACGGTGGGCGTTGAAGGCGTCTGTGACAGCCAACGTTAAAGCAGACCAATCGATTCATATCGCCGACGATCCTTACAACAATGGCTATGTTAAATTTCGCGAAGCACATTTATTGCTCAATTTAAAAAGAAAATATTTACATCATGCAAATGAAAATTGCTATTTCAACATTTCAATTTCAGAGATTGAAATGACTTCTCAAACATGTTCATTTTTTAAATGAAAATTTGAACATATTCATTTTGGGAATGGAACTATAATATGCAGCAGATCAAGAGTCACTTCAATTTTACAATGTAATTAGTCGGCTAATGATATAGTCCTCATCAAAATTCGGTGGGTTGATGAGACCTAATTAATAAAACTGATGGTATAAACACAATTACGCGATACGCATTATTATTAATTAATAGTTGTCGGAATACTATAACCTTTACATCGCCAACCACACAATTTATGTACCATAACCTAATAATTCATCCAATATGCTATTCCGATATTTCATTACCGATAAACAGTGCAAACATAAATTCAGCCAATCACGTCGGTACGAATATATCCAGAGATCAATTTGATATGATATCCCATTCAATATTCGTTACAGAAGACGGAGCAAAGTGCTCGGCACCGTGCACGAGAATATATTATTCGTTGAGGCATATACGTATCGTCGCTTACCTCGAAAATATTCATGAATATTATTTGGATGATATCGGGGCTGCGGGTGAATTCACGTCGAGCTCGCACGAGAGACTCGCTTTTGTACCGGATGAACGCTCAAGGCTCATCCACTGGTGGACCAGCACCGGGAATCGATTAAAAATTAATGAGACCCTGGGCTGGTTGGCAGCGACACGATTAGTCGCTGAGAGCCGAGGGGATGTCGGTCAACGTCGACCGACGAGAACGACGAAAACATACATGCACACATTGCCGAGCGAAAGGCTTTCCACCGACGACGATGCTCGTGGGTTGACACGGGTGGTCGTTCAGTTTTCCGAGCCACGAGCTTCGGTTACGCCCACCTGATTTTTTTTTTACTCATCGTTTGACCGAGAACGGAATTAAACGAGAGAGACTCGTGCCGCTGACAGCAAAGAAGAATGAATATACTTTGGCTTATTTCAATTTAACAGCTTGTTTCGTCGCAAGATTGATTCTTCCCTCGCATTGCTTGCTGCGAATTTCCAGAGACCAATTGAGGGACTAGACAGTGTAAGCGATCTAAATTTAAGCCGATTTACGGGAATTTTTTTTTTTTTTAGACAGTAATAATCCGAATGGTTTAATTTTTTTGTACAATAATGATTAGATTTTTTGAATTTAAATAAATATGTGCTTATAGATTAGCGACCCAATAATTTCATTGAATCAGTGAGTATATTTAATAAATTTAAGTATATTTATGTTTTAGTACTCTGGAAAAATATTTTGAGTGAGATATTGAGAATTGAGAATCACTTTTATAGTGAAAGTACATTATGTTGAAAGTACAAAAATGTCAATTTAGCTTACATTGTGTACAAACTGGTAATTTTCCCAATATTCAGATTTAAAGAGCAGCGTACATTTTTTGTCACTTGTCAATGACAAATTAACGGTCGTTTCTTGATAGATCGTCTACCAATTTCCCAGTAAATTATCATCGTAAATTGACCGGACATAGCTCGTCGTCGGAACGCAATTAAACGAGGAACATACCGATATCCTGTTATTTCCTTTTTATCCAGGGCTTGGAAAACGGAGGAGATTGGACGGTGACGCATTACCCGGTATCGGACTGGAGATTCTATGAAAGTCAGATATCCCGAAAGTTCTGAATTTGTACGCGAGCTAGCCCGGAAAACGAGATAGAACGAGGACCATCCGTCGGGTCCAATATCGGGTAGGCTTTGCATGACGAGCAAACGAAAGAGAGTTGGAGTGCCGGAAATTCGTTTCCTCCGGGTAGCGCAGCAGAGGAGGATCGTATATATGGTCGTATAAGCGACGGGTTACCGATAAAGCTCTAGAGAGAGGGAGAGGAAGAGAGAAATAAAAGGATAGAGGTATGAGCAGAAAAGAGTAGGAGACTGTGGGCGATCTGCTGTCGCGCGACGACCTCTCCACCGCAACGTCGACGTGTCTCGCAACGTATAAGCGCGAGAGAAACGCTTCGAGAGTGAGAAGGAACGAAAATCTGAAGCTTCCACAGCACGGCACGAGTCGCGTTCAATTAAAGCGTCACCTACCGCGGAAAACTTTTATATGAATGGGTTTCATTACGCGGGTGCACTTATTAAAGCTGCTGCGCTAGTGGGAACGCCACAGGGCTTCGGCATAGCCAGGCGTCGCGTCGTCGACATAAATGTTTCAAGAACCCCGCCAGCGACGAGGGTTTTGTTATCAAGCTTGCACCATTCAAGGCATCAACTATGACAAATATAAAGTCGACGGAGTTTTCACGCCACTATCACGCTCACTCGGAATCTGTGGAAACTCGTAAACCACTTTTAAGGTGGCACCGTCGGTACAGTTAAGGGGGAGAGTCAGTTGAAAAATTCTTCTTTTTATCACAACGACGACTGCGCAACTCAGCAAAGGAAAAATTTTAAATTATACCCTCCCTTCGTAATAAATGAAATTACCAATCAGTTGATAGTCGACATAAATGTTTTACGTATCCTGCAAGCGACGAGGGTTTTGTTATCATGCTTGCACCATTCGAGGCATCAACTATGACAAATATAAAGTGGACGGAGTTTTCACGCTCTCTCGGGATCTGCGACTCGTAAACCACTTTTAAGGTAGCACTGTCGGTATAGTTAACAGAGACGAGTCAGTTGAAAAAGTGTTTTTTTTTTTCTAATTATTATAAAGACAACTCTTCTTCTCAACAAAAGGAAAATTTTAAAAAATTCCCTCGCTTCAGGCTAAGCCCGAAGGATTTTATTGTAAATGGACCAAGCGATTGGGTTAACCGGTTAGTTTCTGATCAAGTTCATGAGTATGATTTAGAGAAAAATACTCCAAGGATTGGTCTTCGCAGTGTAATACACGGATGTATTAAATTTATAATAATTCTGGCAACCGAGACACAAATTTTTTGAAGTATAATCTGAAGTAAATGTCTGAACGTAGAATAGTTATTCTTTCAAAATTCGCTATTCCAACCATTCGCTATGTTAACGTCCACTGCATCTCTGGATCACACGCAGAGTATAAAGCTCATGAATCTGGTTTTAATTAAGAGGAGAGTTGACCTTATAAAAATAACTACTTTTTTCACCGACTCGCTTTCCGTAAGGCTATTGATTCTCAATAAATAAATTCGGAAACCTCATATCTGGTGAGTTATTAGTTATGGAGAAATAATGAACAAAAAATAAAATTCCAATAAAACCTGAACCCTTCCATCAACGTTTACATAATTGGATATCGATAGTATTGAGTATTATGTATATTGAATATTGTGTCCCTCGGGTGAGTAATTTTTTCTCGCTAAATAAAATTCTGCGTAAGTAAATACAATAACGTAAATTTATTGAAAATGTCTGAATTCCGTAAAATGCAAAAAAAATTAACGATTTTGTCCAAATTAAATACCACAGGTCGCATCAGTTTATTCAATAACCCTACGAAGTTTCATCGCCGCAGGGTTAAAATATTTCGAGTTAGAGCGGTGACAGTTATTATGAAGAATTCATAAATTCTGAATGCCTCGAGCTATTTCCATAAAATTTACACCATGTGAAGAATAGTCAGTACTGTAGAGTACATTAAAATTTGAGTTGTCCGGTTGAGTAGTTCACGAGTAAACTATGGTTACAAATTTAAATGGGATGAAAGTATTTTTTGAACTTAACACCCGATTACCGTAAACTATACCGGCAGTACTACCATAAAGTAAGTCTGCTTTCAACCGTCAAGTCGGATTTCATGAAAAGTTCACTTTGCATTGAATGTATAAACTTCATTTACCTTTCAACCGAAGAGAAGATAGACTTTTGGTTTGCTGGCAGTGGAAATCTGTAATCAAAAAGAATGTTACATTAAAACGGGTTTTTAATCCCAGAACGGGTTGTATTAATGAATTAATTTACGACGGAATAGTTGGTACGTGAAACGATGAAATTCGATGCTTTATGCTTGGGGAACAATAACCGAGCACTATCACGCTAACACTAGCGACTAAATCATGTAATGTAGTATACACATTTCTGCGAAATGTGCACCGTGCTCTTTACTCCTCCTAAATCGCATTTTTATCCGGCTTGCAATATTGTCTTGTTAACCGGGAGCAGAAGCCGCGAGCTGCACACGCGGCTGCTGCTCTCCTCCGTTGTAATAAACCTCGTGAATCACGACCAGTTATATTTCCTATACGAAAAGCCGCGCATGTATATATACCATGTGCGACTACGCCGGGTGAACGTAATTTTTTATATCAGTATAATATCACCTCGTTAGGTATTACACGCTTCGTGGTCTATAATATTTCGTGTAAATTACAATGGAACCGTTATTGTTCGTGTGCGCGAATAAGTGGGCGTATGCATGAAGCGCCGTATAACGCAGAAAATATCATTTTGTTATAATTAATGCTCCTGTGGGGATCGGAAAACGAAGCATGAAAAATAATACGGAACGATAAATATAAAATGAATGCATTTTAAATACCGGAGATACATTCTGCAGCTTTTTTGATGGATAAAACGGGTCACTCTTGATACTAACGGCAAATTACCAGACATCTAAGCGGTAATTACCCGCAAGTACTACGTTAATTAAAAAAGCTACATTTCTGTTTCGCCTACATCGCGGGGCCATCGCTGCATTTACCTAAGAGCAAGTTTCTCTAGGAACTCCGGAGCGTCGCAGGAGACGTGATAGCATTTTATATATACAAGTTTTCCATCTTCGTTGTTACTTTCTATAGCTGAATTGTTCAATACCAGAAATACACTCGACAAAAGTGTTAGGATAGAAATAATGCTTTTCCACCCAAAAAAATCAAGCGTCCTATCATTTCACTATTTTGATTTAGTAATAGTGTCCAAAATTACAGACAATTGTTTTTCCAAATGTCAAATAGCTTGGAAATTAAGGGGTTCATCTTTTCTGACTCAACGCCTGCTCAGGCTAATTGTAAGACAATGTCCTCGGGTGAAAGAGATACAAACGTACCAAGTTCTGTATAACAAGTCGTCAACGTGGTCTGCCAATAATTGTTCACGCTAAGATATCGTGAATTACAGGTTCCACGACTCCATTATCATTCAAGCATTTCTTCACAGTTTTCATTAACCCTGATACAAACACGTTCATTGCTCATTCAAGAAGACACGACGAGATGGTGAACTTTCCGTCGAATTGTTAATTATGATTTTAAGTATGTACAGAGATCAGTGTGTGTGCTGACCCATTGTATAGCAGCCAGTGGCGATGACACCGTTAACTGTCACCAAAGTATAAGCCCACTGTGTAAAAGAGCCTGTATAGCAGCTCTTCTAGTATGGAAAAGGTGGAAAAGAGCCCGGACAAGTTATACGAAAGTCGCGAGAAAGGGGTTGACACGTTTCTGAAATAGAAAGACCGGCAAGACGTGCTCTATGCACACCCTGTGCACACACATTCACCAAGCGAGTACGAGGAGAGAAACAGCCAGGAGTACTCACTCAGGGCTTTCATATATGAGCCTTGCGAAGACACCACGTCTCGCACTACACATACTTGTGCTATATACTATATTCCACTACTACAGGTTGTTAAGAACCACCGGGATGAAAATTCGTGTCATTCCGGCTCGTAATTTAATTTAACGCGGTAACGCCGTGGCAAACTTTCTCGTGTGGTGGATCCTGATGCTCCATCCTCGTCCTCCGCACGTACCTTCTTTCGCTTTTCGCTAGGACCGGCGACATTGGACGAGAAATCCGACAAAGGGCTTGTTAGGGATATTCTGACGGCGATAGAACGAAGAAGGAATGCAAAGGTTGTTCGAGGCAAAAAATTAACGGTGAACAACACTCTAAAAACAAAGCGTTTTGCTAAGTTTGTTGTATGGTGTCTTTCAAATTGTGACGATTTTCCGACACTTACAAGCGTATTCGTTTTACGTATCGTTACCATGGATGAGCAACAAGCTTGGTTTTTTTTACGGAGAGAAGAGATGTGTAGGGATAACGAATAAGTAGTTGGGAGAATTCTTCATTAGGCGGTGAAACTTTTTTAGACATAGACAGACACAAGCGTATTTATTTTACGTATTGTTACGGCAAATAATCGACAAGCTTGGTTTTTAAACAGAAAAATGTGATGAGTTGGGCAACGAACAGGAAGTTCGGAGAATTCAGAGTTAGTCGGTAGAACTTATCCTTTTTCCTCCGGTCAGACAGTTACGAAGCGGCGCAAAATGCACCGCATGCAATAACAACAAGAAGGACGGATGAAAAAATGATAAATCCAAAGCCGCAATAAGCCCTTTTAGCTTATGCCAGTGGTCGCGAAGATTCGTGCCCATTTCCACTGGTAATTAAATTTAACGCGGTAACGCCGAGGCAAACTTTCTCATATGGTTAACCCTCCTTATTCACCCTAGTTCTTTGCACCGTATTCCGCAGCTTTGCGCAAAGGCGGACAGCATTATACAGGGAAAACCGAGTAAGGCCTTTTCAAGGAAATTCTAAAGACAATAGAGCGAGGAAAGCTCCTTTTCCGAGAAGACAAATTGACCATAAAGATTCAAACGCTGCGATTGGATCATTTTTACCATTGGTTCGGCCAACTGCGATTTCACGTACAGCTACACAGTGACTCAACATGCAACGCATGCAATCGCGACTGCAACGAGCAGGGCTATTTGCATAATGATAAAACCAAAGCCATTGTAACAAAACGTTTTAACCAATGACAGCGGAAGACAAAATTCATGGAATTACCGGTTGCATAATAATTTAACGCAGTATCATTCAGGGAAATTTGCTACTATGGTGGATCCTTCGTCCACATCTTTGTTCTTTGCGCTGTATTATTCCGCTTTGTGCAAAGGGCAGACAGTATTGAAGGGGAAATGCGAGAAAGGACTTGCTGACGAAATTCTAACGACGATGTAGTGAGGAAAGCTCCTTTTCCGACAGTATTTTCCGACAGCTGACAGTAAGAAAACGCAGCTTACTGGGTGGTTTTTTACCATCGCCAACCGCGATTCCAATTGCAGCCACGCAGCGGGTCAACATGCAACTCATGCAATCGTGACTGCAACAAACAGTATCATTTCGTTTTGCTTGAAGACAGACGCTAGTAAAGGGGAAACCCGAGAAAGGGTTTGCTGAGGAAATTCTAATAACGACAATAAAGTGAGGAAAGAAAGTGCCTTTTCTGACAAAATTAGCTGATCATAAGGTAGCGAAACCTACTGGATGATTTTTTACCACTGGTTCGGCGAAGCCCGATTTCACATGCACCCACGCAGCGGGTCAGCATGCAACTCGTGCAATCGCGAATGCACCAAGCAGTATTATTCCACTTTGCGCAAAGGCAGAAATTATTGAAGGGGGAATAGGAGAAATCGCTTGGCAACGATATTCTAACGACGATAGAGCATGGAGAACTTTTTTTCCAAGAGAATTAGCTGAACGTAACGAAGCAAAGACTACCCGAAATGAATTTTTACCATCGGTTGAGCCAACCGCGATGGCACATACAGCTACGCCGCGGCTCAACATGCACCGCATGCAATCGCAACTACATCTCCAACGAACAGGGCGGTTTACTGAATGATAAAACCAAAGCCGTCGGTGCAACCTCGCGTTCGCCCATGACAGCGGTAAGCCATAGTCCCAATTGCTACACATACGGACTTTGGAACGTGTGGATCCATTTGTGGTGACCAAACGAGAGGATGGTTTTCGGGGAAAATGCGTTCGATAGGAATCCCTATGGTACAGGATTTACTGAGGCTTATGCACAGCTCTCGGGGTAACTCCCGCCAACAAAATGGGGGCTCTTAACGAGTCGACGATTGGAGGCCAAAACGAACGGTCAGAAGTGGCGCTCGCTTCGCTTGGCCCGACTGACCGGTTTCGTTAACGGTGCGCTAACCCATAATTTGTTTTTTCCTCGATCAGCCAAGGGAAAGAAACTTCGCAGACGAAAGTACTCGGTGAGTTCTGAAATGCGTTTTTGTATTGCTTGTTAAATAATATTCTCGTTTTTGTATGAACTCACCGTGTACTTGAGGCAGAAAAGTCTGTCTGACAGTTTTGTTAAACAATTTCTCAGCTTATGATTTGTTATGATAGGCTATACGCTTATATTTTTATCATAATTTGTTAATTAAATATGTCCTTGGAAATTGTTCAATCCCCTTAATTACTTTCAGTAGGTTTTATTACTATAATAAATTAACATACTAAGTATTTTTACCCTGTTGGTGATTCCATTATTTTTGTATATATTTTTATGGAGAGTGTATCATAATTCCCGCACCAATGTGGCCTAATTAGGACATTATTTGGTGCGCGGTTTCTGATACACCCTGTATATTTGTACATTTTAATTACGGTCCAGTGAATACAGCATCCTTCGTTCTATCGCTGATATACGGCACGTTCCTGCTCAATATGCACTTCGGCAAATTGATATACATAGAGAGCGCTGAATGCACATAATTTAGGTATCCCTGTCCATCTGTGCTTGAAATGCGCTGCATCGCAATACTAAACAGCTGTGGCTGTTTAGTGTTGCACTTCGGAAAAGTTTCGACGGAATGAGAAATTACCGTTCCCGAATGAAAAGTATTTCCAATGCCGAATACTACAAAATATAGCTTTATTCAGCTCACTCCCAAGCTTATTCCATTTTTTTTAAATGTCTCCTCCGACATCGACTGGAGATGAGAAGAGTCGATGTCTGATTTTCTTATTTTCGGTTATCTTCAACTATTTTATTGAGGGCAAAATCGTTGGAACGGAAAAACGAGAATAAGAGAAATGAAAGGAAGACTGACTGGAGGATGCTGAGGGACACCGCGGGAGGAACGAATGAGATGGAACACTCGGGATATCCGGTAGGATGAAGGAAGCTATTTTGGATGCAAGGAGCGAATAAAGTGAGATCAACCCAGCGCCACCACCGATTCTATGCTTCTGGTGGTGAAAATGACGTAAGCCTTCCTTCTCCCTCGATGATTGCCTCTCCGGGACATATTTCTCGCTAGTTCGCATGGCGACATCTAGCGCAGCGGGAAGGTGAATGGGTGAGCCTTTCCTGCCACTACTCGCACCTACCACACTTGCTTTTCTGCGACCCCTGACGTATATAATGGAGGAGGTTGAGCTGGGCAACCCGTGCTTTATCGTCAGCCACCCATTTTCTCACAGCGTACGCTTCTCGGCGGTGGAGGGTTACACTCTGGTGCGCCGTTAGGGTAATCCTGCATTTGTACACGCCTGACGAGACGACACGATCGACTAATCGTTGAGCAGTAACCGAGCTTTCATCTCCCACAATCCTATAGCGTTTTTAACTTGTGTACAAACGTTTTTTTGCTCCTGTTCCGAATAGAGTTACCTAAAACAATAGCACATTACGCCCTGCACGGAAAATAATTATTGGTTGAATGGGTTCTAAGCGATAAAATTGGTAGGGGGTCAATAAACTTGGTTACGGAAACAAATCAGTTGGTTAGTTAACCATAAGGATGCTAATCTTGGTTTTAATGATGTATTTTCTTATGTGTCGCATTTAAATGATGCAAACTTCAAAAACACGATAGAATGCACTATTGCCAACTTATTTCACGTGTTGATAGATATATCCGTTAACACATCAAAAATGGTCCAGACCCGATAACATGATTTATAACAAAAGTTCATTTGAATATTCTAATGCTATAAATTTTGGGATATTGGATAATGTCATCCATCGATTATTTGCTAGTAGCTTTGTGTTTATTCCGCTTTGTTGGGTAGCGAAGAAGAAGAGACTCGTGTTACCCTCCAGCTTTGGATAACGGTATATGTAAGAGCGCGTGAGACAGCCATGCATAGCACACGAGAGAGCTTGTTCAGGCAACCGAGGTTCTCGCCTCGACGGCGGAACTTAATCCTCGACCGTCGACGTGAGATAATGGCCCTGCATCGCATAAACTGCATTGTAATCACGTTTCCGTGATGTAACGCTGAAGCGGTACACTTCGGGTATTGAAGATTCTAGCAAAAGCTCAGACTTGCTCAGCTGCACGACGAGATCCTTCATTGTTCACGAAAATAGTAAGTCTTGCATCTCAAATCCAACACACAACTATGGACTTGTCTCGTATGATGGATTTCTCCTCGAGAATATCCTTTGCACCTGCGGAAGATCAAAGTAATGATTCACTACGTGCCGAAGGCCTGATTTCAATGCCACAGTCGGTGTTGACATTTTTTACATAATTGCAGCATAGGTTAATGTGCCATGTAGCAATATGTGATTCCAATTAACTAAGGAATACATGCCAGAATCATATTTGAAAAATCAGCCCTTTCTAACCATTACTGTTTTTATCTGTTTCTACATGAATATATATAAGATGCTATCGACTCGTCAATGAACGATCAAACAATTCCTTTAGATCGAATTGAAATACGTATTCCTATTTAATGGAAATGGACGAATTACACATTTGTCAATGACAAATGCATCTGAAAATCAATATACAGTATGTGCATCCAGCTATATAACTAGGACAGTTATTTTCAAACAATTATTTTTCAGTGCAGAAAAGGGCTAATCAAATGGTGGAATTCGCCACAACATTAATTGTAAGTCTGATATCTTTAATTTCCACCGATGTTCGTACAGCGAATATCCGTAGTTAATTGCAGACAGTAAACGTGAAATCGATACTCTGAGAACCACCGAATGGGTTCAATCCGACCGTAAAATCCAAGATTGACGTTTTCAGGTATTCGCGAAGTAGTTTCAGCGAGAAAAGCTACACGTCGAAGCCGTCGAACGAGCCTGCGGAAGATCATTAACCGAAAGAGATTGGACGTGCGATGTCGATAAGCGAAGTTTTTCCGGGCTCGAAACTGACCTGGCATCAGGTATTACCTCTGGCTGGAGTGGAGAGGTAGGCATTACCAGTGGCTGAACTCGAGAGGTAATATCTCGAGTGGTAGGGATGCTCTTAGTCAGCGATTCTCGAACGAAACTGTCCAAACAGAAAGGAGAGGCTTACTGACCAAGTGCCTCGGTCGAGATAAGCCCTTTTGCTACCTCATACTACGTGCATAAAATCCAGAGATACGATACTATCAAAAAACGATAATCCGGTACTGCTGAAGATCAAGAAACTGGGCTGAACGACCATAGAACGATATCGAATAATTGTCTCCTGTTAAAATCTCAGGGTTTACGAGGAGTTAAGGTATCCAAGCGAACACCTTGAAAAACGAGAACCTACCGAGGGATCATGGCCAGATCGTGAGAAGGTGACTCGGAGGATTTATGAGAAAAATGAAGGAAACTTCTCGCGTGGCTTGTGTAATTTAAAACCTAGTGCATCGTAAACGCTGGGATGAAGTAGAAAGAAATGGAAAAAGACCGAGTAATAACGGCAGGCATATCTCCAGTGGCGAAAGATTCGAGGGATGTTCTACGCACATCCGGTTTCGACGTCCAGGGAGCAATTGTAGCGAGTAAAACCACGTGCGATAAAAGTGAGAAAGTCTTGGCTATGTTTTTCGATGGACGTCGTCCTGTAGGTAAGGTTTGTAAAAGGAAACCGGAAAAAGAAGAGGGGTAAAGATGTGCAACGGAGAAGGAACGAAAAAGCGTTGAAAGTGGAGCCCAAGATGCGGAAAAAACTGGCGGAAGTGGCCATCTTTATTCGCCGGGGTATAATTTTCAAGGGGTTCAGCTTTTTATCGCTATCGGAGGGTGATATCCTTCCCGTTCCTCCACAACGCGCTATCCACTAGCCTTTTCCCTCTCGCTTTCTCTTTAGTCGCACGATAATTCACAAAGTTGAGGTGCCACCATCGTGCGAAGCTCGAGTTTGAAGAACAATGACGGAGAAAAAAAAAGTTATGGAAAAATAGGTCCAGGTGAAAAGCGGCGGTTGGCGGAGCTGATCGCCTCGGCGAAACGAAATAAAATGCTAATTTAATCTTCTCTCTTTTCTTTTTTTTTTTAGTCTCGAACCGATAATTCCCAGATAAATTCAGGACAAATTGAAATAAAAATATGATGTATTTTCTGCCTCTCTTTTATCCATAAATATCCGATAAATGTGGGCTATGCCAATTTCATCGAATAAATTAATCGGAATCTCCGTCTCTTTGCTCCCTCTAGGCATTTTAGACCTCCCATTCCTCATTTCAATCCGACATATTCAGCTCAATGCCGCTTGGTTCGATGCTATATTCAAACAGGTCTAATTTTTCCATGACTATTGATCTACCTATCAGACACTTCCAGATAGAAAAATTTATAGGTTTATTCTGGAAAACTATGTGAAATTAATGTGACACTCATACATATATATATATATATGTGTGCGATAGCTTTGAATTGTGGATGCTCGCAGAGGTGTCAACTCCGGTATTTCGAAATCGTGTCGCGACACCCGGAAGGCGTTAAGGACGTGAGAATCAGGAGAAAAGTCCGTAGCTCGATGGAGGAAGTGATTTATCGTTGACCACTGAAGCGTGAATGGTCCGCAACTCGCCAGTTTCCGTGTGAACCCTCGAGATTCGCTCACTGAGACGAAGAAAAGGGTTGACGGCTTGTCGCTTTGATGTGGCTCACGTACAGCCGTATATATACCGGAGTCCTATGCGTTTGCTCAACGGATACTTTTATGTAGCCGGTCAGCGTGGAAAACTTATTGTTTTTATGTTTTTTAGCGAATGTTCGGATGCGAGAGCACAGACCGAGTGCAAGTTTACTGTATTGCAAGTGTATATTGCAACGGGACTATAGGTATATGCTATAGCGTTATGTACTATGGTTTCGTTCGTGAAACGAATGCTTCAGCGAGTCGGTACATAGAGAGGTAGGTACGTAGATACATGAACACGCGATTCCCTGCAGGAGCCACAGCCGCAAGTAAACATGTTGCGAGAGGCGCGGCTCATCAAGCTGCACCAGCGAAAAACGGATACACCAACGTTACTTCAGTTAATATGGAAGAGAACAACCCAACTTGGCCGGCGGTAACAGCCGCAGTCGATGTATGGAATTTTTCAACCAAATCCTCTGATCATGATGGTAATAATATCACGATAAAAAATGTACACGGCCATTTAGTGGATAATAAATAAGATTTTTACTAAGTAAATAATTACTTGGTAAAAAAAGAGAAGTGTGGGGATTTTTCATGTTTTGCTTTGAACAATCGTTCGTTTGAGTTGGTATGAAAAAAAAAACCGAACTCGGACCTCAGTAGCTGCCAGAATGTCTGAACAAGGCCCCTTTAAACTTTCTGTAAACACAATGGTAATTAAAAAAAATAATGTAGGCAAATATGCACGAGAAATCGAGGAAATAATAAAGTGATAATGATATCTTTAATGCTATAAAATAGACCTGTAACTCACTAGTCCAGATTATACTCAAGAAAAACGTGCAGGTTATTCATGTTTTAATTTAAACAATCGTTTGTATAAGTTGGTAAGGGAAAGGTCAACTAAACTCGGATGCAGTAGTGGCCAAAGCTGATGTACGGAATTTCTGAACGAGGTTCTTAAAACTTTCTTTAAGCACGATGGTAATAAAAAAAATGACGATAAAAAATATGCACGAGCGATTCACTGTATAATAACGTAATAGGGACTACCTCAACGTTGCGAAAGGCTATTATTCACTCGTTCAGATTATGTCGAGGTAAAGTACACAGCCGAATTATTTATTTCTCTCTTCAAATATTCTTTTTCTCGTGCAAACCATGAAACTAGGATATAACTGCTAAGTAACTTGCCTTCTATGCTCTGAATAAAAGGTAATTTATAACACGTTAATGAAACATATTTTCAACGCATTTACTGCTTGTATTCCCGAGGCTGCAATGGAGATTTTTAATTAGATAGTGAAAACAGGAAAAGAGGATGAGGTTGATGACCTCACCAAATGAGAAATTGAAAATATGTAACGTTTTTTAGGGTTTTAATTGTTGACAACAAGCAACTTTTGAGCTAAATAGTTTTGACATAAAATTCGCAACGGAAGAAAATTTCAAAGAAAATTTTAGGAGAATGCTCGTAACTCAAATGGGATTATGAACGGTTAAAAACCGTGGCAATGTAATCAGATCCTAAAGACATTACCGCATAAAGATTGTGTCACCCTTTTCCAGCTCTCTTTGCACCAGCTGCGACGACGATAGAAAACCCGCATCTACGTGTACTATAAAGCCATGGCGTGTCGACGTCATGACGATATCCTTAGAACCGAAGCTTCCCGATAAGAACGTGACGAGAATGCGGTGTTGGGCCGCAAGCACAGTTCCGCTCGGATAAAACCAATTTCTCGATTACGCGTTTTACGTGATAACGCTTTGGTGATAGACGTTATGTCATGTGCTATACGTTATGGATTTTCGATCCTCCTGCGCTTCATCCGCTGATAGAAATTGTTTCTCCGCTGAGCTAACATATCCGTAAAAAAAGACCGGGTCACTTTCGTTCAAAGTCAAATTTTGTTGAGTTTAAAGATCAACGATTCAATGTGGACATTGCAATGCTCCATATTGATACAGCCATTGAAAAATACATGACTGTAAAAAATCCACGATGTGAAACTCGGTCGATGTGAACATTTTGATGGTGTTAGCCATTAAAGTGCTGATATTGACGCTTTTTGCGATGTCAAATTGATACAAATGATTTTGATGAAATTATTCTGGTGGCAACTTCATGTATCAACACTGACATGAGGATTTTTTACATTATTCAACGACCTACATTGTTACCTAGACACACGCTCGAGTCATACGCACACTGCTTGGTGTCGATAACTTGTACGTCACTGAATATCAGTTGACCGTAAATCTGGATGATTGCCGGATATTGCAGGATATCACTTCACGGTAAATCTGGATGAACGTTCGCGTTGACGGTCTCGGTTCAATTTCATTGTCCGTGTGCGGACTTAGTGGATTATTCATGAACAGTTGGGAAACGAAATCAGTTGGTGTGTGTAGATATTCCCCAACATATCCGTGTACGTATCATCCGTTCACGTTGGGATTATGAAGAAGCTAAAATGTTGAGGTTAAGTGTATTGAAAATTACATAATTTCATAAGGTGGACCGATGTGACATGTTTATTAAACTTGAGTATGTTGTACTATCAACAAAACCAAATTCTAATACAATTGTAAATTTCGTTCGAACAAAATTTTGAACCAAAATGTGAAGATATTCATCGCTAGAGTCGAGATACAAAATTCAACATCAATTCTAATGTTTGAAAACTGACACCATTGAGGTGTTAATAGTAGTGTTATAACAGTGTCATTATTATTTGTTTAATTTCTCTAGTTAGCACTGCAATTGTCGTAGACTTACATATACATTGTGTTGGAGTCAGTGTTAACACCCAATTGTTTATCGTATGCAGTCAATAGTCGAATATAGGTGATAATGAAAACTTAATCGAAGTACTACGTAAAAGATGAAAATATAGCCCATGAGCGACAAAAGACTATAAAATTGTTATCGCCTATAAAAATAAAATGGGGCGCAAATTGACCAAAATAAACGCGATCTTGCTACTCTGCGTCATAACGGGCAGACCGCTAATTAATGAATGCGATGCTGGAACCTTAATGGGCATTTGACCTTATATCATCAGAAGCGTCGCATCAGACGTCGGAAACCTAGTAGACAATTGTGCAATATGAAGCGAATACCGTAATAATAGCTTTCTCTGTCCTTACGCCATGGATACGAAATTCAATGTAGGAAGCTCACTAAATCAGCAGGTATTGCATCCCATTGGATAGTGAAACGGCTGTATCTCCGTTGAGAGGAAACGCACTGAGAATCATTGCCTTCGTTAATATATCGATCGACCATTCAGGAGAGAATCGAGTAGTCTCAGTGGATCGGTGGTATCCAGTAAATCATTTGTGGAAACGTGGATCAAGGGCTGAAGTTGCGCCCGGAATGCAGAGTGCCTCGAGGGCACGCAGAGGATTCGTACACACCATCGCGGTGTGAGGTTCCTCACTCGTAATTACGATGAGAGCATAGGCCACTCCCAATCCCCAGCTCTAGTACCTCCGGTACACGTATATTTGTGTACGCCAAAGGCATCTTCATGCTCTGTCAGCCGGGAAACCGGAATAGCTCCGAGAATTCGTTGCCGGTAGAACGGAAATACATGCGCAGGCTCTGCGGCTCTCGGGTGGAAGTTACAACCAACCGAGAGTGTATTCGTACGAGTGAGCACGGGAATTGCTCTCGAATCGATCGACATCGCGTACTAATAAAGTCCCGTCAAAAGTGGCTTATTGCCTATAGCTTTCAGCATCCAAACTCCTCGAGTGTCTAAGCGGCGGTGATGCTCATCATATTGCAGTAGCCGTTTCAATTTTAAAAATCTAGCCCAACTACTTTATTCATCGATAGACCATTTAATCGACCTAGATATAATTATTATATTTGGCATTTCCACCAAATTTCAGGCAATGTTCAGGACATTCCAAGTTTTGGCGTTATAATAAAATCCCGCTTGAAGTGGCTTATTGCGTTATAGGTTGCAGCATCTAAAGTCATGAAGTGTGTAAGCGTCGGTGATGCTGATTAGATTGCAGTAGCCGTTCGAATGAAAGATCCAACGAAACTATTCTATTCATCGATACGCCATCAATACCTGGGTTGAATTATTACTCTAACATTTTCAGCACATTTGAGGCAATGTCCAAGAGATCGAATGTTTGCCATGGAGTTTCACATAATGTGTAAACACGACACAAGCCGCCAAGTGTCAATCAGTGCAGAGTAACCATGTTCATCGTTGAATAAATCAGAGGGCTGTAGTGAGAGGCTCTACAACCAAGTGCATGGATATGAAGGGATGGAAGCAGAGGTGAGTACATACTGAATACGTATTTCATAACTTGCCGATCTGTACGCGTTAAATTTATCGATCGGTCTATCGATATCTCGGGTGCTTTAGAACGCGGCTCCAGCAGCACCAAGTCTCGCTCTGTCGCTGGTTTGCATGGCTGCAGTCGTTACGCGCAACCCTACCATTCCATTTCGTTCCGACTGAGCGTGTCCGTCGATTTTCCCGCACCCCTGGCTGAGGGTGCTCGTAAGCAGCTAGACCACTTTGGCTTCTACCTCAGCTGAATATATTATCGAGCTTGAGCTGAGCCAGAGCGCGCATATACCCTCATTTCTATGGAACGATCTGGCAAAGTGCGAGGGAGGTTGTACGAGAGCTCACTATGTGTGTGTTTGTGTTTGTTAGTGTGTGTAAGAGAGGAAATACGCACACGTAAAGACATACAGAGAGATACTCGGAGAGCCCCAGCGGCTGTGACTTTCTACTCGCAATTTCAACGGAGATTTGTCGCTCTATCGGTCAAGAACCCCCGCGGGCTGTGCGAGATATTGCTCACCTTGATCGCGATCGGCGACACTGGAGAAAAAAGAGAATAGGGATAAAACAACGGTGCCTCGGATAATCTCGATAGTTTTGTCTTGTTCCGTCAGTCGAGATAAGAACTGGAACGAAGAGCTTACGGATAATAGCAAGCGATTTGTCGATATATATACTCAAATATACAAAAGCAGCCAGAGGAAGAAATGGAAATTCAAGATACTTTTGTTTGCTTCCTCAGTAGAAATGTAAACCTTTCTTTGACCGTACCCTGCTTCCGAATTGCTAAAATGTGCCATTTCCGGAGCTCGTTGCGAAGGTACGGGTTCTTTGTGTTACACTCTAGGGACTCTACAATTTTCCTACACGAGTTAACCGAGACCCTGCGGAAAGTCCTTTTTTTCTATTGGCCTTGATTTGTATGCAGACGACTTATTTTTGCCAGTTTGTGAGAATTCACAAGAGTTGGAATTATACTATAATAACAGGCACTTCCTCTACAGGGATCATCAGAAAATAAAAATGATAAACTATGAGTTTGCCTCACTTGTGAACATTTTGGCGAACATGACAATTATATGAGCACGTCATTCCGAATATCCAAATTCGGCAGTCAAGGTCTTACACAATCAAATAATTGACAACAAACTACCATCTGACATAACCCAAATATAATCTATTGAGATTTCAATTAAAATCATTGAAATAAATTCAAAATGTCATACAATTTCAGACTCAGTAGTTAAAAATTATAATTGTAACTATTCCATAAGCGATGTTCAGCTAAATACGACCCACATAAAATGAGCAACGAAGATTCTGAAAAAAAGAAGTTTTCTTTTTCAGTAGCCTCGGGTCATTGAACGCCTGAAGCGGGAATTCTCGGTTGTCTCGTGAGGACGAGATGATACGTCGCTCGAAGCGGGAAACCGATCAGAAGAAGCTCGCTTACGAGCGAGTCGTTCAACCGTATTCTTGGAAGCCTCCATCATATGAGGTACACGTCTCTCGGACGTCGTGTACGGGAAGTCGTGCGTCGATAGGAGGATCGCATCGAGATCAGAGGAGACCAGACAAGACGAGACAGACCCATGAGCGGATACATCGTCGTTGGATGTGGCGTGTAACAGTATATGTAGACGTAGCCAAGTATTTGTACACATACCATACACAAAGCCAAGGGAACGGGACACGCTTTTTACAATGATAGCCTCGTTTACTCGGGGACCCTGCATTAGCTGAGGATCGAGGGTTCGACGGAAATACGGAGGCCAGTTTGCTAGCTCAAGTGCTTGCGCTTCTCCAGCTCGATCCGATCGGTGTGCCGATCTAAGAGAAACTCTAACCAGCACCTACATTGTAACCTCTCCGGTGCCTCTTAAGGTCGTAAAATCCCGGCCGAGTGCACTGATGGCCCATTATAATGAGGACAAAGCACACAGTTCATTGTAAGACAAATAAGTGTCTATATAACTGTAGAAAGGGATTAAATAAGCGCATATATAAATGTAGGTTAATATTGCTGACGAAATTACGCGGTTCTTGATTTCTCATCATAGCAAGAAGTTGTGCCTTTCAAATTGGAATGAACTGTTTTACATAAAGCAGCCCTAAAATTACCAACGTATCACAGAATTTTATGAATACTTCGATTAGATGATGTTGAGGATAATTTTAGATAAGTAACCGATTGCAAGTTTTCGAAAATATGACGTAACATAATCTTTGCCGAAGTCGTGGGTTTTGGCAGAATTATAGTCTGCAAAATTACAGTTGTATGTATGTATCCAGTTGTAATAGCAACACGATTAGTAGACGATCAAGCCCTTAGCGAGCCTTCCTCGATGATCCGTAGATTCTCGAGTTGGTTGAACCCATTAGTCTGAAGCCGGGCGGAGAATTGCATGGTAGTCCTCGGCAAAGACAGAATCTCAAATCCCGGGAATTATCGTAGGGTGAGATTCAGGCGCTTATTCGTCGTCTTCAACTGCATTGTCTATGTCGTCCTCATTACAATGAGCCGTGAGTGCACTCAGCTGGGATTTTACGACATCGAGAGGCAACAGAGAGGCTACAATGTAGGTTCTAGTTAGAGGGAGCGTTAGATCCGGACAAGGACCGGATCGAGGTAGAGATAAGTTTGATAAGTAAAAAGTCATAAGTATTATATCTATTAGACTGAATAATTCTAAGGAGTATTGGACAAAATTATTAATTTTTAGGGCCCCTGTCTATATTCCTAAGGTATTTTTTTTATGTCTAAGCCAATATTCCCATAGTTATTGATGTCCAAATTGATATCTATACATTTTCCAAAATCGAGGTTGATGTCCCCACAGTTTTCAATGTCCCGATCAAAATTTCCATAGTTTTCAATGTCCAACTCAATTTTTCCATAGTTTTCGGTGACCGCATCATTATTTCCCTACTTTTCAGTGTTTGAAGAACTCATCTCCGATTTATCCGTTTATTTAATAACTTTTGCAAAAACGCAAATACCTTAAGAATCGAAAGCTCGAAATTTTGTCAAACCATACGAGGAACTCTGTATTCCATGTGGAAATACAAGAAACTACGCGTACGTACATCTCCCAAAGTTTCCGGCTCAAGGCGTCGATTACCAAGTTCTGGAAGTGCACACAGAATTCGTCAGACGCCCAAGTGCAGTTAAACAAACTTCAGATCGAGGTTGGCTTTGAATTTTAAGTCTCACTCTCGAATCACATCACTCACTACTACATTCTCGAGCTCTGAGTACCAGCACATTACATCATTTCGATAGCGCAAGGTACGCGGATATAAACGTCATAATCGATCCGGAGCGAAGTGTGCAAATATACAGAACCTGCGGGCGAGAGAGGCTTTAACACGATTATTCGCTTTAGCATACATATGTTGCGTGAAAAAAAAAAATTATTTTTTTCTCTCTTTGTAGTACAATACTGAATATTGAAAACGGCGGTATAATCCTGCGATATGTTACCCTTCAACATATAATCTGGCTAGTAGTCGAGTGCGCTGGCGATACCCACATTTTATCGGTACCCATAACAGAGGTATCTATCGTACGTCGATTTACTATTATAAATGACGTTAAATCTCCTGCCCTTGTTCGCTTCTATGTCATTGGCTGTAATCCTAAAACCGATAAATCGGATATTCCGTTATTTCTACAGGTAATATTACACGTGTAATCGAGGGTCGTTCTTGGGATAAGCCAATAACTTTCTTCGCATAAATTTTTTACCGCAGAATATTCATTAGTGTTACGTCGAAAATCCCCAAAATCGCTCAACTAATGAACAGTCGAGATCAACAATGTCTTACGTATTGGTATAGCATTCTCTCGATAGACTCGACATCTAAGAGATGATGACGTCAGTCTCCTTCCCCCCAAATACCGCTCACTTCGTCTCCGTATATGGGAGGATAAGAGAATGGCAATATGGAAAATTGATGCGGTCAACTGTAAGAGGAATCCTTCTTGGAATCTCACATCCTCCTCTTTATCTCCTATTGAGGCCATATCATACTATGAGGCGAGATTTCTCGATATGACGATTAGTCTTTTCTCGAACACCAGTTCGTTAATAGCTCTTGTCACTGCACTATTAAGGATGAGGATGACACTGAAGCTATTGTCATAATATTCGAATTTTTGCATCAAGGTCCATGTTTCAGTTTCTGTCACTGCAACATTGATTAAGGGTGACTTTTTAAAATATAGCCAAATAGCAACAATAATTTTGAGCCCTTTTACGGGTCAGATCTTCGAGTATCAATGAATAAATAATTATTCAACATCTTATCTCGTGTCGCTAACTTTTTTGCTAGGCTTGTTCAAAGAAGGTATCACTACGAGGAAACGCAGACCACGAGACAACATTCACCAGGTATTGTCCGCTCCAGCCTATTTGTTATGCGAGGTCACTGTCCCTGTTGCAAAGGGCTACCAAGCCTCCAGACGTGACAATTATCAGTGATATCATGGAATTCGGCTAACGCGTAACATATTATACGGTGCTCAAGTAGCACTAGACGGTGAAAGCGGTGATGAAATTGTAGAATGTCTATTTATGCCTGAAAAATCTACTTCAACCACTCGACGAGTGTGTCGCTCGACCGTTAGTTCGGACAACTGTGAACGAGTTGTGGATTCACCATATGTGCACGAGGGGAGGACCCTCGTCATGTCGTGTCCTATATTTTTCAATGACGAGAGGAATGCTAGGGGTGTCACGCATCTCCCTCTGCCGCGAATCCCGCGGGAATTCGCTTCAGGGTTCGAGTCGACGAATCAATTCAAGCCAAGCGCTGCTGCGGACCTCGGTTGACGAGGGGGCGATGTGAATAATTTCGGACTCGGAAACACCAGTGGCGAACTACCGAATATATATATTCCGCACTCGCGTACGCACTGGAGGCCTATTTGATTGAAATTTTTTTAGACCGTTCGCTTTTTAGAACACGAAAGCTTCAAAACGCCATCGGACTTCATGAGAGCTGTCACATTCAACTGGCATCATATATACATCAGCTCCATACGTACGTAAATTGCGAGAAGTGATAAAGGAGAACAAAAAGGATTATTTTGTCAAAAATCGGCGATAAAACGAAAACACAAAAAGGAATAATTGATTGAATTTTTTTGGACACTATTTGCTCTTCGGAAAATAAAAACTTCGAAACGCTCTTGCCCATTCTGAGAGCTTCGTCACCCAACTGTGTGATTTATATCAGAATGTTCTTTTTTATAAACTGTAATTGAAACGCGAGCCAATTATGAAAAATTGAATTCAAGGGGAACGAAAATTATATCCGCGTAGTTTTGGCATCGCACTTCGAGTTGGGGACAAGGAATTCGTGGATTAGTACGAGTAAGCAATTTTTTTATTTAACGAACCTATATTTCTCAGTGATCTAACTGAAGAATTTTTCTCGTACACGAAGATTCAATTGATAGTTAATGAGGATAGACCATCACATTGCTTGCTTTTAAATTTATTTAGTAATTTGAAATCTCCAAAAATAATATCACTCTGACACTCAAATTTTCAAATTAATTTTTGTGAGAAACAAGAAACAACTGTTTTCATGGACCAAACATTGCATTATTCGAATTCACACATTCATAATTCGAATTTCACGCTTGACACAGCAGAAGCTACGTCAAAGGTAGAACACGATGAGAAAGTATGCACACAAAAAAACAGTGAAAAAAAAATTTTTCAAATAATAAAAATCAGACAGTTATCATCGCTGTAATATATTCCAATGGATGTAACCAATAAAAAGAAGTGACGAGTGAATTCAAATCGATGCTCTGCGAAGCAAAAAGAGGATGATTTGTCACTGCGGAGACTGGATCAGTTGGATTTCCGGTTTATCCGACTAACGAATGTGTATGGAATATCAAAACAAGTGCGTGTTTGATGAATATATCATCGGCGTTGCACGAGGACACGGTGAACGGCAGACAGAGCTCTCGTTAACTTTTCAGGCGTCGGATTACACCGGTCCCAGTTCGTGATATTCAGTCCACCGAACATCGATGCATGATGCACGAGCAAGAAATAAAAATCGACAAACGCACTCGTTAAAGCCTTCGTGCGTTGAATTTTCGAGAGAACGGCAGTGAATGGTCTGGAAGAGGTAGAGGTGCTCGCGAATATATTCGACTAAAGCCGCGCCGCAATACAAGCCTGTATTGCTGCTATCGCGGTGGTCCTGGTGATGATTCTGCTGTTGTTCAATAGAAGTCGGTTATTCGCACATGGAATACTCGTCCGAGTCAATTTGTTTTTTTTTTTTTTTTTATTCCCGAGATCTACATATCGACGAAAGCAGCCCCCAAAATTATATCGATAAAGCCCGAACTGCGAATAACGTGCAAAGCCAACGTACGAACAACTATATCTGTATATCAGCCTGAACAATTTCCAATCAGATTTCTAGATATATTACATTTTCGATCGTGATTCACGTGAATTTATAGCAAACCCGTAGTTGTTATCATTGTCCGTCAACTTATTGATCTTAATCTAAGCTTCGTACCGTGACTACAAATTTTGTCGTGCGTATGTATGATTATTTCAATTAAGCGAATAATATTGTTGAGATTGTTTAGACAAAAAGTGGAAATGATTCGCCATTTCCACTTCGCATCCACTTCTGTAGTTATTCAGTGCAGCATGTTCAAAAGAGGCGACGTGGAAGATGACGGTGGAATAAAAACGTCCTGTAGATCACGAGCCTATGACATTCTTTGATGATTATAGTTCAGTGTCACGATACGACAATGTATCGCTGGTGTATACGAAATTGACATACAAACTGAAGCATCCTCGAAAATTATGTCACCAAAATAAATACCTCAAAAATCCAACGTACACTGAACTATACATATACTTGACCGCAAGCAGAATTTCTAGAGACATGGCGTTTTTGTTCGTGATCAAACCTCGTGAATGTGTAGTAGAAGCGCAGTTGTTATCATTGCTGGTCGAATTATTAGCCTAAATCTAGATTTCGTATCATGAAATCAAATTTTATCGTCATATATGAATAGATGTTTATGTGCGTTTTATGTATATGTGTTTATTCGAAATAGGTGCATAATATATCAACAGGCTAGCATAATTTCAGCAGAATTGGCAGATAGATATCGATGAAGTCTGATGCACGTATAGCAGACTGATTTCAAAAATAATGATAGGCCGCAATGCATTACTGCGATGTGCGACGGTGGAGCGGACAACGTTAAATCCGTAATGTTGTTTCGACCGTACGGGAATCGCACCGATAAATTATGCGAATCCAACGCGTAGAGCGTGTGCGGTGGTTGTCCCGCCAATGAATTTCCAAAATCAGTGCCGGAACGATAGCTTCGAGTGGAGAAATGAGAGGGGTAGTAACGGTTGAGAGTAACGAGGCCGCGGACCCGTGAAATGAAAATGCGCAACCGATGTCCGTGACGTATCGCCGCGACGCAAGCATCAGAAGCAGAACCTGTAGTAGCACGTGTTGTCCAAAATTCTCTCCGATTTCACACGGCCCGATGATTTTGCGTTATTAATTGTTGCCTTTCATCGTGAAGGGAATTTATCCGAACGTGTGATTTATTACTTTTCATTCACCGTCACAACGAGGAAAAGCTATTTTAAATCAGTCCTATATTCATGTTGTTGCTGCGTTTGTCCAATTATTGAATTTTCCAGCTTTCGAAAGGGTTTATGGATTATGGCTTTGGCCACTAAAATCGGTTATTGTAGTATCGATAGTTTCTTAGTTCGTTCACCGGCAAAACGGGTTACTTTGTACTTTTGATTTTGCATAGCTAAACGGTATTTAGTTTTAGTTCCAAAGCGTGTTGACACCGCACAATTGATAAATGAATATGTTTGTCTTATCATTACTGATGCCGTCGCAGGCTTGCAAAAATTCCAGAAAATTCATCTTTTAATCGACAATTAACATAGTTAATATGTTGAAGGAAGCTCATATTAAAGTGCACGACTCCGGACCAGATGATGTTACCTATCCTAACTTCATCCAATTTTCAAGATGTCGTATGAACCAAGTAAAATTTGCACTGAGGAAATAATTTCCTTGCAAACAATTGTGTCAATCTGATTGCAATAATGTTAAAAAATTCTTGCTTATTTTTGGTATCATCATTGGCACGGTCAAAATGCAATATATGATACATTTTCGATGTCATATAGATGATAATTTGTGATAAAAACAATGAAAACTTCGTCGATGAAAAATAGCAGTCGGAACCCTTGATTTTTCCTGTGATTTCTTACAGCAACAAGTGGCGACCTTTTCCTCACTCGTCCTTTTATTTCCTTGCTTATCCATCAAATCATGTACCGAATTCACTCGGCAACAGTCGCTGGCCATTGGCCTTGTGCTCCACGACCGGAAACATCAAAGATGAGACCGTAAAAAGACGCCTTGTTCTGTCGGCCGGCTCTTTATTTCCTCCCTATTCCTCCTCTATTCACTTCCTCGAAAGGAGCATCTAAGATCGTGAAATTTACTACCACTAGCCAGGACTCTACTTTCGCCATTCCAGAATCCTTCCTAATATCGAAAGTTTATTTTCCGTCTCAGTTGGATATTACGCGTCATTTCACAGCGAAACAACTTTCGTGAACTTCGATAATAATTGATCCGAAGTATTATCGAGGTAGAAAAAAAAGTCATTCGTCCTTTTATTTCTCGCGTAGTATGCAAGCTTCCAGGTTAAACGGGATCAGCGCTCCGTGATTTTTCTTTCTTTCTTTACAAATTCTTCGGAAAGCGTGTTCCTTGATGCGAGAAACTCCGACTGGACTGTGGGTGGGGTAAAATGTTCGGCATGCCTCTTCTTCTGCCAGACGAGAATCGTTTCTGCTCGCGCCCCGATGGATTCGAAGAAACGGAATCCACCCAGTGAAGTTAAGAAGTTTTCCTGGCCATCGAGGATCCGAGGTTTTTCTACTATTCTGGCAGGTTACCACTCTCGCACGAGTAATCCTACTAAAGAACTTTGTAATACGAGGAGCACCATCGCGGCTATGAATAACGCTTCGATAACGGATGACGTTGGGATTGTCGAGAATCGAGAGGTTTTGGGCTACTTTGGCTTTTAGCGAGTCCCGAGCTATCGCCGCATGATGCGACAAGAGCAATTCAAACGTGAAGGAACGGCTAACGAAAAAGACGGAAAAAAAGTAATAAATCGATGAGAACTATAAAAAGTTGAACGAGCCAACTTAGGTTTCCGCGCCAGTTGTGAAGATACTTTTCCGAAAAAACATCATCTTGGAAATAGCAAACTTCTCTTTCCCATCCACGTCCCGACTTCCTAAAGAATGGCACGAGTGCCAAGTCTGGAAAGTTAAAAATAAAGAATTATACCCTTATTCCCTCGGGGCTGCTGATCAATCCGCCAAGTACATAATTTCGTGCAAATACGGGCGAGGTAAAGAATAGCCAAAGTGGATTTTTGGATTTTACTTCGGCAAACAATGTCCGAAGGTCATGACGATTTAGGGAGAAATTCACGTTTGTCAGATTATTAATATACGAAAAATCGCTATTTAGAAAATATAACCATAATAGCATAGATCGGTATGAATTTTCTGACGTGTTGAAAATTCTGATCCAAATACGCACCAACGATCTTTCAGACTACATGGTTTCTCAAATTCCCGAACCCATTAATCTGAAACAATAAGAACATGGTATGCGGTAGAAATAAAGAAAAAAAGCAATGAATCGAGAAAGACGGACGCGTGCCAAAAAAAAATAGGACAAAATAAGCAAGGCTACGATTGGCGCCTACTCTCAGGAATGTGGACTTTCTTGAGATGAGACATCAGCGTTTATGTGAGAGTTTGGAGAAGCGCATACCTTCTACACGACAGCAAACACTGCTGTCCCAGTCTCGTGCGACGACGGCAGTAACATTCTCCGAACTTCGAAGTCGCATGTGGTGGTGGCCCATCACGACGGGGACGCTACGATTACCATATTATTATATTCTCACAGAAGGTGCGTTGGCTCGCATCTTCCTTTGACGGCCCTGACTAAGCGACTATTCGTTTTCACTTTTTGTCTCGCCTCGTGAATGACTCTGTGTGTACCAAACTTTATCTTGATTCTCGGCCGAAACCCCGATTGCCGTGAGGCGATGAAAACCGATGGGAGAATAACATAGAACGTTTCTCGACAACATCTGTCAATCAAGATCTCAGATCGGTCACTCAACTGAATTATTTAAAGATGAATTTCCAATAATTCAAAGGAAGCAATTAAACAAAATGTAAGTGTCGAGCAGTCTTAAGAAAGATCGGTAACGACTCTTAAAGTCAAATCAGTGCTAAATCTTCGTAAGAAGTTTTTGAGAGTTTTACACATGAAATAAAAATGTTGACGGTGATTTGTATAGAATCATGTATGGTTCACTCAGAGGAAGATTAATAGTGATGGTTTGCGTAAAGATTGATTGATTAACTTTTTTTTAATGGGACACATTTCCGTTAAGTTTTTTTCAAGTATAATCCCGAATTCTTTATCAATTTCAATGAGTAATAGCTCTTTCTCAAAAGATACTCTACTAATCGACTGCCAAAATATTTCATAGTGTTATTCGTTTACCTTATTATACTTGAGAAAAAGCAAACAATAATGTATCCCATTGAGAAAAAAATTCGATCAGTTAATCTTTATGCAAATTTATCACTGTCAATCTTTCGCTGAGTTAACTATGAATACTTTAATACAAACCATCCTCGACCATTGATATTTTATGCATTGAACATTGAAGAATCGATTACAAACATTTCGAACTGATTCGACTTGGAGAGTCGTTACCGATCCTCCTGAATAGAAAGTTTCAGTCGTACGTTACGAAAAAAAAAACTCATAATAATATGTGACTGACAGTCATCGATTCTCATTTCTGTTGTTCCTCGTCAGAATTACAAATTTTAGTCTCTATAGACCAAATGTCGTATTGAAGATGTGAACCGCGAATACGTGGATTCAAACTACAGTTAACAATAACTGATTGCAAGGAATATTTCAAATCCGCATGAAACTTCTGAAGTATAATATTTTCCCTTTTTTCCGCGTTGATTAAGCGAGATACCAATTGTTTGTCTACAATAAGTGGCGTCGGGGGTAAAAGATATTGCGTATGGCCATATTCAACAGCCAGCCATATTGCCCTATTTCGCCCTACAACGAAGGAAGAAGCGGGCAAAAGGATGAGCCCTCAGGGACATCCGAGATGGGAAAACCGCGAAGTTAGATATAAGCGCGGGTTTGTATTTCGCCCTTGCGAGCTTTCCTCTCGAGTGAGATAAATCTCCAACACAAAGCTTTAATAACATCCGATAATCGCAATTGTTTCAAGAAAAGGCGGATGGAACGTATCTTGTCTATGACACTCACTTAAAACTTGGCTATCGTCACATTTCAACTGGAGAAAAGCGAGGCACGTGGATTGGAGAAAAACAGAAATAGGGAGAGGGTAGATTAAGCTTAGGAGAATGAAAGAGTCGGTTTGAAGTAGACCGCGGATTCGGGCTTTGGGTTTGAGATGATATCAAAGGAGCTCTTTGTCAATTCTCATCGCTGTAACCATCATGAAACTGCCGGACGAACTAGACGAACGAGAGAAACAAAATTCTAGGAGAACAAGGAAAACTTGCTCCGCTTTACACACGAAACCGACGAAAAGCGGGATTCCGCCCAGAAACTCTTGGTTCTACGCTCTCGTCTATACCCTCACTCGAGAGGCGGACTCCTTGTTCTTCTTACTTGCGAGGCGAGCGGGACCCTTTGTCTAGGAAATACAAAGGGTGAAAGTCGCTGAGCACTGACACACGAAACAAGATGTAGAAAATACACCAAAGACTACGTGTAATACACATAGGCGTATACAATTGTAGGTGGCTTGTATATGAGGCTCAGCGAAGAGAGATCTTGCCAATGGTATTCAGTAAAAATGGCCTCAAATGGCCTGTTAAAAATATTTAAGATAATATTAAACTCGTGTTTTTAATATAAATAAACTTCAATCACTACGCAATATTGAATTGAATTTTTAATTATTTTTTTATTATTAAACTACTTTAAAGGATATAAATTTTCTAAATATGTGTTACGGTGTATGTTAGACCAGCTGTTGTGTTTTCGCCCCCACCGATTTTCTCAAACGACACGTGTTTCAGAAATTGATCTGGCGCAACTTTTCTACATCAATATTTTTATTTTATGTGAATTTGAAGGAGATGGAAAGTTCTAATGCCCCGCGGGTATCGGCCGATTTCTAAATCCGTGAAACCAGTATTCACATTCGGTGTGAAATTGGGAATCCGAATAGTCTCGTCTCTCAAGACCCATCGATTGTGAAGTGGATACAGAATTGAATTCCAGACTGTATTCATTACCTGTCACATTGTCTCGGACAGTTTAGTTTATAGTCGATACTGTATTGTCGAGCGAGTTTCTCTATAAGCTGGTGAGTCTGGTCCCGACGAAGCGACCTATCGCTTGACTGATTATCAATAGCTGAATGCAGGCACTGCAGACGTAATGGCGGCTCCGAAAGCTGTAATGCTTGAACTAAGACCGGAATGCTTGGAGCTTCCAGACAAGATTATGTGTTTATCGGATCGGTCAATATACTCAGAGGTCTAACAGGTGTTACCGGATTTGGTACCTTGTACAAAAACTACTTATCGCTATCACGAACTAAGTATGTAAAGCAAAGCCTCTTACACTCATTCCTCGAAGCATTACCATGTCAACGCTTCACCATCTGAAGTTTCACCACATCACGATCTAAATACGTTTAAAATAGGTTACAAAGCGTACGGAGAATCTTCACATGCTAGTAATGGACGAAACTCATGCTCATGTAACAATAAACGCATAACACACGACTCAACAAGACATGACTGTCTTCGGAAAAATGCAAGGGACGTTGATAATATTCGATTAATTAAATTTATTGTTTTTTTTTCCTTGATGTTGTTAATTATTATCTTATACAGGATTTTGTATTTCACACATTTGAGTGTTTGAACGTTCCGGTGAACTTATAAAATTGACAATTAATTTTCTGTTAAAATGCGTTTTATGCCGAAAATAATATTAACTTTGCATACAAAGTATTTATTCTTTAGTTATTTTAATTTTTCGATGCATATGAGAGATATTTTTAGGGGTGAAGCAAATATCAATATCAATGAAAACCGAGCTTACCATCGATTTTCCATTTTCTAGGATAACGGCGGAAGATCCGAGGATTTGGAAGCACAGAATTAAGTGAGCTTTGAAATGGTTTCTCCATACGATATGGCTGCAGGAAAAATGCAAAAGTTGCAAGCGAATACCGACAGCTGGTTTCATATTCGTCAAGTACAATGACAATGATAAAGGGATGTTATGTCCTGTTTCTATATTCTGCCCGCAGGACAATTGAAATATGGAGCGTCCGAGTTTCGAAGCAAAGCCTCGCAACCGTTGTACGTTGTCAGGATGACCAGTGCATTTTGATTTACCGTTCATGATTCTTGTTCTCCTTTAGCTCAGAGCTTTGCGACTCTGTGCGCAATTTGAATTTTCCATTGTTATGCCTGAAGATATAAATATTCTTTACAGCAAAAAAGTCATGCCATATTTCCATGCAACTAAAAAATGTGGCCCACAAAGCCTCCTAGAAAACCCAAGAATAATGATCGCGTGAAGCATGAATTGTGGGAGTCTACAACACGAGTTAGAGAACATCTTAGAAATACTTCCTTCTCCGTCGAGCATCTCCTAATGCTGCCAGAGTTCAAAGAGCGTTTTCTCGGTTTGTCCGCTTCAGCAATGCGAGATTGTACCTCTGGATAACGATGTCGTAAAACGGCGCGACACACACGGCGCGATGCATTAAAGACTCGAGAGTTTCACAGCCGCGACCTGGAAGAAATTCCGCGAGGTACCAGAAGAGTAATCGCCGAGCACTTTTCCTCCCGGAAAGAAAGAGAGTCGAGTGAATGTACAAAACAAATCCGTGAGCTATTATTGGTTGTGCGCTCGCATGCACCTTGGAATTAAAGTGCAACGATGCAGAGGCTTCAAGTCCAATTCTTAGTTACCTTTCGTGCTCGTTAACACGCTACACACGAAGTTCCAGAGACAGAATGATTAGTTTTGATGAGCCGGAGAATATTGCAACGTCGAGAAACGAAAAAGTCCGGTACAGCACGATTCGGTTCGTTGCACAATTTACCAACGACGTTACCAAAGAAATGATGATTTAACGATGGGGTTACTCCGGCGATACCCCTGTGATGCTCGTGTGATGGCATCACGCCTGCACTAACCTCTTCTTTATCTTCTCCTGTCTTTGCTCGAGGTTCAAAGATCTCGCGATCCTGTGGTTCGCGCAAGCTTCTCTGGTTTAAGGACCGCAATGTTGAGGTTTTGACGAAGAGGGTTGCCAGTGAATGTACGTGCAGTTAGGTAACAAAGGTACGACTACCGTGCGGCTTCTCGCAGTTACCGTGAAGTTGTTTCACGTGCGAGTTCGACGAAGTTAGTTACGAGAGAATCACCGGTGCAACGCGAAGCAGACACCGCGGTTCACTTGGTGCCACCGGATCTAAAACTATCCTGACTCGTTTCCGACGCCTTGTGTACCGATGGTGATGGCCAAGTCCGTCGGAAAGAAGTCTGCGGGGAGGAAAAGGAGAACGGGTTACGAACGTGACAAGCATCGTGACGTTTTACGACACTGGAAACGCCTGTGACCACCTCTTTCTTTTCTCAAGGCATTTTTCCTGATACCCTATTTGTTCGCTTTTTATTCCCTTCGACCATGCGGCGGTTAATGGATTTACCGGGTGTGCGGCGAGACGCGCGAACCACGAACCAGAATCACTGCGCGCTCCTGTTTTCTTTTCTCGGTGGCTATGAGAATGGGTGGAAAAGACGCCAAGATATAAGAGGGATTTATAACGGCGGTGGTGAGGGGATAAAGGCGCCAGTGGAGCGCTCAGCGCCTCGGGCTAAGCCGTATACTCTGCTCTATACCCGCGCCAGCCAACCGAGTTAATTAAGACCTGGTCCTCCGCACGCACGGACTGAATCACTGAAACCATCCGGATGGGTTTTCCGACGAAGCGAAGGAGAAACTTTTCTGACTTAATACTTTTGTTGTCTCGTTGCGAAAGTTGCGAAACACCCGCAATGGAATTCGAGGCTGCTCAACTGCACAAAAGAACCACTTTTTTTTTCAGGTTTTCCTCGGTTTGTTTGGGGAAAAGACAAATCGAAGGTATAATTGAGTATTAGGTGTTGGTAGCATTTATAGAGTGAGCTAATATATTTTCGGGAAAATTATGACGTTATGAGTGGATGAAAAACTTGTTTGTACGATGTTTTTTACAAAGTGGAACTGTAGAACTCTTCTACTGATCGATTCTCTATTTACAAAATTACATTTCTCTCAAGAAATAAAAATTCTCAAGTTGTCCTCGTTGAATCTGTGAAAGTTACGATTTGTAACTTATAATATCATTGATTGCCAAATAGCTATCGACCTGAGACTTTCAGAGACTTTGAGACTTTGTGTTAAGTTGTTTGTAGAGAATTTTCGTAATATGATACGAAGTTGATTTGTATGGCGCACATGTGAGTTATTGGCTTGGGTCGTCGTTGAGCATTCTTTGAAGAATTTCATATGTGGTTTGCAGCGGAAATTCATGCTGGTGGTCGTTGTATGCATAAAGGTTATACCTTCTGAATATTTTCTTGAGAATTGACGGGCAAAGTAGTCAAGTCTATTTATAATCGGTGAAGCGTGAGAGTTTTCGTGGAAAAGTACGCCGCTTACGTTTGCTGGTTTGCGTATTCGGGTAAGTCACCAAAGTGCACTAGTTTCGGCTGTTTTATTTTTTCCTTATGCTGTTGCTTCGCAGTTGGACAGTCATCCACCATATTCTAATATAGCCATAACGTTGCTGAAGTAAACCGTCGGTTTATTTGGTTTTGCACTGCTAGAGATAATAATTAAAGTATAATTTTTAATCTACATGTAATTCTAAATATTCTGCTGTACGTGTTGGTGGCATTTCGAGGTTAACCATGTTGATTGTCGACGATTGTGGAACATACAAATCAAAGGTATAAGAAACGATTATTGGTACGATTGAGAAGAGAAATAATATATTTTCGAGTAACTTGTGAGTGTGCATAAAATCTATGCAGACATGCATAGCCACATTCAAATATGCGACGACAAGTGAGAAATTTCTGAAGTGTGAGACAAGGTAATTGAAATCCAATTTTTGACCTACATGTATTCCAGGATATTTTGCTGTATGTGTTGATGATATTCCGACGTTAAACATGTTGATTGTAGAAGGTACAAAATAGAAGGTGCATCCAAGTATCGAGTATTGGTACGGTTGAAAAAAAACTCTGATATATTTTCGAATAACTTGTGAGTCCGCATAAAACCTATTCCCAGTGGAATACCTACACATATTCTACACCGTGGAGCCGTAGAACTCTTCCACTGATCGATACTCAATCCTTTCTCCACTATTTACCTCCATTGTATTTCGAATTTTACGCTTCGATGACTCCAGTCTCTCAACCCTCTGGTGCCTTCCCTCGCTTTACTACTCCGAACTAGTTTGCCCTGTACACTCCCGCCTACATTCCCTCGCTCACAGAGTTCAACACACTGAAAAGGAGAACGATGGAAACGCGAAGGAAAATCGACTTCACCCAAGGTTCAGGATGGCATGGGAGTAGTGCCTCTGCTCTCAAAGATTGTAGGTCATGAAATAAAAGTGTGACCCTTGCTCTGTGATGCGAGGCAAAATGGCGGCCGAGTCCCAAAAGAATTACACCTGCGTTGAGAGGACAGCGAAATGTGGTAGGGCCATGCTAAAGGGAAGTCAATACAAAATAGATGGAGCTTTGGTAAGCTACTGAAGTTTGGAACATTGTTTTGCATACGTGAACGGTATGCGGTAAATGACACACAGGCGAGTAAAAGCTTCGGTTGGAAAAAGCTAACAAAATTATTGGTGCTCACCAATGGGGATACAAGTATATGAGAAATAAAGAATTTTATATAATATGTATCTGAAGATATCAAACATAATCTACATATCCAGTTAGTTTATGCAAATGCCATCGAAGCTTTGCATAACCTAGTCGTAGGTGATCCGACAGATGACTCGCATTTATTCACTCGATAAATCACAGGGCAGCG
Source organism: Tromatobia lineatoria (assembly GCA_949699805.1). NCBI lineage: Eukaryota > Metazoa > Arthropoda > Insecta > Hymenoptera > Ichneumonidae > Tromatobia > Tromatobia lineatoria. The sequence goes on along the minus strand of OX453040.1, from coordinate 910,423 downwards.
TTTATTTACAATAGTAACTTCGATATAAATTTTTTAACTTACGACTTTCCTCTTTTGGGACCACCTAATAAAATCTTTGGTGTACTTTTTACGCGCGTTAGTAATTATTATTTATTGAGACAGCAAAGCTGCTTCTGAGCCTGTAATATATGTTGTGATTAATTTTTAAAGACAACCCACGTTGAAATAAATTGCTAAATGAAGAAATGGATAAATATCGAATGACGATCAAGGGGTTGAAGGCGATCCCTCCTCCCCTTGAGCATTACGTCTCTAAGCGGCAACAAGGTTTAAGGTACGGCTCAGAGCAAACCGATGTTTTACGAGCGTTATCGCCATCGTCCAGGGCAATGCATCTCTCGTCTCACGCCATAACTTGGGATACTAACTCACTTGGGGTACAATCCCTCCGTTACATGGACGCGACCTGTGGGATCTACAAGGCCATCGATCCCGCCTAGACTCCACGACTATACGTTGGATCAGAATATCAAGCCTTGTCGTCGTCGCAACTACCGTTCACTGTTTATATCTTCATTCGCTCATCCTTTTCAGCGCCCACATATTTCCAAGAGCTTCTTTACAAATTCTCTTTGAAAAAACTGTCGTTCGGTAACAGAAGATCCGATACCACGAGATACTATACATATATTTGAATATCTATACAAACTACGAAACTTTGAGAGCAAAAACCCGCGAAGTGAATATTAGAGGCAGAGAATTTCCACGTTGAACTTTAGCCATCAGCTTCGTGTACGTGTGGCTCGTTTCTGACCGTGATATCCGGTTTGAAGATTCTCTTCTACAGAAACTTTGTGCACTCAATTATCTTGATGCTCTTCTCGAAGGTAATTTTAATAATTGATAAAGTGCCGAAATATATTGCCAGTCATTTTGGTGCATATTTCTGGCAATATCATCACTCATCGCTACTATAAAATGTTGACGTCCGGTGAAGAAAGAGGCTATTATCGCGTAGCATCGTGCACACGTAATACTTTCAGCCTTTCGGCGGTATCTCTCTCGCGTGAGTATATGAATTATGATAATATCAAGAAGAAGACTATGCGGAGGCCGTCCGGTCGTCTTCGTGGTTGGCACACGTTTTGTTCTCAGCGAAATAGCCGGGATTTTGCGGTTCTTCTGTGAGCGAAGTGCATGATGCACCGGATAAACCTGAGGACGACGAATCATGTTTATCACGTTTATCACACAAGGAAAGTGAAGAGAGAAGGTGTTGAGCGACACGTTCTTCGTGTTTGTGATGCGGCCGCGCTGCAAACTCCATATTAGCATGTGTATTGTAGCGTGTATAAGTTTTGTATAAAACGTTGTTATACTGTGACCGCACACTAATGACAATTTTCACCAAGTCCATTAGCACTAGATTTTCTTCCTTCACTGTTTCTCGCGTAGGACTTTGTGTGTTTCAAGGATTTTCATTATCCAGACAATTAAGTTTGAACTCGATACTGTTATAGCGCTGCTAATTCAGTCAGATGGTCACCGAAGCTACAGAGTGATGAGCTATTATGGATCTCCAAATGTTGATAGAAAACAGTCGGCCTCTGATACTGAAATTTTAACGGAGGAAATGCAAATAAAATCAAAGAGGCCAAAAAGTAATATATCATCGTCAATATACATTTTTTGACATTTTTACGATCGATCGAGTCTCGTGTGGTTGGTTTTTTCTCGTTGTTAACCTGGAATCCCATCTGAATGTAAATTTCCCATTTTTATTCCATGTACTTTACCAGTTATTGATAATTTTAGCATAACCCGATCGTGTCAAATGTCTTGGGTAGTAAAGTTGCAATAATTCAGCACAGACTTTGTAACATCTATTAAAACTGCGATAATTTGCATGTAGCTCATTTAGACCAGATTTTTTCCATTGACTTTTTTTATCGCAGTACTTGAAGTGTTTTAAGGATTTTTATTATCCAGACGTTTAAGTTTAGAGTCGACACTATTTTGACGCTGCTAATTGAGTGACTAAGTTACTGAAGCTTTAAAGTAACGAACCACTGGATCTCCAAATACTGACAGAAAAATGTTGGCCTCTAATACTGATATATCGAAAAAGTGAATGCGAATTGAATGAAAGAGGTTAAAAATAGTTTCACAAAGTAATATCATCGTCCATAGATTTTTTTTGACATTTTTACGATCCATCGACTCTCGTGTGGTCGGTTTTTTCTCGTTGTTAACCTGGAATCCCGTCTGATCGTAAATTCCCAATTTTTTATTCCATGTCCTTTATCAGTTATTGATACATTCTAGCCCAATCCGATCGTGTCAAATGTCTGGAAGTATTGGAATTTGGAACATTTATTGAATCTCCGATAATTTGCATGCGGTCCGTTTGGAACAGATTTTCTCGCTTGACTCTTTCTATGATAGTACTCGAAGTGTTCCAAGGATTTATATTATTCAGACAATTACTGCGTCGAAACTGCGAAAAGACAAGCTATTGGATCTTTACATGTTGATGGAGCTGTTTATTGGGTGGGACAAATAAATTTCAGGCTTTAATACTATTAAAAAATATTAAAAAAACAATCGCAAATAAAATTGAATCTTTTGACGACGTAACTTCATCGTTGATAACTTTTACAAAATATCGGGAAAAAATACCCTTCAATATAGACCATGTAATTTGTTACGTCCCATTGAATCTCGATCGGTCGTTTTTTCTTCTCTCGACTTGAGAATACCTCTCGGATCTTATCTAATCGTAAGTTCTCTTTTCTTCATGCTGTATGTACTTCGCCAGTTGTTAATACATTTTCAGAGCAATTTGATCGTGCCAAATTGCTTGAGGCATTAAAATAGCGGTAATTTAACGTAGAATTTGTAACATTTATTTAATCTCCGGTACGAAGGGAGAACGTTGCACAATTGCTCGGTCGACGGTGACAAAAGCCCCTTACCCAATACGCTCTCTCAATTTCCGCGGAGAGAGAGACACGCTCTCGAGGAGAGAAGCAAACTAGGCGAGACGGAGAGCTAAGAATAAGAGTCCCAACCTCGAGGAGGAGGAGGAGGAGGAGGCAGCTGGTCCCTTGCTATCCTCACCTTAATTCCACCTTCGCGAAATTCGCTCAGCGCGTCTCCTTCACCCGCGCGCTCTCTCGTCAGCGATAACTTTTCCGACCGCATAATTAGACTAATTGCGCGCGTGCTGAAGTGGGAAGGTACTCGTGCAATTCACGTCGTCACGTTGCCGCGTTGTTACTGTTGTCGACGCGCGTTGTGCAGTGACTTTCGTGGAGCGCATCCGCGTCGCCGTTGCTACTGGAAACATGCGCGCGGGAGATGCTTTCGCGTCTCGTCGTTCAACTGTGTTGAAACGGCAGACGCCTTGTAACCGCACAATCTGCTCAAATTGGCCAACTTCATTAGCTTTAACATAGACGTCGTTGATGTACACGCGCAGGATTGAAGATGAATTTGTAATTTGCGTGTTACAGTTTGTGCAGACGCAACGAGGTTGACCGTGCTTGAAATTGCTCGAAAATGCATAACCACTGCGGTTCATGTGGTTCGCTCGGATTTTAGCAATTTTATGAGGCCTCACTTACGCAGTCAGTTTTACTTTTAACCGAGTTCCTTCCGACACATTCGTAATAGAGGCTAATAAAATTCTGAATATGTTTAATATTACAAAATAAATAATGGTTATTGGAATTTTATGGATTGTCGTCAGTGATGAAATTTGTGAAAGGTTATGGGTTATAAATTTCGTCCCCACTGTTTTAATGGTCATGTATTATTTTCGTGTCCTTATGGAATAATTAGTTAACAGCGTTTAAATTTTTAATAACTACTTACAATCTTGCTGCGACATCGTAATTTTTCAAAATGAAATTAATAGAAAATCGGTTCACACTTATTATTGGACTGACTCAATGATCATGAGGTAATCCACTTTTTTATTTTTTTCTCTATTTTTTTCTTCATCGATATTTTATTGTAATTTCTACTCTCATCGCGAGAACTTAGTAATTTCATACTAGAAGAAAAAACCAATCAAACAAGCTACATTATAAATTGGCAATCGAGAGAGAATTATAAATTACAAAAGAACATGTCGCGAAATGAAAGAAACAATTTTTTTATGTCAATGAATACCATTTCAAGGCACGTATATCGAAAACGTGCTCGCAGTTGAAAATATTGTCCTCTCGTTTTCACCAGAAGCCCGAAAAATACTTTTGGCCTACGTTCCCAAAGCGATCATGGAGGAGCATTCGATCCTGGATCACAGGTTTTTGGCTTGTGGCCAAACGTACCCCGTGAAAATGCGCGAAGTTACGTGCACGGTATACACGTATTACGTCCTCATTGTGACCAATTTAAGAGCATCGAAAAATCTAGAAAATACGTAAAAAATACGATAACAAAGCAGATGATTCAAGCAGGTTTTAAATATCACCAAAATATTACTGTTAAAAATGAATTTGGTATTAACAACTCGTGCACAAATTTTTTTAATATACTACAGTATAAAAAGAACAGTGAAAAAAAAACAGTTTGTTGGCAATACAGAACGAACGGAACAAATAAAATACAAAAGTGTGATTTTATTGAGCTTCTTTTGAGCAAAATTAGTTTCAAGTTTTGAGATTATGCAAATTGACACGAAGATGCACCGCAAATTCGAAGGTTTTCAACCTCCGGGAGATCAATTACTTCCGTTCCTAGAATTGCTCGTTTTCCCTTATTATAATGATTATTATCAATTCCAGCTAAATTTCAATGCACCTCATGAATTATATAGCTGATTTAGCTGGTAAGTACGTACAGGAAGATATATACAACATCTAATTATCGTGATTGTAACGTAGAACGGCGATCCCCTTAAATGGAAGTCTTGGGTCGCTACTGCAACCGCACACATTGAACTCGCAGTGAACCTCTGCACCGGATCCCGATTGACTTCACTGGCGGCTAATCCATTCTCTATTCGAGTGCATGGAGGCCACGAAGCGAGTCCGACGAGAAGATGAGAGAAGGTTAGAGATCGCGATGCCGTGAGCACGACACACAACCGGTTTTCGCGAAAAAAAAAAAGAGAAAGACAGAAGAAGGCAGAAGAATTATGTCTAGCGAGAGATGAGAGGGTCGAGTGCCGGTCATTTTCGAGCGAGCAGACGGTCGATCTTTAGATTGCATGGCTACGCGAGTTATGGCCTTTTGTGTCTTGCATTCGAATACTGTCGATGCATGGAAACTTCAATCGGGTAAAGTGTGAAAACTATTCGCACATGCCGACAGAGATAGATGAAAAGGAGATTGAGAAGGCAATCAGATAGAGCGCAGCGATTTCTTGTGCGGCTGAAGGAACTCGATGCACGTGCCTTTTCTACTTTGCCATACCTTCTGGATATTTTATCGCCACTTTTGTCGAACGATAAACTGATGCTGTTCATTTACGTTTTATGATGACACAGAGATCACAAAAGAATTTTAATCGTTATTCGCTTGGCGATCTGTACATTTTTTTAAATGTCTCAAAGTTGGGATTTTATGTGTTGACTCAAGTCGAATAAAAATTTAGAGTATTCAGGAATGAATCTCGCGCTCGCATGAGGATTTCGTTCAGATGGAAAATGTGTCTCTGTAAAGTAAGCCTGAGAATTTTTTCTTTTTTCAATAGAATCTCGATTTATATACAACGACTATGTAATTAGTACATAAAGCTGTTGTTCCGCTGATAAACATCAACTTGATAACTTTTAGAAAAATAATCTCGTGGTATCGCTAAATATGAAAACGCTTTTAATATATTTCTTTTTATCCTGTTGTTAGCAAGAATATCTTTAAAATTCTATAGTTAATGTATGTACAACGACTATGTTTTGTTGATAACTTTTTGAAAAATAATTTGATCGATCGCTAGGTATGAAGAGGCTTCTAAGAACTTGGCGCTAGGAGGAATGGCGCCATACGAAGACGGTGACCTTTCCACGGCACACTTTCCCGATGGCAGCGACCTTAGTCACGACCTCTTGCTGGCCGAAGCCAGCAGGAGGTACCCTCTGTGCTGACAAGATGCGGTAAAGTCCTCGAGTACGACCACATCGTCGTCTACTCGTCTTCCTTGTGGCCGACATATTACAGAGGAACTTCAGCAGAAGAGGCACCTACATAGTCCAGATGAAAGGAGACCACGAAGAACGAAACACGGTCGAGGATTCTCAGGTTCCTCTATCGAAGATGGGCACGCGTCACCTGATCGCTAGCAGCACCACATACTCTGCGCATTCCTCCAAGTCTCTCGACTCTTCGGAGTTGCGGGAAAACGTGATAGAGGCCGATCGATAGTTGCCTCTGCCTGCAGAGATGGACAGAGAGACAGAGAGAGAGAGAGAGAGAGTGGGACAGGTCACACGAAATATATACTGAGAGGAAAGTATGAGAATAATCTCTATACTCGCGTATCGCAATTGCGATAAATCCCGGCAGTTTAGCGATTTTTTTTCATACGTGTGGAAATCTGCAATAGCCAATTTTTTTATAATGTATTTTATGTCAAATCAGCAGCATAAAAAATGCGGATATATGAAATGTTTACAATGCAAGGTACATGGCTACAATTGTAACAATTTTCACAAATTTACGATGACACTTAAAAAAATTGTGAGGAACAAGATTTATTTGAATTAAATACCGGATCCATTTGAATCAAATAAAGAATTGACTTTTTAATTGGATGAACAATCTTGTTCAAATTAAATATGATTTATTCAATAAAAATAAACCAATTATGTCCATTTCTTTGAGTGCATAACCGGAAATTCTTCGATGTTTTAATTACTGAATTTCATTCCTTAATTGAAAATCGTCGTAACATAGTTATATAATCTGATTTTTAGTCAATTTTTTGATAGAATTATTCAATGAATGCTTTATTTGGAATGAAAGGTCCCATACACAAAAGGCAAGGGATGCTTGCAAAAGTAGCTGCATGACCAGAACAGTCAGCGAGTGGATCGTGTCGGGGGCTGCGCATACCGGAGCAGTTTTTTTTCAGTCGGTGTCCTCCGGAAATAGAGGGAATCGATATCGAGAAAGAAAAACTCAGCTACTGCGACTTGGCCTTGCAGCCAAGGGATTCCGCTGGGCGTTTTAATATTTGAAATCCCAGTCGTAGGTGCAGTGTGTGGGTGCAGAGGAAACGTGGAGGACAAACATGGCGTCAGTGGAAGATCACGTGATTCTGTTAATAGGGACGAGTCAGTTATAAAAGTCTTTATTCATTATAAGGGCACCTCTCCCCCTCGGCGAAACAAAAAATCGTCGAATACTTTCCCACTTTCAGAATGGCGACAAAGAATTTTTTTGTAAATGGCCCAACCAATTGAATCGATCGCTTGCTTTGACACCAGATTTTATGAGTTTCACACTCCGGATGTAATTCGGAGAACACTGCTCCAAGAATTGGCCTTAGTCAGGTCTTATTCTCTTCGCGATTGCACTACACACCATTTAAGAAAGTGTCCATTTAAGGAAGGAGAAATTTTTTGTTTTAAAGGTCATACTGTAAAAGATCCATATCACAGATGTCAGGATTATTGTGGCATGTTATACATTCGTCTATGGATGGGCTTTGAGAGCCTTAAAAACAATTTCTCCGCTTAAATGGTATGGCCGATGGTTGATGCATTTGGAAAAAAAAATCCTTTATGTTCATTCTGAGAGTTGCCGTATAATTAAAAAAGAGTTTAAACTTACTGACTCGTTTCATTTAAGACACTTGAATCGGTACTCACTAACTTTGGAAACAATATCATTAATCCCATAAAAGCTCATAAGAAAAGGATTTTTTTTGTTATGTGCACACTCGCAGGCAATTAATAATTTTTTCTTTAATAATAGTAATTTCCGACTCCGTGGGATGTTTTTAGTACTTTCGCTGCTCACAGACAGTAATTGCCTCGGGCAATGACTGGAAACGTGGCACAAATACCGAATTCTCAACGGAATTTGACTCTCACACGAAGCGAACTCCGAAGTATTTGGAGGTAAAAATATTTTCACAATGTAAAATATTATCGAATGTAATTAATATGTGAAAGCGTTATAATTAATATAAAAATAATTTGTTCGACAAATATGAAAATAATTCAATTTTGAAAATTGGAGACGTTGTTTCATGCACTGTCAAGGGTTAATCCCACGATATTCTGTCTGCTCTTAAAATAATAATTGCAATTTACATTGTTTTCTACTGTACATGATATCACTGATTAAACTCATAAATACACAAGCGCTTTTCGAATTAACATATTAAATAAAGGCATGAATGACTGAAATGTCACCTATGAGAGTAAGTTGACAAGTTCCAAAAATCCATTATCATCAAATATACTCGCGTACTCAAAGCATAATTGGCAATCAACGGCTATTGTTGGCCGCTACAATGTAATGTTGTTCGGCAATAATTACAGTGGTGAAATTATCAGACCTTTCCCGTAGACGCGTGAATATTTCATCAGCTTATGCAAATAAAATGAAGTAAAAAGATTGCACGTTTATTAATAATAGTGAATTGAACGATGTTTATTTATCAAGATTACATACACGCGTACATCCGCCGTGCGATTAATTCACAGGAAAATTATCGTAATTTATACAACGATCTTGAATCATCATTGGATTAGAAGAAATTGGCTTCGCACGGAGGCACGTAGCAAAGGTCTCGAGCATCTCGCGGAATATAGTCATCATTAGAAAATATCCATACAACCGGTTTTCAGCGTTCCTCATCATCGTTCATACGGTTTCCAATTGTGAAAGTCTCGTTTTTTTTTTAACCTGCGGAGCATCCGGGCGCTCCGAATCACATTAACGAGATGTGAATACATCCGTAATTAACGATCTGGGATACACTGAGAAACCTCCTCGACAATAGTTGAAGAAATTTTGGTTCCACCACAAACACTAAATGTATCCATGAAAGTGGCGTTCGACTTTACGATAGTTGCCCGAAATAATTGTTTAGCGATTAAGATTATCGAGACATCTGAATGAATCTACCTCGACTGCTCCTTGTTTTACGATACATAAGACATTTTTTATTACGATAAAATTAGTAGCTTTCTAGAACTGATGACGTCAAGCTCACTCACTGATATTTAAGAAGGTGAATCCGAAAATTCCGGAATCTGAAAATACCAATAGTAACTTTTTTTAAATCACAGTACAAATGTTCGAAGCGGGTTTTTTCCGTGATGGAATGTATGCCTTCAGAACGATGGAAGGCCGAAATTCGATATCTTGAAGAAAAAACATTCACTTTTGTTTCTCGAACTGAAAACCGTATTTTCGAAATGCTAAAACCAGAAACAAATCAGTCTTTTTTTTAAATCACAGTGAAAATTTTTTTTTTCTGAGTCGTGGAATATAGGACTTGAAAACGATAATGAAGACCAAAATTTACTTTTGTATCGTTATTACACAAAAAAAATTGTTGAGCTTACACAATTATTCTGTAACTCCTGATTAACAGAAGAATACTTAATAATTTTACTTTTCCTTTTTTTTTTTAATAAATTCGACAAACTCGTATAATTCTAATTTTTATTTGAACATAAAAGCGTATCACATTTGTGTGTTAAGGTTGTGACCTTAACGTGCCTCGTCAAATGTGTCATAAAAATCCGTGAGGAACACAAAATTTCGGTAAAATAAACGAAATACGGACCCCCGATTCAACGCCACAATTTTTCAATTCGTATTCACTATTGCTATCAAGTACAGCGTCAAACTGCGCGTAAAACAAATTCTTTTACTTTCCACAGATTTGACTACCGTGAAGCGCAATAGTTCCCTTAAATTCGAAACCGGCTCACGAAACATCAGTAGGACTTTGCCAACAGTGAATTCACGGATTGGGAAAGGAACGTTATTTTTTTTGTTCCTTCCGACGGAATCTCTTTAATGGCTGAAGGGGAGTAAAGAGTCGGTAGATTAGTGCTGTCGATGGTGCGAGGATTACGGCAACATCACGGTAGTAGAGATATAGGAGCGACTATCACTCGAGGGGGTATCGCGAGCATCGCAACGGGATTTCGCAATTAACGTCGCGGCCGCGTAATTGACAGCGAAACTCTCGGGCTACCCAGCTATCAGTTTCCCAATTGCATTTGACACCCGCAACAACGTCGGTTGAGTGACGGCAGAGTATCAGCTAAGAGTGAAGTAAAGAACAATGCCAATGGGGTGAGACAGCATCGATTCGCCAGATGCATCGCCATGGTGCATCATGGTACCCATAGAGCCCAATAGTATCTCGTAAACAGATTTTATATCCAAGTAACACAGCGTAAAAATAACGATTTTAATAACGACAGGACGAAAAATAACACGGAAATAAACTTAAAAATGAAAAGAAGCCTAACGAACGAAACGTGAAGCAAAGTAAGCATAAATATGATAGCGGCTATCATGCGGCTGTTAATTTGCACGTATCATTTCGATGGTTCTGGCAGTTATAATTTTTTTCCCGTGCAATGTACGGCCAGCGTATACAACTTTTCCGACATAAGCCCCATAATATTGTATAAAATTTGTTTTAGTGCGATGTCCGACGAACCGATTTCATTGAGGATGCACTAAGTGACTCGCGGTGCATTTATCGATACCGATACGACAGTCAAAGGATGTATTGAAATGCCTTTGCACTCTTGCTGATGGGAGTAAAGCAAAAGGCAAACAAATAACTGGTGATGGTCGCAAGAAGGAATTGCTGCCGTTGGCCGTCAGTAGCATACATAAATCACGACAAGCCGAGAGAGTTTCAGTCCTGCAATGTCTTCTCTCAGTGCGCGCAAATTTGCGCTTTTTGGATTGCTGCCAGAAAACGGCAGCGTGAGCGGAGGAGTAAAGTAGTAACGAGCTAGTAAAGAGAAACAAAAATATACGGAGGAGAAATTCGGGCGGACCGGCAGACACACTTGATCGCACTTTCGATTGAATCATTTAGCATCAAAGAGCGAAAGCATAATAAAAAGAATATTTCAATCCGTTGATGGGGTCTGCTAAAGGCTGTCGACTTACTGGCATGTCTGACTGTGATACCAAACGGATTTTTCACGAGCTGAATGAAAATAATTCAGAGAAATATTCCAGTACAGATAAAAGAAAATGAATCATTTGACAATTCAAACATTTGGAAGCTTAGGGGAATTTCTTTCGATTTACAATTGCATTCAATAAAATCGTAGTAAACATGACAACTTTAAGTATAACGATTCATTATTGCGCCCTACGATTATTATTTCAGTCCATCGTTTTCGAAGTATGGCAAAGTTTAAAGTACTCCATCTAATGATTAATTGTAGAATCTTTGGAAATTCTTGATTTTTCTTATTATAGATAGTTTTACCGCTAAGGTAATCACGTGTAACATCTGTTTTTAGTCCGATACGTCCGTTTACATGTCCAAGCATTGAGACCCGTTTGATTGGCTCTGACTATCGACAAGTGTATAATAAAGAAAAGTTTCCTTGATTCGATATCTCATCATGTCATTCTGTTTAGGATAGTAACAAAAAAAAAATATAGTATTAAGCTTCAAGTACTGTATTTGCCTGGCGAAGATTTCCGTGATTTACGGGAACTTTTTCTCAAGGCGCAATTACTATGACATCAAACAACAAGAATTTGTTCTCTTACAAGATTGGCTCTTATTGCTCTATTCTATCATGTGGCTTTTGGTTTGAAAGAATCATTTTGTTGGTTTTCCCAATTATAACTTTTTCCTCGTGCAATGTACGTCCAATGTATACAACTTTTATTGAGCTGAATGCAGCGCTCTGCTCTCGAGGGAAGACCATCCCGAATGGCAAATGTGTATACCTAGTGTATTCACGAAGCGAACTGCATTGGGCTTGATTCGCAGCTAGACTTTGAAAGTGACCCTGCTCTGCAAGACGGTTTTTTATCTTTATTTCTCGTTCTCGTCTGGAGCCTCTGGGAATAATACGAGCCGAATATACCGATGAGAGCACGTTTCGGGAGTGCCGATCGATGTTTGCTTCGTAATAATGCAAAGCAACTCAGAATCGTGACAATCTCATACAGCAACGCCAGAAATTATGTATAGGACTATTCGAATCCGAGACTACCTCGAATCCGAGACATCCACTTATCATTTTTGTAACAATGGCAAATGAAGCGTAAGGACTCATCCTTCAGAATAATGATCCATCGATACATCGACAGACATGTTCACGGGGGCAAAGTATGCAAAGAAAATTGCCGTGTTTTCCGACGTAAATACAAGGAAAGTATTTCTCCCTACTGAATACGTGATATCAAATTGTTATTTTTGGAACAATGGTAAACCAGATGAAAGGTTTTATCCTTCGGAATAATGGACGGACGATATTGTTGATAAATGAGAAATTCGTATATAGGAAAAAATTTGCAATATATTTCTCTTTTTTAATGAAAATAGCAGGAGAGAATATTTATCTCCGGAAAAGTGACACTTGAGTTTAATTCTTGGCACAATGGGCACTAAAAAAAAAGTTTCATCCATCAGAACTGGAATACTGAAATCTCTAATAAAATTCTGAATCTAGTTTCTCTAGTAGAAATACGAGAAAAAAATTCCTATCCTCTGAATTGGTTGCACAGAATTATTATTATACATTCACTTCCTGTTCCAAAAAATAAATGACAGGAAAATTCGAAGCTCTCTCATGCCCAGATAATATTTTCAACGTTACATCACGAAAGTTGGAATATATTGCTACGTTCATAGAAATCGCACAAAGGGTTTAACAAATTTACAGCGTCGTTCCCTCGAAGTTATTCTGTAAGCGCAGCTAGTTCAACTCGAGTGCACAGCATGGGGTCAAATGTTTGAAAAAGGGTTGCAGAAAGGCTGGAGGGGTTTAAAGATTTAGCTGGCTGCGAATGGACCGCTCGAGATATTCAATAGGGCGACCTACTGAACGCCCATATGAGGTAATGGTAACACATATACTTTAGAACCGCGCCTCTATACTCGACTGTTACCCATACAACGCACCATGTAACTATCGTGAGATAACGGATCACGAAAACAGGCGCAGCATGGTACAGTAACCTTTTTTCGAAATTTCCCAGGGTTTTTTTTCCGATGGTATCGACTATCGTGTATCGGAATAAGAAAAGTGAAGACGAAACAAGATTGGGGCAAAATGGGCAGCGAGGCATAAGAATTTTTTTTTTTTTTTTCAAAAACGCCTCCTTAGAATTATTCGATAGTTTTCAAGATAAAAATTGTGGGATATTCATTTAAAAATTTCTATAGGAAAATAGAAACAAATTATTATTCATCCTTATTGTGTTGTATTTATAAGTCTTGAACGTAAACGAAAATTGGCGGCTCTTCGAGACCGAAAAGAAATAATTCAATGCTGATTCAATTCGAAGGTCTGAATAACATTTTATGGAAAATATCGACGATTCAGTTTCGTGCATTTTTTCAATAATTTTTCATTTTTCAAGTGATTAGTTATTCGTCTGAACAGTACTTTTATTTATTTATGTTCTACAAACACACTACAAATTTCGGCAGAGCATGATTTATGAGCAACGTAACCGTCGAAATGTTACAGCCGTGGTACGTAAAACCACCATAACTTTCCAACGGTTGCGTTTCCCATAAATCTACAACAGCCCAAATTTCTTGTTTCCATTTGGAGTACGGTTGAAAAAATTGCTGTTGCTAACAGAAAGTTATTTACATTTCAAGTCGAAATTTAAAAAAAAATGTTTCTCTTCAGCGTTTTGGAATATCACGTTAAAAAAACTAAAAACTTGGTCTTCGCGTGCAGAATTCGAGGTAATTAATCAATATACTTCTTCTCGAAGAGTCAATCAAAAAATGAATGAAATTTTGATACATTTATACCTTTTCCTCCCCGGGAAAGCCTCTCTTTGTAAAAAACAAAAAACGTAGGTTGCTTCAAGGTGTTTACGCTATTTTTTCATTTTCGTATTCGAATAAAAGATTTTTCTTCGGCAAACGGAAATTTTCCAAACCTTCCTTTATTCCCAGATTTCTAAGACGCTAAAAAAAGGAGATGTCAAGTAAAATCCTAATTTTTTTTACTCACTGCCCGTTTTACCCCAACCTCCCTATGCATATCTACGAGAACCCAGAGACTCTATAAACTCTACTTTACAGTCCCCGACGTACACAAGATTTTATATGTAACGGAAGTGTACGAGGGTTATGTATAGTATAGATTTAGAAAAAAATGGAAATTGTATCGAGTTTACGAACGCACAGCCTCAGCATCTCTATGACCATCAGTTCGTAACAGGTTCGAGCATCCTTGATGGCGATTTGCTTCGCAATCTCCCTTCAGCACTCTCAATCTACAACCAGCTGTATGTTTTATTCGGGAAAACGGAAGCTTAGGCATCAATATTGCGTGGGAGTCCAGTGAAGAGGAAACTTGGCTACGAGAGTTCGAAGTTCTCGTCGTTGCTGTTTGCGAGGACGACGAGGGTTTTGCGATCTTCCTGGAATAGCGAATCTCCTACGACATAGTCGAAGGAGAATGTAGTGAATGGCTCGGTGAATGCGACTACTCAATGGTATTATTATCGCTGATGCGTAAGCGGATTGTTTATCGTCTTTTAATCGTAAGGTTCGCATACACGAGACGTTACATTGAAAGCGTAGAGACGCTCAAGTACGAAGAGGAGTTTGCAAATTAGCTGACGTTCATGACGTTTGGCAATGTCTTCCATTCGTGTGTGCCATAAAGTAGCTGCGCTTAGTATAGAATAGAACTCAGAGTCTCCCACCATAAGGATCGTCCTTCTAATCTGATGTTAGGTGTGCGTTTCACAGGTGGCGAAAGCGCGACGATGGAAACACTGTGATAGCATAGACAGAAGCACCGTCAATACACAGATTCTCTTGGTTAAGTCAGATATTTATTTTTATTAATAGCCTCGCTGAGAGCACTCAAGGTGCTCAAGATTATCGCGGATTATTTAATTAATGGGACGTGCGAACGTCGTGATTATATATTCAATGAATGGAATGCACAGTGAGAGAATGCTTTTGTGTATTTGGGAGAAATTTATGCGCAGATAAGCGAATAAAATTTTTGCGGCATTCCATTCGCATTACGAAGCACAATGAGTCCTGGTAATATTATATTGGTGAAATTCTTGTGTGTAATAGATTAGTAGAATAAAATAAAACGCCATAAAACATATGTCACTTATCATTTTGAATTAACATGCTTTCCAATCTTGTTGGTGTCCGGGTATTAAAATCTCATCGCTTTCATCGTTATCAGAATAAAATATTATATTAAACATTTTTGTTATCTTATTAGTTATCGAGTTGATAATAACTTTAAGGAAAAAGTGCTGCCTTCTGGGAAAAAAAGCCTCAATCTGATCGAATTTCGCTGTGTATTTTTTTAACCGTTTGAGTTAGAATTCAATCATTCTTTTTTTTGTACATAGCAATTCAGTTCATATATACAAATTAAAAATGGTAAGCTTAATCATGAATTGCACAATTTTGGACCATCTATTTATAAAGTTGATCCAAACGTTACTCGAAATTACTCTTCATTAGTTACTTTTTATAACAGTTCGTCGGTTGGACTCGTGGTGCTAAGATTATCTCGAGGGATTTAATTAATGAAACGTGCTAATGTTGTGAGAATCTAGTAAATAAATAAAGAGCTCAGTGAGTGGACGCTTTTGTATATGTGCGAGAGCTTGATGCAAAAAATAAAATTTTTGCAGCATTACGTGTGGCACATTTCAGGAGAAAAACGATGCCGCTGGCAAAAAACCTCATCCGGGTCGAATTTCACGGTGTGAATTTTCTTCTTCGAGTTTGAATTTAATTAGGCTTAAAAGGAACGATTGCACGATTAAGCATCGGTTCTCATACACAATTGCTTTTTGCTGTTACATACCTAATAATGCTTTGGTGTATTTTTGGAAGTGATTGACGAGAAGGTAACAGAATAAAAATTTAGGAACGTGTAGGTTTATCTATTCAGATAAGACATCATTTCAAATGAATTTTTCGTGATGAATATCGACTCAGTTCTCGTGTAGTTTTTATAAATAAGAGTTTCGTTTCACCGAATCCAGTGGACATTGTGTTATATAAAATGTAACCGAGATATGTCCAGAACTGATAAGAAAAAAAGCTGTGACGTATCCGACCATATCTACGTCGAACATGATGTCTTTCTACTCAACTGAATGTTAAGTATAATTTTTTTTCGCTTATTAACATATTCATTGTCACAAAGCGTTAATATGAACATGGGCTTAAAAACTTCATCAAATTCAATTGAACCAACAGATTAATTTTTTGGCCCCCCTTAAATAAAATCTCCGGTGATTTTCTAGTAATGAACTTGCAGAAAGTCGATAGATTTCAACCACCCAACAGCAAATATGAGACGATAGTCTTCGCAAACTTTTGGAAATGTCGTCTTTGCTTCGTCCACTGGTGCGTAATGCAAGTGGAAATCCCACGGGGACTAGGAATAGTGAAAAATAACATGACGTACATAGTAGACCTCCCTGCATTCTCCTCTCGGTCTTCCTGTCCCCGTGGCCGTTGAGCAGCCGCGTACGGCTTCCGGTGCATCACGTGAGATAATCCACACAGCCTTCCACCTCTACTACTGCTTCGCGGTGGCTTTGGCCCCGTTAAGGTTGGACGTTAACGCGATATTCTTCGCCGCTAGCTCACCCCACAGTCTCCTCCACACCGCACTCTCGGATAAGCTATCCTGTAAGCTTTCCGGAGTGCCGGAAGTCGCAAAGGATCGGCAAAGACGATATCGCCTCTTACTTTACCTCGGTGCAACGTCGTTCGAGTTTTTTTCCGCGAATATTTATTATCCAGGCACGTTATTGCCTCTTTATCCCAATGTTTATAAGAAAAGAAGCTTACGAGGCAGAACATCGCACATTTATGCTTCATCTGCTTGATCCGCACTGCCCACAGCTTTATAAAAAAACGTGTGATTAATATTAGCCGTCTCATAGAAGATTTCTCGTGTACGCTGACCAAGCAAATTAGCAAACAATCAACACGGATTCTATTTCGTGCTTGATTGCAATATTTCATGGAAATGATCCTTCTGTGTTTTTTACAAAGTCGAAGTTGTATCAAATTTCATGCAGACAAAAATAAGTAAGAATTCAATATATTCCCAGCATATTATGCTTAGATTTATAGAGATGGTACAGTCTGAGATACAAACAGAAAATGTGTGTTTCCTAATTCATGGATAAATATGATAGCATCGACGTCAATATTCGAAAACGCATATACGAATATTATGTTGATATCTCGAGATGATATGATCGTCTATAAAAAATCATTATCCAAATATGATAAATTTTGTCTCTGACACTTTAAATAATCGTACTTCAATTACTAATAATTTTCATTCGTTGAGTTCCTATTAAAGAGATCATCGTGATATATTCAAAGAGAATGCATGAGTCACCTGGACTAATTTAAAATTTGTGCTCTTTTTTCACGGGAACGACTGAGAAATATAAAACGAGTCGGTAAAAAAAGATGTTCTTAAGCTAGGGTCATGCTCTAGTGACAATAAGAAAAGTGTGTCCGAGGTAGAATTTTAAGCCAAGTACCACTTCCTTCCTCATTCCCTTTGCATCCTCATATTCCTTGAGCAAGCCTCGAGAATACGAGAATTTTTCCTCTGACTCTCGACTTCCATCTTGCAGGAGCCGAGGCACTTGGTCCACGTATTATGTATAGGATACGAAGCCTCTGCTTGGCTCAGCGGCGAATTCCACGGGAGAGTCGGGCAGAAAGGAAGAAAAGGGTTTTTGAGACCGCTCGAGACCTTCGCCAAATTGCACAGTGGCTCTCGAAATGACGAGTGAACATGAACGAAGCTATCCCCTCGCACACCGCATACACCACTCACCTCTTCTCGTATAATCCCGTAATCTCTCGTACACTTATTTTCCACTCGTGGAAAAGTCACAGAATGCACGGTTAACGTTAAAGCTCCGGCGGTAAGCACTGCCTCTTCTCTACTGCCGTTGAAACACTGTTCACGCTGCCAGAGAATACCCCAGACGTGCAATTGCTTCTCACAGACACCGTAACGACACCTTCAATACCTTCACGAAGCACGTCTATTGTTACGTTACTTTGATGTCTCAGACATTGACACATTAAGAAGGTTTATCACCGATCGTAATAACAGTAGTTCCCACTGGACGATCTTATGCGAATATCACGACGAAAGGTCAATATATTTGTGGAATCTACATAGTTCAAAATACAACTGCTAATTAAGTTAACCATCACTTGCACTAATGTTTTAATCTATCAGTGACGCAAGAGATACATAATTTTGTGATTATATCATTTTCACTCCGATGTATAAATAAAAGCTTCTTTAATTCTCATAATTGACGAATTCATTTTTTTGTGATTCGAATCATCGTACGCCTCAGAGAAATCATGGTAACCCTGATAACTATTAATATATGATGCATGCAAAAATATGCTTAGTATAATTACATACACTTTTGCATTGTAATTATACGATTTTGAATCGAGCAAATGATAGGAATAAGTTCCAAATATTTACCATAAGTATACGAATCACATAATTAGATGGAGTTATTTACTATCAATCATTGTCACTTCATAGCGCTCAGGGAGATCACGATTTCTTGGAGTGCACTAAAAAAAAAATCCTTGAAGTTTTAGAGATATAGGAGCTAAATGACACTTTTAACAAAAAAAAAAAGATACTCCACTACATCGCCACAGTCAAATGATATTCAATAAAATAACACTGCCCAAGATCTAAGCACACAAGAATCAGGGAAACGTGTTAACAAATACAATAACCGAATCCCACGTACACGGTCAATGTCTGAGACATTCAAAGTAGCAAGTTTCTAGTATGCATTTTACTATGTATACACTGTAGTTGGCGAAGCCGGCAAAGGCGCTTGAGCTCAACGAACGCGAAAGAAGAGAAAGAGAGACGCAAGGATTGGCGAGCGAGCCCGAGTTCACGGTCACGTTTCCGGTTCGGGTGACCTCGTCGACTCTGTAAATATTGCGATAGTTCGACCGAAACGATTTACATGGAACGATTGGTCTCGCGAAACTAAACTCATAAATATATAGCTATGTATATCCACACACACACACACAATAGGTAATATAATATACGTCTAGAAGATGACGGGTACCGTATATTACCGATGATCCTCTCGCTCGTGCCCCGGTCTAATCGTTCGGAGATTAGGTGAGCCGCGCGCGGGAGCGGAGCCCACGGAGAAAGCGTGTGCACGACGAGGTTCGGCTAGCAACTGAGCAAGCTGCTTATACCTCCTCCAAGAGTTCGCTCGGACTAGCTGGTTCGCGGGGAGAAAGACAGAAAAGAGAAAGAGAGGGCGATGGAGGATTCTCGAGGACGAATGAACCGGTGTTGCTTGTTGTGTTGGATATATACCCGCAGTCGTTTCGTCTTTCGTGCGCGATCTCTGGCCGATGCCTTTACCTGCTGCGATGCTGCGCGCGACCCGTGCACAGGTTCGAGAAGCGATCGGAGAAGGTGGATGACGATGCGACGTTGCTTGATCGGGCAGTTCTCAGTGTAGTTAGTATAGGTAGCTATATCTTAGTACCAAGCGTGAGTGGAATGGCTCGCGCGATATCGTCTGGTGGGAGCAGGATGCCATCGATGGCCTTTGCGCGAAAGCCACTTTGCTGTACTATACTGACTGCACGTTCATTCGACTCGCCGCTCGAGTATAGGTAGCGCAGTCAGCCTCTCGCTTCTTTGGATTGGGAATCTCATTTCTAGTCACTCGGGTGGTATGTAATATCTCTTGGTCAGTTTATTTATTCGTTGCGACCGCATTTTATCGTATAATTTATTCGTTGCGACTCGATTCACGTAATTTCGATGAATTTCGTTCATTCATGTTTTTATTGATTACAGCCGAAGATCACGATTTTATCTGTACGATAAAAGGGTTAATAGACTGATTAATACGATTGACTGTGTTGTTCTGAGGATCGCGTAAAACTAAAGCTTGACCTCATTACTGAGGATCAGAACGCAAAAGCACAATTTATTTTAATTGCAGTTTTGTTGGAATGCATTTTGATTAATGAACAATATAAATGTCGAGTGATTAGCAAAGTTGAAAGACCAGCTTCGGGAAAATGTTGGTCTATTAAAATCGAGAAAATGACGATTGGGTAATAAAAACTTATCATCTCTTGATCAGTTTGTTTATTTTTTTTCGCCACATTTTTTAACCGGGGTCCCAACATTCATACGGTTAAGCAATGGAGCGATGATGATAGACTTTATGTAATTTTGATTACATGAAGTCTATCATCATAATCGTCATAAATAATATGAATGATAGACAATAATTAACATGATTAAAAATCGGGTTATTTAATTCACCTGGCTAATATTAATTACGAATTCTTTTTCAAATGGATTTAAAACCATGGTAATACTAAAATATATCATTCCGAGAACCATCGTTCCGCGGAGAAAAAATTTCCATCAAGTGGAATTAGAAGAAAATAAATTACGTGGATTTCCGCTTTGAGGAGTAAAATGGCAATTATCGATGTACAAAGGCACCTTTGTACCCACGAGGCAATATCACTTGGATATCACAAGGAAATTGATACAGGAGAAAAGGCTTTGTGCGCTCTTAAGGGGAGGTGCACCACGTAGATTGGCTTTGTCCAGTAGTTTTGCTACTAAGAAGCCCGTCGTCTGTTTCACATCCAACGCTGTAACTATGTAGAAGCTTGCAGAAGTTACGATATGCCGTGTAGTGGTGCACTGGGCCCTTTACCTTTCACGTATATAGACATACAACCTGCTGCATACAGAATTTCGTAATTAATTTCATCTCACGGCCGGACTTCAATTTCCTCTTCGGTTTTCCGGGAACTAATTAATATATCATTAAAGTGGTGCTCGCGGGCCCGCGGTTCAGCCTTTGTGCCGCGTGATCCCTACATGCGACTGAGAGATGAGAAGCCATATAAACCTTTTGTTTCATATATCGTACAGAAAGGATATAATAGGATATGCTGAAATGGAAAGCACCTTTATTTAATCATCGAGTTCACGCGCTTCGCTTTCCGCGTGTCGAGTTCCTATTTTTTCTCATATTTCATTTGTGGCCGTATATCGCTATTACATAACTTTATCACGGATTCATATTGGATTTTTTTTGTTAATTTTTCTTCAATTATTTCCATTTTTATTCCTTCATCAATCCAAGTAATTTTTAATCACGAATAACAGAAATAAAAAAATAATTTTCATTTTTTATATTCCATCATATTACTGTTTGTGTATTAAGGGCAGATGCAGAGTAAGTTAATGAAATATTTTACGTAAAGATTAATCCTTTTGCAAATGCATTTATAAAAATATGGTTTCAAAGTCAAATAATCCAACGTATTTTTTAAGTATTCAAGGATATCTTCGAGATCAAAGCAAATGAACAAATTACCAAACAGTTGTATTAATTACAAACATCGAAACAAGGTCGGTAAATATAAAAATCCCATTGAATCTAGAAGAAGGTTCAAGACAAACGTGTGTATCTGCCATTTGTTCGCAGTTCGACTTTGATCCCGGCTCGATTCTTTGTCAGCCCGTGTTTCAGCGTCGTTCACCGGAGGCTTCAAGGTCCGTCGAAGAAAATACTATGAAAAGCTGAGGACGAAGAAGCAGAAGGAAAAAAAAGATGATGGAAGAATCGCAATGAAAATTCAAAGGATCCCATCGAACGCCTCGGGCAGCGTTTGAGCCCGGATGGTCGTTCACGATCGATAGTGGAAATAAACCCTTTTTCTCTCTCTCCCTCTCGCTCTCTCGCTGCGAAAGAAATACGCGGCAGACCCGCACTCGCAGTAGCGTCAGAGAAGCGGACATTAACTTTTTCATCCTCTTTTACCTACCAGCAATTTAGCCTTGCAGGCAAAGCGCACGATTGGTGCAACGAAATGGCTCTCAACGATTATACTTTGAGGGCCTCTAAATAAAATGGCAAGGTTACGAGTGCATCAGTCTCACCCGACCGGATAGATAGCGCGGAAAAGAACGTAGAGGCGCAAGCGTATATAGGCAAGCTCTTCCTACTGGCTTCATCCTTATTGGATTTATAAAGCCGATAAATACATCGACGCCTTGAACATGATCATCCCCTTTGCCGCCCTGCTGGGAAAGCTCGCCAAAGGCGCGAAGACCTGCACATCATCGCTCGCTCCCTGTGAGCTTCTTTGCTTGCTATCGTGTTGCGAATAAACGTGTATAAAGCTCTCTTTTGCCTCTTTCTTTTAACGGCAGTGGAGTACAGCTATATCGTGACATCGTCGTAACTATTGCGTAATAGTGGGCGGCATTTCTAGGGCTTTGCGCCATTTCATCGTCCACTTTACTTCCGCGATGCATCAGACATGATTACTCAGATTGCAAGGTTGCTGACCGAGAAAAGAAAGTGGAAGCAGGAGGAAAGATAGTTTGGAAAAAATGCAAGTTTTTTTTAACTCGGAATAATCTGACAGGTATGGGGTGATTACTATACCTGTGTATTGATCGCAGCCAATCAATTTATTTTTATCCATTTTGGGACGAATTCTAACGCATTCGTTTGGGTGGATTTAATGCTGTGAAAATTGGTGCGATTAACATTAAACCTGTCAATTTTAATTAAAAGTCTATCGTAATCATGTTTAACGTTGAATTTTAAAGTACTATGTATATCGGTTGACACCGATCATTTGGTTGATAAGTTAAACTGAATTTTTTGTCCCCTGTACAGCATGAAAAGCGAGGTACTCTTTCACAATATACTCGGCCAGTCGCCGGTGCAAGGTATCTGCATTATTCAAACACAATCTGGTGCAAACGCTGAAACTCCCGTCAACCGGGGAACAATGTTTTTAAAATGCTCCGATATACATGCGACACGACTGCATTGCTCTTTTCTTCTTTCGCGAAATGCGATCCATCTCGACTCCAGCCACTCCGGAACACGCTGGGAATGCGCACGCGATATCCTCTTCCGAGAATAGAAGCCTTGCTCTTTAATTATTCAGAAACAAATGTTCACGCCTGCAGGAAATCCACTCTCCTCTTCACGGACCAAGCGGAAGAATAAAAAATCGAGACGTTTTAAATATTCTTGTACGTCTCAAACAAGAAAGATGAAGTGCAAGGTTGAAATTCACACGAAACAAAAAATACTCGAAATTCGTGTACTATATTACCATTTTTCTGAGTACAGTCGTGAACTGTGATCATTCTGAAATCACACAAAAACAAAAATCGAGCCATTCAAAATTTACCAAAAATCATTTTTTTTTAATTATAAAGCGCAAGATTGAAACACAAACTTCTCTTCAAAATATATGAATGAAAGAAAAAAAACTGGAATAAAAAATCAAAGAGAAACTACTTGACAGATAGATACTCCAAAAAAGGAGGATGACCAAACCAAACGGAAGAGAAAAAAAAACAAAAAAGCGCAAGGTTGCAATCAAAATGCCTTGTCGAAAGATACGAATCAGATATGAACGTATAAGAACGGTGATGCAAATTCGATGAAGAGAAGAAGAAAAAATTGACTTCAAGAAAGTATAAGGGTAAGTACAGGGCAGAAATATTGTCTGAAAAAGGAGGATAACGAGCCATAAAGCAAACTTGGTAATTGTAAGAGCACACGCACAGCAGCTCGTACGAGTTTGTAGGCGTCGCGGGGAATCCACCGAGCGGCAATAAGAAAGACATATCGCCCCGTGACGCCGAACAAAACAGCGAGCGGTTCTCTCGCATCAGCGAGCCACCGGGAACACAAGCACCGACCACCATCGCGTCTGCTACTGCCACCCTTTTCTTCTGGAGCTCTCCAACACCTGACAGCTAAATAATTGAGGGCCGTTGCGAGAGAACTACGTGATCAATGTCGTCATCGTCCGAGCGAACGCGTAGCTTCCGCTGTCTTTCTCCATCTCGCCTTTCGTTCCTATTTCTCGTCGACTGCGTCTCTGTACCACTCCTCTGTATCATTTGTTCGAGCTATTTTACGGAGTCGCGTCCGATTGCGGAAACAACACGAGACTTCTCTTCTTGGACTTCTGGACATTCGATCTTGCGTCTGGAAACAATAATTTGTTGCCTTCTGGATCTTTCAAAAAGTGTTGTGTGCTCCCTGAGAGAATTAGAAATTTATCAACGTTCAACGTATATTTTTACGCTGGAATGATTCTTCAATTGTAGTAAATTGATGAAGGAAAATCCTCGAAGAACGATAAATTGGAACTTTTGAAATTTCACCGCTGAGCAATATTGCAAATGATTCGTCATCGATCACAATAAAAAGGGATCTTTGGCTTGAAAACTTGAGACGTCTCTGTCAACTAAATCAAAACCGTTCTGAGTTTAATTAATTTACAAAACTGATGAAACATATTTTCACCATTTATCATGTAACATTTGCAGGTAAATTCTTATCAATTATTGAATTGAATATAATACAATATTCCTATTATATTTTGACGAACTTTTTGATTGCAATCACGAAATTTGGCGTTTTATCTTTCATAATGTAAATAATTGAGATCTCCTTGTTCCGCTATGTTATTCCAGGTCTGGAAAATGATACGTTGCAATGGCGATGAAGAAAATCTACTGATATGCTTTTAACTGTCGAGCTGCGCTGGATATTCCTCGAAATGATATGTAGCTTCAACAAGACAATTTGGGAACCAGATTTTCCATCCCAGGGAACTAATTGTACCAATGCATTTTCGTGTCAAGAGACTAAAGTGGCGGCGAAACGGTGAAGAAACTCTTCCCGAAGATAGAGTCAACTCTTCCACGTATAACTTGTTCGGAATTGGTTTTAGCCAAGAGGAAAACTGTACGTTCGCGAATGGGCGGTATAACCTAACACCAGATGAAGGTACATCTCGAACCGCCGAGTTTTCCGTGAGTGTGGCACTCGTGCAAAGCATCGGGAAGAAGGGAAGGTCACGATTGGCCGAACGGCGGAAGCCATCGAGGGCTTCCGCGCTAGATAAGTCCTCGAAAATTATCGACACTCCTGCTCACTTCTCTCCCATCATTCGACTTCTCCGGCTCTTCTCTTGCCGAGATCGAACCACTTGCTTCGAGAAAGTAAAGGGCCAAATCCCAGAGGAGCAAAATGGGAAGCACATTGCCATATATAGAACGTCGGAATGGAATTGAGTCGGCAGTGACGCGAGGAGTACAGTAGTGGAAACGTACGTGATAACAATAATTTAGGATAGCGGGTATCGAAGGCGTTGGATAAGATTCCTCATGGTTGAGTCGAAGTGGCGAAATATAATTTATATGCTCACTGGGTTTTATATTTTCGACTTACTAACGAAATGAAAAACCCAGTGAACGCCATAAAAATGTTTTCGAGAGTTCAACAAGCAAAATTTCCTATTGTTATAAAGAAACTCAGAAATAGTTCAATTCACAAGAATAACAAACATCTGTACCAGACTGTTTTTAATGTGTTGCATTTCCCTTCGTTTGCAGGTATTTTGTCTATTATAGAGTCGACCCCGGTCAGTAGCCAGTCCCTCTAAGGGTCCGGTCCGGATAAGTTGCCATTCTCACTGGAGAGTCTGGCCCGGATCAGTCGTCAATTCCACTTGAAAGTCGTATCGTATGCGGTTTTTCCGGGATTCACTCTTCATAACGCTCAGTTTGGAAAAAAAACACATTTTTTGCTGCTGCAAGTTTAAAAAAATGAAGACTCATCTACTGATAATGAGACTTACCGAACAGTAGTCGATACTCGTCCCTGAGGTGGCCGAATTATTCAGGATATGTAACTGCAAAAAGAAAAAAATAGAAACGGTTAGATTACAACAAAACACTCATATACACTGTTGATTGTTAATTATCCATTTAAACGACCGATAAATTTCACTTTTGATTTAATTAAATTTTCGGTAAGTGTTTGTGCCGTACATTTACGAGTGTATCTAACGACTTAGAAATTTAGAAGCATAAGTAGATAAAAATCTACTTTTCCCGACGAATGTGTTCAACGGTTCAGGATCCGAATAATTTTAACCGGCCTCACATAAATACGATACTTTGAAAATTGGTTTCATTAATACCAGATGAGATATCATTAGTCCCAAATATAATGAATCGTATTTAACATTCAGTTTCAACGGTGCAATGCATTTCAGATATTTTGTGCACAAATATATTGAACGATCAAGAAAATAGCAACGTGGGGTTTTTTTTCGAACAGGTATCGCTAGAAGAGTCTTTTAAGCAAAAGCTTCGGAAACTCGTTGCTGCTACGTGTTCCGGGCTGGTGCACTTTTTTCTCCTCAGAGAAAGCTAGAAAGACAGAATTCGGAGGCGATTTTCTCACCCCTGGAGCGTCTCCGGGAAACTGTCACTCGTCTCTAAGGTCTCTGAGGTTTTTTCCCTCCTTTTATTGTACAAGCTCCAAAGAGCCGCGTATCTAGGATTTTCCTCGTTTCTACTCGCTCGTGAGGGCTTAGATGAAAGAAAGAAGGATGTCCGTCGGGAGATGCACGAAGAGATCGAGTCTCTGGAATACTTATTGGTGGTCTGCGAAAAGGACGAGGGTCGTGCACAAACAGCGTTGAATCTGCGGTTGCCGAAGATCGATTACGAATGTCCTTGATCAACGAGTAAGCCGACAAGGGAATGAGTGAAATGGACGACCATTTACTTCAAGCTTTTCGTGTAAAAATAAAAAAGGAACAAATGTCCGATTCCGTCGACCATTATGTCAGACACCACAGAATTTTCCATTTTTATTGAGAAAGTGTAAATACGTAAATAATTTTCGTAATATATGTACCATCGCTACTGTAAGGTTGATTTTTAAACAATAGAAATACTTTCGTTTTGTGAGAAATTTTGATTTTTCACACTTAGCGATCGAGCTGAGATTCAGTGACATCAAAAACATAAACAATATAATCAAGATCGCACAACTCTTTCAATATAAACTCCTGTAATTAAGATTCTCTTTTATTGAGTAATTTTCAAAAACAATCACAATTTGTATTTGAAATAATTGCTAAGCTTACCGAAATTTTAAAAAACGTGTTAGGACGCCAAATTGATGGTCCAGATTATTTACGAACTTAGGTGCAAAACTGAAAAAACGACACAACCGCAAGTTCGTGAATAATCTCCAGGAATTATATATCTTAACTCATTGAAGGTTGATTATTGAAGAAAAAAATTCATTCCGTTGTGAGAGAGCCATTAAAGGGAATTAGCAGCGAGGCTGTGAAAGGAATAAAGGTCTTAAGGGCGAGACCCTCGTCTCGTTTATTTCTTCCTTCGTTGAATTCAATTGCCCGGACGAATCCTCAGCTAACGCTATCTCGAGAATTTCATTTAGTGCGATTTTAAAGGAGGTTGCCCATAGTACTCGCTTACCATTCGCTCCCTGAGCCGGTCCATTCTCTATCCCGAAGAGATACCCCCCCGAACTTGCATTTCAGTAGTTAAGGGTCCGTAAATCAATCAGTGGAAGGATCAGAGTGTATAAAGCAACATCATTCCCTGGGCTTTAAAAAATCGAAGATATCCTCTCTGAATGTTATCGTTGAATAATTCGATCGCTCAATGGGCACTACTATCGTCCTCCACGTCATGGTATATCCCATAACCATACACCAACACACAAATCCGAAGAAAAACGACGGCATTACGCTGACCCAAAGGATACCTTCCACTTTCTTTTCTTTGTCACGTATATGGTAGGACTATTGCCAGCAGGATCATATATCTCTTCAGAGTGAGAAAGTATACCACTTGCGCCTATATAGAAACATCCATCTATCGTGAAAACTTCTCTCCTGCTCCTTTTTCCATTTCATCCAAGAGAAATATGGATTTTGGTCCTCTGTTTCTCAATGGACGTCTCGTGCTCCATATGCCAACATCAATATCCATCGAAATACATAAGCGATCCTTTACAGCTCTTTGTCCATTGGATCAAGCGCATTTATCAAGATCCTGGCAAAAATGATTAAATTGGAATAATGATGTTGGTTCAATGTCAAATGGTTGTAATACGTTTTTTGCAGTGGCGACTTGGTAAGAACGGCCTGGATAAACGATCGATATCGATTACAGGTTCACCGTGAAGAGGAGCACGATACCGAACTTTAGAATCGCTAATATCTATGTAAATGTGGTAAATGTGCAAGAAGAGGGTCACCACTGTGAAGTTTAGCGATTAAAAGCTACTGGGAGCTTCTGGAGTCTTATTACGGGCGATTAAGATTCACCAGCGGTTCAATTATGAGAAACGGAAATTAAAAGGCGTTATTAATAAGTGTCCGGAAAAGTTCGGCCTACGACTCAGGTATTTTATCCCTCTTTTCAGTTTCACTGATCTTCGAACGTATCATCACGTTCCGGATGATTATACACGGTCACGAGTGTAGTGAGGCAGGTCGTTGGTCCAGTGACTCGTTTCCCCTAAATAAATTTCAACTCGCGATACGCACCGAAAATTGCTTGCATTCATTAAATTTTACATAACTACTCACCCTTCATAATGCAAATAGAGTAATAAGCACGTATATGTGAACATTTATGGTTCTATTCAGTAAGTAAATTAAGTTCCCGAAAGCAAATACCTGGAATATACGGAAGGAAAGTGGCAAACTTTTTATAGGGTCAATGATCGCAGAATTGGTAATTCGAAAACGTCTTGTATTCTGACTCGCAGCAAAAGTAAGTGCCTTAAAAGCGAGAAGTCGTTAAGCGCGTTCGCCGGTGAAAAGTTGCCCATTACGCTTTTGAATCGGAGAGTAAAAAAACGATAAAGAACCTAATAAGCCTCGTGAAAGATGCGAATAAAGGAAAGAGTAAAATTGAAAGTTTTGCCAGTCGTTGTCGACGTCATTGTCGTAAAGAGAACTAATGAGAGTAGATCGTGATGAGGTAATGAATGTGATTGAGAATACGGCGAAGAAAATGGCTTTTTGTGAAACGTAATAAGAGGAGAAAATTTATTTACAAAGGAAATTGGTATATTATATATTTTTGTGAAGTAACGGTAAGTTGTTTTAATAGAGGAACGTAATTATGATGCAAGTTGACTTGGTGAGCGGAGTTCACAAGTGGAATCCGGGGAGCAAGTCGTCTGTGGGTTGAAAGCCAATCATAACGCGAGTGGTGGTGTCTACCTCGCGGATAATGAACCGGAAGATGTGCGGAAAAGGAAGAGCCCTCGTGTCTCTTCCGTAATGTCGTTGGGACATACGATGATTGTGAGGGTTGCACAGATCTGAACAATGCATGAATGCGGGTGTAGACTGATCGAAGTCAACAATTTTTCTTCGTACTCTATAGACTGTAGAGAGGTAAAACGAGGCAGCGTGACGCCATCGGTATGTATAGACGTCTGAAATTGTCTAGCATTGTCATGAACGCAGACATATAAGAAATTTTTTTTTTTACGAGCAGCGGCTTACACAAAAGTGAAGAATTTCTATATTATCATGTGGAGTTGCGGCTTTAGGCAACCTCATTAAATCACTAATCTTTGAATCAGTAGCAAATCTGTCAATGTTTTGGGTGGAGTATCGAGGTAGTTCGTGTTGATCATAAATTTGTCGCACCATGCTACGTTTAAAATCTCATGGTGATTTCCTTCTTTTATACAAATTAGTTTTTAAACCGGGTACTTTAGCTTGAATATTTTGAATGATAATGTCTTAATTCTTTCTGTATGAAATTGACGTTAACTGAATTGAATTGACTCACGTAACTAAAAGAAACCTGGATAATGTTTTTTTTTCACCGTTGTCATAAAATAATAATAAAGGTTGGAACATAACCCCCGAGATTATCCTCGTATATCACTAATTTTTTTTTTTCATTTCGTATGATTTACATGAACGAGCTCCTGGGAATAAATAATGGTTGGCAAAACTCTCAGCTCATTATCATATTTTATCTGAAGGGCTCAGCCAAGCTCGTATTATAACAATTGTCTGCAAATTCAGTGAAATGCGCGGAAGAGCCAACCGAGTTGTGCCAAGATATTCCAAATGCTACAATATATAGCGCACCTACTTTCATGCCGTATAATGGAACTTGGAACAATGATTATACTCCAACTAAAGTCATACTGAAGTGGCAGTCAAGGCCAGAGGCGATCCAATTCACGCAATCTCCTCGCGACGATGGCAAAGTACCCTTAGGACATTGCAGCCAGAATTTCGGTGATTATTTCTTTTCGACATCCAAATGTCTGCCATAATTAATTACAAAACGACGACCCAGATGAGTCTCAGAAGCAATTCAATGGTTCCCGTTAATGTCGCGTTTTGCGCGCTATCGTACCGTTTATCAATTTATACAGGCATTTCGTTGAAGCAACGATTACGCATAACTTATAATTCAGAACGTCGAACTAATGGATACACGCGGTCACGTATGCACACAGCGATCACATTAATCCATAACCGGTATACGGCATTATTTTCCAATGAAGCAATTTATTCGGTAAAACCACAACAATATTTTACGATCCCGTGAGCTCGTTTAACCGTCTGCTCAAATAACGACCAGCGTTTGCAGCTCTGAGCGATGTATGGAAGCCGCGCAAGTGTAATAACGAGTGTCTCGATTATTGCCCTTGTTAACAAACAAATCCACACGAAAATTTGCGTTTGAAAATTTTGCAAACACTCCGGTACTTTAACGCATCGAGGGGAACGAACCAAACGCAGTCTGCACAGTTTCGTTAATTAGGAAATTATGTTATTTTTAACAGGCTGTTTGTTATCTCTTCTGAGTTATAATGTTTCTCATGTAGAACAGATCTGCAATTGTAAAAAGTTTTTTCATACAATTATCACTGTGGTAAATAAAAAGAACAATGATCAGGCTTGAAAGATTGTTTAGCGTGTGTTGCCGAATGAAATTTGTCTAACTAGTTAGCCCTCCGGAATTATCCATGGTGCAGCTTACAATGGTTTGTAGGTTCTGTCTTATGAAAGCGTATATTTCATTGAAAGTGGATAAACGTATCGCTTGTACGGATCTCTCTTGTACAAACGTTCACTGCAAAAAGGTACTAGAAAGGACTGAATCGCTGGGGCTTTGGAAAGAACCGGAAGGACATATCGTCCGGGTGAGACCGGCTCGCGATATAGGGAACTGCGACGGAAGAGGAAGCTCGTATATAGTGGGCGCTAACGATCGTCAGAACTAAAGCCCGTGCTCTCGTTCGCTCCGTCTCTCTTCTTCCCTACATTAATCGATCCCTTGTGCTCCACTCGTCAGAGATTCACAAGCCAACAAACGACGATGCCCACGTAGAGCCAAGTGTTCCCTTGGCTCTATCGAAGCATCCGTGTAAATACCCATTCGTGACCGCCTATGTTAAAAGCAAGTACGATCGAAGGTTTTAGCAAAAATTATAAGTAACTGAGGTTTACGATTTTTTTCCAACGCTAAATTCGTTCATTGAACCACTTTGTAGTTTCATAATTTAATGATCAACAGCCGGAAAATATAAGAGCGATAACAATAGTTTATTCCGTTGATAAATCCAGTTAGCACCAATTATATTGAGCGTGGAACGTGAATATTCATATGATTATTCGAAATTTCAGACGGTCGAATGAATAATACTGGTCTCGGAATATATCCTGTATAAATAATATGGCATATTATGTATCTCGAGCAAAGTTTTTATCAATAGCTTTCACTGCATACCTTGAATTCTATTAAGGCCATGCGGTATGAAAAGTTTGCCAATTCGCGGTCATTCGCCGACAGCGAAGAACAGAAATAAATACGAAGAAGTAAAATAGAAATATAAGCGAGAGTAATTTTCAACGGGACGTACAATGTATAGTCTGAAAAATTATAACGCCTATCTGCGGCGAAATGATCGCCTGTGGCGGTACTTGCGGCATTGGTATACTCGCGTACACTAGCTAAATCGAGAAACTTTTGCCTCGTTGTCTGGTGCTATCGGGCATCGCCGTGGAAGCTGAAATCGCGTCCGGGACAGGAAGAAAGAAATGGCACAAAGTTCGTGAGAGTCTCGTGAAAACTAGACGATGGCCTGGTTCGCCGCTGATGTTACGCTACTTCGTATCTCTCAAGCAGCAGTTTCACCACGAAAGCTAAATATTTCTGTCGCAACCTGTGAAAATAGTGGCTACAAAGGTAGTCAAATACGTTTTTGAAGGATATTCGTGAAATATAATATTACTAAATAGGAAATTACGCGAGGAGGACGATGCTGAAGAGGGTGAGAATAGCCAAACGAGCTACAGTGGCTCGCTATACAAACATCCTCTTTGTAACCGGCTAAAAGCAATTTTCAAGCTTCTTGATAGTCACGTCACGGATCGCGTGCCTTGATTCGGAGCTTGGTACAACGTCGAGTGTACCAAGCCTTCGTATAAACGTTGTAGTTGCGCCGGTGGTCCAAGGGGATTGAACGAAACAAAGGTTCCAACAGGAACACCGAGCGAAATGCTGGCCGCCCTCGGAGCCTCTACAATATGATGCACGTAGTTTCCGAGCCAGTTATAAATCAACAGAGAGGAAAAAGGGAGCGGCGAGACAAGAGGACGACCAAAGGGGGATAGAAAGATGCTTTAGTACGTGGATGCGTTATCATATTTCGAAGGGCCTTTCATCAAATTACGCTTTCATGCGCGCATTAAAATAATGCAGTCAAGCAGACGCTTGGAATTTTGCAGTATTTTTTCTATTTAAGTTTTACTCAATATTTTTGTATTTATTTTACGGAATAGCACTGGAATTTTCGTGATGGAAAATAGATAATGTTGCGAAAAGTTTTGTCGATTTTTTGCATAGTTGAGGTTGGAAACTAATAGAAATTATATTTTGTGGGCCACGTTCTGATGCAGGTGAAGTTAGGTTTAAATTTAATGTGAAACAGGAATTAAAGTATTTATTCACTTTTACGAAATATCCTTAATTAAATCATCTCTAAAAAATCAATTTAGGTCGTTACTCGTTTCCTTCTCTCTCGTTCAACCAAACTGACGATTTCCGTATGTCTTTTTGTCTACAGTATTGACATTTTTTTTGAGGATCCACATCTTAACAGTGTATAAGTCACACAGTCTAAAACCGAAGTGATATAGAATTACAAAAACCAAAGTCAGGGTATCACAATAATATGATAAAGGTGAGAAGTCGGTCTAATCTTGTATCATAGTCAATTGACGTTAATTATGAAACAGTATCATAGACAAACCTTTAATGATAGTCTCTTAGTAGTTCCTAGGGCCACATCGATATACTCAACACTGCAAACTATTCTCTTAATTTATTATTTGCTACGAATGATCTAAGAGCATAATGAACTAAGGGATTGGTGCTCAAGTGAAAGTCTACACTTGCACATTTGCCGTCCCTGAGGTACAATGAACAAGGCCAAGTCTACGAAGCTCTCGTTTAGTTGATACCTTTACGTCCCTACCTTTACCTTCGTAGAGCGCGGATTAACTAATTAGAACGACGAATATTCCACGCTCGCGATTAAGACAGGGTCTTGTGGAAGGAAACTGTTTCTAGGTGCAATGTTGGGGCTCCGTGCCCGAGAACTTCGAGAGTACGTAATCGTCTTATAGGTTGCCGACGGTAATAGCCATCGGTGCAAGACGTGCATTAATCTCGGGGTCCAGCGCTCTTAGCTAAGGGAAACGAGCGTGGCTACTTTATATGCAGCGCATCGCCGAGTCCTGCGAGATTCTTGCGTAGCCGTGTCTCGCCCCCGTGCCAACGCCAGGAATAAGATGAGGAAGCTGCTTCCCGCGACATCGTACCTAATATTCCCGTTTCCAGCTAAATTAAACAAGCCACACGACCGTAAAATATATTAAGGCATCAGCATGCATAACACGATGGGATATACCAGAGGCATTAGCTCATGGCCTTCCAGAATTCTAATTGACAGCTAAATGGAAGACTTCCGCCTGTAGATACGAATTTCAGAACCGATATTTGATTTAAAATAGGACTAATTTCCACGTTACACCTCCTCATTCCAATCACAAGATTGGGATAAGAAAATAACTTGGGTGAGAGAAAAGACTAACATCATTTTTTCATGGGACAATGAGAAAGCCAAAGGTAACCTTAAAAAGAAGACATGCCCTGCTAAAAATTTGTAAAGTGGGCTGAAATGTTCTCCAAAAATGGGACTTCTGAAAATCAATATGTCAAGACTACTCTAAAGTATGTTTTCTCATACTATCAAAAGTGTACGATTTTTATTAATAATTTTTTTCAACCAATCCTTGATGCTATCAGCTAGAATAAAAATTCTGAAAATTTTTTTGTACTTATTCACTCTAGAACACGTGTATACAAATTTTTCATCTGATTTGTGTATAAATAAATTGAAGTATGAAAAGACAAATTTTTTAAAAATCAGGCTGACCAAAATTTGAAAATCCGTCTTAATTAATATAACTCACGTTGAGTTTACAAATTATTTATCGGTGATTTGGCATAAAACTGCCGTATCTCACTGTGGTCAGAAGTTCATTTTTGGGCACGCTTCCTTTTTAAAAATATCCTAGTTTCTAGGCAGAATTTAACGAGCCACTCACTCGTAAAATTTATGGAGCATACATATAATAATAGAATACACAAGAGGCATTAGGCTGATAGAGCGAGAGGGTTTTGAATTTTTGCTGAAAGCTAAATATAACGGTCGTCGACCTTCGGGGACGAATCACAATACTTATACCCACAATGCGGACTGTTGGGTGCAATGTATATATCGACACTCTGGCGTTGCAACGAAGCGAGATGCTCGTTGGTATGCAGCTCGTTGAGCTGCCCGGGTACGCGTTTCCTTTTTGGTTCCGGTAGTGAATACTCGTTGGTGCGAGTGAGCAAGACGGAAGGAAAGAGCCGATGTATGTATATATAGATATACACACATACGCAAGACCGGGGCTAATCGGATCAGAAAATAGCCCAATTCAAAATCGGGGATTGCATAATGCTATCAAGGAGAACGAGTCAGCCAAGAAAATATTTTTTTTTATTACACTTGATTTAGGAAATTCAGATTACGTCAGTGCAAGGAAATAACTTTACCTTTAAGCTTATCAATGCGGATGAGTATTCGAAAAAAAAAATCAAATGTGAAATTTGCACCGTCTAGCCCCGGTCCCTCTTAAATGTATATAGATAATAAGTATATAGGTAGTATAGATAGTCAGCGCTGCTGCATCGTGAGCGATAAATCCTGGAGGTCTGCCTCTATTAGGAGCAGAGAGTATTCCTCCAGAATCACCCTGGAAGGTCCACAAGCACACAGACCATCAGACTTCGACGCGCACGATCGCTTGGAAACCCCATAGAATCCGCCATCTCCTAGCGAGCTACGGAATTTGAAAACGCCATTAGCAGTTCCGGATCGTCGTGCCTGATCGATTCTGGATTATCAGAAGAGGAAGAATCTCCAGGGCGTCAATGAAAAAAAAAACTAAAGAGGATAAGCGCGAAAGGATCAACGATCGTGTGTCTGAATTAATTCGATTAGCCGAGAGAAAAAAAATTCCGATGGTAAAGAACGGATATATTATTCTTCTTGCGTTGGTTGAGCATAAATTTCAGTACTGGAAAATGCGTCATGCGCTTTATAACCTTTTATAGTTTTTTTTTCAACACAGGGTTATCCACGCTCTACTACTGGAACACAAAAGAAATATATTTCCTGAGGTTTACTATTCTCACGTAGCAGCCAACTGTTGTATATCGTTTGTTATCCTCTCATTATATGGCAGTGATTATAATATTACTTCCTTACTCTCGCTTCTGTTTACCGCACGCATAACGAGAAAGAGGATCTTATGAATAACGACATATGCTAACGGGATAAAACACACAATGGATCGAGTGGTGTTACGAATACATTTGTTTTTTTATCAGGGTTTCGTAGAAATATTTCACAAAACCCGACAATAATCAGTGAACGCACGATGGGTATTTACAAAAGGTGAATAAATATTGGTGCCGCACACAGCCTCCTCTTTTGCTATCGACTCTGTCGTTGTTCTCCTCATTCTTCTTGTTATTATTTTATTACTTTTTTTTTTATTCCCTCCTCGTTTATAACGTCGAAGCGGAAAGTGAACGCGAGCCTATGGAAGCGCAAAATAGTTATTATCTGAGAGACCACAGACATAGCTCGCGCTGGGCTTGTGATTTACGAGCTTTCGACGTCCCCGGCGTCAGGTGTACCAACCAAACCGCGCCTGCTACTCTCGGAACTTAATCCGCCATCGACGACTCGTTTCCGGCCTACGATGAGGAAATTGCGGTTCTCGGTAATGCGCACTGAACCATGATGGGTATATGGTCTTCCTCGAATAACCGATGGTGATGGTATAAGTCCACCACTTATACATATTTAATATATTCAATTATTCAGAATCGACAGGAAGTTTGATGAGGCTGAATTACTTCTGATTCCGTATCGAAAATTGAATTACTTCATCTACGCAATTCTATTTCCATTTTGGATTATGCTGAAATTGAATTTTAATATTGCAGAAAGATGGGATCGAGAGCCGCGGTAGCGACTCGTCGACAAGTTGAAAAGAGAAAAAAAAAATTAATAATGCATTCGCATGACCATTCTGTTCTGTCTGATCTCGACTGGGCTTTACTCCTGACGAGATGAGCGCTCGTGGTACTCTATAAATTATCATCCAGACGCCGTTGGTTCTTTTGGGACTATGTTTCATTTTAAAGGGACTTTTGGTTCGTTCGGAATTTTAGAATTCACAGATCTGACTTCCGGTCGGAAAATTTAAACTGAATTTTTTTTTCAGAGATAAAATTTTGGTCTTTACTATCTTTAAAGGTGGCACATTTTACTGATAACCAAAAGAGTCAATTTCAATGGCACGAATCTCATTATTCTTACGTAACCAGTTTTTTTAATCTGCATTTTTTGCACGGAATGTGAATTCTTTTTGTTATTTGCCCTTTCGCCTCTTTGAAAATCGCAAAAAAAATGCAGCCACGAAAACTCGACAAAGCATGTCTCGCGCTGCACTTTATCGAGTTTTCGTAAAGCTGAAAGGATCAACGTAACTCTCGGCAGGGTTGATGCTGGTGTTGAGTCGAAGACAACAGAGGGAATCTTCACGGTTCTGTCGGTTGTCAAGGTTAACCTGAGCATCGTGTTGCACGTGCCAGGAATTCTCAAAAGCAAACGCGGTGAGAAAGACTCTCGAGTTCTCCTTGGTTTCCCTTCTTAGCTCCTTTCCAATCAACAACAACGATAAGAAATCGTAAGTCTCAGAATTGCAGTGAAAAGCGTCTCGCGACTCTTCGTATCAGAATCACCATTATCAAGGATTCATACTTTAGTCTTAAGTTAGGTTAAGAAGACAATGTCCAATTATACTGATAAAGTCCATGGAAGATAAAATAGAAGACGTATTGTCTTATCGTGTAATACAGAAAATATGCCGTTTCTTAAGATATTACAATTCTTGAAAAAATACAAAATTTAATTTTTTTTTTCACTTCAGAAGTCGTTTTTATGACACCATATTCCGTTTTGCGTTCCCACGTTTTATTTTTCGTTACAAATATTAAACTAGACAATAACCGTCATGAAGCATTTAAAAGTTCGTTCTTTCAACTGGAATATTTTCCCATATAATAAAGTTTCCGTATTTTCATTTTGGCTTCGTTAAGGATATAAAACAAAAACAATAACAGTCACGAGGCATTTAAAAGTTGGTTCTTGCAACTACAATTTTTTCTCCGTGCAGATAAATGCCCCTTTCACAATATCATAACTTTTGATTTATAGATCGTTACGTGCAATTCTTTATTATTGCATCGAGGATTTAATATATCCTCGTGATATATCACGGATGAGTTGCATTAAAGTGTCATTCCGCAAGCTTTTTTATGCAGCATCGGTTTACGATCTGTATCTCTTTGTTTCCTTTTGTTTCATTTTCGCAGCTTTTTCCTCGATCGTCCTGTTTCCGAAGGTCGTTTTCGCTGGTGTGTAAAACAAACTGCTCAATTTGCGGTCGAGCGAGCCAACGAATAGCCGAGTCGTGCGACTACGAGAATTTCGACGAAAGGGCTCGAGTGTTGCTCGCAAGGTTTACGTATAGGTACTAGCATGGATTCGAATCTTGGGCGTTTAATCCACGGCTGCTTCCGTTGTTCGTGAGCTGTGTACGGTAAATCGTAAATCCTGTAATTTATCACGGGGGTAGGTTTGGGATACAACGCCTGGTGTCAACGGATAATAACGCCGTCGGAAAACACGGTCTCGCTCTCTCGGTCTCGCAATATCGCGAAACGTGCTTGCGACGATTTACGTTCAGCTGCCGGTCTCGCGGGGATAGCTACTCGTCGGTGAGCACTACTTTCTCTGTACAAGGATACTCGATATCTCGATATACGTGTGTTCATCGCCGCCAGGACGACGCGTACGTGATCGACGTTTCCGGCACGGAGTTCTCATAACTCGATTCACCTGAATAAATATGCACCACCCATAAGGAAATTGGTTCATCCCTCTTTTAGATTACTTTTCCATTTCTTTATTTTCGGAGCACGGAAGGAAAGTAGGAAATTACAATTCTTAGCCCAACATCGATGATCTATCTCAGAGAAAATCAGATGTCGATTCCATTTCACAATATTTGAGCAATTTGAATTTTATCTTGATATTAGGGATGAAAGATTTTTCCAAAATCAGCACATAAGTTAATTTTCCGATAAAAATATTTTTCTGCAAAGGAATCGGAAGAAATTTGGTCTTTGGGATTGAGAAAAATTTCCGTAATCGCATTGGCAGAAAAATTATCTCTTTTACAAAGACCTCGCAAAAAAATGACTCTTCGCGTCTTAACTCAACGACGCTCATTTTATTTATCAAAT
Organism: Tromatobia lineatoria; assembly: GCA_949699805.1. Taxonomy (NCBI): domain Eukaryota; kingdom Metazoa; phylum Arthropoda; class Insecta; order Hymenoptera; family Ichneumonidae; genus Tromatobia; species Tromatobia lineatoria. The sequence continues at coordinate 871,370 of OX453040.1, read as the reverse complement.
CAGTACAACAATAATAGCAACGACGAAATTGAATTATAGAATACGATGAAGCAATCTTTATTTTGATATACAGATAAGAAATTTCATAGCGATTTTCATTCCGTTTACAGATTTCCTATTAGAAATACAATCTCTGACAGGTACATTTGAGAGACCTGAACCAGGCAGAAAGAAATGAAAAGTTCAATACGGAATGTACGAGAAGCTCGGAATTTGATATAGAAAAAGAGATAGAAGAGCTTTCGCGAGCTCAACGTGGAAAATGAGGTGAACTGCCCCTTGTCGAGAGCGAGGAGAAAGGTAGCCGGAGGTACGGAAGATCTTGAGGCTTTAACTCGCGTTCCGAATCGAAGAATGAACGAGCAATCGCAGAGACTTAGAAACCGGCAAGTTCATACGTTTGCTGCACGATAGCATAGAGAAAGGAAAATAGTAAATCGAGCAGCTGCAACTAAATCTCTTTTCTGTATAATACGACAGAAGCGGGTTCAGCTACAGAACCAGAAGCGAAATCCTGCAGCCGCGAATCGGTCAGGAATGCCCTTAACTGCCCGCGAGCTCCTTGTTCAGCTATAACGTACAGTCCTGCGATATATTCGAGAGTCACTTGTGAGAGCATCTAGCACAGCGGAATCGTAGGTCGGACATGTACATTTCGCTGTATACAGGCATATGAACACCACTCTATATACGTATATACAGCTACATATAGTATGAACGTATTTCAATATGGGGCATTCCATAGCAATTCGACCAACCACTGAACCTGACCAACGTTGGATGGGTTTACGTTTTTTCTTTGCTTATTATTCACCAGAGTGAATGGAGCATTAAAATTTTTTTTATTTCTTCAATCAAAATCTTTACGGTTCTTGAAGAGAAATGTAATATTTGATCTTTGGAGAATTTCTTTGGATTAAAAAAAAATTTTAATTTAATTAGACTTTGTATTTTCAATTTGAATTTCAAGAAACGCTTCAAAACCATTTAAGAAATTTCTCCAAAGCTCCTGACCTACGTATAAATATTCAAGCGACAGTCTGCAGTGAAATGATTTCTACGCAATCAATTTCAATCAGTTTCTCTTTTGATTTGATCCGGATGCGTTGAGTTTTAAGTTTAAAAATATCTGATATCCGATACAGGACTTATGACAATTTTGTCAATTTTTTAAAATGCGGCACAATATTTTTGTTATAAGTATTCATAAGAAAACTTTTTTTTTTTTAGATTTAATAAAAATTATTCCTATCTCTTAGAGACGGAACATAGCATGAAAAATGGGCGATGAAATGGGAGAGGTCGAAGGTCAGAGCCAGGTTGAGATCGTATGGAATGTCCCATATTTATAGATATATATCGATAGATGTGCACGTATCGACACAACATTCGACCTCGAAAGATCGATGGGTGCTCTCGAGAGCTAGAGGCTCGCGCGCGGCCCATCTTGGCGCCGGGGATGGGCTCGCAGCATTGCATCGCTGCAACACTGAACCTACCTCCTCGTCGCATCGGAATGCAATCTTCGCATCCCTACTGCTGTTGGTGCGGTACCGACGTCGTCGCCTGCACGACCGCAGCATCGAGTCTTCCTCTTGGGATTCTTGGAATAGCTCGACTATCAAGGAGCATCGTGAACAAGAGTCTTCGTATATCTACATACACTGTACCACTTGTGATATTGACTATTTCGATGGTGGCTCCACCGGAAATTTGAACGATAGGAATTTTTTCTCTGCTGTGTTACATCACCGGGTACAAAGGAATGGGTATCAATCAGAATTCACCTCAATCGCTTTGAATACAAACTGTACAGAGGAAGAACATTCATTGGAATTCGTGCAATTTTATTCTGAAAATTATCGCATAGGTTTTGGTCAAATTTTATGTTTAATTTTAAGACATCGATGTGGGCTTGAAATAACAAAACATGTCCGTGGTTGCGTGTAGGGAAGAACAGCGTGCACTGAGAGAAACCGTGATAGTTCAGGCAACTATAAAGCCTTAACTACAATAATTTAGTTAATTTCACAGTTATATCAATTTTGATATAGTTGCCGTAAACAATTTCATAATTCGCTTGATAAAATGTGTTTCACTACAAATGTATAGTAAAATATAATCTTAGTTTTTTTTCTATAGTTAGTACAACTTTCTTTAGTACTATTTACGCGATGTAGGTACTACCTTTAAGTAGTGCGGTATAGGGTGAAATTACTGTACTTTCCCTGAAACTGCAAAAAAAAAAAAAAATGTCCTAATGTTTTAAAAGCTTGACACGGATACAAAGTAAAGCCTCTTAAGTAAAGTCACTGGTATAACCTCTCGAGTGACTACTTAAAGGGTTTCGTAAAAGTTAATGTCTATAAAGTATTCATTAATCCTGAAAGTAAATATAAAATATAAGCAACTACTAATCAGAGTCTCGCAATGCGATAGTTAAGTTTGTCGGCGGGTGTTAGTCGGGCCAGAGCGTAGGGCAGGGTACTTATCGAGTTTAATTTCGAGGAATCGTATTTCAGTGGAGACAGCTACGGGTCCTGTTCACGCCGTGTAGGTAGCACCTTTAAGTAGAGCGGTGGAGGGTGAAGGTACTTTAGAGAGGCGACGCGGGGCCTATACGTGACTGTATGGTACGCGCGGGACTTCATAACGAGCGCGCCGAGTGTTATCGATCTTGTCGGGAGCGGAAGAGAAGACGAAGCTGTCGCTACCGGCATAGAACTCCGCCCGAGCAGCAACACCACCGGCAGCCGCAGAGCCGGCACCGACGACGACACGCTCAACGTTAATTTGCGAGCTGCGATAGCTACGGTGTAAATTCAAGAGCACGCTCGTGAAACGAGCCGTGGTGTGTCCTTGTGTGTACCACCAAACGGGCGAGCGAGCGAATTCAACCTTTGCTCGCTCCGCTGCAGGGCTTCCGATTCAACGGGACCCGCCGCTCTTACGAGACATCCACACGACAAGATCTTCGTTAGACGTCAAAATTCACCAGAAACTCCAATGATTAAGCGACGCACCGACATCAGCCTCACGAAAACGAAACGCCTGAGGCTACAACGAACACACAACTAATCGCTAAGAGAAACGAGTCAAGTTTTCCTGTAATGAAACCTTCCGGCCATGTGGATAATATTGCAATGTCTTTTGCCCTAAGTTTTATTAGAAATTGAAGTAAATAGCGCTGAGACATGTTTGCTTTTGTAAATAGATCTCCTGGCATTTCATGACAATAAAAATGTTGATATATCTTAATTTGCATCTCTATACGACAAAATTATTTATTTGGGATAACCAAGTTTACTCTGAAAACCGAAGGAGTTGGCAAGTTTCATGGTTTCTTGCTTTTACATTGTGACAACTTTTCACACACTCTCAAACGTGTGGTAATGATAACGGTTATGGTAATGATACGTCAAAGGATTGCGCTCTTAAGTGGGTTACAAAAAATTCGCAATGTAAGTTATTGGTTCAATATGCGCCAGATGATTAATTATTATAGACCACCACATTAATGTATTATATATAGACCACTCAAATTATTTGTTATACCCAAGTTCTTGGTCTTTTGACGGATTAGTCTGGCTCATGAACAGATTACTTGTTCACCGCAATTACCCTGTTTCGTTTTTTCCTGTACAAAACTCCGTTTTCTTCAATAATTCGCCATCCAAATAATAATATCAAATACCTGAAACATCTTCGGAAAGGCCAATATGATAATTCAATCTCCGGCGTCTATTTTATTGACATACCGTAATGGATTTAGATCAACTTCCTCTAGATTGAATATACAATATCTATCGTGATATTTTATCACAGCTATTCGATGACTTCCCTTTATGTGGGCATCTATATAAGACAAACCAATAATCAAGCCAACCAAGAAATATTGTGGAATTGAAAACAGATATCTAACCATTGCACGTAATCCAGTTACTGGACTACGATAAGATCAACGTCACGGCGTCAGAGAAAAAAAAATTAATAAGTCTTTGTTCTCAAGTTCCAAGGCGTAAGTCACGTATGCGGTCAATCGAACAATTTGATCCAGCGATCGGAGAAATGCCGTATGTCCGGCGGCGTCGGGTGCGGTTAGGCCAGCGACGAGACAATCAGTGACAAGGGTACGAGAATGGAAGAGTCGAGGCATCGTGTGGACACGATCGGTGCTCGGTGATGCCGATCGGCGAATGTCCGAAGCACATCTGATGGACGTCTGCGGTAAGGACACTTCGGTCACTCCGTGATGCTTGCCATTCTGAATCTATGGTAGCAGTGAGGGTTAATAATTGAATGACGTCATCCAAGACGACGTTCACCGCTGGAGGCGCTCATGGTAACCAGAAGCAGCTGAAGGGATCTTCACCCTTTGCTACATCTGCAGACACGATATTCGACAAAACGGATTCGAGTTAATTGATTGGATTATAACTCGAGACGAGGTTTCATAAGAAACACGACACTAGGCTAAATTTTTTTTCTATTGTTCTATGAATTTAATTTTCTTTTTTCTATTCATTGATAAATTTAATTTTTTCTGTTGCTTGATAAATCCAATTTTTATTTTATTGCCGGATTAATTCAGTTTTTGTTATTTATCGTTGAACAGTGTTCACCATCGGAATTGGTCATGGTAACCAGAAGCAGCGGAGGGAATCTCCGCCCTTCGCCATATCTGCAAGACCAGACATGCGATTCGATGAAACAAATTGAAATCAATTGATTCGATTCTATATCCAGACGGAGTTTCATAAGTAATATGATATGATCAACCAGTCTTGGCCAATATGCGTACATTGCCGGTCGTCGGGATAATTATGAGGCCGGAGGAAAAAAACAAAATTATTTACAGTCAATTGTAGTTTTTCTCTATTGGGTAATAAGTTTGATTTTTTTTTCTCTATGTCCATGAATTTAATTTTGTTTGATGAAGTTTACTACTGAAAACACTCGTGGTACCCAGGAGCAGAGTGACCATTTTCACTCACTGTCGTATTTGCAATTGTTTTGTTCTATTGACCGATTATCATTTTTTTTTTTCAATCTCTTTTTTAAAGCTTGATGCAAACAACTCACCGGTTGAGTTATTTCTTTTAAAATAAATTTAGACTTTCAAGCTCTGCGCTGTTTGATGAATTGTGCTTCTTTTTGATCCCATTCGTAATCATCTTTTAGACTCGATGAATAGAAGAATTTTTTTCCAAAGATCCTCAACGCGATTTTTAGCAAGTGATTTGGAAAACGCAAAATATTGTTTCCATTTGAACGCATGTGAATTATCCGGATTAATTTTATCGAAAATCGTTTATCCCACAGTTTTGAGCCACCGCCAAACTACCACCGAAATTGGTTTGCCCAAAATCGGCATTATTTAACGGTCATTTTCGGCCCTTTGTTAAAATTCGAGGGTCGACACTCAGCGTCACATACGTCTTCTGTTTTTTTAACACCAGCAAAAGTCGATGTGGGTGCGAAAACCAAAAATATTTATACACCATTGTTGTACTTCGATAGACGGTCGAAAAACGAAAAATAGCATAAAACGTGCGTTTATTTTCACAGATCGTTATTAGCAGCAACAAAAAACCGATTCAGTCAAACAAACAAAAAAAACGGAGCGCGGAGGGAGTCCAACTGAAAAACGCGATCATCGACGAGCCATTCGTGTGCGATTGAACGAGCAGGACAGAACAGTCGAATAAATCAGATATAAATTGAGGGGAGTGGCGGTTGCTCGCGTTGTTTTACTTGTGTACCTATAGGTAATCGATCGTTGAGCGATTGAGGTCGCGAATGCCTAAAAAAATAAAAGAAAAAGAAAAAAAATTCCACCTTTATTTCGCGTGTGTGCCTCGTGACACACACATAGCCGCCGAGGATCTCCACTCCGCGAACAACAGTGGACGATAGATGTACGTACCCGATAGCGGTCTGTCCGGAAATAACAGGCCTACGAGCCGCACACGGAAGGACGTAACGATCGAAGAGCCTCCATGCGATATTCGCTTGATGATTTTTTGATAGCACCGTTAGACAGGATAAAAAAATGTTTTTACGTCGATACGCGTATCGTCGTATGCGTCAGTGTCGGTTTTTGACGCGACGATCCAAATGGAAAACAATTGGCTACTGAAAACATTCGCAAGCCAATCGAAACGCGCATTTCGATCACTCTCCCGTGTTTGAGGGAGAATGAGAAAGCGAATGAATGAAATTCCAGCAAAAGAGTCGAGCGAACGCGCCGTTTCTCGATATATACAGTGGCGCTCGCTCGTCTCGAGTTGGCGCTCTTCGTAAACCAAGATTTATGCTCGAGTTACACAGCATAAATCTACGCCCCACGTCCGCGCGTCTACACTCCGTCCGTGCGCTATAGTGCATCACATAGCTACATGCAACAGTGGCACTCTTCGGGGAGCACGCTTCGCTCGCGGGAAAAGGCGTCGGGAATCTTTTTAACGGCACACGAGACTTTTGTAGTCGTCCTTGGCTCAGGCCTCACCCAGACAGTCTCGAAAATATGTCTCTTAACGCGATAGCACGCTCCAAGATCGACGACGCTTGGCCAGATTGCGCCCTAAAAAAAATTGCAGTCGACAAGGTGAGTTAGGGATTCACTTTGAGATCACGATTTTGAGGGACTGGGCCAGTGTTAAGCTTTTAAAGGACGAAATTTTATTTTTCCTTTTTTTCGACTCAACTTCTAGAAAATTATATTGAAATTTTAGATTATTCAATAGTTTTGAAATGAAACGCAAATTCCAGATAGTTTGAAAGAATATCAAATCTCAAATAGATTGAGAATAGAAGTTTTCTCAAGAGAGTGGGAATTAGGAAATTTAATACAAAAATTTGTAACGTTAATACACTAGTGTATTAATTTTTATACATCAACTAATTTTTCCACCAAAAATCGCCTGTATAGTTTATTTATGAATAAACACATTCCTTATCAACTCATGTACAAATCGCTCTTCACAAATATTAATTGAACCAAGAAAACTGTCAGAAAAGTTTTTGAAAAATTCTCAATGATTTGACAAACAGAGATATTGACTACCTTAAGTTACGCGCTTCTCGATGCATTTCGATTCTCTGCACATGTCGTGGTTATGGCGTACAATATCGTCTACGTCACAGCAATGCGTGAATAATCGGCCGTAAATGTCGGAGTATTAATACAGGCATTGTAGCGGGCGAGCAGCCGCTATGAAGCTGCTACTGCGAGTTTCCTCGACCTCGAGATGTCGCCGCGAGAGTCTTCCAATACGATACACACTCTGCTCTATGAATGGCCACAGATTGTCGAAGCTTGTTATGTGCCTGTCCATCGAGTCGAAGTGAGACAGAAGACGCTGCTGCAGGCAATTGCCAAGTCAATTTCGTTCGGCACGTCTGCAACTCCCCCATTCGAATGACGGCTCGAAATATCCGGTTATTATGGTACCTTACTGTTAAAAATCCACGGTGTAAGACTCAGATGGTGTCAAACTTTTAATGGTGCATTTTTCAGTGATAATATTGACACTTGTTATTTTATAAAATTACGACGAACGATTTCATCAAATCTATTCTCGGGTCAAATTTAAAAAGCTCCGTATAAGGTACAAAATGATAATAAAACAAATAAATGGTTATTGCTTTTGGAGAATACAAAGAGATTCTTGTAGCAAAGAGCAGATAGCAAAGTTGATACGACGAAAGCTTACATATTCAGGCTGAATACTCTCAAAATTAACGATCTTGTTATAAAATATAAAAAATGTCTGAGTTGACTTGTAATCATGAGCCAGTAGAAGAAGGTCGCTTATATTTTCCAGATTGACGGTAAAACCGATATAACAACGTCTATATGCGTCGTAAATGGCACAGTATACGAATTTTAATTTGTACCCTGATTTGATAAAAGCAAGAGAGTTGCTGTAGAAGTTCATTTGGTTCATAAGATGTTCATTCGGATATTTTCAAATAAATGATTTATTGTAAAATGTTGTGTATTAAATTATATGTTTCTCTCAATGTAGACACCATTTTGGTGTAGATTTCGACAACATATTTTCAACAATGCACCATTGTATACGAGTCCGTGTACCTTGCCAACATTTTCACCGCGAAATACCGTAGAACCGCAAAGGAAACGAACAATGCGCGCATCGACGTTTTCCGCATCTCGCGAGAGTTGCTGCAGCCAACGACCTTGACGTGAGCCTTGACAGCGAGCTCGGCTAAGGAAAGGCTGATGCTTGGAGAACCGAAGTGAACTGCAGTGGTCGAACGCTGCGGGAAAAAACTATATCCTGTTAGGTTCGCGTGTTATAAGACCTGCCACCTATATAACCAATGGCTTAGCTTCTGGGCTGAGCTTCCACTGTTGCTCCTTTTATTTCTACGCGATGCTCCTACAGCTCTTCTTACAAGGGATTTGTTACGAGCTGCAGTTACGACTGATAGTTACGTTTCCTGTTACAAAAGGTAATGATCTATTAGATGAAAATACACGTTCAATGCTACACTATTACATGGCAAAATGGTGTTTGTGGAAAAATAATGTTTTTTGCAGAAAAGTTTTTTTGCGTTGCACAGCTGAAAAGGTGGATGTCCTTCAGAAATGACAGTTATCTGACAGTAATCTGTTTATCCGATTGTAGGGATTTCATAGATGGAATGGATAACTCGACGCTTCAGGATTGTAGGTAATAATAGCCTTATTAATAATGCTATAGGATTTCAACACTGCAACGCTGGAAGTCATATCAGGAAATTCCGGAAACGAAAACGACGAGAATCAATTTTATTTTATCGCTCTAAAAATATTGAAAATAGGTTTTTTTTTAAATATGAGACTTTAAAATAATCGTGAATGTCAAAAACCGATGTTTCTGAAAAAATATTTCGAAGCGTTGGTTTTGACTTTTTTTTAAATCGCAGGTCGAATAGTCGAATTTCTATATCAGAAACGTATTTTTTTTTTCACCGGTATAAAAAGATTCGGTTCCAATGTTTTCGGTGATAAATTGGATCACTTAAGACCAATTATCGGTTGCCGAAAATCGATAGATTCCATTGCCGTTCCGTCGATTTGCTAGTAATTAACGGCGAAAACGGGTGTATCTTTTTTATGTTTAAAAAATACTTCGAAAGGATAGTGAATGTCAAGAACTGATGTCTAAAAAAAAATATTGAAAAATGTCGATTTTGAAAATTTTCGACAGGAGATCGTATTGTTAAATTCTGAAATCAGACGTACAAAAATAAAAATATTTAAGACCAATTATCGGATGCTGAAAGTCGATGAATGTTCTATTTTCACGCTGTCGGTTTCCTAGGAATTGCCAAAAACATGACAATGCCGATAATTACCGGTAATATAGAACTATCCGCATTGCATTATTCAGCACGTCGACCATTTCGCCTGTGCTAATGGAAACCAACTCATTTGTCGTCTCACGTTGCAATGTCTATTTAATCTATCCAATCCCATTTTACGTTTCCATTCCTTCAATTTTCACTTCTTCCGCTGGAGTGCATAGTGAGACACCGTTACTTCGTCACTCCGTAAACTCCAAATCCTCGAAAGCACGAAATATCTTAGCAGCAAGTTTATTCCGCACTATAGTAGTGTTCGAGTAACAGCAGCATTCGAAGTAGTCAGAGGAAGGCAAAAAAAGTTGGTGGAGTGGCGGAAGCTATCGTTTTTCGTCGCGAAGGAATTCGGCCTCGTAACCTAGCTGCTGCACTGGCTTGCACCTCCGACGCGACGCTTTACGACCAACAATTTATCGGTTTGGTCTCTCGCAGCTTGGTCCTGCCTTTCTGGGTGCACGCTACAACGTACTTGCTCTACCATCTCCACAATCCAATGTCAAACAAGTGTGTGTATGTGTTCCCTATACCTATAATAGGAATGTGGATGGAAATCTACGAGTCCATAACTCGTAGGTATGTACCGGAAGAAAGGGAATGATGAGCGAGGCGTAAAACGAGAAAGCGCTCGAAAAAGGAAAGAAAAAATTGGGCGAGAAGATGGAGACTGATGGAGACGAATGAGGGCGAATTTTCCCACTGAGAAAAAAATGGAATTGAATTTATCGAATATCCTGATTGATTCAATGAAATTATTGTGTTGCTAACTTCCAAAGTGTATTTATTTAGAGGTGTTATATACATTTTTTTAGATAATATAAATCGTGTACGAAGAAAGATTTCAACGTTTTAATAAAATAGCATTAGGAAGAAGTTATATTTTTGTTCAAATAAATCACATAATATGTTCGATTATTTAGACGCAGTGATTGTAAGAAAAGTTGAGCAAGAAGATATTTTTTGTGAAGAAAGAAAAATTTGGGCGAGAAGATGGAGAGTGTTGTAAAGGAATAAAGAAGAGTTTTATTTACTCAGAAAAAAATTCTTTCAATTTATTAAATATCTCGTTTGTTAATACAATATTTTAACGTTCTAACTGAATATTGATGGGTAGCAGTCATTCTTTTTCAATAAATCATTCCATACATTTAATTGTTTTTTTTTTGTCCAAGCTCTGACTTTTGACGGATCAAAATGAAAAGTATCAGCTTCAGTTATTTTGTGATGAATACTGTCAACATTTTTTATATACAAAACGTCAGTTAGCTCGATGTGTTCTGCTTCGAATTATTAAAAAGGAAATATGAGAACGTAAATACATGTCTACAAATAATTGACAGGTATGACCCAGAATGGAGGAAATGATAAGCGAAGTGCAAAGCGAGGAAAATTTCAAAAATCCAAGGAATTATTTACTCGAAAAAAACGGCGACCGATGCAGAGGAATGAGAGACTTTAGGGGCTCTGAATTTTGATGAGCTTGAAACTGAAGGAAATGAGCTTGCAATATTAATATAAATTTCGTGAACATTTTCAGTAATAAAGATTTCAGGATATTAATTGGAGCAACAGAATTGTTGACTTTTCACCCGTCACACCTGGAGAGAAGCGGTGAATAATTATAAGCCCGGAAAAAAATGCTTTTCATATAAATCTAAGATCTTTCTTTCAAATAACCAAATTAATTTGGAGAAAATGTTCTTCGTAAATTATTTTATTCAAAACCTCATTCACCTATTATGAGTTTAATGATAGAATAGGAAATAAATGAACGTGAATGTAAATCTAGGTTAAGGAAAATTTAAAGGAAATGTCCAAGCGGCAAAGTGAGAAAGACATCGAAAAAGAAGAGACAACATTTCGTCGAAAAGATGGAGAGCTTTGCAAGCGAAAGAGTTCGAGCTCTGAATCTCGACGAGTTTCGACTGAATAGAATGCTTCTGTCATTTTGAGATAAATTCCGTGAACATTTTTACGGAAGAAAACGTCGAGAAGGTTGAATACATCAAGAGTTCACAGGTCTTATGTCAAAACTGGTGCTTCAAACCCAGACAGGATCGAGTAGAACGCAATTCTCTACCTTGAAGATGCGTCTATGTACAGATATCCTTCGACAGCAGACTCCGCGTCAAATGCGAGCAAGGGCAACAATACTCGATGCTTCGGTGTACACCTCCATAGCCTTAGAGACGAGGCTCCGCATTTGAATAGCATGGAATCGATTTCTCGGCGATGATGTCTCGGTTACGATCTGAGCCTGACGCATGCTGCACAGAACCTTAGCCGCATGTACCCATATTTCTGCTCTTCAGGTGCACCTCTATCGGTGAAACGAGGTTTTTGTGAATTTTCCACGCTGCAGTAGTATTCGAATGTTCCATGCATGATTTTCCATCGAGTTTATCATAAAATATAAATAAAATATAGCGCGAAATCTCCGGAATAAATTTTCGATAAATCTTTGACGTTGTTATCCTCGATGTCGTGTACCGAAGCTTTGTGAAACTCATACAATGATTCTACTGAAAAAAAAAGACCTTCCAATTACCAAAAACTTGGTTAATAATATTACTAAGAATAGTTGACAGGAATCACCAAGTTATTGATTAACATGACCAAGGGTTTGGTGAAATTTTTGACGAAAGTCTTTGTAAGCCCAACGAAGCCTTTTTCTCAATGTTTTGGAGAACGAACAGGTGAACATTTAGAGTAGGAAAAACCAGCGACCGCGATAAAAAATGAAAAAAAAATTGTTTTATTCTCACGACGTGTTCGTAGGGACTAGAAGAATAATGAGCTTGGAAAAATTCTTGAACAAAGTTGAACTGTCGATGGTGTGAATTTTGCACACTGGAGTATTATTCGAGTGTTCGTTGTATCCATGATTTTCCATAGAATTTATCATGAATATGAAATACAGCATCAAATTCCTGGAATAAATTTTCGATGAGTCTTTGAAATTCATATTCCGGATATCGTGTTTTGAAGCTCTATGTGGGACATGGACGGGTAAATAAAGTCATTATCGACCGGCGACAGGCATGGAAAAAATAGAAGAAGAATATGGTTTTATTTTTATGTTGTTTTCGTAACGACTGTACTCAGGCAAATCGTAGCAGTACAGTCAACTGTATAAAGTGACATTATTGATTTTTAATCCACTCAACTATTTCCATAGTTACGGTAACTATGGAAATAGTTATGGTAACTGTTTGGAGATGTAGTTGTGGCAATTATAAAAAATTGGTCATACGAAGTAAAAATAAAGAGTTGTCGCGTTTTAAAAACTCTTACGTTGTAAGAGTTTTTCAGATCCATCAAATGAAATTTATTCCATTTAAATAAATCATATCATATTCCATTCAAATAATATCATATTTTGAAAAAAAAAAAAATTTATTCAATCAAAATAAAATCGGTAAAACCAATTTCTCTGAGTGCACAAATTTATCATGAATTATAACTAAAATACACTATAAAATTTCTGGAATAAATTTACGATGAATCTTTAAGTTGTTATTCTGGGTTGTATCTACAAGAAATTTACGTAAATCATGGAGTGCCTTTTGCCAAACAAACAGATAGACGTCATAGGACAGTAAAAAAAAGTCGTCATTGGACACCGGCTAATGCCAATGACCGACATGAAAAAAAAAAAAAAAAAAACGGCCAAAAAGGATGTGATTTCCTTTCCAGCGCGTTTCCTTAACAGCTGAAAGGACAACGCTCTTGGCAAAGTCCTCGAGTTGAACAAACATCTGTATTATCACGTAGTGAGTTACTCATCACGTTCCGCTTGCGAGACTGCCAGGCGATGGACTACAACGAGTCGTACCGAAGTTGACACGCTATTCGAGCGTTACTGTGGTCGCCTAAAAGTCCCGTTAACGCAGATCGTGACTCGCTGCTACGCACTGCGCTGCTCAGGAATTAATGACTCAAATCACGAGTGCGAACGTATACAAGCGAGGCGGAGACATTCGACTTGTCGACGCAATGACAAAATCTCACACTGCAGATTGCAAATTCATATACTCGCAGATTTTCCGAAGATTATGCACTAAAATTAGATTGAATTAGAAAAAAATCCAGAAATATCCACAATTTATTTTTCATCTCATTAAAAGCAAATTCTATCATTATTTTCGCTCGGATAATTACTTTCGTTGAGTTATAACAAATCATAAATAATTACCGACAATTTTCTTATGAAAAAAATTCGAATCAAATTAACTGTCAATTAATTGATTTCTTTTTCCTTATAGATCTTCGAATTCAATCGAGGTAGTGATGTTATTTATAGACATCCTCAGCCATATTTCCAGCGAAGTTGATTGGCTGCTGTAATTGAAGTTTAATTTTGTTGAATAATTACCGCCTTTTAATATAATCTCCGCATGGAAACCAGATATAGATAGAGATATGAATAATATGAATAATATGAATAAATCGATATATCAATGCAATAATAGAATGTAAGGTTTCCGATAACGGACAATTGAAAAAGTGTCAATGCATGATTTCTTAACCCCCAATCATGTTAAGTTTTTTCATGCAGTCAACGAAAAGTAATTTATAGTTGAACTAATGAGAAAGAGTCCAAGACCGAGTTTTCTCTCGGATCAATTCGCAGATCTATGAAAATAGATGAGACGTGATTTCATCTTCCTGATTGGTAGCAATTTGTCAATATGCATTAGACATCGAACATCCACCGTAATATTTTGTACATTGATAAACCGCTGTTTTTTCCATTCAGTATATTCGGTAGCTGATCTCGAGGTTCTCTTATTATAGAAATGACAGAAGTATTTGCGCTCGTTTTCCGTTTGATTGGATTTGGGGATGAGTAAAATCAGCTAGCGAAATCCGAACGAGATCGTTCCATCATCATCTCCGCAAGAAAGCCAAGCCAGCCGTTCGCTCGTGGCGCAAATTCGACGTCTGGCGGCTATGGTGAAAATATGATCGAAATAAAAAAATAAGCTCGAGGATCGAAGCGTCTCACGAGCGCGAAAGAAAAATACGACATCGGTATAGTTAGTAGCATCAGCAGCAGCGGCACCAGCAGTATTTTTGCGCGCTCTATTTTATCTCCTTGTCTCACTCCTTCACAACGCATTATTTTCCCTCCATTCCTCCCCCTGCCCTTTCCACACCGTCTTTACTCGTTTCGCCGGAACCGGAGTTGGTTTTCGCACTTATCCACAGACGCGCACCGCTGTTTGCGCGTTCGGTCCTTTTATTTTTTACTATCGTCGAGTATCGACTTCTCCTTGCGATTTTTCTCAAGTAACACCACCAACACGGAGCGTTTTCCAGCTGCGAATATTTATATTTATAATGGAACTGTTCCCAAGACGCTCAAGAATATACAAAACATAGAATACCCGGTTATGGAATACCATCATTTTTACGATTGGTATTTTTAAAAATGGGTGACTAATTGACTTTTACAATAGGCATAATTTTGGCAACAGAATCATATATATTAATAAACGCTGCGTATAGCCCGTCCACTAGAACTATTATAAACTTGAATATAGACTCGGAAATCGGCATTGAAAAAATATTTGGAACGTGTTCTGAACAAATTCTACACTTATACTTACATCTCATCTGGGTCAGATGCCGTTAACAAAGTAGTCTATGATTGTTTTAACGACAGTTGTTATGGCAACGATAATAATATCTTTTGAGCACACCGATAGCTTCTAATGCCAGTTATAAATTCTAAATCGATTTCTCAATTTCAACCAAATTTTTTTCTACTTCCCAAGTAAAAAATCATACAAATCTCCAGACAACGAACAGACTGTAATATCGGATTAATGAGACATTGCTCAAATATTGTAATTATCACATCCTCTATAAATTCACATTTCTGACATTGTAGAAGCATCGAATAATATGCCAACTTCTCTTTGTAAATTACTTTGACAAGCATCATCGTCGCGAAGCCTGGAAGGTACAGCACCTACATCAATTCCGAAACTATGATGCCGCGCAAGCCAACTGCATAAACCGCACACGGGCAGGAAAGAGACGAGAGATAAACGAGCGAAACCGTGCGACGCCGTATGATGCCCGCGGGGATCTCAACTCTATACGCCGCTGCTTTTCTGCCAGGATGCCGTACGTCGACGTGGTAGGGATTGGAGGTGAGGGTCGAGTGACGAAGGTCGTCGAAGCTGCACCGACACCAGTTCGACGCACATTACCTAACCTCTCCTCCTATGTATATACATGTACCCACGACATATCCAATGGGTATAAATGTCTCTATACGTCTATCTACTGGATGCAATCGCAAGCACGACTTGCAGGATCAGGGAGAATCCCGAGAAGCCGTGTGCAACCTCGACGAAGGGGTTTTTGCACCGTATAACCGTACATATGTACATAGACACCATCCAATCCACGTACAGTCGGGAGGGTTTGCCACTCTCTGTGAATATGCGTTTTAACCGTATACGTATACGGTCGCTATAGCGCAAAGGGGCAAAGCAGAGAGAATGCGAGATTGAGACACCGGAAACGGAAACCATTAATGGCGGAATGGCGAGTGCCGCTGAGTGGATGGACCGGGGGGGATGCTAGAAAGAGGGAGAGGGAGAGGGAGGGGTGAGAACGAGCGGGAGAGGAAAGAGAAGTGCCGCGGATTGCGGGACAGAGATGGACCAGAGAGAGGAAGCGAGATCGTTGCACAATGGCATTGTGAATTCGTAACCACGCGCGCTCAGCTTTCTAGCTCACGTTGAATCCTCTCTTTCTATACACTCTGCGCCACTGCAGTTTCAGTGCACCACCAGCAACGCGGATTCACCCCCTCTACACCATTTTCTAAATCACACACATCTAGGAAACACCTGTGCATATAGTACAGAGCTGCGGGGAGTGTGCATCAAGCGGCGAACACATAGTCGAAAGTCCACGGTAGCAGAGCCAGAACGAGTTACCACCGACATCAAGCATCCATCCCCTCCCGGCGACCCTCTGTCACTCTCGTTACCGGAGGCAACGTATTTACCGTTTTAAATCTGCTGAGTGAAGCGCCGCCCTCGCTTCGCCTCGCCACTGCCACTCGTATCAAACCTTTTTCTATCTCTTTTCCTCAGCCAAAGAGAAAAGTCTCGTTTTTTAGGGTATACTATGTGTATATACACTTTTATTCCTCGTGCATATCGCGCATTCCATACCAACTCGACCTCGACTTCTCGAATTTCATCCCTTATTTTTTATGTTATTAGTCCAACTCTCCACCGAGAGAAAAGATTTTATTGATTAGATGAAGAAAGTCAGGTTACGTGTGGCAAGAAGCTATATTTGCTACCACCAAGTATATCTTGTTAATGACTCGAGTAGATCGTTTCTTTTAATCAGTAAATACCTTTCTTTGAAACATTAAAACTGTCTCTTTATTATATGCCCACTTACTAAATGTTTCTTTGCAAGCAATACAATGCTCTCTTTGAACTTTAATAGCACTAGTTGATTGAAATCAATGAAAAGAGCTATGATTGCATTTTAAAGATGAAACAATAACATATAAAATCGGAAGTAAAATCTGCGAGTTGGAGGGTCAGACTCAGGTCGAGTTGATACGGAATGCCCCGTATACTCGAGGTGAGACACCCGAGTTGATCTTGCTGGTGACGTATTCCCACTTTTTATGCTCTTTAAAAATGGAATGCTTTTACTAGGGCTTTTGAAAAATTGTAAATGATTTTATGGCTTCAGAAAATTACATGACAGCATTTGCGAAGGAAATTGGAACTCTTGGAAAAAAACTCTGAAGTTTAATGGAAAAATCTTAACTGAATAATTGCTAACCTACGGAGAGAATGAAATTATTCAACAGGGGAGAAAGAAGTCTCTGCAAAGGTTGAAGAACAAGAATTTACAAAGTCAACAGGCCCCGTTAAATTTCACCAGCGAAAACGTTTTCCTGACTATGGAGGTATTTTGTTATTCCCTTAGAGTTTATTTTTCCATACATGGACTACAAAAAATTGATTCTTATTTCTAGCATGTCTTGAATATTACATTTGTTAGCACTCAATTTCTCGAAGACCTACAGATGAGATAGGGAGAAAGACAAGAACCGAGATTTTGACGACAGAAAATCAGAAATTAACAAGTAAAAAAAATGCAACAATTTCTTACACTAGTCTCCAACTTTACACATTAGCGGTTAATAAAATGGTCGAAAAAACGTCCCTATGCTAAATGTACTACCGTCAGAAATGGACCCACTGTCGTTAGCTGTGCCATTTTCTTTACACACCGTCACCGGTATACGAGAATGTAAATGACATGATATACGACGTAAATATAGGCATACATCCAATTATCGTTGACATTCTCTTACTTCTTCAAGCTACGACTGAATGTATCACTATGAACGAATGACCGATTGAATCTGAATTACTGCACTAACAAAAATCAGCATAAAACGCTACATTATTGATCCAACTATGTATCACGTTCTGTTTAAAAATATGGATGCTCTGAGATCACATATTCAAATAAGACAACTTCACTTTAAGGGCAAAAAATCCAAGCTCTTTTTCGCTCAGATTCTTAAATAATGGCACATGCTTTTATTTTGTAAACCGTTAAAAGATTACACTTTGGCTGAACGGAATTAGTAAAACCAAGATTTTTTAAGTCTGTCGTGAGGCAGCAGAAGATACAGGAGCTTTACAGCTTCCGCAATGGCAAGCATAGCTAGAGAATATCTTTGGTCGATCAACTGCAGACCGCGCTTTCGCTATTAACCTCCAAGGTATACCTGATAGCCGCTTACGCCCCACCACACGCGCGACAACAACGAAAGCTGTGGTTACAGCCAGATGCTCGTATAACTCGTAATGTAGACCAGTTCATGAAGTCCGCTCGGGCTCGACTGCTCGGACTCGGACAGCAATGCAGTCTGTAGTGAATATCAGTTGGTAGAGTCGTACAAAGCAGACTATACAACCAAGCGTAAGATATTCGGCGCCACGTTTATTTGTCACTGATTGGGGAGCCTTTCAATTCAACTCCCAAACATACACCGAGTAAAATGTCAATAACTCGAAGTGGTTCCATTAAGGTCTCAAACAAGCTTGAACTTTCGTGTGAGCATGATTTTTTTTTCTTGGAGATTGTGATGTCTATGACTTTTGCCATACTTGCCTAAATGAGGAATCAAAGAGTAAAAGTTAGTCATTTTGAGTATTACAAAGGAAAATATGTTCCAACGGAAAAAACGTCCGAGTAACTTTTACTCTTGTATCTTCACATGGACGTACACAAAACGTAGAAGTTTTCAAGTATTCACCAGACACTATCACAGCCTCAAATAGACGCCAGGTTTTTCACAAACACGCATCCGACTCAGCCGTGTGAGTGCCTTTTGGGAATTCCATTTATTATTAATCGGATATTTGAGATCTGGATTCGTCCGTTGATGAAAAAGTCTCGGAATATATATTGTGGATCTTTTCACGGAGTCCAATAACTCACGAGATATCATTAGCATAACAGCACTGTGTTTAAGTGACAATGCTGGCAATAACGGCGGTGAAGCTGTATTAGGAACGCTTCCCATGACAGATTGTATCCATTAGGTGCACCGGCGAGAGCATCTCCGCTGTGCACACCGAGTCCTCTATCTTATAGCCTTATGCCTCGACGATAGCGAAACGTACGATGCGTGGAAGCGATCGAGTTCTCTCAAGTGTACGTCTCGTGTGCCTCGGAACCGACGAATCTCATCGATCAAACTACCCACACACGGTTCGTACGAGCGACGGAGCCGTACAGGTGGCGTCGCGTCGGTATGAGCTCCGGTATCCGTTGCTGCAGAAGGAGACTAAGAGTAGAGTAGACCAGTGAACACTATCAAATGTTCCCGACTCGGTCGGACAAGCGATATACGTAGGCATAATATATAGGTGTATATTCAGGCTGTGTACCCTCGTCGCTCTACCGAACAATAGCCGCTCGCGCAATTATTTACCCCCGTGGATCATCTCTCGCGTATCCTCACAATGGCATTGTTTCGGTTCGCGCGCCCAACACTCGCTCTCTCTATATCTCAACCACAGGCGCTACTGGAACGTCCGAGAAGTCCTCAAGCGGAAAAGAGCGAGCTTGAATTGCAATCACGTGCTTCGCGACACCTACATTCATCATTCTCGACGCATACTGGTCAGTTTTCACCGAGGAAAATGGACAAAGGTTGGAAATGGTCCTGAGGCGAAACCGGCAACATATCCGACAACTCGAGAAAATTATACCGCTGCAGCAGTGGCTATTTTGCTACCTCCACGCGCACGTCTCGACAAACCCGAGCTTTGCTCGCTATTGCACCTGCTTTAATCGCAATGCAAATTTAACTGAGAGAAACTAACGACGAGGGAAAATATTGTTCGAGTTTGTGTTTTGGGGGGAAATGATAACTTTAATACGATTATGGAGTTCGCATGAGTGAAACTACTGTACGCGAATATATTACCTGTTTAATGTACCACAAAGTCGTAGATATGATTAGGGAATGATTTCGCATTTTTTACACGCATCTACGGCTGCTTTCAATTACTCTTCATCGTTGTAATTATGGGCTTTACCTACTTTTATCATTCCCGTGAAATATTTCTAACTCCAGAAGAATATACTGTATTGGCTTATTTTCTGTTTTCTCTGAGCTTTGCATGGTATTGCACCTGCGTTAATCGTAGTGCAAATTTAACTGTGAGTAACTAACAACGAAAGGGAATATTGTTGGAGTTAGTGTTCTAGCGAGAAATGATAACTGTAATGCGATTCCGGAATTCGCTTGCGTAAAACTACAATTCACGATTGCATGACCTGTTTAATATATTAATAATGTAATTTATCGTTGTTATCGTGTAATTCACGATTCCTACATTTATCATTTCCGTAACATACTCGTCAGCTTTCACCGAGAAAAACGGCTGAAGGTTGGAAATGGTCCTGAAGCCAAAGCGAAAACATATACAACAACTCGAGAAAATTATACTGCAGCAGCTATTTTTCCGCCTCTACGTGCAGATCTGGAGCCTCCGAGCTTTGCTTGCTATTGCACCTGCGTTAATCCCAGTGCAAATTTAACTGGGTGAAACTAACGCCGAGGGGAAATATTATTCCCGTTGGTGTTTTCGGACAAACGATAACTTTAATACGATTATGCAGTTTGCATGAGTGGAACAACAGGAGTTCACAAATATATGACCTGTTTAATGTACCACAAAATCACGGATACGATAACAGCATTGATTGCGAATTTTTTGCCAACATCTTCTGCTTAATGTATCGCAAAATCACGGATATGATAAGAGATCGAATGGGCATTTTTTACTCACGCCTCTGGCAGCTTTTAATTACCGTATATCGTTGTAATCATGTGCTTCACGACACCTACATTCATCATTCCCGACACACGCTCGTCATTTTTTACCGAGAAAAATGGGTGATGGCTGGAAATAGCCCTAAGGCAAAATCGGGAATACATCCGACTGCTCCAGAAAATTATACTGCAGTGGCTATTTTCCTGCCTCTACGTGTTGATCTCGACGCCTCTGAGCTTTGCTTCGTATTGCACTCGCGTTGTTCGCAGTGCAAATTTAACTGGGTGAAACTAACGCTGAGGGAAAATATTATTCGAGCTGGTGTTTTGGGCGAAACGATAACTTTAATACGATTATGGAGTTTGCATGAGTGAAACAACAGGAGTACACGAATATAACGTGTTTAATGTACCAGAAAACCGCAGATCCGATAAGGGGACCGATTGCGAATTTTTTTACACACGTCTTCGGCTGCCTCGAATTACTATTCATGGTTGCGTGGTCTGCCGCGATTAATGCCAATGGTGGGAGAGCTTTAACCGATGCCGGCTGGGAATTGGTGACCGACAACGCAAGAACTGAAGTTTAATAAGCTTTCCGCTCTAGTTGGGTTTGCATATATTGATTTTTATAATTTCAGTGCGTTTTCGTCGATGATATTTCATTTTGTTCAATATTGAACATTGTAACAGCGGTTGCTGTGGATTAATACAAACTCCAAAAATAATCGGTGTCGATAATTACACAACTAATTTTAAAATCCGTTTCATAATTATAAAATTCTGACGTTGACCATCGAGATTCTTAACATCATCGAGAAGTCGAAATGCCGTTACAGACCTGATCGCGACCTTATACAGTGGCTCTATCTGGACCGTATATATCGATAGGGAAGTCTGACATGAAGCGGATGCTGGCCGGAACAAAATTTCCCTCGAGTACCTTTTTGTGAAGAAAAAAAAAAAAAAAAAAAAAAAAAAAAAAAAAAAAAAAAAAAAAAAAAAACTGGAACTCATCATTTAGAAAATTATTTTTTATCTGTAGATAAAATGAAAAAAAAAAAAAAATACAATGCTACGACGATTGCTTTTGTATGACATGTCGAGGGAAGTCGATCACCCATCTCGTTTTACAACCGGGGAGCTGTATACTTGAAATGGAAAATCAGCGGCGCGAAGAGTTTTGCAGCAACCGACGTTGGGCGTCCACGCGTTCGATATAAATTTCCAGTTGGTGCGTCCGACGTTTCGCACGGTCGCACGTTTCCGATCGTTAACGAGTGCAAACCCGTAGTTAGATTTATCGTGGTTCGTCGTCGACGATAAACTCGTCGCCGGCTGTCACGCGCCCTCCTCGCCACGCGTCAACGTTTCGTTTTGACGCGGAAAAGGGCGACGAATTCAACACTCGTATATCTGTCGAATACCAATGTATATTCTATATATAGATCGTATAGTTCGACGCCCGGTAGTTTATTGGTAATCAAAACAGAGCGAATGAAACTCTTGTTAACATAGAAAAATCGATGGTACGATACATTCTGCAGTATGTATTTACTTATAGATCAATAAAATGGAACTCTGTCATCAATCTTGGGTACGAGAGCAGTAAAGTTATAAAGTTACACATTTTTCTAACAACCAAAAAAATATTATGAAAAACAATTGGATGTTCCAAATTTTTATTTGTCGAAGTTAAACCGAGTTCATGATTTTGGTCTAATGATGCGAATAATCGTTGAACTAATTTTCGTTGTTGTGCGAATCAACAATTTGGTCGGACGTTGACAGAGACAAATTCGATCAATATGGCCTAGAGTAATATATAATTTACGAAAACGACTTTTTCTCAGTGTTAGCTATGAGAGTTATATTTAACTCATCATATATTATCGCAGAATTTTTTTAATCCGAGAATAATCGTCACAGACTCAATCCACGGTTTAAAAAACGTGTGAATAAAAATACCCTGGACTAAAAATTCCACATTTCACTGGAAACATTCGACAAGACAGGAATACACCAAACTTAATCTCTGTATTCAAAATTGCAATAGTAGAATAAAAATTAAAAACTGAGCTTATAGAAAAAAAAAATCCGGTATGGTTTATTCATCCGGAAGCTAAATTTTTTTCAATAGAATTTACTATTCATTATCACAATTTGAGATTTATTAGTTAGGAATCTACTTATATAATGAGAATTTACCATATTATAAGTTTTCTCGCTTTGAGTGATTTTCCAACGTGTATTGAAAAGTGATAAAATGAAAATCCGGCAAGCAAACTTGCAATTTTTCTTTTACAAATGGAAAAAGATGATCACCATTTAAAAAATCCCATTTAGTGACCCATATTATTCCAGTTTCCCGAATCCATTTGTCAACAAGAAAAGTGAATATTCCCTATGGTCGAGATTACCCAGAAGTGCGAAGGCCGTTGGGTCGGCTTGGCAAACGAATGCCGGATACGAGGTTTTCTTGATCATGCGTGCATAATTGCGTTTCAACCTTGAGCCCGAACGCGTTCCACCGGCAGGAACGGCGATAGAGCTCGCCGCGAGGGGCGGTGAGAGGGGAAGGGGCGGCATGCACGGAAAGGTAGCTTCCGGTTGTTTAATCGAAATCCCTGAGGCACGATAGTTCGTTAGGCGCTACACCGAGTTATTACGTGCAATGATAGCGGTGGTACATTTGCGATATACTCGAAGCAGCAGTAAAGCTAGCCAACATAATAGCCACTTCGGGGAAGAACGTGACCTGGTGGAAAATAAGACAAAAGGACAGTTGAAGAAACGGTAGTTTAACAACTTGGGCGTTATTACATTATATGAGTATCCCGTTGTGCTGATCGCACCTCTGAAGCAATGATAGTTAGTTACTCTCCTCACTAGATAAGTATAGGTACGTTCATAACACGGTAGGTACTGTAGGAACATCCATGTTTTAATATAGACTCTCTATACGGACGAAGTACTGCAGACAGCACAGTAATTCATCTATACTCATTGCACTCCTGTCCGCACTGCTGATTCTTAATTGACTTAATTGGGTCTCCCGCTGTCACGGCAAGTGTTCACTCTGCCGAGGGGACGAACACCAAAGCGTTCAAAATACATATGTATACGTATATATGCATTGTCTGTAGCCCGAGGCTGTGGTAGTGATATAGTGTCGTTTGTATTCGAGAGCGAAGAATCAATGGCAAGTGGACGACCTTCCGAGGCCATCGACCACTGCTCTATGTTCCCGCCATCACTACTGTCCAAGTGCTATATATATACCGAGTGATTCAGAATAACTTTCACAGTGTTTGATCATAGCTACCTGCCGGTTTAGTTCTAAGCTTTTTTTTTTCCGGAGTTCAGCGCTCTTGAATAAATTATCAATCAGTAGGAGTCACGAATTTGGATTGACGGAATTTGGACACGTCTAGATAATGGACTGACATTCTTATATTACATAGAAGTAATGTACGAATATGGTATTATTACATTACGCATATAATCCTTTAACTGTATTTTAATAAACTCGTGTATAGTGAATTCAGCATAAATATATTAAAATTAATCATGTTTACTAATTTCATTGAGGTTTTTTTCGCCGATGCTACAAACAATATCACATATTTCCCGTAATAAATTTCACTACATTCCTGTTGATAAAAATATTTTTCATATAAAACCCGTTTTTCTGTATTCTTATCAAACTGATTCATTTAGAGAAATACTAAGTAAAAGTAAGTAGCTTCTCTGACAACATTCAGGTGTCCATTAGTGAGAATTTTAATACCCGGTTTTTATTTTAAAAATTGCCCGCATAAAAATAAGCCCGCCCTTAGCAAAGCATTCCACAATAAAATGAATCCATTTATCTTCGAGCTATTTACCGGGTTATTCTGCATTTTTCTGCATAATCGCTTAATCTATGTTTCTCATTTTCCACAACCCTAATATGTGTGCATGACACTTGATGTAACACGTATATAGAGATAGAAA